>JAJHZJ010000839.1:330406-930406 GCA_023548195.1 Bettongia penicillata ogilbyi | reverse complement strand
ACCCTTATCGTCAATGTGCCAAAAGAGGCAAGCTTATAATTCTGGGTGACTTTAATGCTAGAGTAGGCTCAGACTACAAGACTTGGCAGGGCATCCTAGGGAAGAATGGAGTTGGAAACAGCAAACACTGGGCCTGAAGCTAAGAAGACCTGACTTCAAATCTAGTCTCAGACAGTTACTAGTTGTGTGACTCTGGACATGTCACAACCTCTGGTTGTCTCACTTTCTCAACTGTAAAATGGGGATAGCAATAGCACCTACCTTCCAGGGTTGGTATGTGGATCTTGTGTAAAATAGTGAATTAACACTGTATATTATCCTTATATAACTTTACCTCAACTCCCCTTTAGACTATAAACTCCATGAGCAGAGATAGTGTCTTGTCTAAATTTTCCTTTTTGCTCTGTGATTAGTAGGCACTTGGCATATACTTACTGAATATTCACTTAGTAGAAAGGAAAGGAAAAGAAGCATTTATATAGAACTTATGCATCAGGCAATCTGTTAAATGCTTCACAAATATTATCTCATTTGATCCTCACAATGATCCTGTGAGGTAGGTGCTGTTCTTATTATCTCCATTTCACAGTTGAGTAAACTGAAGCTGGCAGATGTTAAGTGACTAGCCTATGGTTACACAGCTAGCAAGTGTTTTGAGGCAGGATTTAAATTCATATCTTTCTGACTCTAGGTGCTTTATTCACTGACCTACCTAACTGCCTCATATAAATCCTAGTATAACAAAAGTCAAATGATTTCCAGATTGAATGTTCTCTCTCTCTCTCTCTCCTTTTCTCTAGGATACCTTGACAATAGATATTGTATACAATGGATACCTGAATGAAATGAATACTCTGAAAGTTGGAAAGATTGAAATTTGGGGAATAGATTATGACATCATAACTCAGGTCAATGTTACTTATGATAATGGAACAATGGAAAGCACCAGGTTCATCAGTAACCCAGCAAATCAGGTAAATGCATCTTCAGAAATGGATTTTTACCATTCTTCAGTAATTGTATTATTGCACCATTTTGTTACAGTTGTTTATTATTGTTTTTATATTATACTCTACATACTAGATGAGTTCTTAAAAAGTTGTTGATGGGCTAAATTCATATCATGTTAAATCATAATTTACAGTGTTCTTCTATGGATTGTTAATAGGTCTCACCATTTTCCAATGGTCCTTTTTTCTGAAGTAGAGACAATAGCCAATTTATAAATGACTCATATTTATGACTGCTAGATTGGCTGGGGAGGAGACAGGGGAGGTGGTGAGAGGAGAGGAAGGGAAATGCTGATGTAGCCTCCCTTACACATGAATTGGTGGTCAAAGGAAGTCCTCATCTGGACTTCTTGCCCATCAGGTGGACATCAGGTGTTTCTTATTACGTAGCACATCTAGACTGATTGGCTCAGAAGGTTATCTCTTATGCATATGTGGAGAGGCATCATCTTTCGAAGAGACAATTTAGCCTACTGGATAAAATGGGTAACTTTGGAGTCAGAAGTTTTCAATCAAGTCTGTCCTCTGATACACTAGCTGAGTTACCATGGGGGGAGGTTATTTTACTCAGAGACCAGACAGAAACTTTCTGAAGTTTATAAACTACAGAGTCGTTGTTGATTTGCATCAGTGGAGAAGTTTCCATAACGGGAGCTCCTCACAGGTTCATACTTACCCTGCTTCCTGCCTCCCACCCCACAAAAAACAAAATGAAACAAATTCTCTACATGTGAAGCAATGTGGTATAATGGAAATGGTACTTAATTAAAGAGTTTGGAGACCTGAGTTTGAATTCTTGACAGTAGAATCACTGGTCAAGTCATTTTAATTCACTGAATCTCCTTTCTCTCAGTTGTAACATGGAAATAGAGGTGTATGGAGTGTTCAAGAAAGACTGGCTTCTCTGATAAGAGAGCTTTCTGAACCTTTTTCAGGGCTGCTCATCCACTTTTGATGTCCACCTCTCCCTCAGTTCTCACCTGTGACTGCAAAAAGCTATAACACAAACAGAGTCACACCCTGGTAAAACAGTCTGGCAGATAGGTTAAACCAGGTTGAGGGTAACTGGTAGGCTTCAAAACTGTCAGAGAGTCAGGGGAATGTCTATCCCAAGTATGTGAAGACTTATCCCATCAGAATGGATGGACGAGGACAGTTTGTTTCAACTGCTCTGGAAGTGGCTGAAGCAGGCTTTGTGGAGCACTCAGAACTTGGTCAGGTATCAAAGATGCCAAGGTCACCTACTGCATTCCAGGCCATGGCCAGTCATCTTGATTCTTGTCTTGCCACTGGACTTCAATGACTCTGGAAGAGAGAGTGAGGCTGATGACTCTGTGAAACTCTGCTTCACTTAAATCCAATTCACGCACAAGTCAAGACGTCACTCACATTGTGATGTCATTGGTTCTCTTTGAAAACAAAGGACAAGCAAAAGAATAGAGATGATAATTTTATTATCTACTTCATAGAATTTTGAGGAAACCATATTGCAAAGCTTATAATGAAATATAAAAATGAAAGTCATTATCTTTTCATGGACAGATGCAGAAAACTTTTTTTATTATTCTAATGTAAGGAATTATCAAGTTACTAGCTCTCAAGAATATCTAAATTAGCTCTCAATCAATCAATAACATTTAATAAGTACCAGACACTGCTAAATGGTGAAGATACAAAAAGAGGCAAAAGATAGTCCCTGCTTTCAAGGAACTCTCCCACTCACTCCACCTTTACAAGAGCTATGCTCTACAACAGGTAGTTCCTATTCCTCATGCTGGATAGGAGCAAATGTATCTATCCTTTGTTCTCCCACTGGAGAAATGTTACAAAGAGCATCATCGAAATTACTATACATAGCTGTACACGGTGCTGTACACTTGTAGATGCCACAAAATGTTAGTTGAATTGATCCTATTAAATTGTGTGAATAATTGAAATGCCAGTGTATTTGTATTCACATACAATAAAGGCTAAATAGGCTTATGGGAGTGACCTTGGGACACAACCATTCAGCATTGTTTCTTTTTTCTTTCTTAGAAATATTCTAAATTCTAAACATCTGACTCAGGTGAACTTTTGGAGCAGAGCCTCTGTGTAGTTGGGGGACTGCCTGTTTATGGCAATATATTAAGATAACTTTGTGAATGGATCCCTACTTTAATCATGACCTCCATCATTGTTGTCATATTAAAGACTTTTCTCCTCCTTGCACCATCCTCCCTTTCCTATCCTCTATCCCTAGCAGCATACATAAATTCATTGAGTTTTTAACCTGCAACATGAGTTTGTTAGACCAAAAATTTTGAGAGCTCTTTGCTATAGGAAACTCATTCATTAAAATAATTATTTAATGACTTAGGGAAAGAATAAATCCAAACATTTTTTTAAATTGTTAATGTGGCACCTTGTATGGGCTTAAAAATTTTTTTGATTGATTGAATGATCCTGTAATTTTCTGAAAGTTGTATGTGTTATTTTTTATAATTAAAATTTAATTTACTTTTTAAGTTATTTTAGAATCTGCTGGGAGACTAAATTATAATCAAGTGGCACCCATTAGATGACATGCTTGCCACAGTATCTTAAAATATATACTAGTATTTCTGTTATCCATCCTGCACTACACAAGTACTTAATTCTCTTCCTGTCCCATTCCCATCCTCACATCCATAAGGTGTTATTAATGTCTGTAAAGTCTGCCTTCATTTGTTACCCTTGAAATGAGGAAGGTACATTAGTGGAAATCGTGATGGTTCATTGGGTCTGCACTGTGACCACAGCTGAGAGCGTGACTAAAGAAAGGCAGTGGGATTTTAGTGCAGGAAAAGAGGACAACAACTGGTTTTGATGATAGCAGCTTTTGATCTTCTCTAATATCTTTTCTTCTTTAACAAAATCTCCTCCTTTGACTTTTGTGACATTGATCTTTCATGTTTCTCCTCCTACTTGTCTTCCAGTCAGTAAACAAACATTTTTAAGCTTCTGTTATATGGCAGGCATTGTGCAGAAGACAAAAAGAAAGAATTAAAAAAAACATTGATTTCAAGGCACTCACAATCTAATTGGGGGACAACATGTAAATATCTACAAATAAATTATAAACAGGATAAATTGGAGATGACCCTCAGAGGATTGGAGAATGCTTTTTGCAAAAGGTAAGAATTTAGCTGAGACAAAGCCAGGAAGACATGAGAAAGGAGAGTGCCAGGCATGAGCAATAACCAGTGGAAATGCTTAGTTGGGAGATACGTGTCATGTGTGAGAAACAACAAAGGCATCGAAGTCACTGTGTAGCAGAATAAATGGAAGTAACTAGAGCAAATGGAAGTAGCTAAGGTTTAAGATGACTGGAAAGGTAAGAAGAGTTTAAGTTATGAAAGATACACAGAGGATTTTAATCTGATACTAGAGGTAATAGTGAGCCATTGGAGTTCATTGAATGTGTGTGTGTGTGCATGCATGCATGTGCATATGCACATTATATGCTACGTTGTTAGACGCATGTCAGATCAGTTTGACAACTGCATGAGTGAACTGCAGGATACAACTGGGAATTAAATTTGAGTTCTCCTTGTTGTATCAGAAATTATAAAAAAGACACAACATCTTCCTTCTTTTCCTTGCAGATACTAACCATTCAGTTGACTGAAAAGATGATCAGCCTGGAAAAATTAACTCAGATTATGTGGATGGGTAGTGGTAATGCAACTGTTTCTCCAAGTACCATTTCAACAAGTACAGCTGCAATTCCAAGAACTTTTTCAACAAGTATTTCTCCTGCCACTAATTACACAACAGAAGCAATCTCCAACACCACAGATACTAGTACCAGTGCTACTCCTGTTAGTACAGCTCCAATTCCAAGAACTTTTTCAACAAGTATTTCTCCTGCCATTAATTACACAACAGAAGCAATCTCCAACACCACAGATACTGATACCAGTGCTACTCCTTCTGTTAGTACAGCTACAACTTCAAGCACTTTCCCAACAAGTATTTCACCTACCACTAATTACACAACAGAAGCAATCTCCAACACCACAGATAATAGTACCAGTGCTACTCCGTCTGTTAGTACAGCTGCAATTCCAAGCACTTTCCCAACAAGTATTTCATCTACCACTAATTACACAACAGAAGCAATCTCCAACACCACAGATAATAGTACCAGTGCTACTCCTTCTGTTAGTACAGCTACAACTTCAAGCACTTTCCCAACAAGTATTTCACCTACCACTAATTACACAACAGAAGCAATCTCCAACACCACAGATAACAGTACCAGTGCTACTCCTTCTGTTAGTACAGCTACAACTTCAAGCACTTTCCCAACAAGTATTTCACCTACCACTAATTACACAACAGAAGCAATCTCCAACACCACAGATAATAGTACCAGTGCTACTCCTTCTGTTAGTACAGCTCCAATTCCAAGAACTTTTTCAACAAGTATTTCTCCTGCCATTAATTACACAACAGAAGCAATCTCCAACACCACAGATACTAGTACCAGTGCTACTCCTTCTGTTAGTACAGGTACAACTTCAAGCACTTTCCCAACAAGTATTTCTCCTGCCATTAATTACACAACAGAAGCAATCTCCAACACCACAGATACTGATACCAGTGCTACTCCTTCTGTTAGTACAGCTGCAATTCCAAGAACTTTTTCAACAAGTATTTCTCCTGCCATTAATTACACAACAGAAGCAATCTCCAACACCACAGATACTGATACCAGTGCTACTCCTTCTGTTAGTACAGCTACAACTTCAAGCACTTTCCCAACAAGTATTTCACCTACCACTAATTACACAACAGAAGCAATCTCCAACACCACAGATAATAGTACCAGTGCTACTCCTTCTGTTAGTACAGCTGCAATTCCAAGCACTTTCCCAACAAGTATTTCATCTACCACCCATTACACAACAGAAGCAATCTCCAACACCACAGATACTGATACCAGTGCTACTCCTTCTGTTAGTACAGCTCCAATTCCAAGAACTTTTTCAACAAGTATTTCTCCTGCCATTAATTACACAACAGAAGCAATCTCCAACACCACAGATACTAGTACCAGTGCTACTCCTTCTGTTAGTACAGCTACAACTTCAAGCACTTTCCCAACAAGTATTTCACCTACCACTAATTACACAACAGAAGCAATCTCCAACACCACAGATACTGATACCAGTGCTACTCCTTCTGTTAGTACAGCTACAACTTCAAGCACTTTCCCAACAAGTATTTCACCTACCACTAATTACACAACAGAAGCAATCTCCAACACCACAGATAATAGTACCAGTGCTACTCCTTCTGTTAGTACAGCTGCAATTCCAAGAACTTTTTCAACAAGTATTTCTCCTGCCATTAATTACACAACAGAAGCAATCTCCAACACCACAGATACTAGTACCAGTGCTACTCCTTCTGTTAGTACAGCTGCAATTCCAAGCACTTTCCCGAGTATTTCATCTACCACTCACTACACAACAGAAGCAATCTCAAACACCACAGATACTAGTACCAGTGCTCCTCCTTCTGATAATACAGCTGCAATTCCAAGCACTTTCCCAACAAGTATTTCACCTACCACTAATTACACTACAGAAGCAATCTCCAACACCACAGGTACTAGTTCCAGTGCTACTCCTTCTGTTAGTACAGCTGCAATTCCAAGCACTTTCCCGAGTATTTCATCTACCACTCACTACACAACAGAAGCAATCTCCAACACCACAGATACTAGTACCAGTGCTACTCCTTCTGTTAGTACAGCTCCAATTCCAAGAACTTTTTCAACAAGTATTTCTCCTGCCATTAATTACACAACAGAAGCAATCTCCAACACCACAGATACTAGTACCAGTGCTACTCCTTCTGTTAGTACAGCTACAACTTCAAGCACTTTCCCAACAAGTATTTCACCTACCACTAATTACACTACAGAAGCAATCTCCAACACCACAGATACTGATACCAGTGCTACTCCTTCTGTTAGTACAGCTACAACTTCAAGCACTTTCCCAACAAGTATTTCATCTACCACTCATTACACAACAGAAGCAATCTCCAACACCACAGATACTGATACCAGTGCTACTCCTTCTGTTAGTACAGCTACAACTTCAAGCACTTTCCCAACACATTTTTCATCTACCACTAATTACACAACAGAAGCAATCTCCAACACCACAGATACTAGTACCAGTGCTACTCCTTCTGTTAGTACAGCTGCAATTCCAAGAACTTTTTCAACAAGTATTTCTCCTGCCATTAATTACACAACAGAAGCAATCTCCAACACCACAGATACTGATACCAGTGCTACTCCTTCTGTTAGTACATCTACAACTTCAAGCACTTTCCCAACAAGTATTTCACCTACCACTAATTACACAACAGAAGCAATCTCCAACACCACAGATACTAGTACCAGTGCTACTCCGTCTGTTAGTACAGCTGCAATTCCAAGCACTTTCCCAACAAGTATTTCACCTACCACCCATTACACAACAGAAGCAATCTCCAACACCACAGATACTAGTTCCAGTGCTACTCCTTCTGTTAGTACTGCTGCAATTCCAAGCACTTTCCCAACAAGTATTTCATCTACCACTCATTACACAACAGAAGCAATCTCCAACACCACAGATACTAGTACCAGTGCTACTCTTTCTGTTAGTACAGCTACAACTTCAAGCACTTTCCCAACAACTATTTCATCTACCACCCATTACACAACAGAAGCAATCTCCAACACCACAGATACTAGTACCAGTGCTACTCCTTCTGTTAGTACAACTACAACTTCAAGCACTTTCCCAACAAGTATTTCACCTACCACCCATTACACAACAGAAAGAATCTCCAACACCACAGATACTAGTACCAGTGCTCCTCTTTCTGTTAATACAGCTGTTATTACTATTAATGCTTCTACCACTACAAGCACTTTCCCAACAAGTATTTCATCCACCACTGATATTGCTCATCACGCCACAGACACAATTCTAAACACCCCTTCTAGTAGTGCTAGTGCAGTTCCCTCTACTACTGCAGTTACCATAAGCAATACTAGTATTAATGCCACCAGAACTACTAGTATTGGCCATACTAATATTGGTGAAACTAGTGCTAGTAGCACCACTAGTCGAAGCACCTTTCCAATAAGTACTTCATCTCCCAGTGATATAATGACTCATTACACTATAGGCACAATTCTAGATACCACTACTAGTAGTACAACTGTTGTTCCCTCTACTACTGCAGTTACCATAAACAATGCTAGTATTAGTGCTGCCCATACTACCAGTACTGTTGATACTGATACTGTTGAACCTAGTACTAGTGGCACAACTGCTCCACGCACCTTTCCAGTAAACATTTCATCCACCACTGATGTACCTACTCATTACACTATAGGCACAATTGTAGATACCACTACTAGTAGTACAACTGCTCTTCCCCCTACTAGCGCAGTAACCATGAACAATACTGTAATTATTACTGCCAATACTACCAGTACTGGTGATACTGATACTGGTGAAACTAGTACTAGTAGCGCAACTACTCCAAGCACCTTTCCAGTAAATATTTCATCCACCACTTACGTACCTACTCATTACACTGTAGGCAGCATTCTAAACACCACTGTTGATAGTAATAATGTAGAAACTATAAGCAATATTAGTTTTAGTACTCTTAGTACTAGTACTGATGAAACTAGTACCAGTATTAGTTATACTAGTACTAGTAATACTACTCTTCCAAATATTTTTTCAACAAAGATTTCATCTACTACTGAAAATAGTACTTATTATAGTACAGTCAGAATTCCAACCACTACTTCTGGTAGTACCAGTGCTCTTCATCCCATTAGTGCTGCCACCACTTCTAGCACTAGTATTCCTACTGCCTCAAGCACCTTTGCAACTACTACTTCATCTACTGATGTAATTAGTCATCACACTCAAGCCACAGTTCCTAACTCCGTTACTACTAGTACTAGTACTGCTCTTCCTACTAGTCCAGTTATAACCAATAGTACTAGAATTAGCACTACCAGTGGTAATACTAGTAATGCTGGTAATACTAGTAGTCATGCTACTACGACAAGTACCTTTCCAACAAGTGTTTCTTTAACTACTAAAAATACTACTTATTATACTGCAACCACATTTCCTAACACCACCACTACTACCACTGCTATGGCAATAATGGCACTGAAGACAACTACTACAGCTATGACAAACATCACTACTCCAAATACTAATCTTGATACTTCAAATGCCACATACACTTCTGTTACCAATACCGCTACAGAAAACACAAGTCCTCCAACCACCCATACTCCTGCTTATACAGACATTCCTGGAATCATGGGAACAACACAAAAGAACATAGTAACAGATATGGGGACTACTTTAAAAACAACTTTGATAAATTCTACTCATGTTACAGCTTTAGATACCACAGATCCAACTGTCCCAAGTAATACCACAGCTTTTACAAATACTACAACTACGTGAACCCTTCCACAGCTTGACACCACAGGTATTATCATTAAAAATAGAGGCATATCTTGGAAATATTGTGGGTTTGGTTCCAGATCACCACAATATAGTCAATGCTGCAACAGAGCAAATCACATGAATTTTTTGGTTCTCCGAGTATAAAAATTATGTTTACACTATATTGTAGTCTATTAAGTATGCCAATAGTATTATGTCTAAAAACCAATGGACATACCTTAAATTAATACTTTATACTTTGCTTTATACTTTATACTTTGCTAAAAATGCTAACCATCAACTGAGCCTTCAGTGAGTGGTAGTCTTTTTACTGGTGAAGGATGTTGCCTTGATGTTGATGGCTGCCATCTTATGAGGGTTACTGAAAGTTGGGGTTGTTGTGGCAATTTCTTAAATAAGACAATAATGAAGTTTAGCACATCGACTGACTTTCCCTTTTCCTTAAACTCTTAGAAGACATTGTTATTGATTAGTCTAATTTCATTATTGTTGTATCTCAGGAATAGAGAGTCCCAAAGAGATGGAGAGAGAAAGGGGAAAGGCTGATTGGTTGAGCAGTAAGAACATACATAACATTTTTCAGTGAAGTTCATTGTCTTATGTGAGCATAGTTTGTGGAGCCCCAAAACAATTATAAGAATAACATCAAAGATCATTGGTCACAGATCACCATAACAGATATAACAATAATGAAAAAAATTTGAAATATTGTGAGAATTAACAAAAATGTGACACAGAGACATGATGTGAACACATGCTGCTGGAAAAATGGTGCCAATGTACTCAATCATCGTAGTGTTGCCATAAACCCTCAATTTGTAAAAAATGATGTAAAGTGCAATAAAAGGAAGAACGACAAAATGAGGTATTCCTATACTGTAATGACTCCAGGCAGAATGGGCAGATGAGAACAGTTTGTTCCAATGGGCTATGAAGGTGGTTGGAGCTTGGTCAAACTTCAAAGATGTCAAGATCATCCACTGTGTCATAGGTCATGGTCATTCATCTTGACTTTTGTCTTACCACTGAACTTTGATGACTCTGAAGAGAGAATGAGGCTTACAACTTTGCACAACTCTGCCTCACTTCAATCCTATTCATATACAAGTTATCACCCCATGATGTCATTGGTCCTCTTTGAAAGCAACAAAGAAAAACAGCTATAGTATGCACAACTTGAATAGTGGTGCTTGTAGCAGCCACTGAAAATACTCACAAGCTCTCTAAAGATGGCTACCATAAATATGGTTACTATTCCCATCACAAGTACTCTGACTACTCAGAATCATAGATCTGAAGCTAAAGGGGCTTCGGAAGCCACCTAGTCCAACACCCTCATTTTACAGATGAGGAAACTGAGGCCCAGGGAAGTTAATTGACTTACATAGGGTCATATAGGCAGTAAGCATCAGATATAGGATTTGTACTCAGGTCAATCAACTAATCATCAGCAAGTATTTATTAAGCTCCTATTATGGATATGTCAGGCCCTGTGCTAAGTACTAGGGATGAATGTCCTCTTACTCCACAGTTCTTTGTATAGTATTATACTGATACTTCTACTACAGATTGTTCAGATATAAGGAGCAGAATACTTATTGCTTCTATCCTTGTCTAAGCTATTATTTAATCCTACTACTAGCAGTTTACTTACTACTATACAAGACAATGGAACAGCTCCTACCCTTACTCAATCTCACTTCTGGCCCCATACACAAAGAGGATAGAAATCAAAACTACTACTAAAAATGTTGAATATCCAGGATGGCTCCAAAGTCTTATTTTTTATGCTATTAAGGCCTAAATGTGCCCTAAAACTTTTTGAAATATTCCTGTATTTCTATCACATATATCCAAACTATCATTACAGATACTCTAAGTATAACAGAGGCAGATAGGTGGCAAAGTGGACATCACCCTGGACCTGGAAAGAGGAAGTCCTGAATGATACTTATAAGTTTTTAAACACTTCCTATTTTGGTTTCCTTTTCTGTAAAATGAAGATGAAAATAGCACCTACCTTCTTCCAGCGCTCAGGATTATCATAAGAATAATATGAGATAATATTTGTAAAGTTCTCTGTAAACTTAAAAGCTCTGTACATTAACTACTACTCCTGCTGCTGCTACTACTACTGCTACTGCTACTGCTATTACAACTATTACTATTACTTCTATTGCTACTGGTGCTACTACTACCACTTCAGCAAAAGAGTCCACAAATTGCTATTCTAGGAACCTTAGATATTATAGTACAATCTTACTATTATAAATTCTACTGCTATAAATATAATGACTAGAAATGCAAATATTACTTCTCCACACTCCAAAAATATTACCACTGAAAAGAGTATAATCATGGCTCTTGGTTCTGGAGATATTCCTATTTCTGAAACTATAATCACTGTTACGAATTACACATTAAGTATCACCACTATTTAAAGTACTAGGACTTTTTCCTGTAAATATCAAAACTGTCACTACTAACAATATAGCAGCAACTACTGCATGTACTCAAAGTAATTTTTAAAAAATTACTATAGGAAGGAAAGCGAGGAGAGCAAAGAAGGAACACAGAAGAAGGGAGAGAGGAAGGAAAAGACAAAGGGAGGGAGGAAAGAAGGAAGGAAGGGAGCTAAGAAGGGAAATAGGGAGGTAGGAGAGGAAGGAGGGAGGAATGAAGAGAAGGAGGGAGAAAGGAAGAAAGGAAGTTGAGGAAAAAAGGGAAGGAAGTATTTATTAAGCACCTACTATGTTCCAGGCACTATGCTAAACACAGGAGATAGAAATGAAAGCACAAAGAAAGATAGCTCCTCAAGGACCTCAAGTTGCTCACTTTTACTTCAGTTAAAATCTCACATTTTACAAGTGTATATGGGATAACCATAGTCTCAATCAGAAGCTGGATTCATCTGAACTTTTCCAAACTTCTGACTACAATAGCGCCTAAACAGGATGCTCTCTGTTCTTGCTTCTGTACCAGCTCTCCATTTTTCTAGTGTTTGCTTGCCTAGACTTAATAATACCTGCGTCTCACTTCTTATACTTACTGACTTTCTGGCTTTGGTCCCTTTTTTACTTAGATCTGAAAGTCCAACTAGGTCCTGATTAGCAGAATAATGAATCCTTTGAAATGGTTGCATGTATCCAATTCACACTTTTTGAACTATGTAAATTGAATTATGTAAAATGTGGTCATTGTTTTCAGCCCAATGGAAATATGTAGTCTCAGTTCAAATAATGCTGCTACTTGAGGGAATTCATTATTTCCCATAATTGAGACCTTCTGGATTGCAGCTGTCTGACCTTCAGCATGAACTTGGATGGTTCTCTCACATTAAAGCCTGTATCCTAGTGTGGTAATATCTTGGAGCCACTGTTTCTGAGAGAACCATCAAGTGAACATTTCAATGTTAATGTGCTATCTTGGGGGATGTGGTATAGACTGAGTATCTGCTACCTATGGTCTCCCCCAAACCTCAGACTGATCAACCTAGTCACTACAAACATGGCATATGTGGGAAAGGTGTATATAGGGTGTTCAGAGAGAATTAGCACTTATGGTATGAGTGCTTGCTGAGTCCTTTTCAAAGCTCTTTATCCACTTTTGGTGTCCATCTGATTCACCCAACTCTCACATGTGGCTCCAAGAAGCTGTAGCATATACAGTATTATATCATGTACCCCATTAAACCATCTCAGCAGATGGGCTAAATCAGGTTGAGGGTAATTGAGTGCCTCAAACCTACTGGTGAGGTAGGGATGTGTCTATATGAAACAAGCATGTGAAGACTTTTTTCTGTAGGAATGGGTGAATGAGAATAGTTTGTTCCAATGGCCATGAAGGTGACTGAGTATGTGCTTTGAAGTGCTTAGAGCTTGGTCAGCCATGGAAGATGCCAAGGTTATTAACTGTATCTTGGGCCACTGGACTTCGATAACTCCGAAACAACTTTGACAATTTTGTACAACTCTGCCTCACTTAAATCAAATTCATGTACAAGTCAAGACATCACATTTTGCTAAGATCATTGAGTTCATCATTTCATATAGCACAGTAGTATTCCATCACAATCATATACCACAATTTGTTCAGCCATTTCCCAATTGATGGGCATTCCTGCAATTTCTAGTTCTGTATCACCACAATGAGAGCTGTTATAAATACTTTAGAACACATAGGTTCTTTTCCTTTTTTCCTACTCATCTTTAGAAATAGACCCAGTAGTGGTATTTCTGGGTCAAAGGGTATAAGCAGTTTAATAACTCTTTGGGCATAATTCCAAATTGCTCTCTAAAATGGTTGGATCAGTTCACAATTCCATCAGTAAGATTCGTGTCTTTCTTTAACTAAACTGGACTATTTGTTCTAAAGCAATTATATTTTTCCCCTTGATGTTTATGGGAGGATGAGAGAGAGAGAGAGAGAGAGAGAGAGAGAGAGAGAGAGAGAGAGAGAGAGAGAGAGAGAGAGAGAGAGAGAGAGAGGAGGACAGACAGGTAGCAATGGGAGGAGTTGTCTAATGAGAGCTTGCAGTTTCTTCTGTCAGTCTCTTCCCTGCCTGCTCACTGATCCCTGAAATGTCTTTAAAGAGGACAAGCCCAGTCATTCTGCAATAGAGATAAAACTTGAAATGCAAATCCTCTCGGGGAAGGAAACAATGTCTTAAATCCACTCTAAGATGTAAATCATAGGTATCAGACACTTTGTCAGCCACTGGTTTTTGATAGGGGACATGCTATGTGTACCTGGATTAGGTAAAGGGATTTATTTGTGTGTGTATCTGTGTGTGTGTGTGTGTGTATGTGCTCATATGTCTGTGTGTGAGAAAGAGACAGAGACAGAAACAGAGAGACAGAGAGAGACAAAGACACAAAAAGACTAGACTAAAGTCTCTGAACAAAGACACAGAAAGACAGGAAGACAGAGAGACAGGGAGACAGAGAGACACAGAGAGAAATAGCCCAATGATGCAAGGAAAAATTAGAATGGAATCTTTCACAATTTTTCCTGGGCTGAGAAAGGGTCATAGGATCATAGATTTAGACCTGAAAAATGTGCTGGAAGACATCTCATCTAACACTCTTCATTTTAAAGATGAAGAAATTGATGCCCAGAGAGGTCAAGTGGTTTGTCCAAGGTCACATAAATAGGGGGATAAGTGACAGAGTTTGGATTTAAGCCCAGATCCTCTGATGCTCATGCCACTAGACCAGCCCCTATCTCTCCTGAAACAGTCCTATAGAAACAGATCTGTAATAATAGTGCCTCCCTCCTTAGAGATATCTTCCATTCCCACTTGTTATTCAGTCATTTTCAGTCTTCATGACCCCATTTGAGGTTTTCTTGGCAGATATTGGAGTGGTTTTCCATTTCCTTCTCAAGCTCATTTTACAGAGGAGGAAATTGAGGCAAACAGCGTTGAGTGACCTGCCCAGGATCACACAGCTACCAAGTATCTGAGGCCAGATTTCAACTCAGGTCTTCCTGACTTTGGGTTCTGTGCTCTATCCATTGCATCACCTACTTGCCTAATTACAGAGAATTCATTCACACGGTGAGGAGTGCAACATCTGGACTCCTTGTATTCTGTAGCTCATTTTTCATTCCATCTTCACCTCTTCCTCCTTCCCCTTTTTTTGCTACCTCCATTTCCCAGCTTATCCTTACTAAATGAAGTAATGTAAGTACAGTTGAACTTGTCTGAAATTTGTCACTTTTAAAACTGCAATAAGAACTGTTTTCTAGAATGTTTTCAGAATTAGAAACCAGTCTGCACAAGAATCTTATGAGGCAAGAATTTTTGTCTCCTCCTCCCTTTCATAAATGGGTTAGACTCAGGAACATAAGATTAAGAATTAGAAGAGATCTTTATGATCACAGAATCATAGACATTCACAGTTGGAAGGGACTTCAGCATCAGTCTAAACTCTTCCATATATCCCACTATAATAAACCCAACCAATGGTCCTCCAGCATCTGCTTGAGCTCCTGAAGTTTTTCTTCGGGAAGTCCAGTCCAATTTGCACAGCTCTGTTTGTTAGAAAGTTTTGCCTGAGTTCAATTTCAACTCAATTCTTTTATTTTTTAAGTGAAGAAATTATGTTGCCTGAGATCGAAGAGGGAGAGTCAGGATTTGAATCCAAGTCTTCTGATTAGAGCCCCAATCTCTTTCCCATTACATCAACCTGTCTTCATATGCTATTCTTCCTTTAGCAAGAACCTCTGATGGGTATAACGGGAGACAGAGGGGCAACCTGAAAAATGTGTTTCTTTGGGGAGGAAGAGAAAGAAGAAGGAGAAAAACAACTCACAACTGCAGTCTGAATCCCTGGGCATCTGGACTAAAGGCCTGGCAGAGTGGTAACCTGAAGATCTCTCCCTAGGAAACATGTTCTAGACTGCCGGGTGGCACATTTTAAGTGCCAACTTGGGGGTTAACATCTTTATTGCAGAATGGGGAGATTAAAATAACATCACATGGGAGTAGTGCTTCAGAGGACAAGTGTGTGGGTTTTATTCCTGCTTCGGGAGGAACTTCTTTGTTCCTTCCTTAATCTCAGGCAGAGATTTTAATCACAGAGCCTCCTAGTCTGGCTTCTCCTCCCCTCTCAATACCTGTTATCTTGCTTCTCTGCTTGACTGCTTGTCAAGGTCACAACTCCCAGTCTCCTATTCCTTTCCTTCTTGGTCGTTCTTCCCAGGTCATCCTACTTTCTCTTCAAGACTGGTAACTTCCCAAGGGCCAGGACTTTGGTTTTCTCATTAGAATGGGAATAAGGTAGAATCCAAATCTCCTCCCTCCTCTGAATGCCTTACCACATGAGGATCTTTAGAATGACACTTCCAATCCTGGAGGTATCTCTTTAAGATATCTTAATCTTTCTCTGTCTTGTAGGCCCCTTTGGCAGTCTGGTAAGGCCTATGGACCCCTTCTCGGAATAATGTTTTTAAATGCATAAAATAAATTACATAGGATTAAAAAGGAAATAAATTTTAGTGAAATACGGCTGGAAGCTTTTCCTTTCCTGTGTGTTATACTGTACACACCTATTTATTCCCTCCAATCTAAAGTGGAGCTTTGGAAAGTCCATTTCTAGCCATTCATGACCAATGAAAATTCTTGTTATTTGCTGAAAAGGAGCTGAAAGGGCTGATGACTCAGGTGGTACTGAACTCAAGCTGAGTTTGCTTACTAAAAGCACAATGCTGATCTCTGAGGCTCTTTCCTTCCTTGCAGTAAATGAGGCAAACCTTCTATGACCTGATAACTGGGAGATGTGGCAGCTGCCCTTCTTCTACTGGACTGCCATGTGTCTGCCTCTATTTCTCTTAGGTTTATTCCATCTTGATCTTAGCTGAATAAATATTCTGAGAAAGGCTGAAGCAACCAGAAGATCTATCAAACTGGAATTGGTATGACAGTCTGCCAGAGTAGTAGTGACCAACAACGGAAGAAGTACTTGCAGAGGGAGGTGAGAGAGTTCCCTAACTTTAAGACAGCTTCAAGGATCATGATCCCTCATGATGGAGAGAAGGGCTGGTGGATTCTTGAAAGATCCAAATCCTAGGGTTTCAATAGAGATCTATACCTAAGGGGAGCCTTATGAAGACTACATAAAGAATAAAAGAATTTCTGAAAGTACTCCTTGACCATAAGGGTTTTCTACATGTGTGCCTAATTATATTTTAAGAGTAAGTGTATAGTGGAGAGAGTACCCCAATAGAGGAGGCATTTTTGTAACTACTGCTCTTAATAGACCTTTGAAGTAAATTCCTTTTCTTGAAGCTAATCAAATTCTTCTGGTTGATTGATAATGGAGAGCATACTAGATAGGGGTTCATCAACACCAAATCCTCAGGGTGACCCCTGGAACCATGAGAAGAGAAATAGTCAGACATTATTTGATGATTTTGTTGGGCAAGTGAGTGGGTTGAGAGAGTGGGTTCAGATGCAGCACTATTTAACTATCCATCTATCTATTCATTCATGCAACATTTATATGTGTATATGCACACACACACACATACACACACACACTGTGATTCTTTAATGCAATTGCCATATAATATTGTATATTATAATTATTTGGTCATGTGTCACATATGCAATTAGAATGTAAATGAAAAAACATTCTAGGGAAAATTTATATTACATGCGTACATATACACAGAGGGAAGAGAGAGCTATAGGGGCAGAGAAAGAAAAAGAGGAAGAGAGAAAAAATCAATTTGATATTCACATTACCTGCTTTTCAATTCTGTTTTCTAACTAAAATGGTGATTTTGTCACCTTGTCATCTTCTTGTGCTATTCATGGCATATTCTGATTTAGATAAGATTAGAAATCATTCCTTTTTTTTATTGGCATGATCAAATCTACTACTTTCTGTTTTTCCTTTTTATCTGCCAGTTTCATTCTCTGTCTCTCAAGGATATTTTTTGCCATGACCTTAGAATAATAACACCAAGGGGGGTGGAGCCAAGATGGCGGAGTAGAAAGACTCACGTATGCTAGCTCCGACCCCACAGCCCATATATTTCCTGCAAGAAGAACTCCCCACAAATTCTGGAGTACTGCAGGCACGCAGAAACACAGTGGAAAAGATCTCTGTTCCAGAGAGCCCTGGAGAGCTGTCCCCAGGGGTCCATCATGCTCTGGACAGCAGAGTCCACCCCTGTGCTGCCCTGGCCGTGCGGCCCCAGAGGAGCAGATCTGAGCAAGCTTCAGGGACAGAATCTCTGGCGGCCATGAAGGTCCCTCCGCCCACAGGCGCTACAGGTCAGTGAGAGAGAATTCTGGGCTGGCCGAGAGGGGAGCGGGGTGTCTCTGTGGCTTGGGCCCCCTCGGGAGGCCGGCAGAGGCAGCGGCAGAGGCAGAGGCAGCCCGGGACTCCCAGAGCAAGCAGGAGCTCCGTTACCTAAGGTCTCTGCATAAACCCTCTGAGGGAACTGAGCCTGGGAGACAGCCCTGCCCCCACCCGCCCCATTACTGCAGGTCTCTGCATAAAGCCCCTGAGGGGAACTGAGCCTGGGAGATGACCCTGCCCGCACCCACCCCATTACTGAAGGTGTCTGCATAAAACCCCTGAGGGAACTGAGCCTGGGAGATAGCCCTGTCCCCACCCAAGCACCAGAACTTAAGCTCACATTGAATAGCAGCCGCTCCTGCGGGTGGAAAGCCCATTTGAATCTCAGACCCCAAGCACTAGCTGGGCGGATCTAGGCTGGGGTGGACAGGAATCTCAGAATTCAAGTAACTGGCTGGGAAAAGGCCCAGAAAAGGGAAGAAAAATAAGACCATAGAAAGCTACTTTCTTGGGGGACAGATGTTCCCGCCTGGCATTTCTGATGACGAGGAACAATTCTTACCATCAGGGAAAGACATGGAGGTCGGGTCCTCTGTATCCCAGACATCCCAGATAGATGTCCAGTGGGCTCAGGCCATGGAAGAGCTCAAAAAGGATTTTGTAAATCAAGTTAGACAGGTGGAGGAAAAACTGGGAAGAGAAATGAGAGAGATGCAAGAAAAGCATGAAAAATGGGTCAATATCTTGCTAAAGGAGATCCAAAAAAATGCTGAAGAAAATAACACCTCGAAAAATAGGCTCACTCAATTGGCAAAAGAGGTTCAAAAAGCCAATGAGGAGAAGAATGCTTTAAAAAGCAGAATTGGCCAAATGGAAAAAGAGGTTCAAAAGCTCACTGAAGAGAATAGTTCTCTCAAGATTAGAATGGAACAGATGGAGTCTAATGACTTTATGAGAAACCAATAAATCACCAAACAAAACCAAAAGAATGAAAAAATGGAAGAGAATGTGAAATATCTCATGGGAAAAACAACTGACCTGGAAAATAGATCCAGGAGAGACAATTTAAAAATTATGGAACTACCTGAAAGTCATGATCAAAAAAAGAGCCTAGACATCATCTTCCATGAAATTATTGAGGAAAACTGCCCTGATATTCTACAACCAGAAGGCAAAATAAGTATTGAAGGAATCCATCGATCACCACCTGAAAGAGATCCAAAAAGAGAAACTCCTAGGAACATTGTGGCCAAATTCCAGAAATCCCAGCTCAAGGAGAAAATCTTGCAAGCAGCTAGAAAGAAACAATTTCAGTATTGTGGAAATAAAATCAGGATAACTCAAGATCTAGCAGCTTCTACATTAAGGGATTGAAGGGCGTGGAATAGGATGTTCCAGAAGTCAAAGGAACTAGGACTCAAACCAAGAATCACCTACCCAGCAAAACTGAGTATAATACTTCAGGGGAAAATATGGTCTTTCAATGAAACAGAGGACTTTCAAGCATTCTTGATGCAAAGACCAGAGCTGAAAAGAAAATTTGACTTTCAAACACAAGAATGAGAAGAAGCATGAAAAAGTAAACAGCAAAGAGAAGTAATAAGGGATTTACCGTAAGTGAACTGTTTACATTCCTACATGGAAAGACAACATTTGTAACTCTTAAAACTTTTCAGTGTCTGGGTAGTTGGTGGGACCACTCACACATGTACACACACATGTACATGCATACACACATACACACATGCATGTACACACAGAGACAGAGAGCACAGAGTGAATTGAATAGGATGGGACCATATCTTAAAAGAAATTAAGGTAAATGGTGAGAGAGAAATGTAGTGAGAGGAAAGAGGGTGAAATGGAATGGGGTAAATTATATCTCATTCAAGAGACAAGCAGGAGACTTTTTAGTGGAGGGAAAAAGAGGAGAGCTGAGAAAAAAACAAGAAGTTTACCCTCATCACATTTGACTAAAGGAAGGAATAAAATGCACACTCATTTTGGTATGAAAACCTATCTTACAATACAGGAAAGTGGGGGAGAAGGAGATAAGCAAGGGGGGGGATGATGGAAGGGAGGACAATGGGAGGAGGGAGCAATTTGAAGTCAACACTTGGAGAGGGACAGGATCAAAAGACAAAATAGAAACAATGAGGGGCAAGATAGGATGGAGGGAAATACAGCTAGTCTTACACAACACGACTATTATCGAAGTCATTTTCAAAACTACACAGATAGGGCCTATATTGAATTGCCTGCCTTCCCAAAGGGAATGGGTGGGGAGGGAGGGATGGGGAGAATTTGGAACTCAAAGTTTTAGGAACAACTGTTTAGTATTATTGTTGCTACTAGGAAATAAGAAATACAGTTAATGGGGAATAGAAAGTCATCCGGCCCTACAGGACAAAAGAGAAGATGGGGATGAGAAGGGAGGGATGACAGAAGAGAGGGCAGATTGGTGATAGGGAAAATTAGATTGCTTGGGGTATTGGGGTGGGGGGAGGGGAGAAAAGGGGAGAAAATTTGGAACCCAAAATTTTGTGAAAATGAATGTAAAAAGTTAAATAAATAAATTTTTGTTAAAAAAAATAGAATAATAACACCAAAATGTTGCTTTCACACCTCAGAACTACGTCTTTGTAGACAAATTAATCTTAGTTCTTAGTCACTCTCAGACAAGGGCCTCTCGGTCCCTTTTTTCATCATTTAAGTGGGGATAATGATAGCATTCTCTACCTCCTAGGGTCATTATGAGAAAAACACTTCTAATTCTCTCTTTAATTTCACCATTTTAATTTTCTTCTGTATTTCTAGCTCCTAGCACAGTGTCTGAATGTAGTCCCCTCTTAATAAGTAGTCAATGAATTGAAATATAAAACACAAAGAGCTACATGAATATATAATCTATAATTACTCTCTCCTCTTCTATTTTCCTAGGTCTTTTTTCCTTTCCTAACTCGTAGAGCATCTCTGAAATTCTATCTTGTTCGAAGGGAAGGACTTGCAACTCTGCTTACAGGAGGCTATGGGAACCTTCTATGGTTAGTGGCGTGGATCAGTTTCAAACTTGAGTGTTGTCTATGATGTATCCAGGAGGAGTATGTCCCATTTAGAGTTTTAACCAAACTGGGAATAGGATCACAATTAGTCAATTGGTTTAATTCACACCTTAGAAAAGATGTGGGACAGAAACCTGAGTAGAGAGGGAAATTATGGAAATTAATCCCAAAACTTTGGATGAGGAAGGAGAATGTAGCATAACAGAGATTTCTAACTCTAAATCTGTGTTCAATGACTGCCTTTGATGCTTACCGTGTCTGTGATATTGAGCAAGTAATTTAACATGCCCTCCCCCTCAGTTTCTTCATCTGTAAAATGAGAGACTAGATGGCCTCTGAGGTTCTTTGGAGCTCTAGATTTATGATCTATTATATCTTTGGTGAATTCAATAGTAAGACACTTTCTCCTGTTAGAGTGTTAAATCCTCCCATTTCATTGTGAGTATCCACTTATTTATAACTTGGGAGAAAGGCTAGGGAGTGAAGTGTGGTTTCAGTGATATGGGGAATTCTTTGGTGTCCTACCAATGCAAATCATAACCTTAATTTAGAATTTTAATGAGTCATCTAGAACACGGACTACTTAAACAATGTGCCCAGGATCACACAGCTAGCCTGAGTGCGAAGTAATGCTTGAAGCTAAGTTTTCTTGACCCTGAGGCTGGTTCTCTGTCCACGACTTCACATTGCCTGTCTAGGGATTCAGAGTCATAGAATTAAAAGGAAGCATTAGAAATTTTCCAGTCCAATCAAGCTCATTTCAGTGTAGGGATTCTAGTCTCCTCTTAGACTGACAAAAGGTCACATTGACTCTGTTCAAACACTTCCAGTAAGGGGGAGCTCACTACTTTTCAAGATATTTCTTTGGTGGTTCGCTCTAGGGCTGGCCAGGTTGGTCTTTCCTACTACTGAGCTGAAATTTCCCTTTCTGTATCTTCCACCCATGGAAGATACAGAGCTGCCTTCTGGCACTAAACAGTATTTTGGAAAAGTTGAAAGGACTTCAGAAGTCACTTGAGGCTGATTATAATAAATCTAATTCTCTCACATCAATCCTTTAAATATTTGATGACAAATATTATCCTATAGGTCTCCTATCTTTCAGGCTAAAATGTGCCTCATATCACATGGCTTGTTGCAAGAATTAAATAGGAAGTGGTTGAATGAGTGGAGACAAAAAGACTATCTCTTGGGACAGTACAGCTTGAGCTCTTAGAGTCCAAGAACTTGGATTTGAATCCTGTCTTGGCTACCTTTGGGATCTTGGACAGTTACTTCAGCTGGAAGGACTAGATTCAGGTGCTGACTTAGAACTTAATTTACATACCAAAGGGAGGACTCTGGTGTCTCTTCCATTCTTTCTGGCAGTGAGTGAAGCAGACCTCCTGTGGGCTGCCAGATGGGAGGTAAAGCAGAGGCCTCCGATTCTTCACCAATAAAATGACATGATTGGATTAGATTATCTCTACTATCCTTTCTAGTCTAAATCCCATTCTAAATCCTCTGCTCAGATTAAAGATATGGAAAGTTTCTTGCCCATTTTTGTCTCTGCCCACACCTGGTGGTATGATACTTATCTCTAGTCCTTACAAAAAGAAAACTCTTCTAACCCTAGGGCCAATGACAGATGACCCAGTCTCTAGGAGACATGACCTGTATCTTTCTCTCCTGGCTGTTAATGGCCTTGGGCTTGGCCACCCCAGTTTCCGGTGTCACTCTTGGCCCTACAGACCCCCTATGCTTCCCAAGATTCTCTGACCCCTCCAATATATGTACCTATGCTGGGGCTTTGACATTGAGACTGAAATGATCACCTTTGAATTACAGATACAGACAGCTGGCTGTGTGGACCTTGGTGTCACTTACCACTACTTCAAAGTAGGGTTGACCTAGTGGTTGGGGCATCCTGCCTGATGGCAGCATATACTTTTCCATGAGCATGTAGACATTCCCAAGCCCAATGGTCTTTCCAAAATTCCATACTGACTCTTTCTCCTCTGCTCCCTCTCCCCTCTCCCTATACATGCATATGATCTTGTGGATGTGTATATATCTTTCTCTCCACAGTCTCTTTCTCTTCCCTGTTCAGCTGCTTTCCCCTACCCTAACTGCACTTGCTTTCACATTTTCACTTGTACTCTCTGTCTTTCTCCCTTTCTCAGACTTTCTTCCTTGCTCTCTTCTCCTAGCATCTTCTTTGCTTGAGAGAGATTGAAGAGCCCAGGCTCCATGCTTCCTCCTGGTGTCACTGTAAGAGACAAAATTCTGGGCTGACTGTATCATGAGTCTGATGCTGGATAGGGATGCTTATATTCTTCAGTGGAACCCCCTCTTCTGTCATTGCTCTATCTTCCTCTTCCTGGCTCTCCTTACCACAGGACCACCATGTTCTGTATGATAATACCTTGGAGGAGAATGGGAGCCAGGATGCCCAGCTGCTATCTCTGACTCAGGATACTGTCTATACCACCATGTTCTTCTCCCAACCCTTCTGCTCTTGTGACTTCCAAGACCAGGATGTTATAATAATGGCGAGGAAAAGGAATGGAAGAATGGAGAGAGAGATGGTGGGTGTGAGGGAAGAGGATTAATCCACACTCAGTCAATGAATCTATCTCAGCACACTCCACACTCTATCAGTTCCCAAATTGGGGATATCAAGGAAGCCTCTATGGAATATGGGTTCAAACAGTTCCTGGAACCTGGGGCATTCACTGGGTTTTTTGGGTAAGTGTGTTTGTGGGCTTGTTATGTGTCTATTTAATTGTTCAGTCTTTTCTTTTTAGTTTTGTCGAGCTCTTTGTGACCCCACTTGGGGTTTTCTTGTAAAAGATGCCATGGAAAGGGAGAGTTCTTTCATTTTAATTTATTTGTGACTTGGTTTGGAAAAGTGGCACAGAGAAAAGCTGAAATAGGTCAACTATTTCCCATTTTCTTCTTTCTTCGCTGGTTCTAGTTTGAGGGAAAACTAACCCCCCACAATGAGATGATGATGCATCATATTCTGGTATATGCTTGTGGTAATATGAGTTCCCTCCCCATGGGCATAAGTGATTGCTATGGTGGTGACCCTGCTTTCTCCACAACTTGGTTCCCACATACATTTCTAGTCTTCTAAAACCTGAGACTTGAGCCCATTTGTATAATATTCTCTATAGTAGTAGAGAATGATCACTCCATACTCCATGACTGCATGAGAAGATATGTTGGGAAGACTTTGGGAGAGGAGATATGCTACGTCTTTTGATTTCTGGTTACAAGAGAGGACACATAAGGTTACAGGCTCTTTTCAGGTAGAGGTGCTTGGAGGGGGAGAAATAATCTGGAAAGAAGCTAACACATAGGATACATTTCATATTTCTTACCTTCAGATAGTCTCCATCCCAGTTAAAGTAGCTTACCAGTTCCCTACACACCTGCATTTCCCATCACCATGCCATATCTGTAACCCATATCTGTAATATTTTGTTTCTTATCTCCCCTTTTTAGGATGCCTTTCTTTCAAAGCACAGCTAGAATGCCGCCTGAGGCCTCTCCTTGTAATCTTTGTTAATGCTCTCTGTTTCTTGACGTTACTTAGTATTATACTGTATATGTTCGGTATTTACTTATTAGTGTAGATGCTATATATTCCAAGAAGAAAGTAAGCTTAAGATCCATTTTTGTCTTTATGTCATCACAGTGTAGAATTGTGCCTTATACACAGAAGCACTTAATAAATGTTAGTTGAATTGAATTGAATAATTTTTCCATCTGTTTCCACTGCATCTGGCCTACGGCCCCCTCTCTTTCATCTTGTTCACTGGCCTGAACCCCTTACTTTGTTCCCTGTTGGGGATAAATAGTACTTAAGAAATCAAAAGATCCAGAACAAGATCTAGATATTTACCCGGAGTGAGAACTGGACAACACTCACCCCTCAGAGAGAAATCTCTCATTAGAAGATGAGGACTCATCAGGAAAAGGTTTTGGTGCTTAAGTTACGCATTCAGAAAAGGGACAGCAGAAGTTGGTGACTGGCTTAAGTGGCATTGGGAATCTCTGGCTGAAGACTTGTGTTTTCAGCATCATTCTATAAACTGACACATCACTATATATTTACCTAGAGACCTGCATCTACCCAGAAAATTGAATTTTAATCAGAAATACGCATATATCTATTTCTAGATATAGATAGTTATGTTACACAGATTTCACTCACCAAGCTTGAAATGAGATTAAACAACGCTGTTTATTTAAATAATAAACCTGGAAATTAGCATTTCCCCAGAATTTGTATTTGTCTATAAATCTTAATCTCTTTGTAATAACTTTGGTTTTGCACCTGAGTTGGAAGAGGACCTTACTTCTGTATACTCTGAGTTTGGGCTGATCAGACTGTGTGTATGATTTGTCTGACTCATCTGTCCCCTGGAGGGGAATGTCGAGGTAAATATGTGAGGTATACCACCACCACCTCCTCCTTGTCCTCCTCCTCTTCTTTTCTCTTCTCCTCCCCTTCCTCTTCCTCTCCCTCTCCTTCCCCTTCTTCTCCTCCTCTTTCTACTACTTCTTCTACTTTTTCTTCTTTCTCCTTCTCCTTCTCCTTCTCCTTCTCCTTCTCCTTCTTCTTCTTCTTCTTCTTCTTCTTCTTCTTCTTCTTCTTCTTCTTCTCCTCCTTCTTCTCCTTCTTCTTCTTCTTCTTCTTCTTCTTCTTCTTCTTCTTCTTCTTCTCCTCCTCCTCCTCCTTCTTCTTCTTCTTCTTCTTCTCCTTCTCCTTCTTCTTCTTCTTCTTCTTCTTCTTCTTCTTCTTCTTCTCCTTCTTCTTCTTCTCCTCCTTCTTCTTCTCCTTCTCTTTCTTCTTCTGCTTCTTCTCCTTCTTCTCCTTCTTCTTCTCCTTCTTCTTCTTCTTCCTTCTTCTTCTTCTCCTTCTTCTTCCTTCTTCTTCTTCTTTTCTTCTTCTCCTTCTTCTTCCTTCTTCTTCTTCTTTTCTTCTTCTTCTCTTCTTCTTCTTCTTCTTCTCCTCCTCCTCCTCCTCCTCCTTCTTCTTCTTCTTCTTCTTCTTCTTCTTCTTCTTCTTCTTCTTCTTCTTCTTCTTCTTCTTCTTCTTCTTCTCCTCCTCCTCCTTCTTCTTCTCCTTCATCTTCTTCTTCTTCTCCTTTCTTCTTCCTTCTTCCTTCTCTCTTCTTCTTCCTTAATATGGCCTGGATTTGCCCAGTGAGATCTCATTCCCTGGGTCTCAAGGAGAAACTTGGGGGAGGATATTAACTAGGAAGCTACTTTGAAGAGCCACTTCCTGTCTTCTGCTCCTATCTCTTCTTTTCATGGAGGAGATCTGAAAGGAGTGGCTTTAGTTATCACAGGTTGCAGTCATAACATATATTAACACAAGGGGCACCAGGGTACCCTGAATCCCAGCCTTATTACCTGTGCTGGGTATTTGGTCACTGAAAGAGATGCTGGTCTAGAGACTTCTTTCATCTGACTGCCTCCTTGTATATCTCCGGGTGATGGAAGTGTGAGAGGATAGAAGGGGGAATAAATGAGAGATGTTCAGATTGGATATGGGGTGTAAGAGGGAGAAATTGAGAATGACACCGAGGTTTTGAACTTGGGTGACTAGGAAGATGGTAGCGCCTTCAACAGTAATAGGAAAGTTGAGGAAAGGGGAGGACTTGGGGGGGTTTAATTTTGAACATGTGAAGTTTAAGGTGTCTGCCAAACACACAGTTCAGATGTCTACTAGGCGGCTGGAGATGCTAGACTATAGGTCAAGGGAGAGGTTAGGGCTTGATAACTAGATATGAGAATCATCAGTATAAAATGATAATTGAATTGATAGGAGCTGATGAGATCACCAATCAAAATAGTTTAGAGGGAGAAGAGAAGAGACCCTTGGGGGTCGTCCAAAATTAGCCAATGTGACCTGAATAAAGATCCAGGGAAGGAGAAGGATCATTCTGATAGGAAGGAGGATAACTTGGAGGGAGCAGAGTAATAAAACCTAGAGAGACATGAGTATTAAAGGGAAGAAGGTGATGGACAGTCTCAAAAGCTCCAGAGAGGTAAAGGATGAAGATAAAGAAAAGGCCATTAGATGGGGCAATTGAGATCATTGTTTACTTTAGTGACAACCTTGTTGGTCAGAAACCAGATTGCAAAGAGTTAAGAAGACATGAGAAGAAGGAAAGTGGAAGCACTGATGGCTTTCTCAAGTTTACCCAGGAAAGGCAAGAGAGATTTAGGATGAGAGTTTACAGAGATGTCAGGTGAAAGGAGAGTTTTTGAGGACGGGGGCAGACAATGGCATATCTATAGTCAATAGGGAAGCAGTGAGTGCACAGGAGAGATTGAAGACAGGTAAAAGAATGGGAATGATAGAATCTGATGGAGGAGATGGCGTGGAATGGAATCACTGCACAAATAGAAAGCCTTGACAACGAGAAGAATCACCTCTACATGGGAGGCTGAGTGAAAGAGGTAACAAAGGCAGAAGATGACAGAGAGATGGAAGATGAGGAGGAGGGGAAACGATATGGATGAATGAATGGATTGAACATGGCTTGACTGGGTGATTCTAAAGGATTCTCAGAAGATCCAAACTGCTTCAGTGCTTCCAAAAGCACTGTATAATCTCACCTTGTATAATCTCACCCTTGGAATCAACAGCATTAACTGATGAATATATATATAGATATAGATATAAAGAAAGACATTATTTAGATCCCCTCATCATTTGAGTCCTTGAGTTATTGAGGGGGCAATCAGGCCTCAGGTTTTTTTCAATGAAATATGTGGCATGGTTTTTAGCTGAGAGAAAGGGGGAGGCAAGTAGATGTGTATTTGTATATGTAAATTTGTATGTGTGTGTGTGTTTGTGAGTGGAGGGGAGGGAGTAGATTAAGAAACCTTTCTATCCATTTGATGAAACTACAAGACAAAATGGTAAATGAGACTTAAATGTATTGTTTTTTCTCTTTACTACCAGTAAGCAAAAAAAAAAAAATGTGTACATGATAATTTGTGGAAGGAGAGCATGCTAACAGTATGGAGGTCAGGGAGAGAGTCCTCTAAGAGATGGCACATGAGCTAGGTCTTGAAGTTTTAGAGCAGAGGCAAGACCAAGTGCCTTGTAGGTGGAGAGGACAGACTGTGCAAAGACATGGTGGTGGGAGATGGAAGCTATTGCATTCAAGGAGTAATGGGGAGGTCAGCTTGGCAGACCTACTTCAACAAGTTATTTTCAGGGTCAAATAAGGTGATATATGTTGGGCTATGACCAGCATTACATTGTTTACAGCAAACAAGTCATTTTATGTGAGATATTACAGATACCACAGGTGAACAATTTATTGTATCCCAACATCTAGCTTTGATAGATTAAGAAAAAAAAAATTTGTTTATTCTACTTTCAGATCACCCATGAAATTCCTATCATTCCTCAGGCCCTGGGGAAAAAAAAAACCCAAAAAAACAACTCAAATCCTTTTATGCCAGATTTCATAAAAACAACCCAGTTTCATTGTATTTTCACTTTCCATAGCCCTCTGATATTAAGGAGTGAGTTAACCTTCCATTCCTAGCTGCTTTGTTCCTTGTACGGTTTCCAATGGTATGGTTTACATTCACATGGTTTACATAAATGATTTACATTTGTTCACCAAATGTGTTGAACAGATTGTCATGTATACTTTTGTTTGCTGATGTTATTTCTCCAGAAGATTAAACACCTGAAGGACAGGATGTTTGCTGTTTGTCCTTTCTCCCCCTCCCTCCCCCTGCTCCCTACACTGTCCTGTACATAGAAATGTTCAATAAATGCTTGTTGGATTGAAAACAGTGTGCCACAATGGACAGAGACTGGTAGTTATATTTTAATGAGATGAATCGCCTTTTTTACCTTTCAGTGTTCATAAAAGATTCAAGGAATTGAGATGAATAAGAAAATGAACGCCACTTAAAAATTCAGAATAAAGAGAGAGCATAAGACATTAAGAAACTTAAATGCAGAGTTTCAGGGAGATGATACCTTGTCTAACCCTACTCAATTTCCCAAAGTTTTGCTCTTTATGATTTTGGCAACATAAATGCCTTCTTCTCTGTAGCTGGTGTTGACATACCGAAATGGCCACAGGCAGGATCCATCCAATTCCTTATAGTTCACTCACCCCTGAAAATGCACATAAACTATATACTGATAAATATCATATATCCCCTTATTTCCATACATCTCCAGAGTATCCATCCAGTACCACAGTCAGAGTTCTGGCTCTTGAAGAATGAGGACAGTCAGGTGCCCTTTTATCAGAACCCCTGCCCAGACCTTTGAGGATGACACCAAAATAAGAATACCACAGGTGCTTCTCAAAGGGGTACCTACTCTTTCTAGAGAAAACTAACAGAGAGACACACTAAAGGAGGCTGAGGAGATATCAGTAAGGGCCTTTGAAATCCAGAGGCACTGTCCAAGCATGGCAGCACCGAGTAAGTTGGTTGGAAATGCTCTAGTTTCAAAGTAGCTGATACTGTAATAATTTTAAAAAACTATTGCCGTGGACCTTCAAGGTTTCAATGGCTTGAGAAGGCTCCAGAGAATGTTCCCATCTTATAAATAGATATACATATTTATTATACACATATATATTATAATACATGATATATTATATAATATATATTATACACACATATACATATACATGTGTGTATATTCCTCTCCCCCCCATCTCTCAATAAAATAATGAACCCAAGGTTAAGAAGCACTGATCTGCCTACAGAGATACTTGTGAATCAGGAAAACACAGTTGATGATCTTGTCTTTAAGCATTACTCTGAATTTCAATCTGTGATAAAGCATTGGAGACTATTGTGGTGTTCTTTGACCTTTACTTAATGAACTTTATATACATTTCAATTCTCCTGCATTTGTGATTACTCATGAAGTATTTCTTAAATTAGATGCCTTCTTAATATCCAGTGTAACCATTCTGTATGTAAATATTAATGTTACAAGTGTGACGGGATGGAGAATGCACTTTAGATCTTTATAGTGGGCTGCTTGTTCTGGACCCTTGCTAAAGAATGTATGAGAGCAAAGGCTGCTGGGATTATTCCCTTATATGTCCTTGTGACTCAATATGGTGTTGAGGATGATTGGTGATTGAGCTAGGAAAAGCCATCCACTCAACAGACTATATAAATAGAGGAAAACACCCTGCCTTGCTCTTCCTCGCTTTAAAGTGTTATCTTAGGGACTCTGACCATGTTCCCACTGGACCTGGGGGTGGGTGGTGGTGGTGGATTTCTCTCTCTTGGCTCTCTCTGGCATAGTTATCAATGATCTTTAACACAATTTCCAGTTATGAGGACACACCAGAGAACTGTTTGTTTCCCATAAGGAAACTTTCACAAGGGACCAGAGGATGCAGCCTGTTAGAAGGGGTCAGAGAACATACTCAGTCATGTCATCTCTGTTATGATAACAGCTGCATCCCAGGCTGAAGGAATATGGTTCATCTTATTGAGAAATGCTAACACTAAGATATCTTTCTTTAAGGAATAATGTTCTTTAGGCAGGGAAGGGTGTATGATTTTAAATGTTGTGTTTTGAGCTATTAGGTAACTGGATCTATTTTGACCCTTGTAACACTTTGGCTTGAGGGGAGAAGGTGGAGATATAGGGCAGGAGACATATTTTTGTTCTTAAAAGACTTCAGATTTGAAGAAAACACCTAGTCCAGTCTTCTTACTTTGCAAATCGTATTATCTGGTATATCCCAGGGACACAGTTTCTTCTCTCTCTTCCTTACTCCCCCCTCTAAGGAAGTGCTACATAAGAGACAGTCAGACAGTGAAAGCCATCAGGGAAGAGAGGGGAAGAAGTGTGGACAAAGTTTAACTCTTTTCCCCAAAATGATGTGCCTCCACCCCCACTAGAACAACAAAGATCATTCCTTCACTCCACTCCCTGAGCATAGATTTATTCAAGAAATGCCCAACTCCCAGCCAATGAATTCCGAGACTTTGCTAGTCAGATCTTCATCATTTCAGAATTTTTATTGGATAAAAGCCAAGCCCAGGTTTTGGGAGGATTGTCACTCCATGTCAGAATCAGGGGTGACATGAGGGGAAGGTTTTTGGGGTGAAAGGGCAGAGGAGGAATTGTACAGGTCAGTGAGGACAGGAAGGCGGTTTTTATGTATATGGCGCTGCGCATAGGAATCTTGGTGTAGCCCTCAGATTGAACTTTGGAGGGAAACCAGAAGCCAAGAAAAGCTACCCTGTAGGAGTAGGAGAGTCATTAAGGGAGCTATAGGATTGGAGCCAGAGTGAATCAGAGGGGCAGCTCGGAATCCAGCAGGGGTCTTGTCTCCTGGTTCTACTTTGCCCCCTGAGGACTCCAAGCAAGGCCCACGGGGAGTAGGGAGTATGTCTGGAATGTGGCCTGTCTGATTCTTCACCATCTCCTGGGAACAAAGAGGAAGGGATAAGTGACCTTGAGAGAGATAGAGGTTGGGGAAGGAGGAGGGGAAAAAGCTTTTTCTTCTCTTCTCTGTCCCCACCTTCCTTTTTTCCTAGGAGATCTGGACCAGTCACTCCCATCCTAGCTAATGACACTCTTCTCATTGAGAGAATTGCTCCTCCTGCCCTTCCATCTCTACTAAGGAATGCAGCAAAAAGCATCCCTGCAGTGCCCCACCCCTTTGACTGCCTTCCCTCCTTTTTTCTCAACCCCTTCCCTCTCTTGAGCCTTTTCCAAACTCCTTAGCCTCCCATTCTCATTTTTCATCCTCATGGCTTCCCACTTTACCCCCAGCCTTAAAGAGAGAGAGAGGTCCAACTTGGTCACTCACATCAATGGTCTTTATTATCACCACCTGGTCAGCCTCCTTGCAGGCTTTCTCTGCCTTCTTGATGGTTTCTGGTGTCCACTCAACATTATTCATGGCCATCATGCCCTCCATGGAACTGCAAGAAGAGAGTGGGTGAGGAGGGGAGGTAGAGAATAAAAATAATAATTAGGGAAATGGGCATGAAATAAAAAAGGTGAAAAGAATAGAAAGGGCATTTATATAACTAGCACAAGAGACAGACAAGCTCTACCCAGGGCGGAACACTGGGGAGGTGCTCATGAAGGACACAGACAGCACTTTTAATACAGTCACACAGTTTTAATGCCATGAAATGGCATTCTCTATGGCATATAGTATTTACTGGATGACAAGTCAAGTCAAATATGCTAACATGAAGACTCTGAACCTGAACAGGACCACTGGGATTATTACTTTCAGCTGAGCTCCTGGAATTAGTTTAAGGGTAACTGACATTTTAAATTTGATAGTAAGATAAAAATTGAGGCAGCTAGGGGACACAGCCGATACAGTATTAGAGTTAGAATCAAGAGGATATCTTCCTGAGTTCAAATCCAGCCTCAGACATTTACTAACTGTGTGGCCTTAGGCAAGTCACTTTCACCCTATTTACCTCAGTTTCCTCATCTGTAAAATGAGTTGGAGAAGGAAGTGACCAACCACTCCAATATCTCTCAAAGGAAACCCCAAAATGGGGTCATGGAGAGTCAGACATGACTGAAAAGACTGAACTACAACATGAAGAAAATAGGAATCTTTTCCTAGACCTCCCCCCAACCCAAACAAGAAATGCTTTGGACAATCAGAAGGATTTGTGACTTTTCATGGTGAGGAGCTACCAGTGTGGGAGGAACTCTTTTTACATATTCTGGAGGAGATAGTAAGGCTCATGACTTTGTACAGCTGTGCCTCACTTAAATCCAATTCACTCACAAGTCAAGATATTACCCTCACAATGTCATTAGTCCTCTTTAAGAAAGAAGGATGAAAAACCCAACAGTCTATGGCTCAGTTGTATGCATCCCAGAGACACAGAGAGGTTTATCAATTTGCTTAGGGGCATATGGCTGAGAGATATCCCAGAGATGGGACTTTTACTCAGTTTTCCTTTATCCAAGACTAGCATTCTCCTTAACTATGGCCATACTGCCTCTTTCAGAAATTTATATTTACAGAAATTATGCATGTATTCATTTGTTGAAACACAAGAAAAACCTATAAAAAGTTTGATGGAGAGAGAAGAAAGAGACACAAAAACAAACAGATATGGAGCTGGATATGTAGATATGGGGCTGGATATATAGGGGACTATTTGAATCTTTTAAAGGAAAACAAAGACTTTAAGTCAGAACAATGCATGAGAATGTAGACATGAATAATTCATGTAAAAGTACATATTTGCTGTGTTACTGATATAATAATTCGGGTTCTTAGAGCCAATTATTCTCATCCATTTTTCTGAGCAGCCTTTGTTGACAGAAAATCCTACTCTAGTGATGAAATTGCAAGATACTGGCAATAAAAGAGGTAGACAGAGCAGGCAGCCCAGAAACTTCTCCAGATCTCTAGCTCTTGGAGTGCTCCTTCTCTTCCTTCTTTTCCGACCACACTTACTCCTCTGCTTCTTCTCCAAGTTCATGGGCCACATGGATGATATCCGGGTACCCCATGCAGCTGGAGATGTTGTTCCGAGGATAGTAGAAGAGAAAGATGAGGCACATCTCATTAATGGTGCTTGGGCCACCCTGGAGTAGGAGTAAGAAAGGCAGAAACAGAAGACAGAAGTAGGCAGAGACAGAAACACATAAAGTAGAGTTCTGAAGAGTTTAATTTCTTTCCCCCTCTACTATAGAGCCACTTATTACTTTAATTCCAAATGTTGGTGCAATGAATGCTTCTTAATATAGTGGCTGTGACTTTCAGGAGTCATGATAATAGGACCAGTGGCTTGGCAAGTCCAAGACTCTTTGCCCCCAACTTCTGACCCTAGATATAAGAAGGAGCAAAGCCTCAGGAGCAAAAGCATTTGATGTAGTGGGCAGGAATATAGTATTATTGAATTGCATAAAGGATCTCAGGGATCTTTTAGCCCAACCCCTTCATTTTACAGATGAGAAAACTGATCATTAGTTTCAATCTGGAGTAGGAATAATTAATGAATTAGAAAATAGGGTTGGGGTACATTCAGAATTAGTTCTAAATGTGTTTGTGTATATGTACACACACACATATACACATACACACATTATATAGTTACTAGTGCAAGGTCACAAGGACTTCGTTCTATGGTACTGAAATATAGAAAAGGCTAGTAGTATTTTTCAACAGATACAAATAACTGAGCTTAACATTTAGTTAATAAGAATATTTAATTAAATTAGGAAGTTGCCATATCCTAGAAACATAGAGCTTACTCAAAGTCACACAAGTGGTAAATGTGGCAGACCCAGAATTCAATCTCAAGTTTCAGTATCAGCATCACCATCTTCTCACCATAGGGCAATATCCTGGGATCTCTCCCTCCCCTTTGTCTCTTCAAGATCCTCCTCCCCATCCCATAGCAATTTGTCTAACTAGCATGTTTAGTAATGCTCACCACAGGTGCTCAGATTTCTAGTTACAGCTCTGGAAGGCACTTACAAAGGTGATTGTGGTACGATCGAGGGTCTGGTAGTGACACTCCACCAATATTTCATCTCCCTGCTCAGTGAAATACGATGGAAGAAAGTCAGACATACAAAAGGACAGTAAGAAATCCAAGAGCCATCTTAGGACTTATTTAGGTTGGAGTCATATATAACCCTTGGCTGTAGTTTTACTGCGTGACCCCCTCCCTTTCCCAAACCCAAGGCTCCCACCATCTTGATTTCCACACGCTCCTTCATGTCTCGAGTCTCTTGTAGGTTAAAGTCATAGGCATCATCTTTGCAGATGGTTTTGATCTGCCTTCCGTTCCTGTTGGGAGGGAGTGTGAAGAAAAAAAGGAATGGAATAAAGAGATGAGAACATAGACAAGAAAGCAATGCAGGGGAGGTATTAGGGAATTCCAGGGGCACTTCTTCCCCATAAAACTAATAGCAAATAGGATCCTGATCCCATCCAGTACCTTCCCTGTACATTAATCTTCAATATTCATCCCCTCACCCACCCATGTACTGTAGAGGCTCTCCTCTGCCTATTTCCATTCTTCCAACTACAGCAGTACTACAGAAGAGCATTACTCTATCTCCAGAAATCCGGTGTTGCAGAGGCAACCTCTTACCCTTACCTGTATTGCACAGCTTGCAAAGACCGCCCTGCTAGGTGAGTGTGCAGAAGATAACCATAAACTTGAATGTCAGGCACAGGAGTCCCATTCATCTGTGACATGGAGGGGAGAAGGGCATCTGACTCCCCAGCCCTAACCCTGAGTGGGATTTCAACCTAACTGCCTGCATATAATTATAAGTAAGTCACTCTGTCTCTGCTGACCTCAATTTCCCCATCTACAAAATGTAAGGATTGGACTGGATGACTGGATGATCTACAAGGACCCTGCTGCCTATAAAATTCTATGGGAATAGAGAACTAGACCTGGGCACATATAACTGGATATTGAGATACAGATTTCCTGGATGAGAAAATTCAACAATTTAGATCTAGATAACTTAGAGAGTTATCTAGAATGAGAGGTTAATTGACATGTTTAGGGTCACGAAGTAGAACTTGAACTCATGTCAAACTGACTCTGAGCCCAGTCATCTATCAAGTTGGCATGTCACCCCTCTATCAAAATTCTATGGCACAATTATAATAATTCACATTTCCATAGAACTTTAAGTTTTAAAAATTACTTTCCTCATAATAAGTTTATATTTTCTTAAGACTCATTTTACAAATGAAGAAAGCCTTTGGTCACATAATTTTTACCCATTCATTTATTATTTTATTTAGTTATTCATTTATTATTTATCTACTTATATTATTTATTACTTATTTTACCCATTTATCCTTGGTTTCCCAGGAATGCTTACCCCTTCCTAGATCCTTCTTTCTTTTCCAATGTCTCCCTGCTCTTGATTTGGCTGCAAAGTACCCTGCCATCCACAAACCTTTTACTTACTCTCATCTTGCTCCCCAGACCTCCCCAGAGGCCTACTTTCCGAATGCATATCCTGTTAAAATCTTTGGATTGAAGGTTATGGTAGGGTTGTAGGGAGGAACAATTTAGAAGGCAGAGGGTAACTGTGGAGTGTTGAGGAGAGAAGAGGTAATGAAAGGTTCTTGATCTCACCTCCTCAAACTTGTCAGTCCTACAGAGCCCATAGGACATGAAAGACTCTGCTCCTGGTGGTATGAAGTGGATGGGGAAAGTAAAGAATCCTAGTTGGAGCACTCCCATGTCATACTTGCGCAGGATAGGGGTGAAATAAACTCGAATCCCAGAAGAATCATACACACCTGGCCAAAGGGAAGCATACTTGCTAGAAAGTGGGAGCCAAGTTGCCAAATGAAAAGAAAATGGTTTAGTTGAGGAAAGGGAAAGTCAGACGAAGAGATACAGGGACTGGAGAAGAGCTAAAGGTCTCTGACAGGAACCCTCATTCCCATACTTTCCAGGCACCCAAAAGAAATTACCCCACCCCCATCAGTTGCTCCTTTCCCATTCATCCCACCCCTCCCCTCTCACCAGGAAGATTGTGGAAATTGCTGTAGTGAACCTCTAGCCGGATCCACTGGGGGTCCAAGGGAGTCCCAATGGAAATACCCACATCATCTGGAAACTGGTAACTCTGAGTTAGGAGGACATAAGATATAATGGTGTGAGCAGAGTGGAGACATCTAGGGCTCTGATCCTCCCCCAAGCACTTTAGCCCCTAAGTACCCTCCCTTCCTCCCTCCTATCCTCCAATTCCTCCATCTATCCAGTCTCCCGGATATTGCAGCTACATACCCTTCATCAAATCAACTATTCCCTAATCATCACAGACTTACAGTGCCCCCAACAGCCCAGCCCACGATCACTTGGGAGCAGAGAGAGAAGGCAGGGTCAGCACCATAGCAGTCACTGATGCCCGTGGGGAGGGCACTGGCATTGCCACAGGCATAAACCAGTATATGGTGCACCATCGTCTCATTGTGGTAGATCAACTTTGGCTCGAACTTGGGGTAAAAGATTAAGAGGGAGAAGAGAGAGAGTGTTACTTTCATCCCAGTCTGTCTGTTCTTCCCCTCCCCCCCACCCTGAAGCAAGAATCTGGTCAAGACAAAATGTGTTTCATATTGCCCATCATTTCAAATTCCACATTGTTCCTGCCTTCGTTCGAGTTTTTAGATCATGGGCAGCAACTTTATCATTTACTGTCATGTTTTATTTTGAATGACAATTATTTGTCTATGAATTTTACCTCCTAAGCTACTCAACTGTAAACCCTTTGAGGGAAGGGATCCTGTCTTATTTATCTCTTAGAAGGCATTGTGCCTTCTGTAAAGGATAAAGTTCTGGGATCAGGGAATAACAAAACATGACCTGCTTTTCATTCTTTGGCAGTGATTAATCACAATACACAATTTACTTAGCCATAATTAATTGTTACATGGAATGTTGTTCTAGAGTATCTAATTCCAATTTTCATAAAATGGGCCTATAAATTATAATGCATGGATCTGGGAAACTGGGCTCATTCTATATCCTTAATCTAGGTCTATTTCCTTCCCTCTCTTTATACCCCATGTCTAATAGCTCCCTCCTTCCTTGGCTTTTCCTTCACCCTTGCCACCTCAGTTTCACCTTATAGATGTGATGCTTCTCCTTGACAATAGGCAGGGGAAGGAAGGTGCAGGCATAAGTGGTGTCATCTTCAGGGATGAGGAACTGGATTGGAGACAGACAAAGAAATTTAGCTGAAGTGGAAATGTGTATCTGAGACCTGGAAATGAGAGTGAGAGGCTCTAGGAAGACTGGAAAAGAGGGGACAGGGCTTCCTTTTTTAATATCATGGGGAATGACAAGAGCCCAGGATTATACATCTAAGGGCCTGTATTTAAATACTATTTGTGCATTTTTGGAAGAATCATTTAATCTTTCTCTAGATCTGTTTCTTCATCTATACAATGAAGACATTTAACTCGATGGTCTCTAAGATCTCTTCTAGCTTCACATCCATGGTCATAGGTATTCCAGTCCTCTACAAGTGGCAGGAGAAATGAAGGGTCCAACTGAGGTCATAACCAATGGACCATACCAAGCTTGAATTAAGACTTTCAACTTTTGATCAGTTCTGAGGACAGATCCATGTGCAACATATGGTATGTGTCATGGAATGTATTTTAGATGTGTGTTCGGGGTGGTATGGTGAGAGGGATAGAAGGTACTCTATTGGTCTGAAGTTTGACCTCCTCTTGGGGAAGATTATCTTTGGTGAAGAACCCTAAAAGCTAAATGAAAGATGAGTAAAATATTACAATTGGATAGCTGAGAGTTGAGCAGGTGTGTTTATGAGATGATGGAGGAATTAAAGTATTTAATGTTTATCGACTGCTTTTGCTTCCTCATTTGTTAGATAAAAATAATTATTTTCAAGTTACACTCACTCCTTTAATACTATAATGACTATGTGCCCTAGATTTGATTCCTAGAAATTAAAGGATTTTTTTTTAAGGAACACCTAAGAAAAATCAGAGTCCCTTTCTCACTTTCCTTGATCTCCATGCCCTGCTTCCTTTCTACTCCCCCATCTCTGATTTCTAGTCTCTTACAATTCTCTTGAATTTCCCTTTCCCTCATGCCTATATGTGCCTCTCATCTCCTTTCTGGATCCAGGGGTGGTGTGAAGAAGCTTGGAAAGATTAGGGGTGGGGAATTGGAAGACAGGTAGACACCAGGGGGAGAGGCATTTAAATGGAAATGTCTCTTACATCAGTGATCTCCAAGTCATGAATGTAAGAGATTGCAGGGGCATCAAGATCATCAGGATGGACAATCTGCAGCAGGAAGATTGACTTGACAAAGGTGCGCTCCCTCTCTAGCCTCACGGTGTCGTCAAGGCCATAAGCAGCCAGGACCCGAATTGTGTCACTCTGGCAGAGGGAATTGAAAATCAGCAGAGGCATATGAAGGATGTCTCCTCAATAGCAATCATCATACATTTAGATAAACATATTTAACAATTGTGTACATGTGCCATGTACATTTAACCCAGCTCCCACCCAAGAGTGGTAGGCGATGGATAACTCTGTGTGGCATGCTCCATATAGAGGGAAGTAGACATGATTCCTTCAGAAAAGACCCCCTGAAGAAAGAAGCTATAGATATGAAGTTGGCTCCTCAATATGTTCCTGGTCTCTGCTTTTCCTCCCTAGTCTATGGAGGCAGGACTTCTCCTTAGTTAAAATTGTGTATTCTCTCTTGATCAGAGTTAAGATTTTATCTGACTCAGCTAAAGAATTCATTCACACTTGATCTCTGCATTATTCTAGGAAACATCACTTTTCTGTTTTTTGTTGGCTGTTTCGCTTGGATAAAAGCGTTTACCAACTATTTATTGTGATGATCTACTGTGTAAATGGTATTTGGTGGGAAGTAGCTAAACTGATCAACTTAATTTAGGGCTACTCCCTAACGCCTTAAGAACGGGTGCTCATTGGTGCCTCTTTTGTACCGAACTCTGTACCCCTAGACAAGATCTGTATTTTAGACATGGCAAATATATTTCTAGTTGAGTAATGATGGTCATAGAGGCCCAGAAATGCTAGTACTGGAGCCTGGAGCTTGGAATATGTAGCCTGGAACCTGGTCTGAAACCTGGAGTTTAGAATTTGGAGCCTGGAGTCCAAAACTTGGAGCCTGGAGCTTGAAGCTCCAGTAACCCTGGCATCTTAGCTACTCAGAGAACTGCTTACATTTCATTCTAAGGAGAGCAGGTTGGGGGTCCCAGATCCAACATGAACAGAGACAGTTGTAATTATGGGAAACATAATTATGTAATTATGTCTATTATAAGACAGCAATATGGTAGTGACATCAGTGGCAGGAACCCTGCGGTCATCAGTGGTAACAATTCCTACATCACCTATTGGAGGCATTTTATTTACCAGGATGTATCCCTATCAGCTTCCTTCTCAAAGAATGGCTTTGGGGCCATTGAATCTTCTTATGACTTCCTCACTCCCATGTACTCTATGATCTTGTGACACTGGCCTCATGCCTGGAATTATTTCCCTCCTCATTTCTGCCTCTTGGCTTCTCTAGTTTTCTTCAAGGTCCAACTAAAAATCCACCTTTGGTAACATAATGCTAGAACCTTAATGCTAGAACCTTCCCTCTAAGATTAACTCCAATTTATCCTATGTGTGGCTCAGTTGTAGGTAGCAGTCTACATGTTGTCTATGCCATTATACTATGAGTTCCTTGAGAGGAGGAAATGTTTTTTTTCTGATTTTCTGTGTATTTTCAGCAGTTATCACAGTGCCTAGCACTTAGCAGGTATTTCATAAGCAGTTATTGACTTGACTTAACAAGTCAAATACTATTGGAAACTGAAGCAAAGATTGTACAATCTTAATGGCGTTGCTAGGGCCAGCATGCCCTCTTCCTGTTAGCTTGTTGGTTGTAAAGACTTTGCCATTGTATCTCTTCACAGCAAAAACAGGCTTATCTCAGATCATACCTCTCTATTCCATCCATGAGCTGCAGCTATACATTTAGATAGCTCATGTGGGCACACTTATCTTACACATGAATGCACACATGTGTAATTAAAAGGCAAGTCTTTTCAGAGTTTATACCTATTCTGCACAGGTTTCTCTCAGGAGGGAGAGTTCAGTGGGGAATGAAAACAGGGCTATAGCTTTTGCAGCTGAAACGGACCTTAGAGGCCATATAATGTAACCCTTTCATTTTGCAGATGAGAAAACTGAGCCCCATATGTATGAAAAAGACTTGCCCAAGGTTATACATGTGCAAAATTAAGAGAACTGGGATCTTAATCCAGGTCCTCTGACTTCAAAATCTACTGCTCTTTCCATTGTACCATGCTGCCTCCCATACATGAGACTCTAGTCTGTAGAAGGGTTCAAGAAAGAGGATGATGGAAAGGTCTGATGAGTACAGGGACAGAGGAAAACAGCCCCATGAAAACTGAGAGACTGAGAATACCTTGAGTTCTGACCTGATTTAAGGGTGATTCCAGGACACTAAAGGGAAGGAAACTTTAAAGAACTTATTGAAGGGTTCATATCTGGCAAAATTGGTCCCCACCCACTCATACCCCCTACCCTCCTCTGTTATTACTGTGATGTTTCCATCATGGGAGTCACAGGAGCGGAAGGGCCGGGAGAACCTCATGGTGGTGTAGACAGAATCTTCTGTCAGCAATTGCAGCTCTGCATCCTGGCTCCCATCTTCCTCCAGAGTATCATCGTCTATCAAGTGCTGGTCCTGCCATGTGGGAAAAAAAAACAATAGAAAAGTACCATGGACAGAGGGAACATACCTCTGAATCGGAAGGGGAACTCCAGAAGAGTAGGGGATATGTCTCTTTTCTCTTAATGGTTAGCATCTACCTGCTAGTGCTCCAGGGAATACTCTGCTACATTCATGCATTTCCCAAGAAACACAAGTCAAAGTTTCAGAATATTTTGACATGAAGACTGGAAAATATATTAAATATATTAATTTAACCCCTTCATATTACAGATGATAAAACTGAGGCCTCTGTCTCATAATCACCTCTTTCCACCTCTGTCATGTTACTTTATTGCTCATCCTCAATGATCATTTCTAACAGCATACCTCAAAGTGTTACTATGAAACTGATTTTATTATTAGATAACTGCATATGTACCAAAACTTGTTTTTATTTTAACTAAATTATAAGCTTCTTGAGGGCAGGGAACCATGCCTTGTATCTACAGGTATTCTATATATTTGCATTTAGAGTCTTGATATCAAAGAAAGTAGCCAAGGATTCACAGAATTATTGGTCTTAAGATCTGTAGCAGCTGAGTATGGTTGTTCATTGTATCATAGAACTTAAAAGGTCCAGCGCCCTCATTTTATAGATGAGGTAATGGAGGTCCAGAGAGGATGAGTGATTTGCCCATGACCACTCAGATAGTATGTAACAGAGCTGAAGTGATCTTAATATTTGAATCCAACAACCCTTCCCATTTTACAGATAAGGAAACTGAGTTCTAGGTTGGTGAAATGACTTGTAGGTCCTTTTTTTAAAAAACATCACTTTTTCCTAGTTGCATGCAAGAACGATTTTAAACATTCATTTAAAAAATTTTTGTGAGTTCCAAATTCTCTTCCTCCCTTCCCTCAGATGATATAGAGAACATATGTGCAATCATGCGAAATATATTTCCATATTAGTCATGTTGTAAAAGAAACACTGATGAAAAAAGTCATGAAAATAAGTCTTATGCTTAAATCTGTGTTCAGACTTCATCATTTCTTTCTCTAGAGGCAGATAGCATTCTTCATCAAGAGTTCTTTGGAATTGTCTTGGAGCATTGCATTGCTGAGAATAGCTAAATAGTTCACAGTTGATCTTCATAAAATATTGCTGTTACTGTGTACAATGTTCTCCTGGTGCTGCTCGCTTCCTTGTAGGTCTTGTTTTATAAGATTATGCAAAATAACACTTTGTCAAATCATATGTAATAAATCTGAGTTCCTGAAATTATGATTTCTCTATTCATAGCTAATATGACCGCTAGGTGACACCATAGTTCATAGAATGCCAGATCAGAAGTCAGCAAGGACTCGTGTTCCTGAGTTTCAAATGGGGCACAAAGGTGCTCATTTTATGCTTTGGATTTGGATGGAACCAATGGGATAACATAGAGTACAATTCCCTGTGTTTATACAGGAATAAATTGGGGCCCATGGAGGTAAATTGACTTGCCCAGAGTTAAAAAGATAGCAAATGGTAGAGATGGAATTTGAGCACACATTGTATGATTCTGTAATAAGTATAGTCTTCCTGCTGCATCCCTTTGTATCCTCAAGGGAATAAAGATTACAGAATATTAGAGTTAGATGAACCAGAATGGAAGATTTTCAAGTTCATTTTCTAGAAGAAATAGAGTGGCTTAAATGATTTATTTTAGGTTTCCTGACTTCCAGTGCAATTCACTTCCTGCTATATTGTATTCAGCTATAGATAGGTAGATAGATAGACTTGAACACTGGTTTGACTATATGTACTGCCACTTAGTAGATTCAGGTCCCTATTGGGGCAAATGACGATGTTAATTCTCTGAATCTCAGTTTTATCATCAGCAATATGAAGAGATTTTTACTAATGATGGTGAAATTTCTTCTTTAATGGCATATGATCCTCTGTATGTCTTTCTTGATATACACAGGAATATACCAGAGTAGGTCCAGGTATAAACACTGATGCTGGAAGCAAGGAGATTTAGAAGAGCTCCCATGAGAGTTGATGAGGTACGTGCCTAGGGTGAAGGATATAAAGAAAAACCTACATATAGTATCTGGCACATAGTAGGTACTTAATAAATGTTTATTGACTAACTAAATGACTACACACTTTGCCATTTCCTAATGGAGATAGAGCACTGGCAGCATGATATTCTTGGGATGTATCTGGCTATTTTTTAAGGTCTCCCTTCCATCTTGTGGGAGGCCCAGAGCTGGATCCTCCCTAGTAAGTCATCCTCATTCCTAGGGGAGAAGAGAATCTATACCTAGACTCACCGAGAAGTAGACAGTCCCATCAGGCAGGACACCTCCAACCACCAGATCAGCCCCCACATTCGTGTAGCGATCAGTGACACCGAGGCCCACCCAACCAGCTGTCCGGACCTGCAGATCAAAGGTGATGATCTCAGTTTCGATATCAAAGTCCCAGCGTAGATATAAGACATTGGATGGATCAAGGAATCTTGAGTATCTAAGTGGGGATTTGGGGCCATGGGGGATTCCTATAGCAGGAACAGTCAGGGGCAAGAAGAAGAGGAGCCTGGGAAGGAGGACACAAATCATGTCTGTTGGGGCCTGTGGCATCTCTCTTGCAGATAGGCAGTCCCTGACTGGGTAGGTCTGGCTTATATGTGTCTGAAGATACTTAGGCACTATGCCACAGGGGAGGAACAGGATGTAGTCCTGGGATCTGATTATCCTGTGGGCACAAGAAGGTGCCACTTACATAATCCTGATGTGGAGAAGTACCCAGACTGGGGCCTAAACACAAGAAGACAGAGAGGGTCTGGCCTCTAGAGGAGGAGATTGACAAGGAGCCATGGGGACAGTGTAGGTATTCACAAAACACACCCTTTTTTAGATCTCCCTGTCCTTCTTCATGTCACCCCATTCAGAACGCAGCATCCCAGCTATGAAGCTTCCCTAAAAAGAAAGTTTGGATAAGTCAGAAGCATCTTTTCAATACATCTGAGGGTGTTCATGGCACAGCAGTACACATGGACTCAATTTTCCCCTCAGGTAAGGACAGCTCCTTTATTGTGTGGGGATAAGAAAGCATAAGAAGAAGGTACAGATTCACAAAGACAATTCAGGAGTCTAATTTCAAAGGGCAGCATTAAGTCTATATAAAGAAGTGGAGGAGAGGGAGACAGACTCTGATTGTCATCTCCCATAGGATCCGTACCTGCTAATCCCTGGGCTGTGATTTAAGGTATAATCAGCTTTCAGAAAGAGGACAGCTGGACAGGGCTGGCATTCAGTACACTTGTGTGGATGGAGGCGGGGTAAGGAGGGCAGGACAAATTTACGACTAAGGCATTGGAAAACCTTCCTTTAGCTCCCACTCTGCCCTCCCCCCAACCCTTGGTAAACCTCTCCCCCAACTAGAAATTCTGGCCATCATTCATACTTATCAGAAATTTTGACTATTCAATCAGTTCTTTCATGGAATCTTAACTGTAGAGTTGGGATGGACTTCAATCTTCCTTACTTGTTTTACAGATGAGAGGTTATATGATTTACCCAAACGATGCACTCAAGTGGCAGAGCTGGGATTTGATCCCTGGATCTCTATTCAACAGTCTTTCAAAGCACATTCACATAGAAGTTATTTAATTTTTTTTCAAGTTCACTGTTTTGTTAGAAATGAAAGAAGCAAGCATTGATTTGACATTTTATATTTGATTCCATTCTGTAATTGAATCTCTTTGGTAACCTCATTTTCATTTTACAATAATTTCTTCTTCTTTGTCTCTGAGTGAAAAGTTTCTGAGTTCAAAAGTTCAGTCTTTCTCTTTCAGAGTTAAAATACAAAAGTTTAGCTTCCCTATCGATCACTTTGGAATAAAAGAAAAGCTCTGAGTCAAGTTTAGAGGTTCAATGTTCTCAGAAAGCACTCTAAAGGAACTGAAATGTCAGTACCACCTGCAAATCACAGTGTGTTTCTTATTTCTCATCACTCCAGCTCCTGGGAAATCCCATGGCATCTGTGTGCTAGCTTTGAGAGTGGATAACTTGACCTTTTCCCATCCTAGACCCAAGTAAAAGTGGTCTTGTTCTATTCCTAGATGCCAAGGAGTCTACTTTCCTGGTGTACTCCCAATGACTTCGGGATGCAGCTGAGTCCATAAACTCACAAAGCATTCCTTCAAGACAGTCTAGGGGTGGTCCTGATCTCACGTGTGTGTACGTTAACATAACCAATCATGATCTCTCACCCGCATGATGCCTGCCAATTATATGAGTTTTGCTGTGTTCTTTGTTTTATCCTTATAAAAATGAGCTGCATCTTCAGCTCTGGGCCTTTATCATAAACTGAGGAAGCTAGAGATCCATTGTATTGGTAGGTTCTTGCCCTACTAATAAAATGTTATTTTACTCGGAATGAGAAGGGGGGGATTTAGGTACGTATATTATTGAAACAGAAAGGAATTTAGGGAATGAACAAGTAAAGAAGGTTTAGGAGAAGACTATGAAGGAAATTAGAAAGGTATGGGTATATGGAAGAATTTTTAAAAGAAGGAAGAATGTTTAAATAGGTTGGGAAGGATGGTTTGAAGGAAATTTTAATTTTTTTGAAATACAAGACATATTGCGTGTTCATTTTGTTGGAATCTATCATGATAAAAATTACAGCTTTAGTTCCCAGCCTCCCAAGCAGGGAGAGAAAAATGTAATGGGTGAGGACAAGGTTTGACCACGTTCTTTAAATGATTTAAAAGTAAATAGAGAAAGGTTATGACAGCTGGGAGTGAACCGATAGCAGTGAGTTCTTTTTTGAGATTTTAAATGCTGCCATTACTAGTTGTAAAGCCCAGATTTGATTTGATTAAAATATGTCCTCAAACTAAATCAGAATATGTTTTTAAGTGTGCTCCCCAAATGGAGTAATGGGACTAGATTAGAACCTAACATGACTGCTGCTTTTATATCTTTGCCAGTAGATTAATTGAAAATAGTGGGCTTTATAATATGAAGTGCTTGGAATAAATATCTCTTATGGAAAAATAATAATAAAACAAAAATTGTGATTCTGTGTGCTACCATTTGGGAAATAGATCTGGATATGATTGAATTTATTCTGGTCTCATTTATAACTGGGGTATATTCTCTTAGTGGGACAATTATGATGTCAGAATTTATTTTGTTATTTGCCATTGATTCAGAGTGTTGGGAAAATGCACGAATTAGGAAATTTGCTACCTGTGTGATCTTATAACAAGTTACCCATTTTACCAATCTGTAACATTTATAAAGATAGTGCTTAACCTATATTTGATAATTCATTGTATTAGAAATAATGTTTAAAAATACATGTTCTTTTAATCTGGATTCTTTTGGAGTTATGGATTCACTTGTTAAAAGAATGATGTGAAAATGTTTGAAAACTGTTCATTTGGAAACACAATAGATAATGATAATTTTTTTTTCTTTGAATTTGATATAGTAGAAATCTGTTTATGGTGTTCTCATCTTTGAAATGTAGGCATTCTAAGATCTTACACTACCCCTCTCTGGAATAATGGTATGAGGTATTTTTAACAATAATAGCTTATACCCTTTAGCCCAGTATATTTTAAGTTGGCCTAAAAATAACAGCTGTGAATTTAAATGGATAAATTCATGTGTGTGTGTATGTCTCTCTGTGTGTATATTTCTAGTAACTTTACTGTTTCATTTGTACTATGTAATTTTATGTGCCCAATGTATATGCTACCTTTTGCTGGTGGGATCTTTAATGAAATGTGCTAGTACCTTTCCAGATTATGAGGATTGAGAATCTAAAATCCACTTGTAATAGAATAAATTTTTAAAATGTGGGCTAATTTGGAAATGAATTTGATTCAATTAATGTCATCTGATTAGTAATGAATCTTGTTTTGTGCTTTAAATTCATGATATTGTGAATGCTGCTACTCTTTCTAAATTGACTTGTACCGTAAATTCTGAGCAACCTTTATTATTTAAGACATGTTAAGAGAATGATAAAGACTGTATTTTCAAATCATTTAATTCCTTTTGATTTGGACACTATGAAATGATTAATTATGTTATTAAAAGCTGGAGAATTTAGATGGCACAGTGGATAGAGCACCAGGTTGGGAATTAGGAAGACCTGAGTTCAAATTTGACCTCAGATACTTACTAGTTGTGTGATCCTGGGCAAGTAATTTAACCCTGTTTGCCTCACTTTCCTCCTCTGTAAAAATGTTCTGGAGAAGGAAATGTCAGAGGTGGACATGGCTGAAAACGACTGGACCACAAAATTAGAGCCTGTTGTCATAACATGAAACCTATCAAGTGTTTAAAGAGGAGGCAGATTAGAATAAGGCAGCTGTTGGGTAGGCAGTGACCTTGAAAGAATCAAATTATCAGGAGAAAGAGAGATAACATGAGGTTCAAGAAATGGAGACATGTTGATCCCAATCTCTGCTTGGGATTAAGGTAGAGGAAGTGAGAGGAGAAAGGCAGGCCTTGAGAAAAAGACAGGGACAAGCTCCCTGATCTCCCAACCCTGTCTGAAGGCTGGGATTATCTCGGGGGAAGAGCAAATGTGTACGAGTGTGGGGGTGGGGGGTGGGGGGAGGTGTATGCAGGGTGAGAGAGCTGTGGATGTAAAGATCTATGAAGAAACTCAGAACCTTCCTTCCCCTGTGTCCCTGGATCTCTCCTTTCTACTCGTTCTGTACTCCCTTTTTCCTTTCCACTTTCTTTGCATTCTTTCTCCTCCCCTTCCATACTATAATTTCAGCCTATGGATTTTCTTCATACGCAACACTCCATTTCCTACCTGCATACCCTTGCAATATATGCAAAATGAAATTCATCATATTTCCCCCAAAACATTTCCTCCTCCAAATTCTTTGTATTTCTCTTGGAGGCACCATCATCCTATCCAGCTGTCCTAGTTCAGTCTTAGTTACTTTATTTTCCTCTCCTTGACTTGTTCTGTTTTCTTCCTGTAATATTTCTTATTCCTTCCATCTTCAACCCTTTATAGAGATAAATACCTTCCTTGGAGTCTCCTGGATATATCCCCAGGTTTCCATGTGCCAGAAGTAGAGGGTTCCAAGACTCAGTCCCATAATTATGGTTTTCTATCCCAGATACTGCAAACATAAAGTCCCCTATTCCCTCTGCCGGTTCTCTTTGATGTCATTTTCTCTAATCTACACCAAGCTATCTAGCTCTTCCCCTTTTCACAGCCACACTTCTAGACAGAGTGAACTATGTTCCCTTCCTCTGTTTCTTTCTTTGCCCTCCACCTCATTTATGACTCACATTGCACAATTCCTTGCAATCTGGCTTCTTACCCCACTTTTCAACAGAAATTACTCTCTCTAAGGTCAATGTCAATGTATTAACTGTTAAATCCAATGATATTTTCTCAATGTAGTGAAATGAGTGTTGTTCTTGGCATCAGAATGACCTGGGTTTGAATACCAATTCAGATCCTTAAGAACTACGTGGCCTTGGGCAAGTCATTTATCCATTTCAGGTCTCAGCTTTCACATCTGTAAAATGAAGAGATTGGGCTCAATGATCTCTAAGGTCTCTTCCAGATGTAAATTAATGATGTTATAATCCTATAACAACTTCTCTGATGCTGTTCTGTCTTGGGTTTCCTCTATCCTGTCTGGCTTCCCCTTATCAGTCTTCTTTACTGTATCATTATTCATTTCCTACTCGTTAAAAGTTGGTTTCTCCCAAAGTTCTGCTCCAGGTCTTTCCTTTTCTCTGCCCCCCCCATACTTATATGTCATCTCATGAGCTCCAAAGGATGCAGTTAACATCTCTGTACATATAACTTATAAATCTATACATCCAGTCACAATTATACTCCTGAATGCTATATCACCAGCTGACCACTGGAGATCACAATAGGTTATTTTATTTCCCCTCAAACATTCATTCCTCCAAACTTTCTTATTTCTCTTAGTGGTACCACCATCCTTTCTAGTAACCTAAGTTCATAATCTGAGAATCTTTATTTTTTTTCTTCTCTCTTACCCTTCATATCTAATCAGTCACTTGGCTTTTTATATTCTGCAACTACAAAACATTTCTTGCATCTGTCCCTTCTTCTCCACTCATATGGTTATTATCCTCATTCAGATCCATAACCTCTCACCTGAACTATTCCAATAGTTTCCTGATTGAGGCATCTACTTCTAGCCACTCTACATAGTTGACAAATTAATATTCCTAAACTACAGGTGTTATGAGTATAGTCTGATGTTGGCTAGTCACCTGGTAGTAGTTTGGGTCAGAAATAGGAATGAAATTGGGCAAGCCTGAACCAGCTAAAAGTTGACAAAAAATGTCACTTAGTCACAATAGCAAAAGGACTTTTGGAACAGGGAAATCATTTTTAGTCAGGGTGAAGCACTGATTCAGAGTACGACGTCCTCAACAGGGGACAGTTTCATTTTTATCTTTATAACACTAAGGTCTGTGCAGTACCTTGCACATAGTAGGTGTTTAATAATTATTTATTGAATTGAATGAAATGCCTGCTTATTATGGAGGTGGCCTATCTTGGACTTTTCTTTCTTATAGCCACTCTTACTTTACCAGCTCTATTACCTCCCTCCAGTGTTTTGTTCTCTGATCTTCACCTCACCTCTCTGCCTTGACTTCCCAACCAATACACACAGAAACCTCCAGATGAGGAGATTTACCTGTGTGGTGGAGCTGATATCTCCATTTACCACCAGGAGGGCTTTTTCTTCTACCCCCCCATTTTTGCCCCAGGTTCCCAAGGTTTATGCTCCTTGAGTGGGGGCAGAGAAGAGATGGAAGAGGCATGGTATCATTCTTAGTAGATACAGAGTCATAGTCGCAGAGAGTATATACAAAATCAAAGTTTATGTTGAAACTCTTCATGAGCTAGGACATGGTCAAATAGTTTAGGTTTATGGGTATAGTAGATAAGACCAATAGGTGGGGAGTGTTAGGGAGAAATAAGTAATTGGGATGGGAGAGAGATGGGGATGCAAATGGAGAAGAGTAGAGGGGTTGGGTTCTCCAGGAACAAAGGAGACTCTGATCAATTGTCACTGATGACCTTGTGGATTCAGTTTGTGTAGTTGCAGACCTTGGTGTAGACTGTAGGGTAATTCTTCAGGGCACAGCCATTGCCCCAGGATACCACACTCTGGCACTCCTCATTGCAAACCATAGGGCTACCTGAATCTTGCTACCAAAGGGAGAAGCAGAGATCAGATTAACTTCCTGGTATCCCCAATCCCTGATGATCTCAGGGCTTATGATAGTATCTCAAAAGATTAGTGGTCCATTGGAGAATTCTATGGGTGTGAGATCACATTAACATGAACCTTCCATCCACTGGAATCCCCTGATCTATTACTAGTCCATCACCAAAGAGGCAATCAGCATATTCATGGCATGAGAAACCTTCATGATCTCCTTTACTTCATCTATAAAATGGAAAGGTTTTGACCAGATGATTTCAATGTTTCTTTCCAACTTTAAATCCTACTTTCCTACATGGGAGAAGAGTGATTCTTTACATAAACCCTCATCCATCTTATCATTCCTCCTAGACCCTACAGACTTTGGCACGGAGTTTTGAAGCAACTGATGGTAAATAGAAGGCTAGGGAAAGATGGCAGAGCATTCTAGGCTTGGGAGTTAGGAAATAGAGTACTGTATCTGAGGAACACAATGTATGCCGGTGTACTGAATTACAGTGTGTGAAGGTGAGCAAATTGTAAGAAGATTAGAAAGGTAAGAAGGTTGTGAAGGGCTTCCAATGTCAAACAGAGGATTTTAATTTAATTCTGGAGGTAATAGGAAGTCTTTTGAGTTTACAGAGTGAAGGCAGTATCGACAGACCTGAACTTTTGATCAAAGGTTTATTATTTCATTCTAGTTTCTGACCCATAGTTTCCTGGTGTGTAGCAGAGGTAGCCAAGAGAGTTCTCACTCGTAATTCCAACTTTTCACCTTTTTCTAAAGTGTCCGAGTCCTTTTGATTAGGGTTATTATCTGACCACTGAAGGACAAGAGCAATGACAAAGAGGACAGAAACAGAGGGACTCAACCCCTCAAATATTTGCATATCCCCCCCAAACTCCTCTTCTCATCCAGAGAAGGTTCTCCCTATCGCAGATAGTGGTAGTGGAGGAGAATTGTCAAAGACTAGTAAGATGGGCTGCTAGGTGATACCATAATGCACAGAGTACTGGTTCTGAGTCAGGAGGAGCTGACTTTATATCTGGCCTCAGGCACTTACTAGCTTGGGCAAGTCACTTAACTCTGATTACTTAAAAAAAAAAAAGCTAGTAAGGATTTTTTAAATACAGAGAGACTCCCCAGGTAGGGCAAAACTGAGGAAGTAGATTTGGCTCATGTTAGCGAAAATTATCGGAGAAATTACTGTCATGCCCAAAACATTTGTCATTAAGACAGTTATGAAAAATGTCCTTCAAGGAAAGGAAAATGAAATGGAGGAGAGGGAATTCATTGACCCTGAAGTATAGTGAAGCTGACTTAAAGTCAGAGTGGGAGAACTCAATTAAGGTATCTTGACCAGGCAGAGGGTAAAGCAAGTTCCATCTGATAGTTTTCCCATTTAACAAATTATTCTCTCTAACTAGGTAATAAACTGTTTATAGCTCTTGAAGGAAGGGGATTCCTTGATATTTCAGCCCTGTGACAACACTCTGATTGCATCACCCTCGTTATGTCTTCTAAGGTCTGTTTTGGATGTTTCTATCACATACTTCAGAAAAATCTGCTGACATAAAATGCAAATCTGACCATGTCACCATTACTCCCATCCCCCTCAGTAAGCTCCATTGACTCCCCATTATCTCCAGGATGAAATAGGAATTCTTCTGTTTGCCATTTAACGTCCTTCACATTCTCTCCCCACCTCCCATTTTTTTTAGCTTTTTCTTCTTATATTTTACTCCTCTCTATATAACTTATAATTCAATTACACTGGCCTAATTATTCCTCAAATGCAAAGGTCCACCTCCTACGTCCATCCCTTTGTACTGCTGTCCTCCATGCCTAGAATGCTCTGCTTTTTACCTTTTCCTCCTCGTTTCTTTCACTTCCTTCAAGATTCAGCTCCAATCATTTCTTCTGCAGGAGGTCCCTGTTGTTAGTGACTTCTCTCTGAGATATTTGTTCTTGTTTAATCATCTTTCAGTCATGTCTGACTCTTTGTGACTGTATTTGGGGTTTCCTTGGCAAAGGTACTGGAGGGGTTTATCATTTCTTTCTTCAACTTATTTTACAGATGAGGAAACTGAGGCATTTAGGATTAAGTGACTTGCCTGGGGTCACACTAGCAGGTTCTGAAGTCCAATCTGAGCTTGAGTCTTCCTGACTCCAGGCCCCAGGCTATATCCACTGAGCCACATAGCTGCCGCACTTCTGAGATAACCTTCGATTTACTCCTAAGTTTTTTATACATTGTTTCTCTCATTGACAGGAACCACCCACTTCCCCTTTTTGTATCCCCAGTGTCTGACACATAGTAGGTGCTTAATAAGTGCTTGTTGAGTGATTGAAGTCTAACACTGCCCTGTAGTTGGGGACAATACGTATGATCCTCAGATGAAGATTTAACTCCACCCTTGCTCTGCTGCACAGGTTTATAGTGAGTGACCCCAACTGTCTGGCCACATTCATATTTTGCCTATGGATTTTGAGCCAAGTCATCAAGACTTGTGATCTTGAGTCTACGTAGCCCTCAGCTGACCCCTTTACCATCTGACTCATCGTACTATTGAACATGATCTTTGACCTTCAGGTCTTCTCACCAAGTGAACAGATTCTGATTGTGAGGAAGGTATAGAGATAGAGCGGAGAAGTACAGTGCATGCAATTACCTGGCAGGCATCTTTGCCTCCATCCAAAAAGCCAGCACAAAACATATTGCTTGTGATAGCACCAAGATAGGAATCTTGGCAGCCATCATCAGAGAGAACAGGGATGTCCAGGCACTACAGCAGCTCAGGAGAATTCTTTTGGGGGGAAACAGTCATTAAAGTCTGTGAATTTAATACCCACCTACCACTGTTTCTGTCTTTAGCAACACCTTGCAAGAACAGGACTGGCACAACTGGATAACAGACCATCCGACCATTGGGTCAAGGCAACTAGGGCTCAAGACTCCTTTTCCTTCCCTTGTCAAGTTCTCTCTGAGGTTGACCCTGGCCAGAAAAGTTCTGGGCATATGGAGTAAGTGTCTTGAATGGAGTGATGCTGGGAAGATCCTCTCTATCAAATTTCTCTCTCTCTCTCTCTCTCTCTCTCTCTCTCTCTCTCTCTCTCTTTTCTCCTTTGCCACAGTGATGAAATTCTATCATTAAAGATTCTTTTTATTTTTGGATTTATGCCTTGGCCACTATTAGCATGCACACATTCCTGAAATGGGTCTGTTATTAATGCCTCTCTATGACCTGGTTTCTTGGATCTTTTCCAGCTGTCTGTTTACTAAGAGCTGAGCCCTGCATGACAGAGAAAGGGGGAAAGAGATCTCAAGTCTAAAAAAGGCAGCACTGTTTTCAGTGCCACTCAGAAGAGCCTAGATATATTGGCCACTAAAAGAGAGCACCCTGTGTTGGACAGCCGGGAGTCATTTGGGGAGAGCAGTCAATGAAGGTAGACTCCATATCCTTTGCAATTTTGCATAGGTCCCACCCTGACCCTCCTGCCCACATTTCCCCAATGCATTCTGGAGGGTTTAACCTTCATTTCTTTTACAATCACCCTACTGATGACCATAGGATTTTCTTGTCCCTTTTCTGGGGTCAGAGAGTTACCCTCAACTTCTTTTTGTTGCATTAACTTTGGAAATCACAGAATTATGTATTTGGAGTTGTAAGGGAATTTCGAAGTCATTTAGTCCAATTTCTACATTTTACAGATGAGGAAACCAAGAGCCAGAGAAGTTAAACGATTTATCTAACGAGGAGCAGAGCTGGGATGGCTCTAGCACCTAATGCCCTCATTAAGTAGCCTTTGCATCTTCTGTCCTCAAGAGGGACAGAAACATTGAAACACTGCAGCTGAACAAGGACATTTTCTCTGCTCATGTATTCTCTTCACTTTACCCACCTAAAGCATATCTCTATTTGCCTCTAAGGAACAAAGAAGATAAAAAAGAAGGGAGAAGAAAATAAAAAAGATAAAAAGGAAGAAAAGAAGAAAAAAAAGAAGGAAAAAAGGAACAGTTCCCAGGGAGCTTACATGCTACCTAAACATTTTGTAATGTAAATTCCTTTAGATCAGTGACGTAAGTCACTTCCGTCTGCTTCAGCTTCCTCAACTGTAAAATGGGGATCATACTAGCACCTGTGTCTCAGGGCTAAAATGAATTAATATTTGTAAAGCACTTAGCTCAGTAACTGGTCCACAGTGGGTGCTAAATAAATACTTGCTTCCTTCCTTCTTTAATTCCCAGAATGTTTACAAACTTCCTTTGTCTCCATGTGCTTAAGGACCAAACACCTATTTTAATATCCAACAGAACCAGTTATAATAAGGAAGATAGATCTCCTCATTCTTTAATGTATCCTACGTTTTGCAACAGTCAATTGCAAATTAATTTAGAATTAAGCATGATTTTGGAGTCACTTTGTGACTCCTCCCCTACATTAACAATCTACCAAATTATGTGCAGAAAGAATTGATTTTGTGAGAAGACTGCCAAGTTGTCAAGCCCATCACCTTGCCTCTGAATTAGGATAGTCCTTCCCGCAATCTAAACAGAAGAGGGCCCATCTCCCTTGTGTTTGAAGTCTTTCAGAGGCCAGTAAAGTTAATGCCCAGGCTTGCCTGCAGCTCCCAGGAGAAGAGAAAGTTGGAAAAGCATTATGGCTGAACTTGGGTTACTTTTCCAGCAATGATTCCTAGATCCCAAATGTAGCCCCTATTTATCTCCCCTATCCTCAAGGGCCTTGGGTAGGCCAAAAGGTGTGAAAAGGGTAGGAATTCTGGGGCTCAGACTACAGTTGGGTCTGGGGGCCAGATCACTGACAGTAGCATTAATCATTGCTAGGATGTCTTTGTGGGGCCTTTTTCAGTGACTTATATGGAACACAACATGATCAGTGGTGGCAGGGACAGTATAGAGAATGGGAAAACTGTGGTTGGAATTTGGAGTGGAAGGAAGGGTTAAGATTGGGTATCATAGTGAATGAGAAATCAGTTTATTTTAGGTTAATTGTCTTGAGCAGAAAAAGAACTGCCATGTCACGGATGACGCAATTGAGATCTAATGAACTTAAGTGAAGTGCCTAAGGTCATACAGGTTGTAAATAGAGATGGAGATTGGAAATAGATTCTCCAAATCCATATCTACTGTTGTCCTTATCCTCTCTTGCATGTATAGTGCTGAGAACACACCAAGAGTGTAGAGAGAGTATACCTTTGTGAAACTATATAACCAATGATACAATCACTTCATTGTTTCCTTTAAAAAATATCTACTGAAATCTTTTTCACAGATGTTGTCCGAAGTATATTAGTCTGATAGGGCTTCAGGTTTTTAAAGAAATCATTTCTTTTTTCTTTTTTTTTTTTTTTGATTTGATTTGATTTTTTATTTATTTATTTATTTATTTATTTAGCTTTTTACATTCATTTTCACAAATTTTTGGGTTCCAAATTTTCTCCCCTTTTTTCCCCTCCCCCCACGCCAATACCCCAAGCAATCTAATTTTCCCTATCTCCAATCTGTCCTCTCTTCTGTCATCCCTCCCTTCCCTTGTCTCTATCTTCTCTTTTCTCCTGTAGGGCCAGATGATTTTCTATTCCTCATTAACTGTATGTCTTCTTTCCTAGTTGCAACAACAATACTAAACAATTGTTCCTAAAACTTTGAGTTCCAAATTCTCCCCATCCCTCCCTCCCCACCTATTCCCTTTGGTACAGCAGGCAATTCATTATAGGCCATATCTGTGTAGCTTTGCAAATGACCTTCCTGATAGTCATGTTGTGTAAGACTAACTGAATTGCCATCCCTCTTAACCTGCCCCTCATTGTTTCTCTTCTGTCCTTTGATCCTGTCCCTCCCCAAGTGTTGACTTTCAATTACTCCCTCCTCCCTTTGCCCTCCCTTCCATCATCCCCCCCCCCAATATCTCCTTCTCCCCCGCTTTCTTATACTGTAAGATAGGTTTTCATACCAAAATGAGTGTGCATTACACTCCTTCGTTTAGTCAAATGTGATGAGGGTAAACTTTTGTTTGTTTGTTTGTTTGTTTTTTTCCCTCAGCTCTCCTCTTTTTCCCTCTCCTAAAAACATCTCCTACTTGCCTCTTATATGACATATAGTTACCCCCTTCCATTTCCCCCTCTTTCCTCTCACTACATTTCTCTCTCACCATTTACCTTAATTTCTTTTAAGGTATGGTCCCATCCTATTCAGTTCAATCTGTGCTCTCTGTCTCTGCATGTGAATGCATGTGTGTATGTGTGTGCATGCGTGTACATGTGTATGTGTGGTCCTACCAACCACCCAGATACTGAAAAGTTTTAAGAGTTAGAAATATTGTCCTTCCCTGTATGAATGCAAACAGTTCATTTCTGGTAAGTCCCTTAATATTTCTCCTTGCTGTTTACTTTTGCATGCTTCCTCTCATTCTTGTGTTTGAAAGTCAAATTTTCTTTTCAGCTCTGGTCTTTTCATTAAGAATGATTGAAAGTCCTCTGTTTCATTGAAAGACCATATTTTCCCTTGAAGTATTATACTCAGTTTAGCTGGGTAGGTGATTCTTGGTTTCAGTCCTAGTTCCTTTGCCTTCTGGAATATCCTATTCCACGCCCTTCGATCCCTTAATGTAGAAGCTGCTAGATCTTGGGTTATCCTGATTGTATTTCCACAGTACTGGAATTGTTTCTTTCTAGCTGCTTGCAAGATTTTTTCCTTGAGCTGGGAGTTCTGGAATTTGGCCACAATGTTCCTAGGAGTTTCTCTTTTTGGATCTCTTTCAGGTGGTGATCGATGGATTCTTTCAATACTTATTTTGCCCTCTGGTCCTAGAATATCAGGGCAGTTTTCCTTGATAATTTCATGCAAGACGATGTCTAGGCTCTTTTTTTGATCATGGCTTTCAGGTAGTCCCATAATTTTTAAGTTGTCTCTCCTTGATCTATTTTCCAGGTCAGTTGTTTTTCCCATGAGATATTTCACATTCTCTTCCATTTTATCGTTCTTTTGGTTTTGTTTGGTGATTTCTTGGTTTCTCATAAAGTCATTAGACTCCATCTGTTCCATTCTAATTTTGAGAGAACTATTAAATTCAGTGAGCTTTTGAGCCTCTTTTTCCATTTGGCTCATTCTGCTTTTAAATGCATTCTTCTCCTCATTGGCTTTTTGAACCTCTTTTGCCAATTGAGTGAGCCTATTTTTCAAGGTGTTAATTTCCTCAGCATTTTTTTGGGTCTCCTTTACCAAGATATTGACCTTTTTTTCATACTCTTCTTGCATCTTTGTCATTTCTCTTCCCAGTCTTTCCTCCACCTGTCTAACTTGCTTTTCAAAATCCTTTTTAAGCTCTTCCAAGGCCTGAGCCCACCCAACACCCCCCTGGGGTGTCTGGGGGTACTGAGGCCCCGCCCTCCACATCTTTCCCTGATGGGAAAAATACGTTCTCGTCCTCCCCATCAGATCCGAAGGTCGGGATCATTTGCATTTGTTGGAAAAAACTCTCTAAAGTCTTATTTTTCTTCCCCTTTCTAGGCATTTTCCCAGCCAGTTACTTGACTTCTGAGATTCCTTTCCACCCCCGCCTGGATCCGCCCAGCTAGTGCTTGGCCTCTGAGATTCAAATGCGCTTTCCCGCGGCAAGCTTTAGTTCTGGCTCAGGGATGGGGGCAGGGCCGTCTCCTAAGCTTGGGCCCTCAGGGGCTTTCCACAGAGACTTTCAGGAACGGAGCAGGTGGGAGCAGGTGGGGGCAGGGTGGGGGGCCCCGCCTGCTGTGCTCAGCTCCCTTGGGGGTTTTATTCAGAGGCATTCAGCAGTAGAGCAGGGTGGGGGCAGGGCCGTCTCCCCTGCTCGGCTCCCTCAGGTTGGAAAGACCTTCAGTATTGAAGATCCTACCTGCTGCTGGGGGATTCCTGACTCTCGGCCGTTGCCGCCTCAGCCGCCCGCCCACGCCTCTGCCTCCGCCGCTTCCTGCCCCCGTCTCTGCTGCCGCCGCTTCCTCCCGAGGGGGCCCGAGTCACGGAGATGCCCCGCTTCCCCTCTCCTTCAGCCCAGCTTTCTTTTTCACTGACCTGTAGCTTCTGTGAGCGGAGGGACTTTCCCAGCTGCCGGAGCTTCCCCCGGAGCTTTCCTCTCTGAAGTCTGCTGGGGTCAGCTTCTCTGGGTCGCGGCCAGGGGTGGGGGTGGGGTCCGCTTTCCGGAGTGCGATGGACCCCGGGGACGGCTTTCCAGGGTTCAGTGGAACGGAAATCTCTTCCCCTATGTTTATGCACCCCCTGCAGAGATTCAGAATTTATGGGGATCTCCTTTTACCTCAATTCCATGGGTTGTGGGCTCGGAGCTCGTAAATGTGCGTCCTTCTACTCCGCCATCTTGGCTCCGCCCCCAAAGAAATCATTTCTGAGGCTCTCCCAGACACATAGTATATCCTACTCTCGCTACAGTCAAGAAAAACAAGAAAGCTCTTTGGGATAATGCTTTGAGGGGACTTTGCTGTCACTGCTGTTCTGTTTTTCCCCCATCTAAGTAAAAGGTAGGTGGGAAGAATGGCCCAGGACTTCATTCTGATTGGATAAAAATGATCACGAGGTGAAGTAAAGTGAGATATAAATGAATAATAACTAACATTTATAGTATTTTAAGGTTTTCAGTGTACTTTACAAATATTATCTCATTTTATCCTCATAATAACACTGGGAGGTAGGTATTCTTACTATGCCCATTTTACAGATAATGAAATTGAAGCAGAGGTTAAGTAACTTGCCCAGGGCCACAAAGTTAGTTAAGTACTTGAGGATGGATTTGAATTCAATTTCTTGACTCTAAGTTCATCACTCTATCTACTCTGCCTTCTAATTACCTATTTTGCCCTTGGTAAATCTATGGTTTATTCTTTCAATTCCCAGAGAAATAGCTTGTGCTTAGTACAGAGGTATTAAATATGTAGCAGCAATATCCTGAGTATGTCTGAACAGATTAAAATGCAACTGGGAAATATTTAACAACTGCAACAACAAAATACAATGGAACATAGGCAATGTTAATATGTGCTTTTTTGAAGTCACCAGGCTGCCTCCCAGAATGCTTATGTGTGGTGTAGTAGCCCCTGCATCTATTTGTGTTTGGCTTCACTAGTCTAATGGATCGAATCCTAGACTTGGAATCAGGAAGACCTTGGTTCAAATCCTGCCTCTGATACCTGCTAAGTGTGTGATGCTAGCCAAAATCACCTGTCATCTCTGAGTCTTAGTTTCCTCATCTAGAAAATGATTGGTTTAGATCTGATTGCTTCTAAAGACCTTTCCAGGTCTTGTTTAAATCTATGATATTATGATCTGCCATCAAAATTCTTTTTTCTTGGCCACCTTCTACTTCTCCCTGCCTCTATTTTCATTCTTTTTCTTGCATGATTATTTATTTATTTTAAACATTTTTTTCTTTTTAAATTTTGAGTTTCACATTCTCTCCCACCCTCTCCCTCCTCCCCCACCCACTAAGAAGGTAAGAAATATATTAATTATACATGTGAATTAAACAAAACATATTTCTATATTAGCCATATTTCAACAAGAAGCAAGAAAAATAAAATGAGAAAATTATACTTTAATGTGTATTCAGTTCATCAGTTCTCTTTCTAGAAGTGGGTAGCATTTTTCACTAAGTTCTTTGAAACTGTCTTGTGTCATTTATTGGTCAGATTAGTGAAGTCTTTCACAGCTTATCATCGTAACATTATTGTCGCTGTGCATAATAATCTCTGGATTCTTCTCACTTCATTTTGCATCAGTTCACATAGGTCTTGCCATGTTTTTTTTCTATTTCTGAAACTACCCCCTGATCATTTTTTATAGTACAATAATATTCCATCACAATCATATGCCACAACTTGTTCAGTCATTCCCCAATTGATGAGCATCCCCTCGATACTCACAAAAGCCTCCACAAAAAGAGCTGCTATAAATATTTTTGTACTATTGGATCCTTTTCCTTTTTCTTTGATCTCTTTGAGATCAAAGTAAATGGGATTACCTAGTTCCAAATTGTTCTGCATAATTGTTAGATCAGTTCACCCCTCCATCAACAATACATAAACATACCTATTTTCCCTTCAACCACTCCAACATTTGTCATTTCTGATAGGTGTGGAGTGGTATCTTAGAGTCGTTTTAATGTGCATTTCTGTAATCAGTAGTGACTTAAAGCCCTTTTTCATATGACTATAGATAGTTTTGATTTCTTTTTCTCAAAACTCCCTGTTTATATTCTTGGATCATTTCTCAATTGGGGAATGGCTCTTATTTTTATAAATTCGAATCAGTACTATACTCAATATACATTTGAGAAGGAGAAACTTGCTATAAAAAGTTTTTGATATCACTTCATTTTCTATGATACAGTTTAGCAAAATGAAATTTCCCTGATGATTTCTTTTAATTATTTCTATTTTTGCTTTTGCTTTGTATGAGATCATGGTCGCTATTCCTGCCTTTTTAAAAATTCAGTTGAACCATATTAGATTCTTCTCCAACCCTTTATTTTAACTCTGTGTGTCTTTCTGCTTCAAGTGTGTCTCTTGTAAACACTGTTTACATTTCTGGTTACTAATTCATTCTGTCATCAATTACCATTTTATGAGTGAGCTCATTCCCTTTACATTCACAGTTATGATTACTGTGTATTTCCCTCCATTCCATTTTCTTCTTCTCTTTTTATCCTGTTGCTCCTCAGAAGTATATTTGACTTCTAACCATTGCCTCCCTTAATCTTCCCTCCCTTTTATTATGTACTACCTCGCCCACTTTGTATTATCTTCTTCTGCTCCTATCTCTTTATGGGGTAAGTTAGATTTCTATATATAACAGAGTGTATAAGTTTTCTTAGGTCAGAAAAATGCCTCACCCTCACCTTTTGATGACTCTGCCACTCCAAATTTGATTTGAGGTATTATTTTAAAGTTATGTGGAGGGGAATGCTGGGAGAATTCAGATGAGTTGCTACCCTTCTCTTCCCACCTGGGTCACTGTGTGGCCTGTAAATACATGGTGCCTGTTTCTTTGCTTCTTTATATTTGTTTCTTGCTCTATTGTGAATGACTGTTGGAGACAAAACAAACCAGCCTATGACCTTGTGAGCTTCTAAAGTCTGGAAGAGCCATGAGAAAGTCAGAGGACCTGGATTCCACATTAGAGTTCACCAGATGTGCCTGGCAGAGAGTACAGTCTGATGGAGTGACTGTGGGATCCAGTTTAGCAATGAATCAGCCTAGGAGTTATAAAGAATGGAGCAACTTGTTTATTATCTATGCTTCCCCTAGTTGTTGAAGATGTTTGTGTCAATTATTTTAAGTTCATGACTCCTGTCCCCAGGGACAAACATGGTAGTTGAGATTGTGTTTCCTGATTTGTTAGGGATTAGGAGTGAGGAAGGAAGAAGAGTGACATTTTTGTGCTTTTACCTTGTCAACAAATATCCCTTTGTAAAAGATAGTTTATGTTAATATCTTATCAATGATGTCAAGGAGATATCAACTGGTTAAATGATATTGGTAATATAGCAACTGACACTTGAAAATTCTATTAGGACAGTAATCACTAGAGGTTTATATTGCAGAGGGAAGTTCATCAGAGTAGAGGCTAGCATCAATAGCATCAGAAAGATACCCCAACCCCATAAAGGGACCTCTGGAAACACGAGACAGAACTTTGCTCTGAGGACCTGACCTAATTATGATACTGTGGGTCTTTCTAGATTAGAAATAAGTGATAAATTGTCTTTTGTTAACACATATTTGAGTTATTAAGAAAAGGGCATATATCCCTGATCCTTTCAAATGCTACTGGAAAAAGATACACAAATTTAATGGAAGAAGTATGAATTGGGAATTTATTCTTTTTTAAAATATATTTATTTTAAGTTTTCAACATTCATTTCCACAAAATTTTGAGTTCCAAATTTTCTCCCCATCTCTCTGCTCCCCCCACCCCAAAACACTTTGCATTCTGATTTCCCCTTCCATTGAATGGAACAGATGGAGGCTAATGACTTTATGAGAAACCAAGAAATCACAAAACAAAACCAAAAGAATGAAAAAATGGAAGATCATGTGAAATATCTCATTGGAAAAACAACTGACCTGGAAATAGGTCCAGGAGAGACAATTTAAAAATCATAGGACTACCTGAAAGCCATGATCAAAAAATAGCCTAGATATCATCTTTCATGAAATTTTCAAGGAAAACTGCCCTGATATTCTAGAACCAGAGGGCAAAATAAGTATTCAAGGAATCCACTAATCACCGCCTGAAAGAGATCCAAAAAGAGAAACTCCTAGGAACATTTATCACAAGATCTTTTATCACAACATTTAGCAGAAGATCTATCAGCTTCTACATTAAGGGACTGAAGGGTGTGGAATAGGATATTCCAGAAGTCAAAGGAACTAGGACTCAAACCAAAAATCACCTACCCAGAAAAACTGAGTATAATACTTCAGGGGAAAAAATGGTTTTTCAATGAAATAGAGGACTTTCAAGCATTCTTGATGAAAAGATCAGAGCTGAAAAGAAAATTTGACTTTCAAACACAAGAATGAGAAGAAGCATGAAAAAGCAAACAGCAAAGAGAAGTCATAAGGGACTTAACAAAGGTGAACTGTTTACATTCCTACATGGAAAGACAATATTTATAACTCTTGAAACTTTTCAGCATCTGGGTAGTTGGTGGGATTACACACACACATACACACACATACACATACACACACACGTACACAATTACGCACACACACACACACACATACACCCATGCACACACACACAGAGACAGAGAGCACAGAGTGAATGGAATAGGATGGGATCATATCTTAAAAAAATTAAGGTAAATGTATGAGAAATGTATTGGGAGGAGAGAGAGTGAAATGGAATGGGGCAAATTATCTCTCATAGAAGAGGCAAGCAGGAGACTTCTTAGTGGAGGGAAAATGAGGAGAGCTGAGAAAAAAAAAAACATTAAGTTTACCCTCATCACATTCGATTAAAGAAAGAAATAAAATGCACACTCATTTTGGTATGAAAACCTATCTTACAATACAGGAAAGTGGGGGAGAAGGAGATAAGCAAGGTGGGGGGGATGATGGAAGGGAGGGCAATGGGAGGAGGGAGCAATGTGAAGTCAACACTCGGGGAGGGACAGGATCAAAAGAAAGAACAGAAACACTGGGGGGCAGGATAAGATGGAGGGAAATACGGTTAGTCTTACACAACATGACTATTATCGAAGTCATTTGCAAAACTACACAGATATGGCCTATATTGAATTGCCTGCCTTCCCAAAGGAAATGGGTGGGGAAGGAGGGATGGGGAGAAGTTGGAACTCAAAGTTTTAGGAACAACTGTTGAGTATTGTTCTGCTACTGGAAAATAAGAAATACAGGTAATGGGGAATAGAAAGTTTTCTGACCCTACAGAACAAAAGAGAAGATGGGGACAAGGGAAGGGGGGGGATGATAGAAGAGATTGGTGATAGGGAAAATTAGAATGCTTGGTGTATTGGGGTGGGGAGAAGGGACAAATGGGGAGAAAATTTGGAACCCCAAATTTTGTGAAAATGAATGTAAAAAGTTAAATAAATAAATTTATTAAAAAAAATTGAGGGTAATAGTTATGTCAAAGGACTTCTGGGGAGAATGAAATGAGATAATTTCCCCAAAGTTCTTTGCTAATGTTAAAAATACTATATGAATATCATCATATGTTTGATAAATATCCCCATAATTTTAAATGTATCTTTCCTTGTACTTTAATGTAAAACATAAGTAAAAACTGATGTCATTTTTTAAAAGAAAATAAAACATTTTGACCAAAAAAAAAATTACAACTCTGCTTCAGTATGATTCTTTCCTTTGTAATTCTATGTATTTTACTTTATGCATTTTGAAACATTATTCTGAGAAAGGATCTCTAGGCTTTATCAGATTGCTAAGGGATCACACAGGAAAGATTATGAATTCATTCCCTAGAGATTCGTTAGAGTCATCTCTAACAGAAGGGTGAAGAACTCATTCCTCCCTATTGTTCCAAGATAAGACAAGACTTCCCCAAATTTGCACAGACACAGGACCCTCCCATCAATGGGGAAGCATATTAAAAATCTTTTTTTTAGTTCAACTGAAAATACTAAGAAATCAATATTTTTCTAATCCTTTTTCAGATTTAATCTTCTTTCCCTTACCACAATTCCTTTCCTTTAGGGAAGTGTGTGAAAGGTCAAGAATGAAAGCTAAGGCCCAAGAATATGAATTAATGGTAATAACCAAACAGAAGAACTATTTCATATCTATTTAAGACCATTGCTTTCCTCCTCTCCCTGCGGGGATTAGAGCTGTGGTCTATTGAGATCAGTATCCTCTTTCCCCCTTTCATGATGGATCAGAGAAAGTTCCTTTGATGATTTAAAGTCACCTGTGACCAACAACTGGAGAGCCCCTGAGGGAAGTGGTCAAATTGGAATGAGCAATTTTAAAAGAAAGCTGCTCCAGGACTGTTCCCGAAAAATCAAATGACTATCAGATGAAGTGAGATGAAATAAAATGTTAACCCCCAAATTTTTCTTCATATTGTGTTACATTTTCCTCACTCAGAATTCCTAATACTGTTACTTCAAAATGTCTTTGTTTAGAGAGATGTCTGAATCACACCTCTCTTTCTTTGTCTCTGTCACATTAAAAAATGTTTTGTTTTACAATGATAAATTAGTAAAAATTGTTTCTAGTAGAACTTGTGCTTAAAGTATAGAGCACAGTATTATTGGTTTTTCCTTTGATACTAGGTATAGCCAGAAGAGATAATGATGTTCAGATTTTGCCCTGATGATGAGGCATTGGAAGAAGTCATAAGGACTGGAAGCTGCAATGGGTCTGATATTACTTAGAGGCTTGGGAAAACCCTTGGGAAAGAAGGGGAGGGAACCTCAAAAGGGCAGAGTGGGACCACCTTCAAGGAACTATTCTCTAAACCCTTTTCTTCTCAGGACCTAGATCCACAAGTCTGAGCTACCTATTCCTAAGTAGATGTCAGTTTTAGAAGGAAAAGGTGCAGATACCAACGATCTAGAAATCTTCCTACTCTAAGGAAATAATCTCTATGATTCTCCTTCCTTCACTCTCTTTTCTCATATAGCCCTTTGTTTTGCAGCTCTCTAATGCTCTTCGGCAACATTGCATATTACAGTTATCTATTTTGGAGTTCCAGCCACTTGGTCAAAGCTTGGACAAAGCACATAAGCTCCATGATAGCGGCAACAGTGACTTGTCTAAATTTTGTATCTCTTTACAGCACTCAGCATATGGTAGGAACTGAATATTTGCCAAATGAAGGAATGGATGGATGAGTGAATACAAGAATAAATGAATGAGTAGGTGAGACATGTATTCATGTGTTCTTGTAATATAGGACTTGGCTGTAAGTGAGGAGTGAATCTTTGATCCCCCAGTATTCCTTAGGAACTTACAAGAGTCAGTGCCCAAACTTACTCATCAGAGACTCGACACTAGCATGGCTCTTTATTGATATCCCATTTCAGCACAAAAGATAAAGTGACAATTATGTGGCCTAGAGTGGCATTCATAAGGTAGAGCTGGAGAGATGGGAAGCCAATAGGTGAAATTAAAAGGAAGAAGTGACATTTTGGATCCATTCCCTGTATCTGTGAACTTTGGTAAATAGCCCACCACTTCCCTGCAAAACACACCCATATGACAAGGTCAAAATCCCGTGGACACGTCCATCACATATGGCTGGAAGAGCTGAGATTTCCTGCCATTGAGAAAAAAAGTAAGTCAGTGAACAATTGTGAAAAGCTTAAGAACTCCGATCAGTTCAGATATCAGCCCTTATGCCTAGAGGATAAGGCATTCCTCTACATATTATTATATTATTAATATGTAGAATGGGACACATTTCTAGACATAGACAATATGTGGATTTGTTTAACTGAACTATGATTTTGTTGTTACAAGAGTTTTGTTTTCCTTTTGTTCCCATGGAGGGCATGGAAGGGAGAAAAATATATGCTTGATAATTGAAAAAAATTAATTTGAGAAATGAATAATTTTTTGGTAAAAAGGGGAGAAAAGTAAGAGGTTTTTTAGCAGATTGGCACAATGTAAAAAAAATTCTAGCTTTAGAGTCAGACAGCTTGGGTTTGAATGTTACCTCTTTCACTAGGTGACAGTGGACAAGTTACTTCATGAGGGGATTGGACTAGGTGACCTCTAAGGTCTGTCGTGGAACTAAATGCAGCACCTTGCTGTTGTATAGTTGTGTCCTACTCTTTGTGAAAACTATTTCAGAGGCTTTCTTGGCAAAGATAATGAATTTTTTTTTTTGCCATTTCCTTCTCACTTCACAAATGTGGAATTAAGGCAAACAGGATTAAGTGACCTATCCAGCGTCACACACTTAAGTAATTGTCTGAGGCTAGATTTGAGCTCATGAAAATGAATCTTCCAGATTCCAAGCCCGTTGCTCTATCTACTGTGCTGCCTAGCCATCCCTTAAGCATCTTATACCCTTTTTTAGGATTTCCAGCAGGAGAGCCCAGGAGGGTCTTAGAATTCATCCTCATTTCTATCTTTCGGTCCATGTCTCCTCCATCCTTCAGCAGGCATACAAAGTCAAGCCTAAATGCATTTGAAGAGGAAATTGGGTCACTCTAGATATCTCTTGCTCCCTAATTTAGGATTCCAGACTCCAGTTCAGGGATGGAGATGGGGGAAAGACTTTATTCTTCAATCCCTCATTCCCTGAACTCACTGCTCAAGGAGTTGGAATAATGAGAGGCATTTCTTTTCCTGTTAATGTGCTATCCATAGCTAGAGCATCCTCATCCCTGTTCCTTTTGTCTTCTTTCTCTTCAGGGACCACTACAGAGGGATGGATGATTTACCTGGCATGGGCTTATGAGATCGTCATAGAATCCTACACACATTTTGTTTGCTGACATTTTTTCTGGAAGCATTTTGGCACATTCCTCATCAGGGAGAATGTCATGGGTCACCCAGCTCAGGATATCCGGATCACTTGCTACAAGAAAGAGGAGAGAGAAACTGAATCCTAGAGTTACTTTCGTCAATAAGATCCAAATTATATGCTTCACCACACCACCAGTTAGACTCAAAAACTATACCACTCACCATCCTTTGAACATAGCCTATGACTTCCTCATTTGTGATGTTATTTTCACTGTCCTCCATATCTACCCTCTCCTCATTTCTAATTAATGAAATTCTACTCAGTTTTGAGGTTCAGTTCAAATTCTGCTTCCTCCATGAAGCCTTACCTGATCTAGTCTGAAATGCACTCAATCTCCACTAACTTTTTAATAGCACCTTGTCATTATCTTTTGCCTAGCATATATACTCTGGTATTTAAAATGCTACAACCTGACCCCTTTCTATCTTCTTAAGCTTTATTCCCCTACATATATTTTATACTCCAGCTATTCTGAGCTACTTGGTACCCTTCACACAAGACATCCTATCATCCTTACTGGCCCTCCTTCCTGCCTGGAATGCTCTCCCTTCCACCTCTGCTTTCTGGCTTCCTCTGCCTTCTTGTTCTACAGTGTTTATAGAAACTCTCTTTGTGGTGGCAAAGAACTGGAAATTGCATTTGAATGGCTGAACAAGCTGTGGTATATGATTGTGATGGAATGCTACTGTATTTTCATAAATAATGATCTCAAAGAGTTTAGAAAGACATGAAAAGACTTGAAGAGATAATGGGGAGCAAAAGGAGCAGAACCAGGAGAACACTGTACAGTAACAGCAATATTGTTTTAAGAAGGACTTTGAATTAACAAGTTTTTTTTTTATTATAAATACTCAAATTAACTATAAAGGATGTATGAATAAAGATGCTATTTGCATCCAGAGAGAGAACGGATAAATACAAGTATACATAGAATAATTTTACATATACATATATGTATATATACACACATCTATACATGCACACATGTCTATGCAGACATATGTGTATGTGTGTATACATATTTATATAGCTATATAAATATAATGGTAGCCATCCTTAGGGTGGGGAGGGGAAAGAGAAAAAGAAAAAAAAAGAAATTTACATGCTAATTTTGTTTTATATGTGAAAGGAATGCCAAGTTATGCATAGTGGATTTTATTTTCATGGGCAATCATCTTTTTTATTATACTATGTAAGGAAAATGCTTATTCTAGTGCATAAATTAAAAATAAAATAAATTTTAAAAAAGATTCCATTTGGGCAGAAGACCATTCCTGGTTCCTCTCATTGCTAAGGACTTCTTTCTGAAATTACTTTTAATTATATGGATTATTTTGTTTATATCATGTGTACATGGTATACACACATATACACACATATGCATGTATAAATACATACATGCATATATATATATATATGTATCTATATATTATTCTATCCATCTGTCTTCATGTTGTCTCCCCATAGTCCCTTGAGGACTTGAGCATACATTGATCTTTTTTTTAATCTCCAGGGCTTGGTACAGTGCCTGTCAGATAGTAAGCACTAAATAAATGTGTACTGACTAACTCATACTACTTTATTATGTATTATAGTGGTTTCTGTACATGTCTCTTCCCCTTACTAGACTGTAAGCATTATTGAAGGTAGGGACTGTTTTATTTATCTCTGCCTCTCCCTCAGTTTGCTACATGTCCTTAAGCATGTTAATAGTTGCGATACTAATAATATAAATTGTTAGATGGAAAAGATGCTAGAACTATATTAATCCAACTACAGAAATGATTATTAAATTTTCGATGTAAGCGTTTGTACTTCACAAACAGGCAAATGTGACAAATCAAGGTGCAATTAACGTTTTGTTGATGTCTAGACTTAAGAAAGTGATGGAAAACATGCTAATTATATTGATTAAAAATAAAAGCGTATCATGCTGTTTTTCCCCAGAAAGCTATTTGTTAAACATTTATCAGCACACCCCTGGAGTCCTTCCTGCTCCTCAGGAGGAGCACTTAGAGTCTACCTCTAGAGATGCTTCAGTAAAAAGAGGGGTTTCTATTGTGAAATCTTGGCTAATGCAACTATGACAGTAATTTAGTTCCAAGTAAACCCAGGGCATAACTATGGATGGGTCCATTGCAGTGGGAATTAGGGTTGCCTGTCTCCCCTTCTTCCTTTTATGGATTCTTCCTTCCTCCTCTCCCTTCCCCCAGTTTAAAGCACTTTTTGGTTTACAAAGAACTTTGCTTACAATAACCTGTGAAATGAAGGCAGGCCAAGTGTTATTTTACATTTAAGTAAACTGAGTATCAGAGAGGTTAAATGAACTGGCCATTTGTTTACCAGTCACTTCTATTTACCAGAATGTTGACTCAGGGCTACTCTGATACTCTTAATCATGGGACAATGGGACCTTTTTTCAAGAGACTTTAAGAAAGTTGTGATAATGTCTACAAATACTCTGAAGTTTTTGATTAGTTTTAAAATCAGTGCTCTTGTAAATAGACACTTATTATGCATACATACATACGTATATGCATACACACATATATATGTATATATTCATTAAAAAAACTCAGAGAAATCGATCAGCATACATACCCAAGTTAAAACTAATCTGGTTTTTCTCATGTCTTAAATTAACACTATCTAATCATTGTTGTGTAAAGTGTTTAGTGATAATCTAAGAACAAAACTGATGAGTTGTGAGGTCTATATTTTGCTTCCCACCATAGCTAATAAATGTCAGAGCTAGGTCTTCTGACTACAAGTATATTACCTTTGTTATTATATCATTTGATGGTTAGAGTCTGTGACCACAGTCATTTCAAGTTCTTATTGGCCACTTCTAGAAATTTCCCCCTACTTTCTAGATATTCCAGTAATCCAAGTGGTTCCAGTGTTCCTCATGGGCACTCACAGTTATTTAGCTGTGTCCAAATCCATCCAGGGACGAAACACTTTTTAGTTTCAGAAGGAGCAATAGCTAGGGCCACGGTGCCCACATGTTTATTGAGATTGGCAGGCCTGTTTAGCTTAATCAGCATAAGGTTGTTGTCCAGGTTTTTGAAGTTGAAGTCAGGGTGCTTGATGCTGACTGAGCAATTTCGAATTTGCTGTCTCTTTTCCTTTACACTGGGTTGAAGAACTCCCAGCCTAATCTCAGACCTTTGAGAAAGGGAACATATAAGGATTCAGAGAAGAGGTAGGAGAAGTCTTGAAAGATGAATTAATCATTCCCCAATACCCTCAAACTGCCCAATGCTGAATGTGGCTTAGGTCCCCTCATATCCATAATTACTTTTATCATTTAAAGATCCTTCCTATTATCACAGTAGGAGTGGAGAACATATCTCGTTAATCTGCACCCTGTCATATATATATTCTTTTTCCCCAACTAATACCGTAGCCTTTGGGTATATTTTGTGGTAGCATGATATAATGAGAAGAGAAAGAAGGAGGTAGTTTTTCATCTCAATTTAATCACTAACTTCCTGACAATGAGGGTTATCCCAAAGCGCAATGTGGTACCTGGAGAGATAATGAGATCCTTATCACTGAACTCTTCTCACGGTGTCTGAATGGTCACCTTGGTAGTGAAGTTATAAAGAGGATCCTTGTCTGTATAGGGATACATAGCTAGGGAAGGATCTCAGAGATCACTTCCATCAATGAGGTTCTGCAAACTAGCTAAGTGACACAAATTAAGTTCTTTTAGCTCTGTTTCAGTTTCACTGTATTTTAAATGGTGGGATTGGACTAGATCTTTAGGGATTTTAAAAGTTCTGTGACTATGATTCTTTTAAGAGCTTACTTTGGGTTTTATTTCTTTTGCTTCCTCCATAGGACTTACAATCATTCCAGAAACATGATAGGGGTTTAATAAGTACAGTCAATCCTCAACATTTCCATATTTAACTTTCACAACTTTAAGCATTTGGGTGATTTTATTAATAACCACACTTTCACTTTCGAGTTGGCAACCTCCCACATTCAGGGTTATGCACAGGAGAGAAAAAACGAGAGGCACAATGTGTGGAAGTTTGTGGAGTGGCTGGTATCCTACTAGGCACTTCATTGGTCTTGTTCAATTTACCATTGTAAAAAGCTCCCCATGCATTCATTGTATATTTTCATTGATTGCCTTTAAAACTAAAGTTCTGTGTTACAATTATGTCTCCAAAGCATAGTACAAGTCCTTTGGGTTCTAAGATGAATTTGAGAACTTGCCAGTCTCTGCGTCTTCTCATAGCAGTAACTTCTCATCCCAGCAATTTGCTCCTTGTTTTTCAGAGAGTAGCCAAGGTAGAGAGGTTTACAGCAGTATAATATATAGTACAATGTCCTCACACTGCAATCTGACACAGTGGAAGGTAAGAATCAGGCTGAAAACGTTTTAGTTTTAAGAATCTTTACTTGCTATACAGTGTTTATGGCATTGTAGTTCTCTGTTATAAAAAGTGAAGAATGTCTGAAATCAATGTGGTTTTTAATTGAGATATTAGCGCGAAAGGTCACAAATTCTAGAGAATTATTAGTGGGAAAAATGTTTTACATGTTCCCAATTTTACTTGTGTACTGCATTTTATGAGTTATTTTGCAGTAAGCTGTGTTAGGAAAAGTATATATTATCAAAATTAATATTTTGTTATAAAGAATTATATGCAAAAAAAGTGTATTTTCATCAGTTTCTAGTGATACATTCCAGTTTTGGGCAGTCACAGGAAACTAACCCTCTATTTCCCCATAAGTTCAGTGTATTAATGTTCAGGTTTTTACCATGCACCATTTTCTAGGAAAGTCACCCCCGCAAAAGTTAAAGACTGACTGTATCTACTGAGGTTGATTCATTTGAACATCCATTCACTGAAAAACCAGGGACAAAAGAGCCCAGAGACCCTCTAGAAACTCACTGAAGAATTTGGGAAAGTGTAAATCACACTGATCCTCCGGTATCATGAAAATCCATTTGAACCTCAGAGAAAGGTAAGCGGCTAACTATGAGATATAGTCTCATAGAAATTTCTCTCTCTTTACATTTCCTTTTCTACATTGCTAGCCCTGGGAATGTGATGTTAACCACAGAGGCATACCATACTAGACTAGGAGGGACTCTATGGTTCTAGACCAACTTTGTCATTTTATTGATAAGGTGATTTACCCATGCCTCCCTAATTTTAAAGTTTAGAAGATTGATAGGAACAAACGTGCCATCATCACTCACGGTATGTTGCAGTGAGCTGCTGTTATCACCCATTGGGAGAGAATCAGAGTCCCCATGCAGATTGGGGAACTGGATTTCAGGTAGGCCATATAGGGGATTGTAGTATCATCGTAATTCCTTTCCAGGGAAGCCAAGGTCTGATCAGCTGGTTAGTGTACAGAGATCGAGAGGCAGAAAAACAGAAATAGGTGAGATTTCAGAATAATCATAGGGAGTAGTGCCTTTATCACTTCCTTCCTAACATCCTTTCCTGTGAGGTTTCCCTGTCCTACAGAAGGAAAGAACATCTAACCAGAGAGAAAGGGGAAAGAGACATTCCTTTGAAAGATACAACTTCAATAACTTTTTAGGAAGGATCCCAGGACAGAGATCTTCTGCAATGCATTTGACCTACCATGGAAAGAGGTAACTGAAAGATCCTGAGAGGATATAGATAATGGTTTACATTGAAACAAGGGATTGATCTCAGGGAAAGATTATGGGATTCATTGACTTCCTGCTCCCATAACCCCCTCTACCACAATTCCTGAAACCTCTTAAGTCCTCTTGCTTCATCAGTATTTAGTTCTGGTTCCCTACTAAAAACAATCTTTCTTGCCAAGTTTTCTACCTCCTATTTTTGCTCCCAAAGATCCCTGACTCTTCTTGAAAAAGGAAACCTATAGATTCTCACCAGCTGCTGTCAGGAGAACAAAGAAGAAGAAACTTTTCATAATGGAGGTCAGGTGGTATTCCAGTGATGAGGCCAGAAGGGAACTACTACTAATCCTCATTTGATCTCTAGGTCAGGGGCATTTGGAAACTATAGTGGTGGGTAGGGGGGTTTCTTCTAGCTATAGCCTGAATAGAAAGGATGCTCAAGGACCTTATGGAAGTCTTGGAGATATCTGCCTTTTTCAAGGTCTACTTCCACAAAGCAATATATGTTAGTTTCCTCTAGAGGATGGTAGAAGTGAGGGAACAGACTGGTTTAGTGTTTCATCATCCTCACTCATATTTCTTTACTCTAGAAATCTACTCTCCTTGGATCTCCTGTCCCTCTGGAGGAATGGGAGAAAAGAATATTTGTATTCTGTATTCAAAGGTTTTCCCACTTTCAGCATCATTCTGTGACCTACTTTATGACATGCATCCATTCTCTGTGTCATAATGGTCTTCCCCCTTCCCATTAGTATTGACTTGTTTCTTTTATGTGATAACTCCCTTCATTTTAAGGGTCAGCCAGGTGGTGCAGTGGATACAGCACCAGTGCAAGGGAGGACCTGAGTTCAAATCTCACCTCAGATACTTGATACTTACTAGCTGTGTGACCTTGGGCAAGTCACTTAACCCCAGTTGCCTCATCCTGGGTCATCTTCAGTCATCCTGATGAGTATCTGGTCACTGGATTCATATGGCTCTGGAGGAAAAGTGAGGCTGGTGACCTGCACAGCCCTCCCTCACTCAAAACAAAGTCAAGTGCAAGTCATGTCATCATTTCTCTGATGGAACGAAGGATGAACACACACACCTCCCGTCATTTTGACTGTGAACCTCAGGCCCTCTCCCACACCTGGAAATGGGTACCTGCCCTCTGAAAAGCTCTTTTCTTTAGTACCCATTTTGACGACAGGCTGAGAAGCGATAAGAATACAGTGCATTGAGTCAAAAGCAGTTTGCACTCGCTCTAATTGCTGCAAGAACACCAAAATCACTATGCAAGAATGTGGCTTTTTTGAATGCCTATAGGAACAAACTTATAATGCACCAAATGCACATATACTTTTTGTCACAGAGGAAAAATATATTTGTAACATATTTAGGCAACTATTTACTGATTAAAGTGTCACTGAAAAAATTTTGGCATAAACCTCTCAGAGAATTTTCTTATGAACACCCAAGGGGTTCCCAAACCACTGAATGCTGGGTTGTCGCCAGTCAGCTTGACTCTTGTCCGTCACTGGACTCCAATGTCTCTGGAGGAGAGAGTGAGGCTGATGACTTTGTGCAGCTCTGCCTCACTTAAATCCAATTCACCTGCAAGTCAACACCTCACCCTTGTGATGTCATTGGCCCTCTTCGGGAATGAAGGACAAACAACAAACCACTGAATAGGAATCAATAGGCCTTTGAGATCCCTTCCAATTTTTGGAATCTTATAATTCTGTGATTAATCATTTCAGCACAGAGTCAAATGACTTATTAAACTTTTGGTAGAGTTTTTAATACTACTATTTCACAAAACTTGAGCCTGAAGAAATTATTGTCTACATATGTCCCTGTTGTCATGGAGAGTGCATTTTAATGAAGGAGATTTTGAATAAAATTCTAACTCCACAGAGTATGTAATCTGAAAGGAGAAGAGATTGACAGTTGGGGAGGAGGGATTCAGAAAGGCCTGCTACAGAGGGTCTAAATCTTGAAAGAAGCCAGGCAAATTAAGAAACAGAGATAAGGGGTTAGAGCAAGACAGTTATGAGGCATGGCCAGTGCAAAGGCAGGAGATGAAGGAGTACCACTTTGTCTTTTGGTTCTTCTCAGATTGAAACACTGGCCTGTGTGTTCTAATATTGTCTTACACTTAGAAGGAAAGGGGGAGCTCGAATTGCTTTCAAATGTGCTACTTTATGATAAATCAAAGGCACCTTTGGATATGCCAATCATGAGTGAGCTACATATCCAGGAACTGGCAAAATTCCTTTGTTTATTAGTCATTGAACCTAATAGTCTTATTGGATATTCTAGTTGTTTCTGTCTTTCAGTCAATAAATATTTATCAAGTGCCTAACATGTAGATACAAAAAGAGTCAAAAGACAATTTTTGTTCTGGAGGAGCTAAAAATCTAATAGAGGAGATAATAAGCAAATAAATATATCCAAACAAGCTATATACATGATAAATAGGAAGTAAATAAGAAAAGGCACGTATTATGAGGGGTTGGGAAAGGTGCTGTAGAAGATGAGATTTTTAATTGGAACTTAAAGGAAACCAGGGAAACCAGTAGGTGGAGATGAGGAAAGAAAACATTTAAGTGTCTTTTTGGTAGAGTAGCCAGGAGGTGAGCATTGTTGGACCTAAGAGTATGTGACAGTGTAAGGTGGAAGAAGAATGGAAAGATAGTGAAGTGGTTTGGGGTGCTGAGAATCCTGAAATGTAAGAATGGGGGGCGGTCTGCCTGAAAAGAATTCAACCACTTAAGCCTTTCAGTCAAATTAGTGAGGTTTAGTATAACGCAAATAGAACAGGCAAGATTCCTAGACAATCTGCAACTTGATCTGGGTGACAGTGATACTTATATACAAAAAATAGGAAAAAGGATCAGTGAGGAAACCTTGATGGGATTAAGGAGTGATAAATAACCTGGAGTGGACCAGGTGAAGACAATGAAAGAGTGAAGTGGTCAGAGAGCCACAGTGACAAGGCTGTTAAAAGGATAATTGAGTATTTAGGTGGGTTAGACTGGGTGAGATACCTCAGGCAAAGTGCCCATTTGGGGAAAGTTCAGGGACTAAGCTGCTTTCAAAGACATGGTCTTTTAGGAGTCCAGGTCCTATCACTCCATCATTAGGCGAGAGTTAGGTCATGAAGGCTTTTGAATAATAAACAGAGCATTTTGTATTTATTTCTGGATACTGCAAAGAGCCACTGGAATTAATTGAGGAGGTAGGATACTGCAAAGAGCCACTGGAATTAATTGAGGAGGTTGCTGTTTATCCTTTCTCAAAGAGAACCAATGGCATCAAGAGAGTAATGTCTTGATTTGTGCCTGAATTGGGTTTGCACGAGGCAGAGCCATGCAAAATCATCAGCTTTGAGCCTAGAATAGCTGGAGTCCAGTGACAAGACAGAAATCAAGGGGACTAACCTGGCAATGGCCTGAGGTTAAGAGTAGGGGGTGTGAGGTGGTGTTATATGATCAGATCTGAGCTTTAGGAAAACAATTTTAGTGGCTGAATGGAGTTTGGATTGGAGTGGGGAGAGAGTTGAGGCAGCTGATTTTTGCAGTAGTTCAGGTACAGGGTGAAAAAGGTCTATACCCAAGTGGTGGCAGTGTGAGAAGGGGGTGTATTCATGAAATATTGCAAAGCTGGACTTGATAGACCTTAACAACAGACTGGATATAGAGAGTGAGAAAGAGTAAGGAGTCCAGGATGACTCCTAGGTTGCAAGCATAAGGGATAACATTATCTCTTACAGTAAGTAGTGAGGGAGATAGGAGATGGGGAAGGATTAGGAAAATAGATAGACAGCTAGGTGGCATAATGGATAGAGTACCATCCCTGGAGTCAGGAAGTTCTGAATTTAAATGCAGCACTTGACACTATATGTGTGACCTTAAGATAAGTCACTTAACCTGTTTGTGTTAATTTCCTCATCTGTAAAATGAACTGGAGAAGGAAATGACAAACTCTAGTATCTTTGCTAAGAAAACACCAAAAAGAATCATGAAGAGTTGAATAACTAAACATGACTAAATGACAACTAGAGAGAGATATCAAGTTTACTTTCAGACATGTTGAGGTTGGGAAGGATAGCTAGATTTGAAAACTGTTAGAAAAGAGATGGTAATTAAATCATGGGAGCTGATGAGATCATTTGTTTTTTATTACTTGTTCCTCCACTCCAACATGGAAATCATTCTGCTTCTCCAAATCATATAGCTCTCATTGATTAGACAGTAATAGGTCCCAGGCCAAGCCCTACTTGGTCATTGTTTGGGCCCAGATTAGCTCAGAACGAATGTAAATAGAAATTTTTTCAGTTTTGGCCAGAAACCCAGAAGATCTTCCCTTCCCAGATTTATTTTTTCAAGAGGCCATTCTTTTCCTCATTTCTTATTAAGCCTTATCTGTTGCCTCAATCAAACTGAGACCTTAGCTTGAAAAAGCTAAAGTCTCCCACTGCATCCAGGGCCATCTCCAGTTGACCTTATTTATACGTGGCCACTGGGTGACTCCAAAAGTGAAAGCGAGTCCTCCCTCACTCAAATCCAATTTACTTGAATGCCATGGCATCACCTCCCTGAAGTCATGGTCTTCTTTGAAAAGGAAGGAGAAACTGCAGCACCTATAGCAGTAATCTGATTAGACTGCCTTGGGTTCCTTGACCTGACTATCTCAGCTACTTGTATATGAAACTGTGAACTTCTTTCACATGGAACTGTTAAAAAAAGATATGCAAAATTTAAAAAGATAACAAAGTTATTGCTTTTGAATATCTCTTCTGAGTCTCTTTTGCTGTCCTCTGTGTACTTCAAAATGTTTTATTAATGTTCTTTTCCCCATATTTCTTTCAGATGAATTGCCATCTAGCCACAATTCCCTAATGCTGTGCTTGTGAAATTTAATTTTAAACCAATATTTAGGAATTTAAATTTATCTCTCTTCCAAAGTTCACATTGTACTATGTTTATATCATTGTTCTAGTCCTTTAAGAAATGTTTTGGCTCCTGATGGTCTTATCCCATGTATCAGTTATGTCATTTGAAAATTCATCAGCAGGTCATTTGCACCTCTCTTCCCTATTGATAAAAATTTGATCTCCACAATAATAACAGCAAGTGTCTGCCATCTGAGCTGACACACATCCATGGATGGCTAAGCTTTTGGGATGATTGCTCATTCCACCGGCTCTGATTTTTAAGATTCTTGTCTATTCTACTTCTCTCCATGTTGTCTATAAGGACAGCATGAGAAACCATGATATAAGTGAGACTTTTAAAAAGAGATTTGGAGAGGAAGGATGGAAGAATAGTGAACAGACAATGAAGCTTTCAATTCCACAGTGTGTGGACAGTTCATCTAGCTTGTCTGCTAAGGAGTAATCACTTGCTCTTGGCATATGAATGAAGAAAGGGAGTAAGGGCTCGTTAAGGCGATGTATCTCCCATTCTCCTTGTGACCTTGAAACCGAGAACCTGTCGAAGTGGTCTTGCCAAAGTGCTCCTAGGCGTAACTGTGTGTGTGTGGGGAGTGGGGTGTAAGGGGGAGGTGGCGGGGCCTGGGAGTGGAGAACACTGAAAAAAAGGGTAGAGAGAGCTGAGATTTCAGTAACTGGCCAAAAGCTATTCCAATGTTCAGGAGCTCTCTTTGTGCATCGTTGGATCTTCAAATTCAATAAATGTTCTTTTATCTATACAGAATGTCTCCAAAGTCTTTTAGTTTTATCTGACTCTTCATGACCCCATTTGGGGTTTTCTTGGCAAAGAAAATGGTGTGGTTTGCCATTTCCTTCTCCAGGTCATTTTACAGGTGAGGACACTACGACAAATAGGGTGAAGTAACTTGTCCAGGGTCACACAGCTAGTGAGTATTTGAGGCAAGATTTGAATTCAGGAAGAGAAGTCTTCCTGACTCCAGGTCCTGTTCTCTATCCACTACACTATTGAGGTTTTGGGGGTGCTGGAACCCCAAAATAGCAACATATGGGTCCTGCCCAAAAAAATTTGACTCAAATTCAGTCAAAGAGGTATATTAATTAACACACAATATGTGAGAATGATTCAAAATCCACCATGTCAGCCAGATTCTTCAGGATTCTGAGCACTTTTATGGTGGCAAGAGGGATCTTTTACACAGAAGACTATGGGAACAGAGAAAGGGTCTAGATGGAATTAAGGGAATGGTGGTGGTCCAGGGTGAAGTCTGGTGCAGACAATGAAAGGACAGTTAATTAACTAGGAAATTAACTAGGAAAGGCAGGTTGCCAAAGGTGGACACCAGGGACCTGATCCATGTGGGAAAGTCTAGGGGCTTTTCCTTTTTGGGATCCAGATCTCAATGATCTTTTGGGGGGTTAAGATCCAATCTCCATCAATGCCTCTTAGCAGCCCTTGTCTCAAAAGTCTTGGTGCAGTTTTAAGCTGTTAAAAGTTTAAATACGAAATAGCATCCTTTCAGAATCTTGCTTATGTGGGGAAAACATTTCATATTTTGTGGAAGGGGGCTAAAGTCTTTGATAACTGATGAATCATTGTTGGTGATTAATCATAACCTTAGAATACATAGAAGTCCAGGGGAGGTAGTAGCTGTAAAGATCAGGAGATGTAGGGATTGCAGGTCTATATGTTCATATACCCAAGAAAGACCTGCTGGTTGAGGTTTGAGGTTGCCAGTGACCATCAATTTCAGACTGACAATCTGGCAGGTATCAGAATGGAGTTCAGATAGTGAGGTATAGATCTTGTTGGGCGTGAGGATCAGACTTGTGATTTCATTTGGGGCAGTGAACTGCTGATGAGAAAACAACCTCCACCAATGTAAATTGGTACCAGCTTTGTAGCTTACATTATTACAAAGTGGTAGAGGTTATTAATTTTCCAGGGTCACATGACTAATGTGTGAGAGTCAGGACTTCAACCCAGATCCTTGTGATTTCTCAGCCAACTACCAATCCAACACACAATGTTGCCTTTTACAGATATTGTACTCAAGTAATCACTCAGCCACAAAATTTTGGTCCTAATGTAAAACAATTTACTTTATGTAGAGGGTTACAATTCCTTTACATAGAACATCAAAGATTGGAGAGGTTATTAAGAAATTGTGGAAAAATAGTGATTGAAAGTAGAAGGTGATTACACTTCATTGGAGAGGGTTCCAAGAAATGTAGAATGTTAGGGTAAAGTTCTATGCTTACCCAACCTATATATCATATCAGTATCAGGAAATGGTAGGTATCCTAAGGAAAAGGACTAGAATGAGACAAGCTATAGGATAAAAGTCTTTATTTAGATCCAAATTCTCTACTTGGGGTTAATGGATGTAGTGCTCTATATCTTTTGTTGTTGCTAAGAGGAATAGATCAGAGAAAACAGGCCATGGAGGAAGCAGCTTAGTTGCTTGCAATGGTTGACCTAATCCAGCTTACATAGTTGCAGACTTTGGTGTAGACACCAGGTTTGCCTTTTTGGGCACAGCCATAACCCCAGGAGACAATTCCTTGGAGTTGTCCATTGCAGGCCACGGGGCCACCAGAGTCACCCTGGAATTGGAAAATAGAATGGGTCATATTGCTCAGGCAGGTTCATAATAGACATTTAGTTTGCATTCATTCCTGAATATTGTTTTCCTAGGAATCTAGCCTTCTCTTTATTTCACCTTGGCCTTCCCACTTCAATGTCTCCTAGCTCCTCCTCCTCCTCTTGTCTGTGCCTTCAGAAAGGAGCCAGAGATAGAGCAAATAAAGTTGAGTTTGGCTTAGAGGTCATTTTACCCATTCCATCTTTTTCTCCTAAGTGTCCTATCTACAACATCCTTTGCTAGGATGCCTGCTTTAGGGCAAGCACAAAGACTATGTTATCTTTCATCACTACAATCAGATAAGTATTTCAGAAGGGGAATATTTAGTGTTCCCAGTCTCCAAGGCATCTTCCCATCTCACTCCATCCAGGAGCTCAAACTCAAGGAAGCTTTTCCAGTTCCACCTCTCCTAGATTAGTAGAAATATGGTAAAGAGGGAAAGAGTGGTTCTGAACTGAGTGGAACAGCAACTGACCTGGCAGGAATCCTTTCCACCTTCCAGATAGCCCAAACAGATCATGTTGCTGGTGATCTGTCCAGGGTAAGCATTACTGCAGGCACTGGAAGAAAGCACCGGGGCTTTCAGACACTGAAGCACGTCTGGGTAGTTGGCTGTTTGGAACAAAGATGACCATGACTGTGTATTCCCTGTTGTATTCTTGGAAGTCTTTCAACTAATCAGTTTTCTTCTCCTTCTCTGGAAGTTTTTAAAATCCTTCAATGTGAGAAAATGGCTGATTCAACCTTGACTGATGTTGGTCTCAGACCATGTGGTCATGAGCAACAAGGGATTTGATAGGTTCTGGTAACCCTAAGACCTTTAATGATAGCAGCTCCATGAAAAGATTATGGCCCTAAGAAGACAACATCATTTAAGTTCCTCCCTCCTCCCTCCATGTCTAGAAACCAATCAGTCAAGTATTAAGAAACCTCTTTAACCCTCCTCCAGGTATCCTTGTCCTTGTCAAGGTTCATACTTGACTGGTGCAACCCCAAGTCTTTCCCATGTTTCTGGCCTTTCTACCTGACCTTTATATAATTCCCTGCAACCCATTAGGTAATCCTGGAAATGGGAGATTTTTATGTATGTGGGCTTGGGGAGGTGAGAGTCAGACTTTTTCACTTCTAATGCTCTTTTCCCACTCCATGAGTCACTCACAGCCAGAGCTTGCAGTGTTTCCCCAGCCAGAGATGAGACACGAAGTGCCAGTAGCAACACAGGCTGAGGGCAGGGAGATGGTAGACACTCGAGAGTTGAGGGTGGCAGCTGTTTTAAGCTTAATCAGCATGATGTCATTGTTGAGTGTGCTAGAGCTGTAGTTAGGATGGCGGATTATTTTAGATGCATCAATGAACTGCTCACTGCCTTCAGTAACAGCAATGTTGTGTTCTCCCAGTCTCACCTGGATTCGGCTGGATGGACAAAGAACAGCACCCTTAAGCAACCTGATCTCCATGTTTTTCCTCTGTGCCTCAACACAGTCAGGTTAACTACTTCCTCTCCAGTTAAGTTGATCCCATTCTCTCTCTTTTCTATGTTTCCACTGTATTCCTTTCATTGCTCACTTCTGCCCATCTAAGTCACATTTAGCCAGATATTTCTCTGCTTAAATATAGAGAAACTACTACCACCTCTTTTCCTAGGGGAAGTCCTGCCCTCAGACTTTTCTTCCCCAAAGAGTTACCCAGTCAGAATGCTTAGCCAAGGGGGTGTGCACTAGGAGGCAGGAAGACAGAGGGAGAGGGAAAGGGAGAGCCCTGAAAATTCCCAGCCAAGTGTGCATCACTCATCTAAACTCTCCTAAATTCAACATGATTCACTCTTGTTTCCAAAATAGAGATTTCAGAGTCTTAGTTGAGAATGGAGGCTGGGTTCTATCTTTTTATTCAGCTCTCTGTTCCCCCCCTCACCAAACACACAAAATTGACTAAGATCCTACATGAATATTATCCTAGAAAATACCCAAGGCTTCTTTGTTCATTTGATTATTGCCTCTTTTCTTCCTACACTCCCCTCCCCCCACATTCCATTGATTGCTACTTGAGCTTTGGAGACAAGTACACTTGAATAACTCCCCCAGTTTGTCTCCCTATCCTCTCTGGAAATTCTTTGGACATTTCTCAGTCTTGAATGGTATTTGTGGGTTTGGTCTTAGCCCTGAACTTGTCTTGAATGTATCAGTTACTTACGACTTGTAGCAATGAGCAGCTGACACCACCCACTGTGAATTGATGAGAGCACCACCACAGAAATGGTAACCAGAGTTCAGAGACACCTGGTAGGGGAGGGAGTAAGCAGCACACGTGTAACCTCCAACAATTTTGTCATCATCATCACCAGTGGGGTAAGCAACTAGGGAAGAAATGAGATAGGAATTTCCAGTGCCAAAGTAGCTCCTGAAATTTCAGCTCTTCTAGAAAGTGTTCAAATTGATCGGAGAAAAACTGACTATATTGCTTTTCCCCTGGGGTAGTACTGTATAGTAGTAGAAAGATCATTGACTTTGTAAGGAGAAGTCCTTGTTTCACAACTGATGCTTTTATCCTATATGATCATGGTCAATTCACTCTATATTCCTGGGCCTCAGTTTACTAATTTGTAATGTTAAGTCTCTATGATACCTATTAGACTTTAAATCTGCAATTCATACATATGACAAGAAGGAAAGCTCTTGCCAGTTGTCCATAGGCACTTTGAGTCATATGCTTATTGAATACTCACAAAGCTGATCTAAGCAACTCACTGTTCAGTCATGTTCTTCATTTTGGCAAGACCCACTGAACCAGAGACGTGTGGATATGTAACAGAATCAATGTCCCTTCCATCTTACTGATTCCTGAATGCAGGGACTCAGGAGATAGATTTATCTTTGCAAAGATCTCAGCAGAGAAGCCATGCAAATAATTTCTTGGTAAAAACCTTTTTTGAAAAAGATACTGATACATGTCTATGTGCACAGTTTGATTTCCCCTTCAGAAAATATTCTCTCTACCTATACACCTCTTACCTATTCTTCAAGGTCAGTTCAAGTTGGAGTCTTTACCAAATATTCTAGAGTCCATATTCAGTTTCTGCTTTGGGATAGCAGAAGTAACTTGAATCATACGATTTTTCTTTTAGTCACATACTATTTTCCACTCTTTCCTTCTATTTCCCTGTGGTAACCTTGTTTCTTCAGTTTCTTACTTTTGAAGACAAGGATTTTGAGCTACTCTTTTTTTATTGTTTTTAGTATCTAGGACACTAGGAAAACTCAATGATCAGTTGTTGATTAAACAAGAGGAACTTACCAGCAGCCCCCAAGAGGGCAAGGAAGATGATGATCTTCATGGTAGTCCTAGGGATCTCGGCAAGGAAAGTAGAATCCAGGGATTTCAACCACTGCTATTTATCCCCCAAGACTTCCAGGAAACTGGAAGAGTGACTCAATGGAAAATTTAGAAATCTAAATTTAGAATTCCATTCTACCTAGTTTGGAAGATAATCAAATACTGAAATTAATTGATAACCCTTTTCCATATTACTTAGAAAGTTCCAAGGATAGAAGTATATCTGCCTGGGTCAGGTTTCTTTGCGTAGCAGAAAGTTCAGATTGGGTCGGTAACAATTTGGCCACCCCAACTCTTTACTTTTGTTTCTAAGTGGTCCTATGATCCATATGCCCTATCTAATGAATCTCCCTCACCCCCATCTTTAATTATATGCATCTGAACATGAACTATATTTGGTGTGATATAATGGATCTATGTATATAATTTTTTCATCTACACATATTTCTAACTTAAAAGACATGGGATTTTGTCAACATAGATATTTCTTCCAGAAACTGGAACCCCATGATAATTTAATAGGGAAATGCTAATAATATATCTGAATTTTTAGCAATGTGTTAGATAGAATATCCAGATTTTTTTATAGAAAAAAGAATTAGGAGGTCTAGATAACCCTGTATTTAAATTGATTTACAAGTGAGAGAATGGCTAAACTCAAAGAGCAGTCAGTGATGATTCATTGTCAGTTTAGAAAGAGGTCACCAGCAGAGCAGCTGAAGAATCTGTGCTTGGCCTTTTAAAATTTATATTCCTTTTTATTAATGACTTACACAAAAGCATAGAAAAAAGATAAAAACACATATAAAATCTACAGATAAGGCAGAGTTGAGGATGATCTCTAACACCGGATGATGCAGTTAATTTTGACAAGTTCAAACGCTGGACTACATCAAAATTTTGTAATTAGGTTAAAACAATTACTACACAGATACCAAATCAGGTATAGAAGTTAGATAGATGTCTGCAGGAGGAGAATCCAGAGGTTTAAGCTCAGTTAATGAATCAATAGAGCCATCAATCAAGGGAATCAATAAATGGAATACTGATATTCCAACTGGAAAATCAAACCAAACCAAACCAAAACAAAAAGAATTCAATGTTACCCTCCATTTAGAAAAACATGACTTCTAGGAATAAGGAAATCATGTTTCTCTTAAATTGTGCCCTGATCAGACCACAACTGGAGTTTTGCAGCCAGTTTTGCCTTCAGAGTTTAGCCTTCTGAGCTTGTCACATGACAATTGGTTGAAAGAAATGGTAGTGTTTAGCCCAGAAAAGAAGACTTGGGGAACATGATAGCTGTCTTCAATTATTTCAAGGATTGTTATGTGGAAAAGGGATTAAATTTGGTTTCCGAAAGAAAAATTAGAAAAAATAGAAATTCCAAAAAAAAAAAGTAACTTTTGGCTTGGTGTGCTTAGGAAAGTAACCAACTTCTTTAATTTTCATTTCATTTGTATGTAAGAGGATATCAGAAAACAATGGCCCCTGCTGGGTAAAAAACTCTCCAAATTTCTTCTACTGGTGCCCTGGAGAACTTACCCTCTCCCATAATTAAAAAAAGGGAAGAGAGAGAAGCAGCCACAAGACAAAAGATCACAGGAGATAGGAAGTGCAGTAAGCAGCAGGCACAGATGTAAGCAGGTATGGGGGCTGTTACCACTGTCTCATCCCCCTTACAGCTCAGGACAACATCATTGCTTAGAGCAGGCTAAATTGGAAAAAGCAAGAGAAGGGGGCTGTTACTTTCCCTACTTTGCTAGGCTCCAAGAGTGGGGGACTAGCATCAACCTTTTCAGAGATTTGGTAAGGAGGAATGGAAGTCTGGGAAGGAGAAAGAGAGAGTAGTTGCCATGGAAGCAGGAGCAGAGCTAGAGCAATAAAATGCCCAGTGAGAGTTTGGGACCAAGAAGCCTCTCAGGGCAAATAGGAGTCTTGCTGAATTCACCCTCGTTGACAGTTCCAGACTGGTGATTCTATTTTCCCTTTCCCTTGAGCCTCTTTAGACAGGCATATGTTTTATATGTACATATTTGTGTCTAATGGTAGCTGTATCTAGGGCTGTGTGGAGGGGAGGAAAGAAAGAAAAGGAAATGAAAGAAATTTACAGGAAAATTTTATTATATATTTAACATAAATAGCACAGTGATGGGGAACTTATGGTCTTGATATCACATGTCCTTCTAGTCCTTTAGGTGTAGCCCTTTGACTGAATCCAAGTTTTTCCTTTTATTAAGGAGATTTGTTCTGTGAAGTCTGGATTCAGTCAAAGGGCTGCAATTAAGGACCTAGAGGGCTATGTATGACCTCCAGGCTGCAGGTTTCTCACCCCTGGAACAGCATATTGTACTAATAGATTTGCAGTTTCATGTACAATCATCTTTTTTATTATACTGTGTTATGGAAATGCTTGTTTTATTCCATAAATTAAAAGTAAAATAGATAAAAATTTTAAAATGACATATGTTGGTTCCAAAGTCTTTCTCTTTTTCTTTATTGTTTATACAATAACACATATATGTATATATGTGTGTATACACCGATGAATATTTAATAAGTACCTACTATATGCCCAGTACCCTATTATATGCTACACACACTCAAATACTGGGGATACAAAAAGAAAAAAAAACTTTTCCCCAAATAGTTTACCCTCTAATGTACATAAACATGTATATGCACACACATATGTATATGTGTGTATACATACATGTATGTCATATTCCTTGGTGTTTAGCAAAGTATCTGACATTGTAAGCACATAATAAATCTTTATTGACTAATATATCAATCTGCCTTCCAACAATACAAGGTTATGTTTGATTATTTTCTCATTAGTTACAATATTGCATGATCCTTTCACACAGAAACTGTTATATCTTGTGTTAACTTGACTGTGGCTCCATGATATTTGAATTTTTTTTTTTTTCTGGCTGCTTGCAATATTTTCTTCTTAACGTAGGAATTCTGGTTTTTTGTGATAATATTCTTGGGAGTTTTCCTTTTGGGATCTCTTTCAGGAAATGATTGATGAAGTCTTCAATCTCTATTTTATCCTCTAGATATAAGATATAGAGTCGATTGCCCTTGACAATTTCTTGAAATACAATTTCTAGGCACTTTCTTTGATAACAGCTATCAGATAATCCAATAATTCTTAAATTGTCTCTCCTGGATCTGTTTTCCAGGTCAGTTATTTTTCACATTTTCTTCTATTTTTTTCATTCTTTTAATTTGTTTTATTGTTTCTTGATGTCTCATGAATTCATTAGCTTCTATTTGTAGAATTCTAATTTTTAAGGAATTATTTTCTTTAGTGAGATTTTGTCCTCTTTTTCCATTTGGTCAAAATTCTAGTTTTTGAAGGAGTTCTTTTCTTTAGTAAATTTTTATACCTCCTTTTCAATTTGGCCTATTATGCTTCTTAAGGAGTTCTTTTCTTCAGTGAATTTTTGTGCTTCGTTTATAATTAGGCCAATTTTAATTTTTGAGATATTCTTTCCTCAGTATCTTTTGTACTTCTTTCACCAAGCTGTTAATTCTCTTTTCATAATTTTCTTGCATCACTTTCATTTTTTTCCCCAATTTTTCTCTACCACTCTTAACTCTTTATCTAACTCTTCCAGGAGTTCTTGCTGGGCTTGGGTACAATTAATATTTTTCTTTGAGGTTTTCTTTATAAGTATTTCCATATTATGGTTTATTTCTTGGTCTTCTCTGCTACTGTATTGACTTCTCATGGTCAAGTGTTTGTTGTTTGCTCATTTTTCCAGCCCATTTTTTTTTTTACTTTGACATTTTGGTTAAAGTTGCACTCTACTTACTTGGGGGTAGGAAGACATTTTCCCAAAGTTCAGGCTATCTTATGCTATTTGTTCTCAGAGCTAGTTCTGGGCATCTTCAAGTTTTGGGTGCTTCCACAATGATGTGATCCTGTGATAGGTGTGGTCACTGCTTTCCTGATATGTGTTCTGAAAGATGAGATGTTTTAAAAATAGTGTTTAATAGTACAAAGTATTTTTGCTCTCATTAAAGTATTAATACTTTTAGAGAGCAATATAATCGATTATACTTCATTATTTTGGAAAATCTTGTTTAAGTACTTTGAGAAAAAGTTATTAAAGGTGTTGTTCTAAATTTCAGTTATTTTGATATTTGGTTATTAACAATCATAACTAAAATGAAGATACATACAATGGGAAATTGTTGAATTTTAATAATTTAGGAAATGAGTTCAAAATTTACTGAAACTTTTCTTTGAAAGATTTTTAAACAGGTTACAAATTTCTGCTTTAAGATTCATTGAATATCCAGATATGAGATTTTTAAATAGGTGACTTTATACTTGCATTACTTTGAGTGATGTAGGTGCCTGGTCATGCCAGTGAGATCCATTTGAGTAGTAGACTGTGGTTTACTTGCCTGTCTTTCTCCATCTTAGGGAATGATAGTTCCTGCTCCTAAAGAGAGACCTGTCTTTGTCCTAGGACTTTTCATTATCAGGGATCCTACATTCATTGCACTTAATGTATATTGGTTGAATTAAACTGAAGAGTGGAGAAAGTTCTGAAATTGGATTCAATCGACTATGGTGCAAAATCCTGCCTCTGGTATTTACTAGCTATATCTTTCAGGGCAAGTCATTTAACTTCCTTTAGCTTCAGCTTCCTCTTATGTAAAGTAAGGATTATAATATTTTCACTATGTATCTCACAGTATCTTGTAAGCTTAAAAATGCTTATACTTAATGTAAAAGTGTAAAACCTTTTTTACAAAGGTTTGAATACAATAATCATGGCTCATCTAAGTCATCTCTTTTCCTTTAGTTCCTTTAATCTCTTCTTTTATGGCATGGTCTCAAATCCACTCACAGTCATGGTCACCTTCCCATAGATACGCCTCAGTTTGCCAATATTTGTTTTTGACAAATCTGTATTTGTCATTTCTCTTTCCCAGGCAGTAGGAGAGTTATCTCCTGGAAACTACGTGTGCACCTGGTGTGAGAATGGCCTTGGATCCAAATGAGAACTTTCAGAAATGTAATGAAGATATTTAGCTAGGGTCTGGGCCAGGAACGTTTTGTGTTTTCCTTCTTCTTTTAAAGGTTTTAGAACATTTTAATAATTTTTTTTGATTTCCACATCACATTTACTTCAAAATGTATGACTTCTATGTCCTGCTCAGAGTGCTATCCTTTCTGTCAGGAGGAGAATAATGATTGTTCTTCATTATCAGAACTCTGGAATCATGGGAAACCATTGGGATGATCAGAGGTTTTGCATCTTTCATGTTTCTTTATATTTTCAATGTTGTTGTCTAAAATGTTATACCAGTTTTGCTTACCTCCATTTGTATCAGTTCGTACAGTCTTCCCAGGTTTTATTGCCTTCATGATTTCCTTCAGCACAATTCTATTCATAATCCATAATTTGTTTGGCCATTCTGCAATGGATAGGCCTCATATATTTCCATTTTAAAGCCAAACATGGAATCTCCCAAGTCAAGGAGGATAGCTGCCGGAGATGGCTATGGGGGCATTATTAGTAAATTTCCATGTTACCTTGGGCAACTCACTCCAGGTCTTGGGGTTTCAGTTTCTTTATCAGTTAAATGAGAGAATCAGCCTACGTGATCTCCTAAGGTCCTTTTCAACTGGACTGTTTTGTGATTCTGTGATAAATGTCTTATTGACACACTTGAAGTATTCCTTCATAGTTTACAAAGTGGTCTTGGTAATCATAAGCTATTTCATCTTCACAAGAACACTTTAAGTCTTGGCTGGAGAAGGACTTGAGGTTAGGCAGTTTCCCAGTCAGGGAACCATGTGTTGCATATGTTGTAGTCTAGGGGTGCTGGGAACACCAAAATACTGAGTGGGTACAGGGTTCAGTTCTCCCTAGGAAGAATTCGATCACTCAAGCCTCCTTCCAGTGCAAGTAACAAACTCCATTGTAAGCCAGTGTCTTTGGCTTATCTTGGTGCTCTCCTTGCAGCCAATAGTACCCAGTGAACATTTGGTATTCACCATCTCCCACTCTTGTTAACCACTATGTGCCAGGGGCTGGTGGGAACCTGAGTGGGTGGGGAGGAGAGCACAATGCTTTGACCCATGAGCATGTTCAAGGTTTAAAAATACTTTTTATTAACAGTCAAAGGTAGACAAAACAGAGCAATGAAATATGAAAAATAATAAGAACTACTTTTCATAGTTATGAAAAAGTTTTACATGCATTATTTTATTTGATTCTTAGCTATGATTCTATTAGGGAACATTTTTTCATTCTCATGTTACAGATGAAAAAACTGAGGCACAGTGAGGTTAAATGATTTGCTCAGGTTCATATACTTCTTAAGAGGCAAGGACAGTATTTGAATCTGGATCTGCCCAACTCCTAGTCTAGTGCCACTTCACTGTGTTGCCTCTGAAAATAACTATCCTTCCCACATTGGGAGGAAAATTTGGGCTTCCTGAGTGAATATAGTTAGTTATTCTAACAATTAGATCATATCAGGACAACAAGAAAATGTCTGTTTAGGACAAAATAAAATTAGCCCTCAATAGCTTCTTTTACTGACCATTGTTTCCTTTCTAAATGTTCATAACCTATACTGTTGTAGAATTTTTATCAGAAAATCAAGGCCCCTTATAGTGTTTGGATTCCACTTCCCTCTCCCTCTATTCTTTCAAAAAAAATTAATATAATATTTGCCATTTTCCAGTGTTGCAGGACCTCTCGAGTCTTGGAAAGATCATCAACAGCATCTCAGCAATCATATCACACTGCCACTGGGGGAAACCAATCTCCATAGGACATTGTTTGTCCTAGATTCATTATATGTTTTCTTACTAGCTTATTTCTAAGTGATATCTGAGGTCTCTTCTAGTCCTAATATTCTAACATGGGGAAAATTTGGAGACTCCAGAGATCATTATGCTGTCATTTTATCTTCTCAAATGCAGTAAAAAAAAATACTCAGATGTTATGCAGTGAATCCTTAGCACCATTTCCCCTTTGCCTTCTCTATTAATAAATAGTCACTTTATACAAAGTCATTTTATACAAATTGACTATATTTCTGCCATTTTCTATCCTATGTGTGTGACCAGTCTAGAGGAGACAGCTTGTCATAAGGATTATTTGCCTGATCATGAAAATGTATATTTTCCTTTCTTTTTAACTAAAATAACTGATAATGTTATTTTTAACAGTTCTTTTATCATATTTATAATTCAACCCTATTGTAACAAAGAATACTCCCTTGTAACAAAAAAGAATGATTAAGAAAAATTGGCTGACCACAATGTAGGTTCTCATCTTTCTAAGGAGAGACAGGAAGTATGTTTTATCATCTGTTCTCTGAAACCAAAGTTAGTCTTTGCAAGCTGAGTTTGTCCACCTTTTTATGTAATTCTCATTAATGTCATTGAAGTCACTGGAATTGCTATTTTCAGAAACAATTTACCTCAGTGAATACAGAGGGAGAGAGAGTAGGTAAATAGTTAGCCCTATAGGATTTAACTAGACTTCTCACCAGATGCCAACAGGAGAGGGGATTGCCCCCAGAAGATCACAGAAATGCTCAATCTACAGGGACAAGGCAGAGAGAAACAGGGGATAAATTGAGTCACTTGAGAACAAGTGAAGCAGAACCATTACTATGACAATAGAGGTGCCCCTTTCCTCTACTATAGTTTGTAGACATTTTCAGTGTGGTGGGTGAAAGACGAAATGACTAAGGAAACAAAGGTTTGAGCTTCTGAGCATATCAATTTATTAAGCAATGCATTCAAATTGCATAACAGATTAGGACTAGGCCCCTTCCTCAGTTTAGGGCTAAACACCAAATACAGAGGGAGATACTTTTTTATATTAAAAACAATAAGGCCAATTAATTAAAGGCAGCAGCTAACCAGGATGCAACTTTAGGTAAACTGATTTGTAACTAGAAGAAAGATTAAGACTTTCCAAGTTGGGAGGAGAGGAGTGAACACATACAATTCCCTGAAAGCAGAAAAAGAGGTATTTCCACACTCCCTAAATATCTGTATACAAAGGAACATAGAAACAATGTGATTGATCAGTCCAAAGTCAGTTTTCAGATAAAACATATGAGTTGCTTGAGATATATAATTCTGAGAAATCTCCTTGCATCAGTCTTCAGATCCGACTGAGTTTCTGGTCAGTATAACCTAGGTCCTTAGTTAAGGGTCTCTAAGTAGCAAGGGGAGGTGGTCCAGCTTCTCAATCATGCAGAGGTAGGTTCAAACAATGCAACCAATTTCTCTAATAATTCCCACAATTGAATAAAATTTTCTCACAGGACAGGACTTGGACTAGAGCCATAACTGAATTGCAAGGAACTGAGTTAGCTCCAGAATTGGATCACAAAATAGAGTCACTGTGCTTCATTCTATTCCCACTACCATTTACTGTTCCAATCTCAAGTCCCTCACAGGATTATGCTAATACATGTCAGTGCTGCTGAATTATTTGAAAGAAAAACACAGGGAAGACATTTAAGACTGAGTGATTTGGGGGCAGGGATGAGGGAGGAGCTATGTCCATGAGTATTTAAGGGGTGAGAGGAAGGAGGGATCTGTCCTCTTGAATGTAAAGTGCTGTTTTGTGAGGGAAAATTGAATTGGAGCTAGGTTTGTGCAGAGAGTTTATTCCTGTAACTATTAGTCAGGACTATGTGATCTCAGTAAAGTACCTAGTTCAATCCAAGTTTCTCCAGTGTAATTTTTGACACTTGAGAGAAGGAGGACTAGAATCTGACTGGTGTAGCTCACATGTTGAATTACAGGCTTCCAAAATATCTCAAAAGGCTAGGATAAGGGGCTAAATGTGTTAGGTGAGCTAGTTAATAAATATTTATTAAATGTCTCCTATTTGCTAGGCACTATACTAAATGATAAGAGTTTCAAATGTGAAAAAAGGACAGTCTCTAAGGAGCTTATAATCTAATGGAAGAATAAAACACACAAGGAAGCAAGGCAAAGGACTGTAGCCAGGTGGGAAATGAGGTGAAACTTAATAGAAATAAATAGAAACTCCTCCACTTGTCTACAGAATAGTTGATGTGCAGAAAATATGTGAATATTTATGGGTTGAATACTCAAAATGAGTCAATATTTTGATATGCCACCTCCCCTTCCTTCACTACCCATCCAAACTGCAAAGAACTGTGGTTAATATAAACTGCATTGAATGAAATAGTGGCAGTGATATTCTTGATATCTTCTTTTGTGGTCTCCCTATGTAGAGTATTGTGTTCAATTCTGGGTGCCCCAAGTTAGAAAGACCACTTACAAGTTAGATAGCATCCAAGGAAGGGTACCTAACAAGAGGAGGGAATGCCTGAGAATCGATAGCCTGAAGAAGGGAAGATAGAGAGGGCTATGATCACTGTCTTCCAAAACTTGAAAGGCTTTCACAATAGGCAAAGGATTGGACATGCCTGCCTTGGCTCAACAAAGGAGAATTAATGAATAATGGTTAAAATAATGGTTAGGGAATAGTGGTTAAAAGTTAAGTTCATCTTAAGGAAAAAATTATTAAGAATAAAATAAAATCTCTGCCTCAGTGAGGAGTGGATTTTCCCTCATTTAAGGTTTTCAGTGGAGACAATGACTGCTTGTCAGCATTGCAGAGAGGATTCTTCTTGAGACTGATGTGGACAAAATGGTCTCTGACCTCACTACAACTCTGCGACCTTTGATTCTCTAATCTATGAACATATTAGGTGGCACAGTAGGTGGAATATTGAATCTGCCTGAGATACTTGGCAGCTATGTAAACTAGGGCAAATCACTTAGCCTCCCTTTGTTTCAGCTTTTCTCATCTGTAAAATGGGGCTATGTAGCCTCACAGAGTTGTGAAGATTTAGGGGCATCTAGGTGGTAAAGTAAATGGATCGGTAGGAATGGAGTCAAGCAGACCTATGTTCAAATCTCATCTCAGGTAATTAATAATTGTACGATTCTGGTCAAGTCATTTAACCTCTGTTGGCCATGTATAAAATGGGGTTAATCATAGTGTATACCTTTCATTATTACCGGAGCAAATGAGATAATTGTAAAACGCTTAGCATAGTGCCTGACACAAAGTAAGACCTATATCAATTGTTAGCTATGTTAGCTGTACCATTGCACTATATAAACTTTAAGGTAGTATTTTGCAAGATATATAGACACAGAGTTGAAAACTGAAAATGACTAAACAACGTGACAATGACAACAGCAACAACAACTAAAGAGAAATGTTCGATTTCAGACATGTTGAGTTTGGGAAGGGCAGGTAGATTTGAAAACTGTTAGAAAAGAGAACATTAAATCATGGGAGCTGAAGAGGTGACTTGTTTGTCATTACTTGTTCCACCACTCCAACATGGAAGTCACTCTGGCTCTCCAAATCAGGTAGATCTCATTGATTGGCCAGTAATAGATCCCAGGTCAAGACCTCCTTAGTCATTATTTGGGCACAGATTACCTCAGAATGAATGCAAATAGCAACTGTTTTAGTTTTGGCCACAAACCCAGAAGGTCTTCCCCTCCCAGATTTTTTCTCAAGAGGTCATTCTTTGCCTCATTTATTATTAAGCCTTAATCAGTGAATAGGTGTTGCCTCAATCAAACTGAGACCTTAGCTTGAAAAGGCCAAGGTCTCCCACTGCATCCAGGGCCATCTCCAGTTGTCCTGATTTATATGTGTCCACTGGATCCAGGTGGCTCCAGAGGTGAAAGTGAGTCCTCTCTCACTCAAATCCAATTTACATGCATGTTATGGCATCACCTCCCTGATGCCATCGTCCTCTTTGAGAAGGAAGGAGAAATGGCAGCACCAATAGTAGTAATCTGATTAGACTGCATCAGGTTCCTTCCCCTGACTATCTCAGTTTCTTGTATATGAAACTGTGAACTTCTTTCACATGGAACTTTTAAAAAAGTATGCAAAACTTAAAAAGACAACAAAGTTATTGCTTTTGAATATTTCTTCTGAGTCTCTTTTGCTCTTCTCTGTGTATTTCAAAATGTTTTATTAATGTGTTGAGATCAAAAATGGAGTGTGGAATCAACTCCAGGCAGACCTTAGGAGAAACCTGTTTTCTTTGATAGTGCACTTGTTATGATCCAGTATTGCTCTCCAGGCCCTCTGATACCTTCAAATGTGAAAAAAGGACAGTCTCTCAGGAGCTTATAATCTAATGGAAGAATAAAACACACAAGGAAGCAAGGCAAAGGACTGTAGCCGGGTGGGAAACAAGGTGAAACTTAATAGAAATAAATAGAAACTCCTCCACTTGTCTACAGAATAGTTGATGTGCAGAAAATATGTGAATTTGCTATACCCATGAAATAATTAGAGAATGTGCAGAGTGCAAGAAAATAGGTAAGGTCAACAGATATCCTCAAGGATAACATTTCTGAGATCAAGTAATTAGCCAAGAAAATAAGGATGAGGGACTGGCAACTTATCACGTATACGTTTGGTTTTTGTCTTTAAGTACCCTGACCCTCAGATCAATAAACAGAGTTGTTCTTTCACTTCCTGCCTGACTCATGTCTTTCTTTGTGGGATGTGGGCCATCCCCCACGTTAATGTTCTTTCCCTCGTATTTCTTCCAGGAGAATTGCTATCTTGCCACAATTCTCCAATGTTGTGCTTGTGAAATTTAATTTTAAATCAGTATTTAGGAATGTAAATTTTTCTCTGTTCCAAAGTTCACTATCCCATTGTACTGCATTTATATCATCATTGTAGTCTTTTAAAGAAATTTTTGGGTTTTGTTTTGCTTTCTGATGATGATATCTAATCCAGTGGGGAGAAGATATGTGAGGTGGGATTGGGAAGGGAGATGTTAAAGAAAAGGGTTTAGATAACTGACATTTCAGTAACGGATCAAAAGATATTGCAATGGTCTAGATTGCTCTTTTTCTGAATCTTGTGCTTTTCAAATTTAATAAATGTTCTTTAATCTACACAGGATGTCTCTAAAATTTTTTAGTCTTGTCTGACTTTTCATGACCCCATTTGAAATTTTCTTGGCAAAGATACTGGAGTGGTTTGCCATTTCCTTCTCCAGGTCATTTTAAAGATGAGAAACCTAAGACAAATAGGATGAAGTGACTTGCCCACGGTCACACAACTAGTAAGTGTCTGAGGCCATATTTGAACACAGGAGGAATCTTCCTGACTCCAGGTTCAGTACTCTATCTGCTACACCACCTAGCTGTCCTTGTCTCAAAAGTCTCAGTGCAATTTTAAGCTTTTAAAAGTATAATTAAGAAAGAAAATCCTGGGGGGAGGAGCCAAGATGGCAGAGTAGAAAGATTCACATATGTTAGCTCCGAACCCACAGTCCATAAATTACCTGAAAAGAGGAACTCCCAACAAATTCTGGAGCAGTGGAAGCAGTGGAAACAACAGAGTGGAGGAGATTTCTGTTCCAGAGAACCCTGAAAAACCAACCCCAAAGGTCCATTGTGCACCAGACCTGGAGTAGAGCCCAGCCCTGTCTTGGTCACAGGGTAGCAAGAGGAGCAGATCCGAATAGGCTTCAGGGATAGAATCTCCAGTGGCCGCAAAGGTCCCTCAATCCACAGGCTCACAGGTCAGTGAGAGACACTATCTGGCCAGCTGAGAGGGGAGCGGGGTGTCTTCATAACTCAGGCCCCCTCAGGAGGCAGCAGCAGACCCAGGATCCCAAAGCAGGCAGGAGCTTGGATCTATTACTGAAGGTCTACCCATAAACCCCCTGAGGGAACTGAGCCTGGGAGGCGGCCCTGCCCCCACCTGAGAAACTGATTTTAATCTTACCCTGAATAGCAGCTGGGCCTCCACTGAAAGCCCTGAGGCTGAGGAGCAGCATTTGAATCTCAAACCCCAAGCACTAGCTGGGTGAATCTAGAGGTGATGTGGGGGTGGAGAGGAATCTCAGAAGTCAAGTAACTGGCTGGGAAAATGCCCAGAAAAGGGAAAAAAAATCAGACCACAGAAGGTTGCTTTCTTGGTGAGCAGATGTTTCCTCCTTTCCTTTCTGATGCTTACCATCAGGTAAAGACATAGAAGACAAGGTCTCTGTATCCCAAACATCAAAATAGATATCCAATGGGCTCAGACCATGGAAGAGCTCAAAAAGGATTTTGAAAAGCAAGTTAGACAGGTGGAGGAAAAACTGGGAAGAGAAATGAGAGAGATGCAAGAAAAGCATGAAAAATGGGTCAATACCTTGCTAAAGGAGACCCAAAAAAATGCTGAAGAAAATAACACCTTGAAAAACAGGCTAACTCAATTGGCAAAAGAGGTTCAAAAAGCCAATGAGGAGAAGAATGCTTTCAAAAGCAGAATGAGGCAAATGGAAAAAGAGGTTCAAAAGCTCACTGAAGAAAATAGTTCTCTCAAAATTAGAATGGAACAGATGGAGTCTAATGACTTTACGAGAAACCAAGAAATCGCCAGACAAAACCAAAAGAACGAAAAAATGGAAGAGAATGTGAAATATCTCATGGGAAAAACAACTGACCTGGAAAATAGATCCAGGAGAGACAATTTAAAAATTATGGGACTACCTGAAAGCCATGATCAAAAAAAGAGCCTAGACATCATCTTTCATGAAATTATCAAGGAAAACTGCCCTGATATTCTAGAAGCAGAGTGCAAAATGAGTATTCAAGGAATCCACTGATCACCACCTGAAAGAGACCCAAAAAGAGAAACTCCTAGGAACATTGTGGCCAAATTCCAGAATTCCCAGGTCAAGGAGAAAATATTGCAAGCAGCTAGAAAGAAACAATTCAAGTACTGTGGAAATACAATCAGGATAACACAAGATCTATCAGCTTCTACATTAAGGGATCGAAGGGCGTGGAATAGGATATTCCAGAAGTCAAAGGAACTAGGACTCAAACCAAGAATTACCTACCCAGAAAAACTGAGTATAATACTTCAGGGGAAAAAATGCTCTTTCAATGAAAGAGAGGACTTTCAAGCATTCTTGATGAAAAGACCAGAGCTGAAAAGAAAATTTGACTTTCAAACACAAGAATGAGAAGAAGCATGAAAAAGCAAACAGCAAAGAGAAGTCATAAGGGACTTAACAAAGGTGAACTGTTTACATTCCTACATGGAAAGACAATATTTATAACTCTTGAAACTTTTCAGCATCTAGGTAGTTGGTGGGATTACACACACACATACACACACATACACATACACACACACGTACACAATTGTGCACACACACACACATACACCCATGCATGCACACACAGAGACAGAGAGCACAGAGTGAATGGAATAGGATGGGATCATATCTTAAAAAAATTAAGGTAAATGTGTGAGAAATGTATTGGGAGGAGAGAGGGTGAAATGGAATGGGGCAAATTATCTCTCATAGAAGAGGCAAGCAGGAGACTTCTTAGTGGAGGGAAAATGAGGAGAGCTGAGAAAAAAACATTAAGTTTACCCTCATCACATTCGATTAAAGAAAGGAATAAAATGCACACTCATTTTGGTATGAAAACCTATCTTACAATACAGGAAAGTGGGGGAGAAGGAGATAAGCAAGGTGGGGGGGATGATGGAAGGGAGGGCAATGGGAGGAGGGAGCAATGTGAAGTCAACACTCGGGGAGGGACAGGATCAAAAGAGAGAACAGAAACAATGGGGGGCAGGATAAGATGGAGGGAAATATGGTTAGTCTTACACAACATGACTATTATCGAAGTCATTTGCAAAACTACACAGATATGGCCTATATTGAATTGCCTGCCTTCCCAAAGGGAATGGGTGAGGAGGGAGGGATGGGGAGGAGTTGGAACTCAAAGTTTTAGGAACAACTGTTGAGTATTGTTCTTGCTACTAGGAAATAAGAAATACAGGTAATGGGAAATAGAAAGTTATCTGGCCCTACAGGACAAAAGAGAAGCTGGGGACAAGGGAAGGGAGGGATGATAGAAGAGAGGGCAGATTGGGGATAGGGAAAATTAGAATGCTTGGTGTATTGGGGTGGGGAGAAGGGATAAATGGGGAGAAAATTTGGAACCCAAAATTTTGTGAAAATGAATGTAAAAAGTTAAATAAATAAATTTATATAAAAAAAATAACTATGCAATGGTCTCAGGCCATGGAAGATCTCAAAAGGGATTTTGAAAATCAGGGAAGAGAGGTGGAGCAAAAATTGGGAAGAGAAATGAGAATGATGCAAAAAAAACATGAAAACTGAGTCAACAGCTTGCTAAAGGAGACCCAAAAACATGCTTGTCAGGGGCACAATGGACCAACGCCCTTCCTGGGGGGAAGAGAGTACTAGGAAGTCCTGACCTGCTGACGTGGCTCTGCCAGCTCAGCACTAGAAAGACTTCCTGGTCTGAGACTAAGCAGCCACCAGCCAACCAGAAGGGGACACGACCCGGGATAGGGAATCGTGCCCTTTTTTAGTTTGGTCTGGAGGGGCTCGCTCCAATGAGATGAAAGCCTCGCCCTCAGGGTGGATCGGGATGGATATCTAAAAATAGAAACCTATTTAAACAATGGATGGCTACCCGGAACTAGTACCCTACTTAAACCAACGCCCTTAGCTGTTCGGGGGATTCCTCTGCACTTAATAAAGTATATGCCTCCTGAAGAAGTGTCTGACTGAGTCCCTCCGCCGAGTCCCCCGGGGAGGGAAATCCGGAGACGTCCGAAGCAGAAGCCCACTGAGAGAGTGTCACCTGAAGGACCCGGACCCGGGTCACATGCTGAAGAAAATAACACCTTTAAAAATAGCCTAACAATTGGCAAAAGAGGTCCAAAAAGCCGATGAGAAAAATGCTTCAAAAAGCAGAATTAGCCAAATGGTAAAGAAGGATCAAAAGCTCACTGAAGAAAATAGTTCTTTAAAAATTAGAATGGAGCAGATGGAAGCTAATGGCTTTATGAGAAACTAAGAAATTACAAAACCAAACCAAAAGAGTGAAAAAATAGAAGATAATATGAAATATCTCATTGGAAAAACAACTCACCTGGAAAATAAATCCAGGAGAGATAATTTAAAAATTATGGAATTACCTGAAAGCCATGATCATAAAAAGACCCTAGACATCATTTTTTTTATTTCTTAATCTTATTTATTTATTTAATTTTTTACATTCATTTTCACAAATTTTGGGGTTCCAAATTTTCTGCCCTTTTATCCCCTCCCCCACCCCAATACCCCAAGCAATCTAATTTTCCCTATCTCCAATCTGCCCTCTCTTCTGTCATCCCTCCCTTCTCTTGTCTCCATCTTCTCTTTTGTCCTGTAGGGCCAGATGACTTTCTATTCCTCATTAACTGTATGTCTTCTTTCCTAGTTGCAACAACAATACTAAACAGTTGTTCCTAAAACTTTGAGTTCCAAATTCTTCCCATCTCTCCCTCCCCACCCATCCCCTTTGGGATGGCAGACAATTCAATATAGGCCCTATCTGTGTAGTTTTGCAAATGACCTCCCTGATAGTCGTGTTGTGTAAGACTAACTGGATTACCATCCCTCCTAACCTGCCCCTCATTGTTTCTCTTCTGTCTCTTGATCCTGTCCCTCCCCTAGTGTTGACTTCAAATTGCTCCCTCCTCCCTTTGCCCTCCCCTCCATCATCCCCCCCCTTGCAATATCTCCTTCTCCCCCACTTTCTTATACTGTAAGATAGGTTTTCATACCAAAATGAGTGTGCATTTCACTCCTTCGTTTAGTCAAATGTGATGAGGGTAAACTTCTTGTTTTTTTTTTCTCAGCTCTCCTCTTTATCCCTCCACTAAGAAAAACTCCTACCTGCCTCTTAAATGACATATAGTTACCCCCCTTCCCTTTCCCTCTCTTTCCTCCCCCTACATTTCTCTCTCACCATTTACCTTAGTTTCTTTTAAGGTATGGTCCCATCCTATTCAGTTCAATCTGTGCTCTCTATCTCTGTATGTGTGTGCATGCGTGTACATGTGTATGTGTGGTCCCACCAACTACCCAGATACTGAAAAGTTTTAAGAGTTAGAAATATTGTCTTTCCCTGTATGAATGTAAACAGTTCACTTCTGCTAAGTCCCTTAAGACTTCTCTTTGCTGTTTACTTTTTCATGCTTCTTTTCATTCTTGTGTTTGAAAGTCAAAATTTCTTTTCAGCTCTGGAATGATTGAAAGTCCTCTGTTTCATTGAAAGACCATGTTTTCCCTTGAAGTATTATACTCAGTTTAGCTGGGTAGGTGATTCTTGGTTTGAGTCCTAGTTCCTTTGCCTTCTGGAATATCCTATTCCACGCCCTTCGATCCCTTAATGTAGAAGCTGCTAGATCTTGGGTTATCCTGATTTTATTTCCACAATACTGAAATTGTTTCTTTCTAGCTGCTTGCAAGATTTTTTCCTTGAGCTGGGAGTTCCAGAATTTGGCCACAATGTTCCTAGGAGTTTCTCTTTTTGGATCTCTTTTAGGTGGTGATCGATGGATTCTTTCAATGCTTATTTTGCCCTCTGGTTTTAGAATGTCAGGGCAGTTTTCCTTGATAATTTCATGGAAGATGATGTCTAGGCTCTTTTTTTGATCATGAGTTTCAGGTAGTCCCATAATTTTTAAATTGTCTCTCCTGGATCTATTTTCCAGGTCAGTTGTTTTTCCCATGAGATATTTCACAATCTCTTCCATTTTTTCGTTCTTTTGGTTTTGTCTGGTGATTTCTTGGTTTCTCGTAAAGTCATTAGACTCCATCTGTTCCATTCTAATTTTGAGAGAACTATTTTCTTCAGTGAGCTTTTGAACCTCTTTTTCCATTTGCCTCATTCTGCTTTTGAAAGCATTCTTCTCCTCATTGGCTTTTTGAGCCTCTTTTGCCAATTGAGTTAGCCTATTTTTCAAGGTGTTAATTTCCTCAGCATTTTTTTGGGTCTCCTTTACCAAGGTATTGACCCGTTTTTCATACTTTTCTTGCATCTCTGTCATTTCTCTTCCCAGTTTTTCCTCCACCTGTCTAACTTGCTTTTCAAAATCCTTTTTGAGCTCTTCCAAGGCCTGAGCCCACCCGCCACCCCGCTGGGGTGTCTGGGGTACTGAGGCCCCGCCCTCCACCTCTTTCCCTGATGACAAGGATATGTCCTCGTCATCAGATTCGAAGGTCGGGATCATTTGCACTTGTTGGAAAAAACTCTCTAAAGTCTTATTTTTCTTCCCTTTTCTAGGCATTTTCCCAGCCAGTTACTTGACTTCTGAGATTCCTTTCCACCCCTGCTTGGATCCGCCCAGCTAGTGCTTGGCCTCTGAGATTTAAATGGGCTTTCCTCTTGCCGGCTATCCATCAGTGAGCTTTAGTTCAGGTGCTGGGTGGGGGCAGGGCCGCCTCCCAGGCTCAGATCCCTCAGGGGCTTTATGTAGAGACTTTCAGGAATGGAGCAGGTGGGGGCGGGGTGGGGGTCCCGCCTCCCAGGCTCAGTTCCCTTGGGGGCTTTAAGCAGAAGCCTTCAGTAATAGAGCGGGGTGGGGGCAGTGCCGTCTCCCAGGCTCAGCTCCGTCAGGTTTTATACAGGAATCTTCTGTAATGAAGATCCTGCCTACTGCTGGGGGATTCCTGAGTCCCGGTCCGCTGCCGCCTCAGCCGCCGCCCACACCTCTGCCTCTGCCGCTTCCTCCCAAGGGGGCCCGAGTCACGGAGACGCCCTGCTCCCCCTCTCCTCCAGCCCGGCCTTCTCTCTCACTGACCTGTAGCTTCTGGGGGCAGAGGGACTTTCCTGGCTGCCGGAGCTTCCGTCTCTGAAGCCTGCTCAGATCAGCTTCTCTGGGGCCGCAGCCAGGGCAGCGCTGGGGGTGGGGTCCACTTTCCGGGGTGTGACGGACCCTGGGGACGGGTCTCCAGGGCTCCCTGGAACGGAAATCTCTTCCACTCTGCTTCTGCACACCTTGTATTGACCCAGAAGTTATGGGGGACTCTTTTTACATTAATTCTATGGGCTTTGGTTTCGGAGCTCGTAAATGTGCATCTTTCTACTCCGCCATCTTGGCTCTGCCCCCTAGACATCATTTTTGATGAAAGTATTAAGGAAAACTGATATTGTAGAACCAGAGGGCAAAATTAATATTGAAAGAATCCACCAATCACCTCTGAAAGAGATCCTAAAAGAGAAACTCCTAGGAATATCGTAGTCAAATTCCAGAGTTCCTAGTTCAAGGAGAAAATATTGCAAGCAGCTAGAAATAAAAAAATCAAGTATTGTGAAAACACAATCAGAATAACACAAGATCTAGCAGCTTCTATATTAAGGGATCAAGAGGCTTGGAATATGATATTCCAAGAGTCACTGGAACTAGGATTAAAACCAAGACTCAACTACCCAGCATTACTGAGTATAATAATTCAAGGGGAAAAATGGTCTTCAATGAAATAGAGGACTTTCAAGCATTCTTGGTGAAAAGACCAAAACTGAATAGAAAATTTGAGTTTCAAACACAAGAATCAAGAGAAGCATGAAAAGGTAAACAGGAAAGAGACATCATAAGGGACTTTCTAAAGTTGAACTGTTTACATTCCTAAACGGTAAGATAATATTTTAACTCTTGAGACTTTTCTCCGTTTTTGGTTAATTGGAGAGATTATACCCACACATAGACACACAGACACACACAAACACACATACCAACACACACATATGTATATACATGTATATATATATAGATATATATGTATGTATGTATGTATGTATATGTAGACAGAGAGTACAAAGTGAGTTGAGAAAGAGTGTATGATATCTGAAAAAATAAAATTTAGGGGTGAGAGAGGAATATATTGGGAGGAAAAAGGGAGAAATGGAATGGGGCAAATTATCTCTTGTAAAAGAGGCAAGAAAAAGCTTTTTCAATGGAGGAGAAAAGAGAGGAGGTGAGAGGGAAAAAGTGAAGCTTACTTACTCACACTTGACTTAAGAAGGGAATAACATGCTCACTCAATTTTTATGAAAATCTACCTTACACTACAGGAAAGTAGGGGAGAAAGGGACAACTGGGGTGGGGGGAAGATAGAAGGGAGGGTAAATGGGAGGAGGGAGTAATTAGAAGTAAACTGTTTTGGGGAGCTACAAGGTCAAAAGAGAGAATAACATAGTGAGTCTTACACAACATGACTATTATGGAAATCTTTTGCAAAACTACACATACATAGACTGTATTGAACTGCCTTCTCAGTGGTGATGGGTGGGGAGGGAGGAAGGGAGAGAAGTTGGAAAACAAAGTATTAGGAATGAATGTTGAGAATTGTTTATGCATGCAACCGGGAAAAAAGAAATACAGGTAATGGGGTATAGAAATCGATCTTGTCCTACAAGAAATGAGAGAAGATGGGGACAAGAGAGGGGTTTGATAGAAGGGATGATATATTGAGGGAAGGGGTAATTAGAATGCAAGGTGTTATGGGATGGGGGAAAGAGAGAGATGGAGACAAAATTTGGAACTCAAAATTTTGTGGAAATGAATGTGGAAAAGTAAAAGTAAATAAACGTTAAAAAAGTAAAAATTCCTTTACCAAGGTAAATTGGTACCAGCTTTGCCGCTTATGGTACTATAAAGTGGTAGGGAGGTAGAGACATGTTAATTCTCCAGGATAACATGACTGATGTGTCAGAGTCAGGACTTGAACCCAGGTCATTTTGAGATTTTAGCCAGCTACCTATTCAACACACAATGGTGCCTTTCACGATACTGTTCTGAGTAACTAATTGTCCAAAGACTTTAAGTGCTAATGTAAAACAATTTGCTCTATGTATTGGGTCATAATTCCATTACAAAAAACATCAAAGATTGGAGAGGTAACTAAGGAATTCTGGAAGAATAGTGATTGAAAGTAGAAGACGATCACACTTCATTGGAGAGGGTTCCAAAAAATGTACAATGTTAGGGTAAGTTCTATGCTTACCCAACCTATATATCATATCAGTATCAGGAAATGGTAGGTATCCTAAGGAAAAGGACTAGAATGAGACAAGCTATAGGACAAAAGTCTTTATTTAGATCCAAATTCTCTACTTGGGGTTAATGGATGTAGTGCTCTATATCTTTTGTAGTTGCTAAGAGGAGTAGATCAGAGAAAACAGGCCATGGAGGAAGCAGCTTAGTTGCTTGCAATGGTTGACCTAATCCAGCTTACATAATTGCAGACTTTGGTGTAGACACCAGGTTTGCCTTTTTGGGCACAGCCATAACCCCAGGAGACAATTCCTTGGAGTTGTCCATTGCAGGCCACGGGGCCACCAGAGTCACCCTGGAATTGGAAAATAGAATGGGTCATATTGCTCAGGCAGGTTCATAATAGACATTTAGTTTGCATTCATTCCTGAATATTGTTTTCCTAGGAATCTAGCCTTCTCTTTATTTCACCTTGGCCTTCCCACTTCAATGTCTCCTAGCTCCTCCTCCTCCTCTTGTCTGTGCCTTCAGGAAGGAGCCAGAGATAGAGCAAATAAAGTTGAGTTTGGCTTAGAGGTCATTTTACCCATCCCATCTTTTTCTCCTAAGTGTCCTATCTACAACATCCTTTGTTAGGATGCCTGCTTTAGGGCAAGCACAAAGACTGTGCTATCTTTCATCACTACAATCAGATAAGTATTTCAGAAGGGGAATATTTAGTGTTCCCAGTCTCCAAGGCATCTTCCCATCTCACTCCATCCAGGAGCTCAAACTCAGGAAGCTTTTCCAGTTCCACCTCTCCTAGATTAGTAGAAATATGGTAAAGAGGGAAAGAGTGGTTCTGAACTGAGTGGAACAGCAACTGACCTGGCAGGAATCCTTTCCACCTTCCAGATAGCCCAAACAGATCATGTTGCTGGTGATCTGTCCAGGGTAAGCATTACTGCAGGCACTGGAAGAAAGCACCGGGGCATTCAGACACTGAAGCACATCTGGGTAGTTGGCTGTTTGGAACAAAGATGACCATGACTGTGTATTCCCTGTTGTATTCTTGGAAGTCTTTCAACTAATCAGTTTTCTTCTCCTTCTCTGGAAGTTTTTAAAATCCTTCAATGTGAGAAAATGGCTGATTCAACCTTGACTGATGTTGGTCTCAGACCATGTGGTCATGAGCAACAAGGGATTTGATAGGTTCTGGTAACCCTAAGACCTTTAATGATAGCAGCTCCATGAAAAGATTATGGCCCTAAGAAGACAGCATCATTTAAGTTCCTCCCCTCTCCCACCATGTCTAGAAACGAATCAGTCAAGTATTAAGAAACCTCTTTAACCCTCCTCCAGGTATCCTTGTCCTTGTCAAGGTTCATACTTGACTGGTGCAACCCCAAGTCTTTCCCATGTTTCTGGCCTTTCTACCTGACCTTTATATAATTCCCTGCAACCCATTAGGTAATCCTGGAAATGGGAGGTTTTTATGTATGTGGGCTTGGGGAGGTGAGTCAGACTTTTTCACTTCTAATGCTCTTTTCCCACTCCATGAGTCACTCACAGCCAGAGCTTGCAGTGTTTCCCCAGCCAGAGATGAGACACGAAGTGCCAGTAGCAACACAGGCTGAGGGCAGGGAGATGGTAGACACTCGAGAGTTGAGGGTGGCAGCTGTTTTAAGCTTAATCAGCATGATGTCATTGTTGAGTGTGCTAGAGCTGTAGTTAGGATGGCGGATTATTTTAGATGCATCAATGAACTGCTCACTGCCTTCAGTAACAGCAATGTTGTGTTCTCCCAGTCTCACCTGGATTCGGCTGGATGGACAAAGAACAGCACCCTTAAGCAACCTGATCTCCATGTTTTTCCTCTATGCCTCAACACAGTCAGGTTAACTACTTCCTCTCCAGTTAAGTTGATCCCATTCTCTCTCTTTTCCAAATTTCCACTGCATTCCTTTCATTGCTCACTTCTGGCCATCTAAGTCACATTTTGCCAGGTATTTCTCTGGTTAAATATAGGGAAACTACTACCACCTCTTTTCCTAGGGGAAGTCCTGCCCTCAGACTTTCCTTCCCCAAAGAGTTACCCAGTCAGAATGCTTAGCCAAGGGGGTGTGCACTAGAAGGCAGGAAGACAGAGGGAGAGGGAAAGGGAGAATCCTGAAAATTCCCAGCCAAGTGTGCATCACTCATCTAAACTCTCCTAAATTCAACATGATCCACTCTTGTTTCCAAAATAGAGATTTCAGAGTCTTAGTTGGAGGCTGGGTTCTATCTTTTTATTCAGCTCTCTGTTCCCCCCCTCACCAAACACACAAAATTAACTAAGGTCCTACATGAATAATATCCTAGAAAATACCCAAGGCTTCTTTGTTCATTTTATTTTTGCCTCTTTTCTTCCTACACTCTCCCCCCCCCCACACATTCCATTGATTGCTACTTCAGCTTTGGAGACAAGTACACTTGAATAACTCCCCCAGTTTGTCTCCCTATCCTCTCTGGAAATTCTTTGGACATTTCTCAGCCTTGAATGGTATTTGTGGGCTTGGTCTTAGCCCTGAACTTGTGTTGAATGTGAGTATTAGTTACTTACGACTTGTAGCAATGAGCAGCTGACACCACCCACTGTGAATTGATGAGAGCACCACCACAGAAATGGTAGCCAGAGTTTAGAGACACTTGGTAGGGGAGGGAGAAAGCAGCACATGTGTAACCTCCAACAATCTTGTCATCATCATCATCAGTGGGGTAAGCAACTAGGGAAGAAATGAGATAGGAATTTCCAGTGCCAAAGTATCTCCTGAGATTTCAGGTCTTCTAGAAAGTGTTCAAAAAACTGACAACACTGCTTTTCCCCTGGAGAGTACTGTATAATAGTAGAAAGATCATTGACTTTGTAAGCAGAAGTCCTTGTTTCACAACTGATGCTTTTATCCTATATGATCATGGTCAATTCATTTTATATTCCTGGGCCTCAGTTTACTAATTTGTAACATTAAACCTTTGTGATACCTATTAGACTTTAAATCTGTGCTCCATACATGAGAACAACAAGGAAAGCTCTTGCCAGTTGTCCATAGGCACTTTGAGGCATGTATTCATGCAATACTCACAAATTTTATACCATTTACATGATCTAAGGAACTAACTGTTCAATCATGTTCTTCATTTTGGCAATACCCACTGAACCAGAGACATGTGGATATGTAACAGAATCAATGTCCCTTCCATCTTATTGATTCCTGAATGCAGGGACTCAGGAGATAGATTTATCTTTGCAAAGATCTCAGCAGAGAAGCCATGCAAATAATTTCTTGGTAAAAACCTTTTTTGAAAAAGATACTGATACATGTTTATGTGCACAGTTTGATTTCCCCCTTCAGAAAATATTCTCTCTACCTATACACCTCTTACCTATTCTTCAAGGTCAGTTCAAGTTGGAGTCTTTACCAAATATTCTAGAGTCCATATTCAGTTTCTGCTTTGGGATAGCTGAAGTAGCTTGAATCATACGATTTGTCTTTCAGTCACATACTATCTTCCACTCTTTCCTTCTATTTCCCTGTGGTAACCTTGTTTCTTCAGTTTATTACTTTTGAAGACAAGGATTTTGAGCTACTCTTTTTTTATTCCTTTTAATATCTAGGACACCAGGAAAACTCAATGATCAGTTGTTGATTAAACAAGAGGAACTTACCAGCAGCCCCCAAGAGGGCAAGGAAGATTATGACTTTCATGGTTCTCATAGGGATCCAGGCAAGGAAGTACAATCCCGGGTTTGCAACCACTGCTATTTATCCCTCCAGATTTTTGCTCATGGCTTCCAGAAACCGGAAGAATGACTCAATGGAAAATTTAGAAATCCAAATTTAGAATTTCATTCTACCTAGTTTGGAAGATAATCAAACATTGAAACTCATTGATAACCCCTTTCCCTATTACTCAGAAAGTTCCAGGAATAGATATAGATCTGCCTGGCTCAGGTTTCCTTAGAGAGCTTAGCCTCTCCCATAACTATAGGAGGGAAAGTGTGAGAAGTAGCCACAAGATAGAAGAGCACATGAGACAGTAAGTGCAGTAAGTGGCAGACATAGGTGAAAGCAGATAGGGGGCTGCTAGTGCTGCAACATCTGCCTTACAGCTCAGGACAACATCATTTCTTAAGGCAGGTTATATTGGAAAAACCAAGAGAAGGACTGTTGCTTCCCTTACTTTTCCAAACTTGAGATTGGGGGGCTGGTAGCAGTCTTTCCAGAGGAGGAATGGTATGGATGAATTGAAGGCTGGGAAGGAAAAAGAGAGAGTAGTTGCCATGGAAGTAGGAGCAGAACTAGAGCAATGAGGTGGCCAGTGAGAGCTTGGGACCAAGAAGCCCCTCAGGGCAGATATGTCTTGCTGAATTCACCCTCCTGGGCAGATCCAGGTTAGCGATTTTATTTTCCCTTTCCCTTACCCCTCCTCAGAAAGAGAAATGTTTTATATATATGCATCTTGGTGTCTAATGGTAGCCATTTCTAGCACTGGGTGGAGTAGAGGAAAGGAAAGGAGGAAAAAAATTACATGATAACTTTACTATATAGTTAAAAGGAATAGCATAGGGGTGGGAAAGTTGGGGTCTTGAGGCCACATATAGCCTTCCAGGTCCTTGAGTACAGACTTTTCACTGAGCACAAATAGAACAAATTCTTTTATTAAGGGAATTTCTTCTATGAAGTTTGGATTCAGCACTTGAGGACCTAGAGGGCCATATGTATCCTTGAGGCTGCATTTTCTCACCTCTAGAATAGCATGTTATACATAATAGATTTGCAGTTTCATGTACAATCATCTTTTTTTTTTATCATATTATGTTTTGGAAACTTTTTTTATCCCATAAATTAAAAATAAAATAAATAAATTTAAATACAAAGGCATGTTTGTTCCAAAGTTTTTCTGCTTCATTATTATTTATGCAATCACATATGTGTGTGTTTGTTTGTACATATACACTAATAAACATTTACTAAGTAGCTACTATATTCCAGGTACACTATTTATATGCTACACACATAGCCAAATGAGGGGGATACAAAAAGAGGCAAAAAACTATCCTCAAGTAGCTGTATATTTGTGCCATATTTTTTATTTCTTAGCAAAGTATCTGACACAAAATAGGAATTTAATAAATGTTTATTGATTAACTCATCCTGCCTTCCAGTAATACAAGTTTACATATTGGTCTATTTTATCATCAGTTACTAAAGCACATTATCCCTTCATGTAGAAGCTGCTAAATCTTATGTCATCTTGACTGTGGCTCCATGATATTTGAATTGTTTCTTTCTGGTTGTTTGTAATATTTTCTCCTTAACCTAGGAATTCTGGTTTTTGACTGTAATATTCTTGGGAATTTTCATTTTTGGATCTCTTTCAGGAAGTGATAGATGGAGTCTTTAAATTTCTATTTTATCCTCTGGATCTAAGATATAGGGGCAGTTTTCCTTAACAATTTCTTAAAATATGATGTCTAGGCTCTTTCTTTGAAAATGGCTATCACATAATCCAATAATTTTTAAACGATCTCTCCTGGATCTATTCTCCAGGTCAGTTGTTTTTTTACATTTTCTTCCATTTATTCATTCTTTTGATTTTGTTTCATAGTTTCTTGATGTCTCATGGATTCATTGGCTTCAACTTGTGTAATTCTAATTTTTAAGGAATTATTTTTGTAGAGAGATTTTTTTACCCTTTTCCCACTTGGTTAAAATTCTGTTGTTTTAAGGAGTTCTTTAGCAAATTTTTATACTTCCTTTTCTATTTGGCCTATTCAGCTTCTGAAGGAGGTCTTTTCTTTGGTGAATTTTTTTTGCCTCCTTTATCATTAGGCCAATTCTGTTTTATGAGGTGTTATTTTCCTCAGTATCTTTTTCACCTTTTTTGCCAACCTGTTAATTCTCTTTTCATAATTTTCTTGTATCCCTTTCATTTCTTTTCAAAATTTTTTTCTCTGCCACTCTTAGTTAAGAGTTAAGTCGACCAGGAATTCTTGTTGGGCCTGGATACACTTAGCATTTTTCTTTGAGGCTTTGTTTGAAACAGTTTCTATGTTGTTATTTATTTCTTGGTCTTCTCTGCCACTATAGTGGCTTCTCATGGTCAAGTTCTTTGTTGTTTATTCATTCTTTCAGCCCTTTTATTTTGACTTTGACCTTTTTATTAAAGTTGGGCCCTACTTACCTGGGGGTAGGAAGGCATTGCCCAAAGGTTCAGGCTTTTTATGCTACCATTCTCAAAGTTAGTTCTGGGGATCTTCAAGTTTTTGTTGCTTCCTCAGTGGTGTGATCATGTGGTAGATGTGGTCACTGCTTTCCGGGTATGTGTTCTAAAAGATATAAAGTAATGTTTAATAGTACAAAATATTTTTACTCTCAATAAAGTATTAATACTTTTAGAAATCAATATAATTATATTTTGGAAAATCTAGTTTAACTACTTTGTGATACATTCATTCATTATATCTTCATTACAATTCTGAAAGTACTCATTTGGATTTTTTTAATAAAAAATGAGGAGAGTAGAATTGGAAGAACAATTTAGACAATGATAACATTGAAAATATAAATAACTATGAAAGATGCAAAAACTCAGATCATCCCAATGGTCTCCCTTGATTCCAGAGTCCTGATGATAGAACATTCATTATTCACCTCCTGACAGAGAGGATGACTCTCTGAGCAGGACAAAGAAGAGGTATATATTTTGAAGTGAATGTGATGTAGAAACAAAAAAAAATTGATTAAAATATTCTAGTCTTAAAAAAAGAAGGAATTTTTGTAAGTTTTTTTTCTAAATTCCACTTATTTTGATATTTGGTTATTGACAATCATAACTAAAATGAAGATACATATAATGGGAAATTGTTACATTTTAATAATTTAAGTAAATGGATTCAAAACTTACTGAAACTTTTCCTTTGAAAGACTTTTAAATAAGTTACAAATTTCTGTTTCAAGATTCTTTAAATATCCAGATAATGACAGTTTTAAATTGGTGACTTTATATTTGCTTTACTTTGAGTGATGTGGGTGCCTGGGAGATCCATTTGAGTAAGAGACTGTGGTTCACTTGCCTGTCCTCACCTTTCTCCATTTTAGAAAGTGATAGTTACTGCTCCTAAAGAGAGACCTGTCTTTGTCTTAAGACTCTTAGTTATCAGGGATCTTACATATATTGCATTTTATGTATATTTGTTGAATTAAATTGAATAATGGAGAGAGTTCTGGAATTGGGATCAATAGACCATGGTTCAAAATCCTGTTTCTGATATTTTTACTAGCTATAACTTTCAGGGCAAGTCACTTAACCTCCTTCATCCTCAGTTTCCTCTTATGTAAAGTAAGGATGATATTATTCGTACTATGTGTCTCATAGTATCTTGTAGGCTTAAAAGTGCTATCAAAATGTGAGATGACTATTATTAGTTATTTGAATACAGCAGTCATATCTCATCTAACCCATCCATTCTCCAGATAAAAATCCTTAGTTCCTTTAATCACTTCTTTTATGGCATGGTCTCAAATCCACTCACAGTCATGGCCACCTTCCCATAGGTATGCTTCAGTTTGTCAATATTTGTTTTTGACAAATCTGTGTTTGTCATTTCTCTTTCCCAAGCAATAGAAGAGTTCTCTCCTGGAAACTATGTGTGTACCTGATGTGAGAATGGGCTTGGATCCAAATGAGTACTTTTGGAAGTATAATGAAGATTTTTAAGTAGGATCTGGGTCATCAATTTTTTACATCTTCCCTCTGTTTCTTTTCTTTAAAGCTTTAGAAAATTTTAATAGATTTTTTTTGTTCCTACATAACATTCACTTCAAAATATATACCTCTTTCTTGTCTTGCTCAGTGTGCCATCCTCTCTGTCAGGATATGAATAATGGATGTTCTCCATCAACAGGACTCTGAAATCATGGCAGTGGGGATGATTGGGATGATCAGAATTTTCACATCTTTCAAATTGTTTACAGTTTCAGTGTTGTCATTGTCTAAATCATTCTTCTCCTTCTGCTCACCTCACTTTGCAGCAGTGCATACAAGTCATGCTAGGTTTCATTCCCTTCATGATTTTCTTCAACACAAAAGGATTCCCATTCCATAATTTATTTGCTTGCTTATTCTGCAGTGGATAGGCCTCATATCTTTCCATTTTAATGCCAGACATGGAATCTCCCAGTCAAGGAGGTTGGTTGCCAGAGGGGGATATTGAGGCATTATTTCTAAATTTCCCTGTTACTTTGGGCAAATCCCTCCAGTTCTTGGGATCTCAGTTTATTTATCAGTTAAATATTTTGTGATTCAATGATAAGTGCTCCTCCAAGTGGTCTTGGTAAACATGAGCTCATTTCATCTTTACAAGAACCCTTTCAGTCTTGGCTAGAGCAGGACTTGAGGCTAGACTTTTTCCCCATCAGGGAACCATGTGTCGCAGTCTAGGGATTCTGGTAATCCTGAAATACAGGGCAGTTACAGGGCACAGGTTTGCCTGGAAAGAATTCAACCACTCAAGCTTTCTTCAGTCCAAATAACCAAGTTTATTGTATCACCAATACAAGTGAGCCAGATTTTATGAATCTGAACCTTTAAAGAATCTAAGCCCTTCTATTCTTATTTTTCCTTGCTTTCTTCTAATTTTCTCACCAGTTTCCTAAGTCAGAGTCTTTTGCTTACATTGTTGGTTTCCTTGCAGCCAATAGTACACAATGAATATTTGGTATTTACTATCTCCCACTCTTGTTAACCAGTATGTGTCAGGGGCTGATGGGCAGCTGGGTAGATGGGAGACCCACGAGCACCATCAAGGTTTAAAAAATAATTTTTATTAAGAGTCAAAGGGGGTCAAACCTAGGCTTCCTGGGTGAAAACCAGTTATTCTAATAATTAGATCATATGGAAAGAACAAGGAAATTACTTATTGGGACAAAAAAATTAACCCTACTTTTCATAGTTATAACACTTATACATGCATTATCTTGTTCGATTCTTACTATGATTCTCTTATGATCTTGTTATCCTCATATTACAGATGAAGGAACTGAGGTTCAGTGAGGATCAGTGACTTGCTCAGGTTTGTATACTTATTAAAAGGCTAAGGTAGGATTCAAATCCAGATCCTCCTGACTCCTAGTCCAGTGCTACTAGACAATGCTGCCTCTAAAAAGAGCTATCCTTCCTACACTAGGAATCAAACCTGGCCATCCTGGGGGAATACCAATTATTTTAATAATTAGAATATATGAGAACAACAAGGAAATTATTGGTTAGGACAAAAAAGTAGCCCTCAATAGCTTCTTACTGATCATTGCTTGCTTTCTAAGTGTTCATAAACTATAGTGTTGTAGAATTTTATCAGAAAATGAAAGCCATTTTACAGTTTGCAGATTCCACTTCCCTCTCCCCCTACTTCCTTAAAAAATTTAATGTCACATTTGCCATTTTCCAGTGTTACAGGAACCCTCCCTTACTCTGAAATCTTGCACAGATCATTAACAGCACCTCAGTAATCACATCACAATGCCACTGGGGGAAAAATTCTCTATAGGATATTGTTTGTCTAGATTAATCAAGTTTAATGACATGTTTTCTTACTATCTTATTCCTAAGTGATATCTAAGGTCTTTTCTGCACTAATATTTTATTCAACATGAGGAGTTTTTGGAGACTACAGGCAGAGATCATTATGCCATCATTTTATCTTCTCAAATATGGTAAAAGAAAAATATTCAGGTGTTATACCAGTGGAATGTTATGTTATGTCAGAGAAATCCTTAGCACCATTTCCCCTTTGCCTTTTCTATTTGCAGATACCATACTTCAAGTCACTTTACACAAATTGGCTGTATTTCTACTATTTTCTATCCTATGTGTGTGACCATTCCAGAAGAGATGTATTGTCATGAGGATTATTTGCCTAATCATTAAAAATTTATTTTTCCCCTTCCTTTTAACTAAAAGAATCTTGATCAATTTCATTTTTAACAGTACTTTTATCATATTTATAACTTAACACTGTAATAACAAAAATGCTTCCTTATAACAAAGAAAAATGATTAAAAAAATTGACTGAGGCCACAATGTAGGTACCAGAAGCTCCCGCCTTGCTATGGAGAGGCAGGAAGTATATTTCATCTCTTATTTCCTATGGCCAAAGATACTCTTTGCAATGTGAGTTTGCCTGCCTTTTTATGTAGCTCTCATTAGAGTCACTGGAATGACTATTTACAGAAACAATTTATTTCAATGAATACGGAGGGAGAGACAACAGTTAAGGAGGAGCCCTCTAGGATTAACTAGACATCTCACCAGATGTCAAGATGGGGGTGATTGACCCCAGAAGATTACAGGAATGCTCAATCTGCAGGGACAAGGTGGAAAGAAGCAGAGGATGAACTGATTCACCTGAGAACAAGTGAGATGCCCCTTTCCCCTACTGTAGCTTGTAGACATGTGCGGTGTTGTGGGTAAAAGATGAAATTACCAAGGAAACAGTTTTGAGCTTCTGAGCATATCAATTTATTAAGCAATGCATGCAAATTGCCTAATAGATTGGGACAAGGCCCCTTCCTCAACTAAGGGCTAGACCCCAAATACAGGGGGAGACATTTTTATATTTTAGAAACAATCAAATAATGCCAATTAATTAAAAGGAAACAACCAACCTGGATACATTAGATAAACTAATTTCTAATTGGAAAAGAGATTAAGATTTTTCAAAATAGGAGGGGAAGAGTGAACAGGTGTAATTCCCTGAAATCAGAAAAAGAGATGTCCCACATCCCTAAATGTCTGTATACAAGCAAAGGAACATAGGAACAATAAGTGATTGTTAAGTCCAAGGCCAGTTTCCAGATATTCAGATAACACATATGGGTTGCTTGAGATATGTAATTCTGAGAAAACCTTTTGCATCAATTTTCACATCTGACTGAATTTCTGGTCCTTAGTTAAGGATCTCTAAGTAGCAAGGGGAGGTGGTCCAGCTTCTCAGTCATGCAGGGATAGGTTCAAACAATGCAACCAATTTCTCTCATAATTCCCACAACTGAATAAAGTTTTCTCACAGGATTGAGCTAGAGCCATAATTGAATTGAAAGGGAACTAAGTTAGCTCCAGAATTGGATCACAAAATAGAGCTAGTGTGCTTCATTCCATTCCCACTACATATTAGGTGGGAGAGTAGGTAGAAAGTTGAATCTGTCTGAGATACCTGGCAGTTATGTAATTAGGGCAAGTCACTTAGCCTCCCTTTGTTTCAGCTTTTCTCATCTGTACAATGGGGTTATGGAGCCTCACAGAGTTGTGAAGATTTAGGGGCATCTAGGTAGTAAAAGTGAGTGGAGTAATAGAAGGGGAGTCAAGCAGACCTATGTTCAAATCTGACCTCAGACAATTATTAATTGTGTGACTCTACTCAAGTCATTTCACCTCTTTTGGCCATGTATAACATGAGGCTAATAATAGCATCTACTTTTCATTATTTTTGGATCAAATGAGAAAATAATTATAAAATGCTTAGCATAGTGCCTGACACATAGTATGCCCTATATAAACTGTTAGCTATATTAGCTGTGCCATTATGTGAAGCACTATACAAAGTTTAAAATTAAATATATATAATATAAATATAAATATACATATATATGTGTGCATATATACATATGTATATCTACATGTATGTATATATGTCAAAGACTACACTCAGAGAAGTTGTATAATATTAAAAAACTTAGTCATTTTCAGGGCCTGGAGTTAGAATGGAAATTGTTGCATCCCCTTTTCAGTGCTAGAAGCAAGAGGAAGTCAAGGAAGGGAAGTAGGGAAAGGAACTTAGTTATCAGCAATAGTCTTTTCAATCCAATCCACATAGTTGCAGACCTTGGTATAGACACCAGGATTGCCTTTCTTGGCACAGCCTATGCCCCATGAAACGATGCCTTGGAGTTGACCTTCACAGACTGCAGGACCGCCTGAGTCACCCTGGAATACAATGGGAAGAAGGTCAAGGTTTTCTTTTCAGCCCTGAGAGGACAGAGTTCACAGTCAGACATATTACTCCTTTCGTGTTTTCTCTCCCTATCATGTGTGACCATAGAGAACTCAGCAGAGATAAAAGGGAAGATAGGCCCTTATGATAATCATTCTTTCTGTCCCAGTTTTTTTCTCTACACAATCTCTTCCTAGGACACTCATGCTGAAGAGACACTTTTCGTTGTTGTTTTTGAGTAGTTTCACTTATATCTGACTCTCTGTGACCCCATTTGGGGATTTCTTGGCAAGGATACTGTGGTGTTTGCCATTTCCTTCTCCAGTTCATGTTATAGATGAGGAAACTGAAGCAGACAGGGTAAAGTGACTTGGCCAGGGTCATACAGCTAGTAAGTGTCTAAGGCTGGATTTGAACTCCTAATTCCAGGGCTTGTGCTCTATTCACTGCACCATCCAGCTGCCCTGAGGAGACACACATACACACATTTGTGTATTTCTGTTTCTTCTCACTATAAAACCATTTCAGAGGGAAAATTCTTAGTTCTTCTCTGTTCCCCACCTCCAGAAGAGCTTTCCATCCCATCATTTAGCTTCATTTTCAAAGGGCCCCAGCTGGGAAATAGCTTCTTCCTGGCTCATGGGAGAAGAAATATGGAGAAGAGAAAGAATCAGATTAAGCTAGTACTGGGGGAAGGGAAGCCACTGACCTGACAGGTATCCTTTTTACCTCCCATAAATCCCAGGCAGATCATATTTCTGGTGATCCTACCAGGGTAGGCATCTTGGCAGATATTGTCAGAGAGCACAGGAGCATTCAAGCACTGAAGAATGTTGGGATACTTGGCTCTTGGGTACAAGTCCTGTAGTTCTAATTCAGCTAGCCACTCATAGAGACTCATCCAAGTTTTTCCCCAGCCAGAGATGAGGCAGTTGGTGCCAGCAGTCACACAGGAAGTAGGTAAGGAGATTGGAGACACATGAGAGTTGAGGGTGGCAGATTTAGTCAGCTTAATCAGCATAATGTCATGGTTGGTATCCTTATCATTGTAGCTGGGGTGGCGGATCACCTTAGTAGAGTTGATGATTTGCTCAGTGCCCTCAAGAGCCTTAAGGTTGTAGGCACCTAAGATCACTTGCATTTGGCTGGGTAAGTTAAAAAAATAAGAACATCCCTAAGCAACCTGATTCCTGTTCTTTTCCTCCAATTCTTCAAACAGGGACCCAACTATGTCTCGTAACTCACTCCCCCAACACCCTCAGGCTTTGGAGCATGGATTCTACAGATGCTCATATTAAAGATAGCGAAATCAACATTCCCCTTTCTGATACCACTGCTTCCCATAGACAACTGCCATATCAGAGTGCATAAAGGTGGCGATTTGCCCTAGGTAGTAGAAAAAGAAGACAGAATCAAGGGTTTTCATGTATCATTTACCATTTTTCCTATTAGGGTATTTTAGGTACAAGAGATGGAGGAGGAGTTGGAGGCATCTTAAAATATAACTGAAGGGCCATCATCAAGAGAATAGGTTTCCCTATGTTCTTGGAAATCTTACCTTGGAAATTCTAGACTGAGGGATCCCTTTGGACATTTTGTATTGAAGGACTCCTTTAATTATAGTGAGATGTTCCCTCCCCTCCTCCATCTTCAGTGCTAATTGACAGTCATTTGTAGAGCTCCCTCTTCACAGAGCAACTTATCATGCTACTAGCCCTAATTATGGTCCTCTTCCACTCCTCCTCCAGGATATGCCATGTCTTTAATCCTCTGTGAGATCCCTGAAGATGGCCAACTTCGGGAAATTCACTCCGCAAAGTTCAAGCCTGGGTAACCCCTAAATTGCACGACTGAGATAAATACAGGGACTGAATTCTTCCTTTCAGTTCCCTGTGTCCCCTTCACTGGAGAGCTTCCAGGGTAATCTCTTGACAATTACCCAAGACTTCAAAAAGTCTAGTGGGCACTAAATTTGAAAGCCCAGTGAAGGCAGAGAAAGAGCTAAAGAATGAAGGGTCGCAGTTGGTTAAATCCTTCCTATTGGGGGTTTAGTCTATCTCTATATCTACCATAGGAGTACTGGGATGGTAGATGGCAAGTCAGCCTTGAGTCTAGGAAGATCTGGGTTCAAATTCTATTTATGACACAAACTCTCTATGTGACATTGGACAAATCACTTCCCTCTCAGAACTCTGGGCCACTTTCTAAGACTGGAAGTTTCAGAAAAGGTGCTGACTTTGGTAGAGGTAATTATCTCACCTGCGAGTCCTCTATCCCAATAAAAATCATAGGCCTAGTCCCTATTTACCTGTTAAAGGTTTCTCTTGCTATCCCTGTTCCTGACTCCCTCTGGACTTAAAAACCGTGGACCTGTGGAGCACCTCGACCCTGCTTTTCTGTTCCTGTTTGTGCATTGTCTTCACAGCCTTCCCCATTAGTGTGTAAGTCCCTTGAAAGGAGGAGCTATTTCTTTTGACAAATGTATTTATATCCCCAGTGCTTACCTTAGTGCTTGGCACATAGCAAGTGACTAATAAAGGCTTCTTTCTAAATACTATATGCTGTCACTCTCTTATCTAGGTTAACTTTAATCTTAGATCCCTTCCTTGCCTGTGTACATGCTACAGTTTTGAGAGATAAGTACCTTGAGCTACAGTATCCTCTCCCATCGAGGGACCCCCTGGTTCTCAATGCAGAGTTTGTGTGTGTGTGTGTTTGTCCTTTGTTGCTGAAGAAGACCATGCCATCAGAGAAATAATGACATGACTTGCACTTGGCTTTGTTTTGAGTGAGGGAGGGCTGTGCAAGGTCACCAACCTCACTTCTCCTCCAGAGCCATCTGAATCTAGTGACCAGATATTCATCAGGATGACTGGAGATGACCCAGGATGAGGCAGTTGGGGTTAAGGGACTTGCCCAAGGTCACACAGCTAGTGAGTGTCAAGCATCTGAGGAGAGATATAAATTCAGGTCCTCCTGACTCCTGCACTGGTGCTCTATCCACTGCACCACCTAGCTGCCCCCCAGTGCAGAGTAAGCTCTGGGGAGTTCTAGCAGCTCAGTTTGTTTTAGGGAGTGATAATAAGTCACTTACGGACGGTAGCAGTGAGCAGCTGAAAGTACCCACTGGGTGCTGATGAGGGAACCACCACACATTGAGTCATCAGTAGCTATGAACACCTGGTAAGGAACTGAGTTCCTCGCACAGTTCTTTCCTCCTATGATCCTTTCGACATTAGTCCTGGGGAAGGCAACTGAAGGGAAGAAGAAATAGGAATTATGGGTTAAATTAATCTCCCTTGAAATGTTAACTCTTCCACAATGCCTTCTAAGGTTAAGCAGAGAAAAGCTAGCTAGTAATGTTCCTTTGCCCTATATAATTGGGACGTTAATGTTCTATGGCTGTTTTCCTCAAAAGTATCTGGTACTTATCTTTTCTTCACACACATGCTAGACACTTGGTATAACTATTTGACTGTCCTTTCATATTTATGATTTAGATTTGGTCCATTAATACTATTGTAGATATTTTGGCTATTCTGAATTATAGCTCCTGAGGTCAAAAGCTGAGTAGATAAAATACCCTTTGGAAAACATTCTTGGTAACCCCTAGGTTAAGTAACCTTTAGGTGACCTAAATCCTTAGGTTTAGATTGTTTAGAAAAACAATTTAAACTTGAAAGAATTTCTCTCTTTATCCCTGAATTTGGAGGTCATGTAGATACATTCTTTTTTTAAAAAAATTAAATGTTTCCCCAATAACATGTAAAATCAATTTTAATATTCTTTTTTTCTTTCAAATTTGGGATTTTAAATTCTCTCCTTCACTCCCTTCCCTTTCCCCCTCATGAAGAAGGCAAGCAATTTGACATAGGTTATACATATGTAGTCATACAAAACACATTTCCATCTAAGTCATGCTGTGAAAGAAAACACAGATCAAAAAAAAAAAGCCTTCAAGAAAAATAAAGAAAAAATATGCTTCAATCTCATGCAAATATATTCTTAAAAGATTTGGGATGACAGTGGTGGTGGGCGGTGGCAATGATATTAGTGAATTATTCCAGAGCAAAGAAGGGAAGGTAGATCAGGGATAGAGAAGCTTCAGCCAATTACCAGAGAACGTCACAACATTGAAACTCTGGTTGTCAATTTTATGATCTTGTCAGCTTGAACAGCTCATAAACTGTTTGTCTAGATTTCTTCCACCCCATCCTTTTCCTCATAGACTTTTATTTGCCAATCCCTGTAAACCACCTTCCCTTCATTGCTCTGGAATAATTACCCCATATCATTGTCATTGCTCACCACCACCACATCTTTAAATGGCCAAGCTAGATTTCTAATTTTGAGAAGTGAGTCAACTTAAAATTTTATGTTTCAGGCAAACTGGACCTTTACCTATTTCTTGAAGTTGACATACCATCTCTTACCTTTTATGTTTTACAGCAAATCATCCCTCATGCTAGGAAGACACTTCTGCCTCATTCTCATTTTCAGATACTTTCTCTTCCTTCAAGGCTCATTTCAAGTGCTATGTAGATGAACTCTTCTTCAATTACTCTGTCAAAGTCATCTCTCATGTACCACCCCACCAATACATCCTATTTTTTTTCTGATGCTTATCTCTGTGCATGTTACAGTCTTTACTCTTTACAATTCTTCCCCCACTCCCATACCTCGTCCCCTTCAAGTGACTGTAGGTTTCTTGAAGGAGGAGATTATCTTATTTGTTTTTTATCTTTGATTCCCAACTCCAAACATAGTTCCTAACACACAGTAGGCATTTGATAAGTATATAGTGGTGATTTTTAAATGACTCCAAATGTGTGGAAAGGACAAGATACAAGTTCTCCCTTTCTTTAATGTCTTCTTCAGCTATTAAATTCTTTCTGCTCTTTACTGTTGATTCAAGTTCTTTGCACTTCCTAAAGCTTTTTCTAATGACTCTATATCACATTTACTTTGCTTTCTCTGAATACCCATGATACATAGTTTATACCTTAGAATCAACATCATTATAGGATGGATTGTTGGCTGTGATTTCCTTATGTTAATCTTGTTCCTCCAAATCAATTGCAACCTCCTTGAAACTAGAACCATGCCATATACTTCTTTGCATTCCACCCAGTCACTAGCATAAGGATAGGACTCAATAAATACTTGTTCCCTCAATGACCAAGATGACTTACCAGCAGTTCCTAGGAAAAAAAGGAAGACAAAGGCCTTCATAGTGATTTCTAGGGATCCAAACACGCTGGTGTAACCCCGAGTTATCACTCGCTGTTTTTAACCCTTTCTACTTGGCACCAGAAGAGCTGAGGAATGAAAATAGTGACTCAGCAACTCATTCACAATTCCAAATTTAACTTTTGACTCTGGCCAGGACGGAAAAGACTCCAGTATTGGTATTAATCATCAAGTGTCATTTCTATTGCTCTTGGAGCTTTGGGAAATGAGAATAAGAATCCACCTGGGAGGGATTCTCCTCCACATGAAGTTAGGATTAGACTACAGGTGTAGGAGTGCCAGGTGTCCTACTTCCTTGACAAAAATCTTTTTAATTATCCATGCAACTTCTTGATAATTTGTCATTTGATGAGCTCCCATGATCACTGTGACCTCTGTGGTGAGAGGCCCTTTTCTGTCAATCACAATCACATTTAACTGAATCTGAGATTTCCTTGGTGTGAAAACTATGATTATATTGATGATGCTTTCTGGCCATATAACACATGTAGGATCAGAGAACCACTGGTTTAGAGAGGGAAGGAACAATCAAGAACGTCTTGACCAATTCCTCATTTTCCAGTTGAGAAAACTGAGGCCAAGAGAGGTTAAATGACTTGTCCAAGATCAGATAGATGGTAACTGGAGGACACAATATTTGAAACTAGGTTCTCTGATTACAAATCTAGTATTCTTTTCATTGTACTACCCTAACCCCCCATATATATAGATATATACACACACATATATATGTATATATATCTATGTATGTATATATACACACACACATACATACATACACACCACACACACACACACACACACATATATATATATATATATATATATATATATATATTTGGAATAATTGAAGCCCTAATCCCCTACACCAATGAAGTGTGTGTGTGTGTGTGTGTGTGTGTGTGTGTGTGTGTGTGTGTGTGTGTCAGAATCGGGGCGGGTAAGGGGTGGAAAAGAGAAACAAGTACCATAGTCTATATGGGATAGACGTTTCTCAGACCACCTTGTTCACATCTGCCCATCCTGGGAATGTCCACTCATAAGTTCATCCCAGGGGAGCACCTTCAAGGCACACACTACTATGGCTCCAAAATAATTAAAAAAGGAGAATCACTCCGAGTGAAAATGGAGAAGTGCATGGTGAGATGAGAAGATCCCAATGCATGACAAATAGAAAAAGAACCAGAGTAAAGAATGTCACCAAGCAGAAGCGTGATGTAAAAAGGAGTCATGTTGGTCATGACGCAAGAATGACTGAGAGACTGAGACATACATAATGCATTCACATACACATATATGTCTATCATCCATCTATCTATCTATCTATCTATCTATCTATCTATCTATCTATCTATCTATCTATCTATCTATCTAATGTATCCATCTATCTACCAAAGAGAGTTCTCTGACACTTGAGGAGGCATGTTTCTTTTTTTAAGAAGTATCTTTTTTTAAAGAAGTATTAATTAAATAGATGCTAATGTTCAGGAAAATCACAGGATTCTCAGGTACCTAGGGCAGAGGAGGGGAGGTCCATCAGACCAAAGAAGAAACTTTGAGTCTAGAGATCCTAGAAATTTCTTGTCTGAGCTGGCCAAGGGACCTTGGCAGTGAAAATATTTTAGTTTGAAGGGATGGTTAGAGGTCTCAAGTTCAAGGAATGCTAAAATCCATCTCACAGCCTGGGTTCTCTACTATATGCCCTTTAATTACCTATTTATATATAGTTTATCCTTTTAAAAATCATTGCCTATGCTCAGCTAGTTTAATTAACTAGTTCATACTCATTAACCATGAATTTATTAAATGCTCACCACTGAGCTGTTTGCTTGGATTGCCCTCAGGTAAATTAAGCTGAGTCTTACTTGTCATCATTACTATTCACTGGGTAGCGAAGTACACAGTGTAAGAGAGCAATGCATCATGTGGCTAGAGGAATAAGAAAACTTCTGAGATCTGAAGTACAGAGCTGCCCACTCCACCCTCTCCATCTGTTCCTGATCCAAAAGAGTACACCAGCCAGTCAAGTCTCTCTTAGTGTCAGACAGATGGGGCTCAAAGGGTGAGGAGCTGGGAGGAAGGGAAATTTACTCATTCTCTTGCAACATCTTTCCTTTATATCAATACCATCTCCAAACAACTGTCGACACTTGCCTCCAGGTTACCATGGAAGGTACCTCACTAAAATAGCTTACCTCTAATTTGAAAAAAAAAAGTCATAAACAAGAGCTTTTTATGATATAGTGCCTATAGTCAGCCATTCTCTGAAGAGCTCCCTAGTGTATCTAAGGCTATACCAGTGGAATCTCTACTTTAAGGAAAGAACATGTTTCTAGAGTGACAGGTATATAGGTCAGAGGAGCTCTCATGGAAAACATTATTGTGGAAATCATTTCAAGGGGGAAGGGATAGAGATTCTCCATTTAATTACTAGTATTGATATGGATGATTAACCTAAAGATGGTTTTTTAAAATGACAGATTAGAAAGTATTCTGGAGGGGAATGGAGATGGCTGCAGAGGGAGAAAGTACTATTAATCAAGTGTTCTAGTTTGTGAGTCTTCCAAGAAAGGCCTAATGTGTATGTGTGTTTATATGGAAGGCTGTATTTTTAATGGAAAACACCTATCAAGGGTCTGGTAGGGGGAATAGTGATGGTGGTAGTTCTTTCCTTGAATGAGAGGGTTGACCTAGGTGGCTTCTAAGGTCCTTTCCAAGTCTAGGATTCTATAATTCTTTTTGAAGCTTGAGAATTGGGGTGGAAGTCACTGGACTCTCAGTAAACTGTTCTTGCTTATTTTGTATTTGGCCAAAGGTTTTGCTATCAGCATCATAAGGGAGTGCTCCTTGATGAATGTACACCCAGCATTCTGTGGATTCCCCACTGCACTATTTCCTTCCTTCCTTCCTTCCTCCCTCCCTCCAAAGCTGAGGGCTCAGTTCTACCTGGTAAACATTGAGGTGGTAGTATAAAGAAATTTCCATTCTCCTGATAAGGTTTTCTTTCTGACCTTTACCCCAAAGTGCTTGGATATCTGTTAAGGCATGTGTACATACATCACATGAATACATGCATATATATGCACACATATGTATATAGATTTATATGTATGTATATCTATCCATCTATCTCTATAAGGATATGTAGGTATGTATCTCTTTAGAAAAACATAGGAAAGCCCTTTCCTGACTGACTGACCCAAGAATGCCCAATGTCATCGTCCCAGAGACAGTAGCATGCATGTATGAGCACTCTGAGCTTTCCTTCCTTCCTTCCTTTGAGGACTGGGAAATTCAATAAAGGAATTCTGAGAGAATAAAAGTGTGTGTGTGTGTGTGTGTGTGTGTTACAGAGTGGTGTTGGTTCTTCCTAGAAAATTCTTTTATTATATCAACTTGACTATTATGGTTTATATCTTATTTCCGGTGTCTGATTGTGATTAGCAGGAAGAGAGGATTTTTTTAAAATTCAGTTCCTATGCTGGAAGAGCTAGGGGAATACTGGGTATTCTTGAAGATCAGGTGGAGAAAGGGGTTGTCAAAGATTGATGTGTTGACACCCCAGTAGACATGTGGGACTCAATCACAGAACCACTGAAGTTGAGTTTTGGGAGGGGGTTTTAGTGGCCATTTAATTCAATCTATAGATATTTTAAAAATCTCCATATATCCAACAAGTAGTTATGCAACTTCTGCTTGAAGACTTCTAAGAAGGGAAAAACTATTACCTCTTGCAGTAATTCATTCCACTTTGAGACAGCTCTCATTGGTAGGAAATTATTTTTTTTTTCTGTTTTTCCTGATGTCAAGCCAAAATTTACATCTTTTTACTTTCCACACTTTGCACCCACTTCTGTTCTTTGGGGCCAAACAATAAAAACCTAATTTTCCTACCTCATCATAGTCTTTCAAATATGAGATCTGAATAGTTTTAAGTTATCAAAGCTTTTGTAAAAAGCTATAAAATTTACTTTTCAAATACCTGATATTCGAAGACATCTATTATGCCATCTGGAGTCTTCACTTCTCTATGCCAAATACCCCTGGTTCTTTCAAACCTAGATGTTGTTTTGCCAAGGCAATATTCACAGCCCTGGTGGTAACTATGAATATGCCTGTTGAGGACTCAGTTCTACCTTAGTCCTCAATGAGGCCAATGAGGTGCGGGCCTAAAGAAATGTCCATTTGTCTGATATACTTTTCTTCTTCCTGACCCATGTAGGTTGAAAAGTATAACAGACTCTCCATATAGAAGGCGGAAGAAAAACATTTATTCAGACACTAGAAACCAAATCCCAATACCAGAAAGCCAAATCAGTCATAGTAACCAAGAACATTATCATGGTAGAGGACAAGGGCATTTCCAAACCTCTCCCCCATCTTCCTACAAACAAACACTCAGAGCCTAGCTGTGCCTGCCTATGTCCTCTCTTTCCTCCACCCTTAACTACTCTCACCCTAAAGCATCATATAAATATGTCATTATTGTTACCTCTTTAAATTTTTTAAAATTAATTTATTCTTCATTTTTAACATTCACTTAAACAAGATTTTGAATTTCAAATTTTCTCCCCATCTTTCCACTCAGTCCACCCCAAGATAGCATGCATTCTGATTACCCCTTCCACCAATTATCCCTCCCTTCTGTCACCATCCCCATTTTTCTCTTATCCTTTTCCCCTTTATTTTCTTGTAGGGAAAGATAGATTTCTATACCCCATTATGTGTATATCTTATTCCCCAGTTTCATGTAAAAACAATTTTAAACATTCATTTTTAAGACTTTGAGTTCCAATTTTCCCCCCTTTTTCCCACCTCACCCATCCCCACTGAAAAGGCAAGCAAATCAATAAAGATTACACATGTATAGTCATGCAAAATGCTTCCATAACAGTCATGATATGAAAGACTAACTATATTTCCCTCCATCCTATCCTGCCCCCCATTTATTTTATTCTCTCTTTTGACCCTGTACCTCCTCAAAAGTGCTTACTTCTAATTACCCCCTGCTTCCATTTGTCCTCCCTTCTATCTTCCCCTGACTCTCTGCTTATCCCCTTGCCCCCTGATTTCCTGTAGTGTAAAATAGATTTTCATACCAAATTGAGGGTGCATGTTATTCCCTCCTTAAACCAAATTCATTGAAAGTAAGGTTCACTCTTTCCCTCTTACCTTCCCTTTCTTCCCTTCCATTGAAAAAGCTTTTTCTTGCCTTTTTATGACCATTCTACTTCTCCCATTCTCCTCCCAATATATCTCTCTCACTCCTTAATTTTTTTTTAGATATCATCCCTTCATATTCAAATCTTCTGTTCCCTCTATGTGTATATAAACCCTCCAGCTACCCTAATACTGAGAAAAGTATTGAGAGTTACAAAAATTATCTTTTCATGTAGGAATATGAACAGTTCAGCTTTAATAAGTCCCTTATGATTTATCTTTCCTATTTTACCTTTTCATGCTTCTCTTGCTTCTTGTGTTTGAAAGTCAAATTTTCTATTCAGCTCTGGTCTTTTCCTCAAGAATGTTTGAAAGTCCTCTATTTTATTGAATGACCATATTTTCCCCCTGAGGTATTATATTCAGTTTTGCTGGGTAGGTGATTCTTGGGTTTTAATTCTCATTCCTTTGACCTCTTGAATGCCATATTCAAACCCTTTGATCCCTTAATGAAGAAGCTACTAGATCTTGTGTTATGTGTTTCCACAATACTCAAATTGTTTCTTTCTGGTTGTTTGCAATATTTTCTCCTTGATCTGGGAGCTCTGGGATTTGGCTGCAATATTCCTAGGAATTTTTCTTTTGGGATCTCTCTCAGTTAGGTGATCAGTGGATTCTTTCAGTATCTATTTTACCATGTAGTTCTAAAATATCAGGGCAGTTTTCCTTAATAATTTTTTGAAAGATGATGTCTAGGCTCTGCTCCCATGGATGTGTAGGCCAATAATTTTTTAATTGTCTCTCCTGGATATATTTTCCAGGTCAGTTGTTTTTCCAATAAAATATTTTATGTCTCTTATTTTTCCATTCCTTTGATTTAGTTTTATAATTTCTTAATTTTTCATAAAGTTATTAGCTTCCATCTGCTCCACTCCAATCTTTAAGGAATTATTTTCTTCAGTGAGCTTTTGGGCCTCTTTTTCCATCTGGCCAATTCTGCTTTCTAAGGCATTCTTCTCCTCATTGGGTTTTTGGATCTCTTTTGCCATTTGGGTTAGTCCATTTTTTCAGGTGTTATTTTCTTCAGTATTTTTTGGGCCCCCTTTAGCAAGCAGTTGACTGTTTTTCATGACTCTCTTGCATCACTCTCATTTCTCATCCAATTTTTTCCTCTACTTTTCCTACTTGATTTTCAAAATCTTTTTTGAGTTCTTCCATGGCCTGAGACCAATTCCCATTTTTCTTGGAAACTTTGTATGTAGAAGCTTTGAGTTTGTTATCTTCTTCTGGTTGTAAATTTTGGTCTTCCTTGTCACCAGAGTAAGATTTTATAGTCTGATTCTTTTTGCAGTTTTTTAGCATTTTCCCAGACATTTACTTGACTTTTGAGTTCCTTGTTAAGGTAGTTCTCTGCTTCTAGTGGGGGTGGGAAGTGTGCTGTCAGTCACACGATCCCCATACAATCTGTGTGCATAGAGCTCCAGAAACAGTCACTGATGCTGCCACTGACACTGCCCCTGCCCCTGCTGTTGCTTCATCTGCCACAGGTTCCTTCATCCGCTCCACCACACTGGGGCCAGAATCAGACCCCTCTCTTCTCTCTCACAGGTGCAACAGGTTTTTTCCACTGACCTTTCAATTTTTCCTCTGTGTTTGAGGACTTATGAAGTCTGGAAAGCACCACAGATTCAGTCCTCTAAGGCCTGCTCAGCCCCCATCTGTGCTGGTGTGGACCAGCCTGAACTGTGATCTGCTCCCATCATGGCATGACATGCTTCCGGTCAAACCTTCCAGGTTGTCTAGAGCTAGAGATTTGCTTCACTCTATCATTCTGTGGGTTCTGCAGCTCCAGAATTTGTTTAGTCATTTTTACAGGTGTTTGGCTGGGCTTGGGACAGGGGAAGATCTCTAGTAAGTCTCAGCTTCTACTCCACCATCTTGGCTCTACTCCCCTATTATTATTTCTGTCATCATTTTTGAAGGAGTTCAGACAGGGAAAGTCACTATCCTGATATTATTCTCTTGCATTTACTGATATGCAAACTATTACAAGGTAGATCAAACAGACAAACTACATTTTGTAATGAAATGAAAGCACTGAGATGGGAGGTCACCTTCTGCAGGCTCACTTAAAGCCTCTTTAGTATACCACCATTGGCCAAAGGGACAGTGGGGATGATATGTATCTCACACGGTCCTGCCTCATGTTGATTTATTCCACTAGATCTCTATGTTTTGAAAACTTTCCATTGTAGTTCGGAGATCACAAGTATTTGATATGGTACATAGATAAAAATGTCATTCTTAGAGCTGGAACACTTCTTTTATATGATATTCCTTCAAACTATATTTTCAACTTCACTGCTGTACCTCATAATAATATAGGCTAAATAGTGCTATTCTAGATTTATAGTTCATAGGTTCTCATAGTTACTTGGGAATTCTCAAGTCATGTCTGGATAGGAGTTTTCTATATGATGTCTTGAACAAGTGGGCTTGGCTTAAATATTTTCAGTGAGGGGGAACCAACTACCTTTTGAACCATCCCATCCCACTTCCAAATGACTCAAGCTGATGTGAAATTTTTCATTATACTAAGCAAAAATCTAATCTTCCAACTCTATCATCTAGTTATATCTTCTGAGTATAAGTATAAAATACATTTACTCATTAGCAGGACAACTTTTGAGGAATAAAGGAAGCAAGTATTTATTAAATGCCTGCTATACTCTAGGCCTGAACAGTTAGGTGGTACAGTGGAGAGAGGTCCTGGAGTCATGAAGACCTCAGTTCAAATATGGCCTCAGACACTTAAAGTTGTGTGACCCAAGTCACTTCACCTTACTTGCCTCAGTTTCCTCATCTGTAAAATGATCTAAAGAAGAAAATGACAAACAATGCCAAATATCTTTACCAAGAAAATCTCATTCAATCATCACAACAGCCCTGCAAGTTATTATTCTCTCCATTTTACAATTGAGGGAATTGAGTCAATCAGAGGTTAATGTCTTGCGCAGGGTCACACAGCTAATAAATATTGGAGGTCAGCTCTAAGTTTCCATATTCCTGACTCCAGGTCCAGAACTGTATCCAGCTGGCTCTATGTGGAAGCAGTTGATGTGTCCAAATCTGAGTTCCATAAACCAAATGATTCTGGGCATGTTTCATAACCATTCTGAATTTCAGTTTTCCCTGCTAGAAACTGGAATCAATAATATTAGCAATATCTTTCTCACAAGATTGGGGTGATCAAGTATATACTTTGTAAAATAAAATAATATAAATTGTTCAGATATCTGTGTTAAAAATTTGGGTGTAGCAGTAATGTTCCCCCCTATCCTTTTTGAATGGAAATATTTCTACTTCTTTCAACATGTTCTTGTTCCTTCAACTTATTAATCATTTGTCCCAGATTATCAGTGTTTATTTTTAAATGAAACTGTATTTGTTATTTCTCTTTCTCAGGAAGTTGGAGAGTGTGTGTTGATCTCATGAGATCATGGAGGACTCTGCACCTGGGGTAAGAGTGACCTTGGATCCAAAGAGTTGCTCCCCCATCCGTAGTGGAGTTCTTGAGGCTGAGTTGGGGGAATAAACCTCTTTGTCTGTCCTGTCCTCCTTCAAACCCCGCCCCTGCCCGTGGCTCTTTCCCTTACTCCCTTCTTTCTTCCCCCTTCTCTTTTCCCTTCTCCCTCTCACCCCCACTGCCTTTGGCTTTGGTAGATGTTTTCTTGTTTTCAACCATACCCATTGGCCCTTTGAGAAGTGCTATTCATTTCTCTCTTCTGAAAAGCAGGAAAGAGGAATAAGCATTTATATAGTGCTTACTACATGCCAACATTGTGCTTTACAAATATTATTTGTATAGCTATAAATATTTATTATATTTATATTATTCTAAATATTACAAATATTATTTCATTTGGTCCTTACAACAACCCTGCGAGGTAAGAGAAATACTTTCCTCTTAATAAACCCATAAATGTTCAAGGTTTAGCTTGGAACTTATATTAAGAAGTGAGTTAATCACGCTAACAATAATAACCTTTATATAGCAGTTACAATGTGCCAGGCACTGAGCTAAATGTTGACAAGTATTATCTCATTTGATCCTCACAACAACCCTGTGAGGTAGGTGCTATTATTATTTCCATTTTGCAGATGAGAAAACTGAGGCAGGTAGAGGATAATAATTATAATAGGTAGCATTTACATAGTCTTTTAAGGTTTTCAAAGCATGTTACAAATAATATTTCATTTTATCTGCATAAGAAATCTTAAAGGTAGGTGCTACCTTTGTCTCCATTTCACAGATGAGGAACATGAGACTGGCAGAGGTTAAGTGACTTGTTCAGGGTCACACAGCTACCAAGTGTCAGAGGCTTGATTTGAACTCAGGTTTTCCAGAGTACAGTCCCAGTGCTCTGTCAACTGGGCCAATATAGCTGCCCCCAAACAATGTGCTAAAGAAATAATGAGTAATAGCTCATGTTTATGTAGTACTTAATGGATTAAAAATACATTCTTATATATTATCTCACTTAATCCTTACAACTGTGTCAGGTAGTGGTGGTGGTGATAGCAGTGATATTATTATCATTATTTGAAAAGTGAAGAAACTGAGCCATAGAGAGGTTGGATGACTTGCCTGAGGTCACAGAGGTGTTGAGACGAAGAAGGGTTAAGGCATAGGTTTCCTGCTTTGTTCTTGTTCTCCTCACTAAATAGCTTCTCTTATAGAAAATCATATAACAAAGGCAAAATACTCACTCTCTGAATTGATTTGGAGATAAATGAAGCAGGTTTATGTTCTAGCCTTAGATAGACTTTGCACAGGAGACGCTCCCAGGTCTACCTGAATCATCAGGTCATGCCCTCACCTTCTTCTTTAATTAATTTATTTATTTTTAGTTTTCAACATTCACTTCCATGAAATTTTCAGTTCAAATTTTCTCCCCATCTCTCCACTCCCCTCACCCCAAGATGGCGTGTAATCCTTATCTTCTTGCTACTAATCTGTTCTGGTTCCCTTAGATCTCACAGCTTTATGTCGTGTTTTCTCCACACTCCTCTTTCTTCCTTTCTTCGAGCAAAATTGGCCTGATTTTATATGCTAGAAACTTCAACTGAGGAAATAACAGTTGTTCATCTGTTGAAAGTTGCTATGGTTGCTTTAGCTCTGCAGACGATAACATCAGGTGACCACTTTGGAGATTTATAACAAATCAGAATCATGGCCCCCTTATTCAGGATATTCTTTTCTTCCTTGAAGGTTATGGAGACAATAATATTAATCTAAGAGTTTTCCACCTACTGAGATTTCTTGCCAGTCAAAAACCTAAAGATAAAGGAATTATTTAAAGTAAATTTAGTAATGAAAAAGTGGAACACATCGATATATGTGAAAGATATACTGGGGGATACAGATATGATCTTTGTAAGACCTCAGACCTAGAGCACAGAGGATCAAGATACAATCGAAACCTTTCTCAGTAGTATGCGTAGATCAAGTTTCTATCCAGAAGTATCCTCTGGGAACAACAAAAATTTAGTTTAAGCTCTTAAATTTCCCTAATCCATTTAAAGCATGAATGCAAAGACATCAAACATAAGACCAGGTAGTAATATCTGCCTCTCTTCAGTAAAGCAATAGTCAGCTCTCCCTCCTCCTCTCTCCCCTGACTTCCCTGGATTCATTCTCCTCTCAGCAAAAATCCCACCTTCAGCAAGAAGCCTTTCCCTATCTTCCCTAATTCTAGAGAATTCCCTCTGAGATTACTTCCAATTTAAACCATATATATGTATGTACATGTGTGTATGTATATATCTACATTTGTATATGTACAAATATGTCTGTCTACCATTTATCTATCTATCTATCTGTCTGTCTGTCTGTCTGTCTGTCTATCTATCTATCTATCTGTGTATCTATCTATCTATCCATCTACATCTTGCTTGCAAATACTTGTTTGCATGTTATCTCCCCCATTGGAATGTAAGTTCCTAGATGGTGGAGGCTATTTTTGTCTTTCTTTGTAGCCCTAGAACTTAGCCCACTACCTGGCACACAGTAGATGCTTAATAAATATTTGTTGACTTACAGTGGGTTCTGGATTCATTGTTTCCCTCCTCTTTCCCTACTTCAACTAAATTTCAGTCCCTGCAAAAGTTACAGTCCAATACTTAATGATATCCTAGCAGTGTAATAGAATTGAGGCCTAGTGAATGGATAGCACTAGCTTCTTGCCATTTGCTTGCTTCCCTGTGGGGTCTGCTCGATTGCTTGCTCCAGCCTCTGTGCACCAGTATACTCTCTCTCCTTCCGTGTCATAGTCTCCCAGACTGTTGATTGGCCTCAGTTCATACTCAGGGCAGAGAGCAGAGCCATAAACTCAAGAAGTATGTGGCTGGAACTTCACTCAGCTTTTCCTTAGGGGTTATCCCAGCCAACTCCATATTCCCATCTAACCAAGAATGACCATAATATTCTTCCTATTGCTGAGGAGCCCCTAGCTTTCTTCTATCTCAACCCTGCTGTCCTGCTTCAGTTCTCAACTGTAAAATGGAGGTCGTAATAGGACCTACCTCCAAGGGTTGTTGTGAAGAGCAAATGACATAATATTTGTAAAGTGCTTAGCACGAGCTTCCTATATAGTAGGTGCTATATAAATGCTTAGTTTCCTCCCTCCCCTCAACCTTCATGCCAGGGAGGGGAAGGAGCCACACAATTCCTATCATGGCTAGTCCTCTTAGCTCATGACTAGCTGTTGACTCCACCAAGAGCCTACTACTGATGAGGGTCCTCCTACAGAAACAAAAACCAATTTTCAGGGATTCTTAATAGTGGAGGAATACTTGGCACAGGTATAATAGCCCTTAGCAGTCTTTTCATCATCTTTGTTATTGGCCAACATCCCTGGAAAGCAGGAAGAAGGAAAAAAAAAGAGAAGTAGGTAGGATTGCATCCATGGTGGCAGATGGTGTGGGAGGCCACATGGAAGTTTAAAGTTTCTGTCCCAGCACATGTGTGGGTGGAATAGTTGAAAGGCCAGTTGGAGTCAGAAAATCTGGCTAGGTGTCAACCCTGCCTCTTGTGACCTGAGTGACATCAGATGAGTCATTTCTCCTCTCTTGGTCACAATTCCCTCACCTGCCACAGAACCACTAGACTATGGAATTTTAATGTCCTTTCCAACACTAATATCCTGAAAGCTGGGGATAGGATATGTTTTCTATTTCTCCAGTGCTTTTGTTGAATCAATCTATGCACCCATCTATGAACTTTTATTGAACTTCTGTGCACAGTCTGTTCTTGCATAGTGATATGCAAGTCACACAAATTTGGTCTCTCCTGGTCCTGGTCAAAAATTATTATTAATAATAATTTGAAGGTATATAAATACATAAATACATTTATATAGATTTTTTCATTCTTAAATGGATGGACTGCTTTAAAGTAATTCAATCTACTAGTTATTTTAGAAGTATATAGACACAAATAGATCATCTAGTTTTAATGCACATTTAGTCAAGCTAATTTTCCCTTATAGTCAGAAAGCATTTTTGAATCTGTTTCTTCACATAGAAAATATTTGCACTGTCCCTCATAGTGCTGCCACTGTACCCATAAAGTAATAGGTATAAGTTGTATTACATATCAATTTATATAAATTATTTTACATATGTATGGATAACATGTATATCATATTGTACATAATATTATATGTGGTGAGGAGAGGGGTGGAAGGGGCATCTAGATGGTATAGTGAATAGAGCACCAGGCTTGGAATCAGGAAGAGCAGGAAGAATCATCTTCACAAGTTCAAATCTGGCATCAGACACTTACTGGCAGCATGACCCTGGGCAACTCACTTAACCCCTATTTGCCTCAGTTTCTCATCTGTAAAATGGGGACACACTATAGATGGAAATGGCTAACCACTTCAGTATCTTTGCTAAGGAAATCCCACTACCTACTGGACAACAATTGTGTATAAATTGTATTACATGTCAATCATATATATAAATCTCATTATATATATGTATGTATGTATGCACATCTAACTATATCTTTATCTATACCTATATCTATTTCTATACTGTGCTTTATGGGTACAGTGAGCATTGTGAGGAGGCAGTACAGATATTTTGTAGATGAGGAAACTGAGATCCAGAAATGCTCTGTGACTATAAGGGAAATAATCTAGCATGGCCAATTGTGCATTAAAGCTGGAGGATCTATGTTGTTGACCTGAAAGTTTGCTTAAAAGAGGCAAAGAGGCTAAATTCATATTGTTTATTCCCTTAAAGCTAGAAGATACGTGATCATGGAGCCAGAAGGAAACTTCTGACTGTCTGATACAAAAATGACCAAGCTTAGATCTCTTTTAGGACAATCCAAGGATGTCTGTGTCCCTAAGATTTGTGGTCTCTATGTGTCTAACTATACCATGTGAAAGGAATTTTCTTAATTGAATAAGTTATAAATACAGTAAGATAAGAGAGTTGAAGTTTCAGCTGAAATCAGGACCCAGGATATCTGTGTTTTCTTTACCATTAACATGCCATAACATAGTATATGTTCACAAAATATTAAGATATAGAAAAAGTCTTATTATTCAAGATAGTGTCTTGGATTAAGAGTCTCATAAAGAATGTTAAGTCAACCCCATCTGGCCTTGTTGACATAGAAAGAAATATTCACTGAGTTTTCTTCAGAGACCAAAGAGGCTATTAGGCCAAGGTTCTTCTTCTGGTTGGTTAATTCAGGCTCTGGCCCTTATTAAGGTCCAAAAATGATATTAAATGTTATCATTTCTTCTTTTTGGTCAAAAGCAAGCTTAAGGGTTCACCTATAGACCAAGAAAAGTATGGAAAAAGCCTCTCTATTCTTCAAAGGGGGAAGTTAAAAAAAAAAATTCTTATCTAGGTGGAGTTAGGTTTTTTCCAACTGCTTCCTGAAATAGGGGCCACTAAAGACAAGGTCAAATTCTTTGTCAGACTCATAGGGTGAGTGGGGAGATGGGAGAAGATGTTTTTTCCCTGTTGTTAGACTTCCCCAGAGATGGGCAGCCACTGCAGGGTAATTGCAAATAGGCGAAAGAAGCAGGCTTCAAGGAGGATCAAAGTAAGGAGCATAAAGCTACAAAAAATATAAGTAACCAGTCCTAGGTATGCAAAGGGCTCAGGTAGGGAGGGAGCTGTCCTTCATGAAGGTCTGGTCCAGACTCTTGGAAAAGCTGTCTACGTCTGATGTTGTTTTATTTCAGGGTCCTTCAAAATCAGAGGGCAAGGTCTCCTATGACTTCAGATGTTCACTCAACATCAGGGGCAATAGATGGATCTAAGAGTCCATATAGTCAGACTGACCTGACAGGGGCTCCCAGAAAACATATGATTTGATAATTGAGAGATAAATAACTAAAGGCACATAGCAATGGCTCAGTTTCCCAGCCATGTGGGGTTAGGTTCAAACAACACAATAAAGTTCCCCAAACATTCACAAAACTGCATTTTTACATTGTCAGGTACAGATTAAACTTAGATGACTCACAATAAACTAGTTTTGAGAAGGGAGATTTACATGTCACCAAGATAAATAAGAAAACGTAAACATGAATCATAACTAACATCAACTTCCCTTTATCCCAGTTGCTTATTCCCAACATCCATTTAAGTAGCATTGTTTGAATCCTAGATGTCTCATGTAGTTATCTGACCCCTTTGACAATAGGTTTTATTCTTGCGATAGTTTTGAAAGGGGGTTCTGCTTCTCTGGTTCAGATCTAAAAGTTCCCAGATAATTCTGACTTAGTATAAATTAGTAAAATCTCATAAAATTGGTTCTCCATTTTTGAAACTTCAGAGAATTTCACTTTATACTATTTACTGTTTCTGCTGTAGCTGGTATAAAAATCTTTTAAAATGTGAGGGTGCAACTATAAAATGAATTCATCTGCATTTAAAATTATCAACCAGATACTTTAATAAAAGAGAAATAATTCCACTTTTACTACTATCTTATACAAATTTTGTGCAAAAATCCAAATTTGAGATCTTATTATCAAAATATGATAAATTTTGGAAGTGAAACATATACATCTGTATATAATTCTTAGAGGAATCAGTCTGATCCTGTTGCTTTTCCTAAAAATTTTGCTATACCATTTAATCAGACATCTATCGCATTATATCTTTGTCTTACTACTTTGTCTAATCATTTCTTCCTTTGGAGGATGTCATCTCTATATTATATTCATTTGGACATGAATGTAGGTTAAAGTTGTAAACTATTCATTCTTGCATCCCATTATAGTAACTGACAGATGTTCCAATTTTCATCAATATTATTTAATAGATTTAGCCTTGTACTTACAGAACTTCTTGATTATAGAAATTTGCTACAAAGGGAAAAGAGGGACAGTGTAACATATCTTAACAGAAGGAAAGAGCCTCCTTAGCTCTGTTTGATTCCATGAATGAGCCATTATCTGATAGTCAAACACGTGGTCACGAGGTGCTGAAAGCAGGGCTTAGGAGTAATCAGGTGGAGAATTTTCCTTTTCCAGAAAGGAAATTTAGGGAATAGAGTTAAGAAGAGCCTACCTAGGCCATGTCCAAGGTTGTCTTCAAAACCTTCCCAGGTATTCACCTTTAGGAATTTTTAGCTTGCAGCACATGCCAATTAGCTTTATGATAACTTAGACAACTATTCCTGTAGTCAGAGCTTAAAACAATAGTAAATTGTAGTTCCATGAAGTCTTAAATAGAAAATAAATATGGGCTAGTATGCCTCAGATATGGCCATCTCAAATTTAATTGAGTTATTAATTATCAAATTAAATTACAAAACTTTTCCTGTCTTCTTAAAATACTTCCTCACATTCTTTAAACATACTTAATCAACTGAAACTGATCCAGAGCAACTATTGTAGGGACGGAGGGGTTTGGATAATTCCTGTTTGTTCCCAATCATTCTTATCCGCTATCCATATTTTCAGTCAGGTGTTTATTTATCCTTCCAAATCTCTTGATTCGATTCTCCAGATTATCCAACTTTCCTTTAAATTTTAACCATAGTGGAAGGTAGCTCATAAGTTATTACTTTTGACTAACATAACTGTACTGGAATCCCATTCCAGGTTAAACAAAGCAAAGAGATTAATGACTAACCTTACAGACTGATGAATTTATGTTCTTCATCCACAAGCTTTTTTATCCTTCTCTAATTATGCTCACTGCGGAAGAACGATATACTTCAGGATTTAAATCTTTTACATACAATAAGTTCAAACATTTATTTTAACTCTTGTTTAGGCCGTGGAGTGACTATAAATTCAGGTTAAAACAGCAAAGTTCTCTTCTGCTTTACAGTTTAACAGTAAATTATTTTGAAAATTTAGTAGACCTTCTAAAAGTTTACACAAGATTTTTCAAAACATTTTTTTCTAAAAGTATTTTCCCTTCCTTAAATACAGTTAAAATTTATCTTGATGTTCACTAAACTTTTAGGAAGAAAATTAGTAAGGAACTTTTAAAATAATAGATATCTCTTTCTTCCTCCTTAAAACAAAAATAGACCTTTAAAATTGGAATTCATTAAACTATACTGGTATAAAGTAACACAAATTTACAAAGTAATATAACAAAACTAAATTCTTAGTTATTACAGAATTCCTAGGTATTACAAAGTTCCTCAGTCAAAAAAGTGTTTGTAATGGAGAGATTTAGTTTCTATAAGTCAAGAAGGATATACTCAATTAATTTAGTCTTATCACAATAACAAATTATATATATATATCACTAGAAATTAAGTACATTCTGGCATTTCACATAGATAAATTCCATAAATTTTCAAATTAATATACATGAATACATCCTTAGATGAAGCAAGCGTGAAACTCACACCCCTATGTTTTTTCCCAAGAATTCTCATTTGCTCAATTGGAATTCTACAACACAGAAACTTTTGCAGTTTCTAAGAACTTTAGGTTAATGCATTTCTAAACCACCTGGTGCAATATGTGGAAACTATAACTTTATACCACTGTATGTATTTTCATAATATTCAAGATTTCAAATGGAAAAATCTGCTATCATAGTAAATATCAAGTTATCTAATTATAGCACACTACTTTAAAAGCTCAATTCATAACACAAAAAATAGCTTCAGATGATATCAATTGCATTTCCAGAAATTATTGATCTAATTACTTCTGGTAATTAAAATCACTTCAAAGTTATCAATTACATTAAATTTGAGGGAGATAATAACAATGTTATATCTAACAGATGTCAGTCATTATGTTAAACATTTCACAATAATTATGTCATTTTGATTCTATAACAACAATCATTATTATTTTCCTTTTACAAATCAGGAAATGGGTCAAACAGACATAAAATACATTTTTTTTTTACAATTGGAACAGAGAAGTGTTGAGTTTACCAAGAGCAGAAAGGCTGGTGTCTGATGGTGAAAATTTTTGTAGGCAGGGCTTAGGGATTGCTAGTCAAAAGCCTGACACATCCACCTCTCCCTTCCCCCATAGCTGTAGAATTTACTAAGTCTGTGATAGCTTGCAGCTGCTGGGACAGGGTAGGCAGAATGTATAGAACCTAGCTGACATTTCCAAGCATTATCTGGAAGGGTGGGCTACAAGGTGCCAATGGGCACAGGACTGTTAGAATCACTGCCAGTCTACAGGTATTGCTGTCCCTACAATTCTCCTGCATTCTCTTCTCTATAATTTGATCTGGAATGAGAGGGGTTATCATGAACCCTTATGGACATTAAAAATCCCTCTTAACTCTTAATTAAGATGCCCTCTTAACTCTTGGGGAGGGAGTGGGCAATGCTAAGTGATCAGGTTTGAGAGGGGGTGTTTTAGCAAGGTGAGCTCCTGGAATAACACATAATCTCAGGAGTTTCTTTTCCAGTAATGCCATATGATCAGTTTCCAAACTTTTAGATGATTAATTCCAGAATCTGCTAAGAAATTTTTAGCTGCATCTGACTTTCCATTGCAATTCTAGGTTGGCCAGACCAGAACAACAAAAAAAAGGGTGTTACAGTTTTGTTTCTTAGCTGTAGCCTTTAGAAGTCTCTGGCTGCCTGCATTTTAAGTTTACAACATGACACACTCATTCACAGCACACATGCTACAGAGAGACACACTGACAAACTGACAATTAATGACAGGACAGAGTTCACAGCTAATGACAGAGAGGGGTTGGATCAGATGCTTGTTAGAAATCCCCATCATGAATTGGCTATTATTATTCTAAGAAAAAGAGGTTGCAAAGATTCAAGACCTGACAGAATAAGGGTGGATCCTGCAGGCCTTTCCTCAGATCATCTCTAGAGTCATTGGAAGGGTGGGGAGACTTGGTACCCTGAAGTTCCTAACTACCTCAAAGGGGTAAGCCCTAATGGGAATAGATTCAGGCCTTTTGTCTGTAGGTGATTTGTATACCTGTCTTCAACAACAGAGCCCTTAAGAGAAGGTCGGGAGCAGGAAGAAGGAGAAGGCAACTGATGCTGAGCATAGCTATCCTCTTTAGGGCTACAGAAGGTAAGAAAAAGTGAGGAGGGAGGAAATAACGGCAAGGTGCAGTTATCCTCCCCAGATCAAAGCCTTTAAGGGAAGGGGGAAGAAGGAAGGAGGTGAGGAAAAGGGAAGAGGGAGTGAAAGGGTAAGACTGGTTGGGAGCCCTTGGAGTAGAGGGATTTAGCCAGTAGTGGGGTGATTTTGAAGCAGTTTTGTGAGCCTTAAAGGAAAAGCCTTCTACCTTTTGTTCTCCTTCATTTTCAGCAAGCCCAAGATGAAAGCATTTCCACTCCTGGCTGGATGTTTTGTTGACCTTTAAACTTAATTTAGTTTTAAGATAAAGTAACTTTGACTGATCTGAAAGAGCCCTATTGTGGCCAACATAATTTAGGGCTATCTTTAGTTGACTGACACTAGTGCTGGCAATATTTGTACTCCTATCCTAAGATCAATCATCAAAGGAGACCCAATTAATGCAAAGAGATTTAATGCCATTTGGTCCCACCACAAAATTAGCTTAAAGGGAAATTTAGGAACTTCAACCAAACTAGTGGGAGTCCTTTGGAAGCTGGTAATAGAGGAACTTACCCAAACCAGTCAAGGTTAAGACTCCAGGAAACATGAATCCTGAGGTGCCTGAGACTTTGGCACAGGTGCCAAAGTGCTCTTCTAATCCATGAATTCAATCTGACTGTCCTGGCACCATACTGTCAACCTGAAAGTATGGTTAAAAAGAGTTAAACAGATTAGATTCATATTGTTTATTCCCTTAAAGCTAACAGATACATGATCATGGAGCCAGAAGGAAACTTCTGACTGTCTGATACAAGGATGACCAGGCTTAAATCTGTTTTAGGATAATCCAAGGATGTCTGTGTCCCTCAGATTTATGGTCTCTATATGTATTTAACTATACCATGAGAAAGGAATTATCTTAATTAAGCTGTAAATACAATAAGAGAGTTGACAAAGTTTCAATTGAAATTAAGCCCCAGGATATCTGTGTTTTTTTACCATTAATATATGCTATAACCCAGTATATGTCCACAAAATATTAAGAAAATATTAAATTATACATATAATATATACACTAAATTAAATTTTAAAAATATGGAAAAAGTCTCATAATTCAAAATAGTTTCTTGGGCTAAAGGTCTCATAAAGAATGTTAAGTCAGCCTCGTATGGCCTTGTTGACATAGGAAGAGGTATTCTCTGAATTTACTTCAGAGAACAAAGAGGATGTTAGGTCTAGGCTCTTCTTCTTTTGGTTAATTCAGGCTCTGTACCTTATTAAGGTCCAAAAATGATATTAAAGTTATCAATGCCTACACAATTCTGAAACAACTACTCCTTGTTGCCCTTTAGTCATGTTTGATATTTCATGCTCCCTTATAAGGTTTTCTTGGCAAATATCATGATGTGGTTTGCCATTCCTTCTCTACTCATTTCACAGATAAGGAAACTGAGGCAAAAAGGGTAGAGTGACTTGCCCAGGGTCAGATTTAAACACAGGAAGATGAGTCTCCCTGAATTCAGGCCTGATGTTCTATCCACGGAGCCACCTCTCTGTCCAAAAACAACCACTCTACTGGGCCACTTCAAAATAGCCCTTCAATTTAAGTATGAAAAAATAATTAAGTTTTTGACTCATCCTGGTGCAACTAGTGACTTCTAAAATAGTTCCTTTTAACACAGAGATAGGAAGAAGTTTCTTTCCTTCTTCCTTCCTTCCTTCCTTCCTTCCTTCCTTCCTTCCTTCCTTCCTTCCTTCCTTCCTTCCTTCCTTCCTTCCTTCCTTCCTTCCTTTCTTTCTTTCTTACTTTTCCTCTGTCCACACAGGGTATCACACTCTTATCTGCTTGTGCTGTGCCCAAAGGGAATATGAATTTTACTCTCTGAACTTTTTTTAAAAATTACAATTAATTAATCATTTTTTCTTTCTGAAAGATAGGCCTCCACCCTAAATCACAATGGCTCTCACTGACTGGCCAACATTAAGTCCCAGGTCAAGATCTACTTAGTCATTGTTTGACCCTGATTGGCTCAGCATAAGTATAAATAGCAATTGCTCCTGTTTTGACCAGAAACCCTAGAATTTTCCCCTCGCAGACTGATTTTTTTTTTTTTGACTAGGCAAAGAGATCTCATTTCTTATTATTAAGCTTTAATTGAGTGGACATTGCCTCAGTCAAACTGAGACCTGTTAAAGAACTTAACTTGAAAAAGCCAAGGTCTCCTACTGCATCCAGGGCCATCTCAGTTGACCTGATCTATATCTGGCCTCTGGATCCAGAAGACTCTGCTGGGGTGATGGGACCTGGACCTCTAAAGGGAAAAAGACCATATTTTTGAAAGCAACCCAGTCCCTGAATTTTCCCATTCATTTCAGTAGCCCAGATTGTTGGTGCCTCTGTCCAGGGCATCTGGCCCACCTCAGCCAACCTAGATCACTTAATTAGTAACTTGACAGTCCTTTCACTATTGCTTCTGACTCACCACAGACTACTTACTACTCCTTAATGCCATCCACTTACTTTTGCTGTTCTTTTTTGTAGCATATAAGCATCAGTCTCACCCCTATCAAGTTGCAGATTCCCTAAGAATCTTGCCAAAGCTGTCAGCATTACGAAAATCCTTGTCACTTTGACTGGAAGAAGATTTGAATGCATGAGTTAATTCCAGGTGTTGCTTTCAAAAATATGTTCTTTTTCCTTTTAGGGGTCCAGGTCCCATCACGCATCAACTCTGGAGGAAAAGTGAGGCTGATGACTTTGTACATCTCTACGTCACTTAAATCCAATTTACTTGCATGTCATGGCATCATCTCCCTGATATCATGGTCCTTTTAGAGAACGAAAGGCAGTACTGAACCCAAAGGTGGATAAACAAACATTCTGAAGTTGACATTCCTAGAATGTGTCTGACCATGTCACCTCCCTGCTCAAGGAATTCCAGCAGTGCCATTTTCTCTAAGATTCACAATCCTGTCTCCCTTTTCAGGCTAATTGTACATTATTCTCCTTCACATATTCTATATTACAGTCACGTTGGTCTCCTTGCTGATTGGATAAAACATTCAATCTCAAAGTTTTGAGCTATTCCCTTAATGAATAAAGAAACTTTGGTTCCTGGTAGTTCAAATCTCACCAGCATGTCAGATAAAACATTCCATCTCTCATGCCCAGCTTTTGCATAACTATACACATTATTCCTGGAATGTACTATCTTCTCACATCTGCCTTATAAAATCCCTACTTTCTTCAAAGACTCATTTCAAAGGTCATCCCCCCATATGAGAACTGTATTAATCCTTTTAGTTGCTGGTGCTCTTCCTCTTAAAAACTGCTTTGGATATATATTGTATACATTTTGGGGTATTTATTTAGCTGTATTTATCTGGTTCCCCCTTGTAATTCAGAGGTAGAAGATGTAAATGTGCAAAAAGAACTGAGAGCTCCCCCCTCATGACTGGCTTATTTGTAATAATACTAGTCTCAGACATGACTTTTTATTTATACACTGTCTCTCTCCTGTGGGGACCTCCTCTCCCCACCTCACCTCAGCACATACTGCTAAGGAATAGTGCCTCCGAACTCTTTAAACAGAAGACAAAATTTCTATTCTTTTTCTCCCACTTCAGCTCTTACCATCCACTTAAAGGCAAAAGAAACTCTCCCTCTCCCAAGTTTTCCCTACTGTCACACTACTCATGACTAGTAGCTACTATCTCTTTTTTTTCTTTTCTTTTTTCTAGTGTATATTAAATTGGAAAAGCATCAGAATTGAAAGAGTCACAGCAAAGATGGCAAAAGTCTGTGCAGCCTTCATTTTGGGGTTGGCAGCCCAGGAAGGTGAGGTTGTAAGCTCTTCTCATTCTCTTTCTCCTTCTTTAGGTTGGGCAGAAGCGATTATCCCTTGATTCACCTGATAATTATAGGTTTATAGGTTTTGAGTCATTCCCTTAATGAGTAGAGGAAAGAAATGTTGGCTCCAATCTCACCAGTATGCCATTTGCTCCTGTTTATCTCTCAGACTGTCTTCCTTATCTCCACTTTCCAATGTCCCCATCAACAACCCATTAGCTCAGTGCTGGAATCATAGGATTGACTGAGTAGGGTGGGGATCAAGAGTAGATTTTGTTTCTCTAACCCTTCAATCCCATTCCTTTAGGTGGATTGCTGGGGTGTATTCTTTCTTCTTTTTCTCCCTCAGACATTCAAACTCTAGGTTTAAAAACCACCATTTCCATGACCTGTAGGCTGTACAGTTTTTGTAGGTATATATGCCATCCTTAATCCCTGTGGCAACATTCACTTATCAGAAAGCTGCGGGGGGAGGTAAAGGGTTACATCACTTTAGAATATAAACCTCTTAAGGGTGGAGATTGTCTGATTTTTGTGTTTTTGTGCCTAGTATCTAGCACTATGCCCATCACATAATAGGAGCTTAGTAAATTCTTGCTGAATGAATAAATGAATGAAGATTTTTGGGGGAACTCAAGAGACTGACATGCTGGTGAGAGTTGAACTACCAGGAGCCAAAGTTTCTTTATTCATTAAGGGAATAGCTCAAAACTTTGAGAGTGAATTTTTCTACTACTTGTCTGCTATAAGGAGAAAGGACAGTTCCCTCTCTCTGGTTTTCCCTTGCCCCTTTCCCCCATCACTCTATGTGTTAGTTTTTCAAAGAAAAATCTAGGCCAATTTAATACTACTGTCACTAACATGTGGATTGAAATCCTTTGTTCTAAAAAATGTTGCATGATTATATAACTATATGAAGACTTTAGGATATCAACTCCCTCTTCCAATTTAGAATTATGATTTATTAAGTAAGTCCTAGGGAGAGGTCTGGGATACACAAATGATTAGGTGATTTACCCCTAGTCACATAACTAGCAAATGTTACATTGCTCTGACATTAAGACAAGTACTCTTTAAAAATCATGGTGCAATTCTATAATAATATTGATGTTTAAACAGAGTTTTAGGGTTTGCCAAGGACTTTGTGTACATTATCTCATTTGAGCCTCAAAATAACCCTGTGAGTTGGGTGCTGTCAGTTCTCTCATTTTATGGATGAGATCCTTAGAGAGTTTACAGCTGGGATGGGTAGGAGTAAGATCCAAAGCCACTTACTCTCTAACCCTTTTTTGGGTGACAGTGGACAGAATGCAGGGAGTCCACTTGGGCAGATATGGGTTCAAATCCCATCTCTGACAATTATTAACTATATGATCATGGACAAAATCAATGAAGCATTCTGAGACACTGTCTCCTCATTGATAAAATAGTGATGCTGATGCCTATGATACCTACTTCAGTCAAGGTCCTGCACACCTGCACCACATTGTCTCTGTGTTATAGTCCATGACTAATCCGCCAAAATGTGAATTTACTTCATGTTTCTTTAGCACTGATGAGCATCACTGAGAGTAATTGGCAGGCCTCCAACCTGTCAGTGAGTTAGGGGGATGTGTACCCCAAACATGTGAAGACTTCCCTCAGTGGACTAGGAGGATGAGAACAGTTTGTTCCAATGGCCTATGAAAGCAGCTGAAGCAGGCACTGCGGAGCAGCTAGAACTTGGGCACACATTGAAGATGTCAGGGTCATTCATGGCATCCTGAACCATTATCAGTCATCTTTTGTTCTGCCACTGGACTTTGATGACTCCAAAAAAGAGAGTGAGGCTGACGACTTTGTGAAATTTAGCTTCATTTAAATTCAATTCATGTACAAGCCAAAATGTCAGCCTGTTATGCACCGCCACCACCAGCCCTATCAGCACCACCACCTCCAGCGCCATCACCAACATCAGTATTGGTCCCCAAATGAGTATATTTTCTTCAGGGATATTTACTCATTATCATTCCATATTTATACAGAGTATCACAAAAGTCTTAAAGCAATTTTAAGCTATCAAATCTGATCAACTGAAATTAAAGAGCTTAAAATTGCACCAAGACTTAAGAATTACTCTGTTTTTAGGACTCTTTCAGATCAGGGACACTGGTTTTGCTCTTTTTGTATGTTAGCGCTTGGAGTAAAGTATCACAGTGGAAAAGATGCTTAACTTAGATAGTTGATCTTGGAATTTTCCTTAATATATGACCTTGGGCAAATGCCTTTACTTCCCTGGGTGGTGGTTTCCTAATTTCTAGAATAAGGGGGTCAGACTTGATGACCTGTAAGGTCCTTTCCAACTCTAGATCTAAAATCCTCTAATACTGTAAGAACATTATAAGTTGAAGGCTGAATGAATGTTATCCAGAGACACAAGAAGGAATAGAAAAGGATCAAAGGTCAGAACTCTAAATAATGAGAAAACTTATCTGGTATGTGTTTCTGAGACCTGGATATTTGGAAATGCCAGGAGTTGGTGTTTTGGCTATTTACTTACCTGAGAATGGCCTGAGGCAGATTTTCAATGGAACACAAACCCAAGAAATAAGCCCTCGAGAATCAGAAGCACCTATCATCCTTACCAGAGAGAGCAATGAATTCTTCCGCCAATAAGTCCCTTCTTCCCCAGAGACTCTGTCTACAGGAAGTGGTAACCTAACGTCTTACAGTTCTGAGGTAAAACAATCTTTAAGATAGGGAGGGGATTGATACCAGTGGGTGTCACTGTGTTGGACACATCTGGCTGACTGGTGCCAGATCTTTTTTGCTCTATCTTGTTTGGTAGGGTGGTTTGGGATAGAATCTTTCCTCTAGTCACTCTCCTCTCTTATCCCTTTCTCTCTGAATCTTTTATTACAAAAATTAGCTCAATTTTTGACATACAAGTAAAACAGCCTGCCCCAAAGTTCTTAATGCAGTTTTAATCTTTCATACTTTGCCAAATGCCCTTGTCAGGTCCATGTGGTCCCCTCCTCTGCTGTTTCATGGTGTATACTGAGGTAAAAAGTTAGTAGTATAGTCACAATAGCACAGAGCTTCCAGTTAGGAAAATTCCTAAAATTCAAATGGAACTTTGACTCATTGCCCTAGTTCAGTTTTGCTGTAGTTTAATGTAGTTTGCTGTATTTTCTGTAGTTAATCTTGGCTTCTTTACATTTAAGGCTAAAATCAGGAAGAAGAGATATTTGGGCAAAAAAGTAAGGAGATGTGTTAGAATGTTGGCTTCTAGGCAGGAACAGGGAAAAAAATTGGGGGAGGAAAGACCTTTCATTAGATCTTTGCTCAGTCTTCTTTCTAATCTTTACAACATAGATTTTGAACTAAAAGTGCCCTTAGGAACCATCCAACTGCCTCCTGTCTCTATTACAGATGAGGAAACTGAGACCCAGGGAGATTAAATGATTTACCTGGTCACACAGGTCGTAAACCACTGAGCTATTCCCACTATACTAAGTGGGTCCCATACCTTATTGTTCAGCTCTACTTGAAAATGAATCCTGGGGACTCTTCCCCGTTGGCCACTAGGGGGTACTATGGATCCATAGAAATTAATCATCCTCTGGCAAGAGCCTGGAGATAAGGTATGGATGGAGAAAGGGAAAATGTAAAACCTTTAAAAATAAGATTGCTTGCAGCATTCATTCCTGACATAATATTCCCTTCTTTTCTAAAGGCTTGCCTATGTTGCATCTATATATTGAAGGAGAGGCCAGGGTGGTTGTCGCTGTCTTCCCTTCCCAGTACATGTGTAGGCAGAAACAGTCATTGTCCCCACATCTAGGAAGTTTCCAGGAGTCAGAAATGGAGGAGGGGAGAATCCCCCCACAACTAGACTGCCTGACCCATGAATTCTCACCTAATTTATGAAAGGCTCTATAGAGCATAGGAAGGAAGGAAAAAGGAAATGAACCTAGCTTGGGCAGAGAATACTTTGAATCTGGAGGAATCAGTGAGAAAAGAGATATAACAGGCTCATTCCATCTATTAGGAACTTGAACCCCCTTTCAGTTTAACTCTCAATCTAAAGGACTAGAGTTTCAAACTGGGCAGTCTCATTCCTTCCCAACTCTGCTATGGCACAAAGTTCTTGTTCTGTGTGGCTATGAGTCTCTTGGGAGTGGGCAAGCTGAGAGGAGAGGTGGGAGGTCTCTCTCTCCTGGCTACCTAGATAATCATAACATCAGAGTCTTTCATAGGTTCTGTGTCCCAGATTTCTTCTTCATCTCTCAGAGGATGCCAGATGTAGATGTAGATGCCAGAATAACTTAGAGCCCGTTACAGGTGGTCTCAGACATAGGAAAGGCAGTGACACTGAGAGGTCGCCTCCATCTTGGGACACCGGCTTGTTCTGTTCCCATTGTGCACTGGGCCAGGGTCTCTAAATGCTCTTTTACTTTTACATTAAAATATTGTGAAGCGGAGGAGATACTGCTAATTAAATCATAGTTAAAAGGCGCTGTCAGTTGAACTTCAGCATGATCTCCTGTGTATCTCTGTGCCAGCTGCAAGGATGGAATACTTCAAATTCATTTGATTCTTAAAACAGCCCTGTGATTTATTTTTATAATAGATGCTATTTTTTAATCCCAGGGTCTTTCCCAGGGTCACACAGCTAGTAAATGACTAAGGCAGGGTTTACACTCAGGTCTCTTTTACTCCAAGTCTAACACTCTAGGCGACTTTTTCTCCATATGTCACACTGACCACCCTCTCTTCTCCAGTTGCCGAGAGAAGAGACTAGCCAACGACTTGGGAGGAGCCATGCACATAGGTGGTATAGCTAGAATGCCAGGCTGGGAGTCAGGAAGACTCAAATTGCTGAGTTCAAATCTGACCTCAGAAACCTACTAGCTGTGTGATCCTGGGCAAATCACTTAACCTCATTTGCCTCAGTTTCCTCCTCTGTAAAATGAGGTGGAGAAAGAAATGGCAAACCATCCCATGACTTTACCAAGAAAGCCACAAGTAGGATCACAAAGAGTTGAATATGACTGAAAAAAGGACTGGATTACTGGAAGGAGTCAAGAATAGGTTCTTTAATATATGCTACAAAGACAAATGAACACATTTATTATGTAATCTATATTTACCACCCTCCCATCCCATATAAAAAGATACTTTGAAGGTGTGTGGGGTAGCAGATAGCATAATACTAACATATAACTTTTTGTGTGTAATTTAATTATATGAATATATTTGTATTACAGTTACAAAGCAGGGCACCAGTAGGACAGAGTTATTTATTTGCTTATCTGGGTACATGTTTTATCCCCCGATTGGATGTGTTGAAAGCAAGGGTTGTCTGTGTTCTGCTTCATATCCTTAATATCTAATATAGTGCTTTGTACTAAGCGAGAACTCAGTGCATGCTCTCTAAGTTGTATTAAGAGGACAACAGTCACTTAAAAAAATAAAGTGAAAATTAAAATACTTAAGATCCTTGATTAAATTTACTGCTTATCTCTAGAATGACAATGGGAGAGACAAGTGAAGGGGGAATTGAATTGAAATTAACTCCTCTATTTTTTAAGTAACAATAGAGAAATTAGGAAAAAAGGAGTAGAAAATACTTAAGATAATAGAACTATAAATCTGAAATGGACCTCAGAGGCCTTCAACAACATGAATTTATTATTTTGAGAAGGGGCCCATAGGCTTCACTAGACCATCAAAGCGGTTAATGATCCTTTAGCCAAGATAATAATTAAACATCACCCTGTCCACATACCTAGGTAGGACTGAATCATTCTTGTAGAGAACTCATCTCTCTCCTATAGAGAAGCTTCTGAATGAGGAAGTGGAATAAACATAGGCAAGTTATGAACCATCTGTACCAAACTGAGATATCTCAGTTATACTTGTGATGGCCATGAATACCAGGCTCCTCTGCTCTGTCTCCATTTGTCTGCTAGGAGCTGGTGAGTCCTAGATATACATACAAATGCTCTCCTGTGCTTGCCAGCCCATTGCCTGCCATGCTTTCTCTTATGGTGACAATGACAACTTCCAGGTCAGGTTTTGACTCATGTTTTCCTTCTTTTTCCCTCACAGGCCTCTTGGATGCTGGAGTCACTCAGACTCCAACACATCTAATTAGAGGGAAAGGACAGAATGCCCTGTTTAGCTGTAATCCAAATAAAGGACACTCCTATGTTTATTGGTACCAACATCGCCTGGGTGAAGAGTTTAAATTCTTGATTTACTTCCAGAATGAACAAAAGCTAGATGATTCGGGGATGCCCAAGTCTCGATTTTCAGCACAGTGTGATACCAACTTAAATTGCAAGATAGAAATCCAACTTACGGAGCTCACAGACTCAGCTGTATACTTCTGTGCAAGCAGTGTATCCACAGTGAAATAGAAACACCTCCTCTCTGAGCTAAAACCTACAATGATTCCAGACAGGAAACATCAGGGGTGGGAAAAGAAGACTGAGGTTAATTCAGGCACTGGTTACAGAGACCAACCTCAAGCTGTGTGGCACCTGGGTGGGGCAAGAGTGGGTAGAGGCCCCACAATTCAGCACATTGTAAAACTTAATAGTATCTTTTTTGGTTTGAACCCATGATTTTGTTGGTATGTTGAGGTTTAGGAGTGCTCAGGACCCCAAAATACCTATACACCAAATTCTGCCCAAATGAATTTGACCCAAGCCTTCTCTCAACCAAAGTAAAACAAAGTTTCTTAAAGATCCACCATATTGGGTAGACCCTTAAGGAATCTGAGCATTTGTAATGCTAATGCCAGAAGGCCAGATTGAATTTGAGCACCTTCACAGAGGCAAGATGAATCTTATATAGACAAAGACTGTGGGAGGGATCTAGGGGTGGTCAAGAGGTTTGAGGTGATGGGAGGAAGGGTCCAGGGAGTGGTCTGAGGTGACTAGAAGTCAGACTCCAGGAACCAATAGAATGGGATTAATGGTGGGAAGTAGTTGAAGGCTACCAGGAGATAATGGAGAGCTAGGCTAGGTTAAGGTAACAGATTTGAGGATAGAGATAATGAAAGTGTATGGCCTTTAGCAAACACCAGATTAAATGGGAAGATTCAAGGAGAGTTCAAGAGGGGCTTCCAGAGCCTATACCCCATCAGGTATAGGGAACTTCCAGTAATGAAGCTCCTTTTACCAATGCAGACTGGCTATTTTTTAAAATTAATTTATTTGTTTTCAGTTTTCTACAATCACTTCCATATATCTTAGATTTTCTCCTCTTTCTTCTTTCTTCCTTTCCCCCTCCCTCCCAAAATTGCTCTCCAGAATGGTTGGGTCAGCTGACAACTCCACCAACAAAGAATTAGTGTTCCAACTGTTGCATATCTTCTCCAACATTTATCATCTTCCTGTTTTGTCATGTTAGCCAATCTGACAGGTGTGATGTGGTTCCTCAGAGTTGTTTTGATTTGCATCTCTCTAATCAATAGTAATTTAGAGCATTTTTCATATGACTATAGATCAGACTGGCTATTTTTCTGCAATTTATTGTCATAAAGAGATATATGGAGGCACTGAGAGTTGTCATGGGAGTTGTACAGGATCACACAGCCAGTAGGTAGCAGAGGTGAGATTTGAACCCAAGTTTACCTGACTCCCCGCCAGTTTGTATCCGCTTCCATGTTTTTTCAAAGTATTTTATATTAATTTAAATATGAGTTGTACAATAAATATATCTTTATTTTTGTGTATATATCTGGATATGTTTAAGAATTTGGCCCAATGATCTTCTAAGTCAACAGTTGAGGGGGAGAGGCTGGTTGTGTGACATCTGGGGAAAGTCTCTAAATAGAGCTTGGAGTCAGGCAAACTCTTTCAAATCCTGCCTCAGACACTTACTAGCTATGTGACCCTGGGAAAATCACTTCACTCTTCTTGGCCTCATTGTGTTCTTCTGTAAAGGGGGGATAAAGATAGTCTTTCCTCACAGAGTTGTGAGGATTAAATTAATTAATATGTAAATTAATGCTTAAAGAATTGTTAGAAGGGAAATTAAAGGTCATATAACCCAACCTCTTCATTCTATTGATCACTCAAGGAGAAGGTGACGAGTACAGGCTCTGGAAACTCCCTTGAATCCTCCTTGAATCTTCCCACTTGATCTGTTATTGATCTGAAGCATCCCAGTAATCCTCTCAACTGGCCTTTCATGGTCTGCACCTGGCCCCAATCTAGACCTCCACTCTTTGATCCTACCTAGACCCCAGTCTCCTTTGACCACGTGGTCCAAGTCCCTGGTATTCCTGACCTTTCTCTGTTCCACTCACATCAAATCCTCCCTGGACCCCTCCTCCCATCACCCCAGACTACTTGACCACTCTTAGATCCCTCCCATAGTCTTTCTGTATATAAGAAATATAAATCTTGTTTCCATTGAAGTGCTCAGACTCCTTAAGAGTCTAGGCAATGCTGAGATTCCTTGAAACTGGCCAATTTGGTGGATTTTTAGTAAACCTTGTTTTTCTTTGTCTGAAAGAAGGCTAAGATTGAATTCATTTGCGCAGGGCCCTGTTTTGGGGTCTTTCACTCTTTCCACTGATTCACACTGCCTCTGAAAGTTCTATCATTCCATTATACACATGAAAAAAACCAAGACACAGAAAGTTGTCTAGGGTCACAGCAGCATAAACAGCATAAATAGTAGGACTGAAAGCCAAAGTTGATTTCAAATCCAGTTCTTTTTCCACTATCTGCATGTTGGGTCACATTTTTTCCTCCATACTTTGTACTCAGTTTCAGTCTCAACACTAAAACATTCAATGGAGAGTCAAATGGAATTATAAGCCCACTATACTCTGCTTAGTCAGTTCGCATCTAGAGCATTGTATCGGGTTCTGGGCCTCACATGTAAGGAGGTAGGGAGATACGTTGGGGTACATCCAAATGAAGATGAATACTGTGCTGGCAGAACCCAAAACCCTGCCATAGAAAAAGACTGAGATTTAGCCTGAAGAAGAGGCTTAGGGAGTAAGCAGGAACTGTCTTCGAAGATGTGAATGATTATTATCAGGCAGAAGAGAGACTAGATTTGTTCTGCTTGGCCCTAGAATAGGGGAAGCTAGAGAGATGCAAATTTTGACTCACTATAAGAGGGGGGGAAAGCCGTAATGATAGCAACAAGCATTTATATAATGCTCTAAGGTTTGCAAAGCAGTTCACAAACATTTTATTTGAACCTCACTACTTTGGGAGGTGGCTGCTGTGATTATTTTCTCATTCTCTAGATGAGGAAACTGAGACGGAGGATAAATGACTTGACCAGGGTCATTCAATTAATTAGTACATATCTGACATGAGATTTGAATTAAAATCTTCCTGAGTTCAGGTTTACCACTCCATTTATTTTACCACCTAGCTGCCAGTCCAAACAATAGTATAGGTAGTCTTGACATATAGTGAGTCCCTTATCTATGGAGGATTTTAAACTGGGCCCAGAAGACCTCAGAATCTGAGGAGTATAATGGGAAATTAATTTCTTCATGCTAAGCAGAGAGGAAGAAAAAGTACATACATGGGACCTTTGTAAACACCAAGATCATCCCTTCTCCATGTGTCTGTCTTGAATTAAGGTCTCCTTTCCCCTGACCACAGTGGGAAAGTGGAATATGGAACACAAGTGTCTTTATAATGATATGGAAATAGGGATATCACATATTGGCTCCACCTAGGGGTGGATACCTCTCCCACCAAGAACCCCAGATTGACTCTTATCCTTCTATAACTTAGAGATCAAAACCAAGAGATGGTGAGACAGCCTATTCCTACACCAATCATGAGCACCAATTTCCATTCCTGCATGGCCATTTTTCTCCTGGGAATAGGTGAGTTCTAGGTACATGGGAAGAATTTGTCGGAAAAGACTGAATTTTTCCACAGTGGGGGCAGGTAGCATCAAATCCATTCCCAGGTTCTATCTCCTATCTTCTCACTTCTTTCTCTCCAGGTTCTATGGATGCTGGAGTCACCCAGACCCCAAAATGTTTAGTCCAAGAGAAGGGACAGAAGGCTATCCTGAAATGTAAACAGAATTTGAATCATGACAATATGTACTGGTATCGGCAGGATGACAAGGAGGGACTTCAGCCTATGTTTTATTTCAATAACAAAGAGCTCTTTGGGAACTTTGTTAGCTCCAGTTATTTCCATCCTGAGCGTCTGGACAAGGCCCAATTGAGCCTTCAGATCCAACCTCTGCAACCCAAGGACACAGCCGTCTACTTCTGTGCTAGCAGTTATACCACAGTGCTCCAGAGTCACATTTTCTCTGTGCACAAACCTCCCCCAGCCACAATACTGGAAGAGGAGGATGTGAGAGGGGCCCCAGGACCAAAGTCAGAGGACAGGGGTCATTCCTTGTGAGCCAGAACTCTGAGATGGGGGTGGGATGGGGTGAAGAAAGGAGGTCATGTCAGAAGGAGCACTGGTCATTCTCAGCTTTGCTGAAGCTCATGAATCCACTTTTATCGGATCACCCCAGAAGTAATTAGGTTCTACGAAAAGCAGTTGCATTAGACAAAACCACAAGGGATTGATTTACAAGGTCTGCTATTAGTGACAATTACAACTGCTGGTACAAATTGGATCCTGGAGTAACAAGAGGATCACTGGTTTCTAGACAGAGGAACTGTGTTTTGAGTCTTGTGTGGACTTGGGAAAAATACTTTTCTCTCAGCTTCCATTTCTGTATCTGTAAAATGAGGAAGGTTGAATAGATGAACTTTCAAGTTCCTTTTACTCTGTATTGATAAGTGGATACATAACCAAAAAACGAACAAAACTTCCTTTATTTTGACCTCCCTTAAAGTCTGTGTTTCAAATCTCTTCTCCTACTCACTTCTCAACTTTTAGAAACTATTCACCTCGGTTTCCTCATCTGTAAAATGAATTGGAGAAGGAAAGGCAAGCTACTTAGAGATCTTTGCCAAGAAAATCCCTAATGAAGTCACAAAGAGCAGGACGTGACTGAAACAACTGAACAACAACCGCCACGTTCACTGTACCTACTTTACTCTCTCCTCAGTCCATGAACCACATCAACCTGGCTTCCAAGCAGGGTTGCGCTGTGTGGGAAAAAATGACTTATTATATTGTTGGGGGGAATTATCACATTGTATAAATCTAACTGCATGCAGCTAAAGGTTGTCCATACCCACAATGTCTCTTGACCCCAGTAACTCTCTAGGAATACTGGAGATGGCTACAAGGTATTTTGCATTCCCCAAGGTTCTGGATCCACCCAAATCATTCTTGTTTTGGCAAACCCAGGACTTATGATGATGCACCCAAGTTTATGGTTTGATCAAATTGCCCTTTTGGCAAAATTGTTTTACTGTGTATATGTGGTACATGTTTGAATACTCTTGTCTAAATCATATATAATGTGAAACTTCCAGAGCCTAGATGAGAGGAAGCTACCTACTTCTCTATGGTTTGCTCTCCTCTAACAAATAATCTAATAAGGTTTGTTTTTCCTAAAACTGTTTCAGATTTTGAAGTATGTTCTAGCAAACAATGTCTGGTAAATATTTAACAACCTTCTCCTTGGGGAGAAAAGTATGCAGCTACACACTCATAAATGTAATTTTCATTATTGTTTTCTCCATCACTTTCTGCAATTTAGACTATCGATAAAACCATAAATCCAGCTTGATTTGTGGTGTTTGCCAGTTTCTAAGCTTTAAAGGTTCACACTGAATATTCAGCAACAATTTTTTTCTAGTTGCCTAAGCCAGCTCCAGGACATCCCTGCTTCTGACCCAATAATTTTTTGGAAAGTTCATTCTTTAAGATAACTAGTGACCTCTAATCTCAATACTCTTCCACTTTGACCTTTTATAGCCTTTGGAATGGCTGCCTATTGTGTTCTTCAACTGCTGTCCTCTCTTGACTACTGTGACACTATAGTCTTCTGATCTACCTTTGTCTGAATGTTTTCTTCTCAATATCCTTCCATGACACCTCAAATCTCTTTCCTTTTCTCTCTTCATTCTGTCCCTTAGTGATTTCAAGCACTCCGAAGTCTCTCATTGTGTCAGGACTACAGCTGGGTACACTCTGAGGGTCCTTAGGCATCTTTATGAAGGTGATTCTAAATCTTTTTCTGGACCCCATCTTTCCCCTAAGCTCCAGAGCTGCATTTCCAATGGTCTGTTAGACATCTCCATCTGAATGTGTCACTGATGTAGAAGCTGTTGCTGTCCTAAGTGTCCTAAGAGTGTCCTAAGATTTCTTTGAATTCTCTGGACTTGTTTCCCCATAGAAGGCTGTGATGGAACCTTCAGCTTGGTAATGTCTCCTAGCTCAGACTATGATTATATATGAGCATTTCCTGTACAGGTGATTTAAAGGAGAGTCTCCACAGGGTTGGAGGGCCATGGGTTACTGACAGTCATATTGTCACAGTAGAGATGCAGGGAAAGATGTGGGTGATACAGACTTGTTCCAGATTGCCTGAAACTCTGGCTCTGAGAGGTCACTTTGTTAGCTGTTGCTCCAAGATTGAACAGGAAGTGATTAAGCAGAGTTTGCAACAGATATTCATCTCTAATATCCTTCAATGAGTCATCAGTGTCATTCTCCGACTGAAGCAGTTAGATGACACAGTAGGTGGAGCACCTCAACTGGAGTCAGGAAGACCCGAGCTCAAATCCCATCTCAGACACCTACTAGCTATATGATCTTGGGAAAGTCACTTGACTTCTCTCTCTCTCAGTAGCATGTATCTATCAGGGTTGTTGTGAGGATAAAATATATGTGCTAAGCCGTGTATATACAAAGTATTTCATAAATATTCATTCTTCCTCTCCTTTTTCCCCTATTCAAAAAAATCTAATCCTATAGACATTTATTAAACACCTATTAGATGCCAAGCATTTGGCTAAATGTTAGGATACAAGACAATTCTTGCCCTCAATGAGTCTATAATCTGAAAGGGAAGATAATACAGAAAAGGAATCAGGAAAACTGGGCAGGGGGAAACAGGCCACAAGAGGAATACCCAGAGTTCTGTACAATTTAAACCAGGCAGAGCAGCAGATTCAAAGTGGAGTGAGCTGGGAGTCCATTATCTACCCTCTATGAAGGAAGGCATTGGGAGGAGTTTGGTACTCTGCCCTCTAGACCTCCAAACAGAAGGGAGAGGAAGCTGAGGGAGGTGGAGTCAATCAAGGCTTGAATTAGCAGTATAGAGGTGAGATTGGAAGTGATGAACATATTCTGATCCAGGCAAGGTGGCAGATGCAAAGTGCAGTGGAAAAAGATGGTGCTTTAGATGAATCTTAGGTTCTGAGGATTACATGAATAGAGGTGAAGAGGGGATGTGTAGAGGAGAGTAGTATGTAATAAAGGTGGAAAAAAAGTAGGATGGGACCAGGATTTCAAAGATAAAATAAGGAATTTATATTTACCCCTGGAAGTAATAGGGAACAACTACAAGTAGTGTGTGTGTGTGTGTGTGTGTGTGTGTGTGTGTGTGTGTGACTGTGTGTTTTGGGAGGATAGAGACAGACATATGTTTTAGGAAAATCATTTTATTGGCATTATGGAGAATGGACTAGACAGGGAAGAAACTTGAAACAGGGAAAAAAATCAGGTTATTGTAGTCATGCTGTGATAATGACTTGAAAACCGAGGAGAGAGAACAGGGCAGAGGTGAGAGAGAGTTTTAGGTAGAAATATATTGAGATCTGATTACTCATCAGATAAATGGATGGACCATAGAGAAGAGTTTAGAGTAACTTAAAGACTGCAAAGTCAAGTGACCGGGACAGCAATATTTTAGAAATAAGGGGTGTTGGTTTGGAGAGGGAGCTGGGGTGATGGAGAGAGAGAGAGAGAGAATGACACCTGTTTTAGACATGCTTTTGAGATGCCTTTGGGACATCTACTTTGAAATGATGAACAGACTATTGTTGGTGCAAGATGCTCAGGAAAGAGTCTGAGGCTGAGAAAAGGTCATTAGATGTGATCATTGAAAGATCACTGATAACTTTGGGGAGGACAGTTTCAGCTGAATGATGATGCTGGAATCCAGACAGCAGAGAGTTTAGAAAAGAATGAGAGGAGAGAATGTAGAGGCAAAGAGTATGTTGCTGTTCAGTATCTAACTCTCCATGATCCCATTTGAGATTTTCTTGGCAAACTTACTGAAATGATTTGCTCTTTTCTTCTCCCGGTCATTTTACAAATGAGGAAACTTACGCAAACAGGGCTAAGTGACTTGCCCAGGGTCCCATGGCCAGTAAATGTCTGAGAGCAAATATGAACTCATGAAAATTAGTCTTCCCTCTTTTGAAAGGTGATTCTTGAGCATGCAAGTACAAGTAAAGACAAATTCCAGGGAAGGAGGAGGACTTAAATTTACTCTTATGGGTTTAAGGACTGAAATAACAGTAGAACCAGAAGGAGGAAACAATCAAATCTCAGTTCAAAAACAAACAGATCATACTGGATTTGGAGTCAGAAGACCTGAACTCAAATCCCACATGCCCTGTGTGAATTTAGGCAAATCACTCGACCCCATGAGTCATCAGTTTTTCATCTGTAAAATGAGGAAGTTGAACTAAATGACCTCTAAGGTTCCTTTTAGCTATATAGCTATGATCCTATGATCCATGATTCTTTCATTTTCTTCCTAATTCCATTCTTACCTTGCAGTCCAGCTCTCTCTAAAGGATGAGTCCTGGTGACACTGCCCCAGTGCCCAGTAGGAGGAACTGTTGTTCCACTGTAATCCAGGAGGCTCCAGGAAGTATAGGGTGGGTGTTAGGTCTAGGTGGGGGAGGGGGTCAAAAGAAAATTCAAAGCAGAGTGGATCATTGCTTGCACAACTGATGTTGAGTGAGTTCTCAGAAGGAGCCCTTGCATTCTAGAAATCAGCTTTGAACTGCAGCTGTGCATTTGTTAAGAGAGGAGCTGATGGTAGCAGGTCTTTGTTTCTAGGTGTCAATTACAGAGAGAGGAAAGGAGTTATCTCAGTCAAATCACTGACTGTTAGGACTCACTCATGCTATGATCCTAATTGCTCTGGGGAAAGCTATTTGGAGAAAGGATAAGATAAAAAATAAGCGAGAAAGCACTAGCGAGACTCCTATTGCTTCAAAATTTGAACAGTACTGGGTCTCTTAGCCAGAGGATAAGGATGCTGAGCTGAGAGCTGATCCATTCCTACCCTGACTCTGCTAGGACACCAATTTCTTCTGTTTTTGGAGGGAGTTGGTGGAGAGGTTTTATTTCTTTGGAGCAGGTGAGCTCTGGTCACACATCAGAAACTACTGACATGTTCTTGTTAGAATCTACCTGTAGCCAAGATTTCTTAAAATTATGGGGGTTATAGATCTTATTGGCAACCTTATTGGTGGTCTATGGATCTCTACTCAGAATACTGGGTTTCTTAGTGCATAAAATAAAATCTCATGTAGGATTAGAAAGGAAAGCAATTAAATTGAAATAAAGTATCAAAATATATTTTTAAGAAGTCATGGATCTCAGGTTAAGAATCCTGCTAGACCTTTCTTTTGTGGCTCCAGTATAAGGTTTCTTCTTGGTCTCTATTTGCCAACTTCTTTCTTCCCTCCCTACAAATTCCACTGATGCCAAGGTAACTCAGGAACTGAGCCACTTGGTCTCAGGGACAGGACAGGCAGTGATGCTGCAATGTGGCCATATTTTTGGACACTTTAGTATGTCCTGCTGTGTAGGAGGCGGTGTAAAACATCTAAAGGAAGAAGAGAAGGAAGGAAAGGGGGGAGGTGAGGAGACAAGGGAGGAGGAGTTGACTGTGTGCCAGGTCAAAATATTCTCTGAGACTGGGGGAGTGGGTAGGTGTGATGTCACTGGTATACTCTACCTGTCCTACTCAGGATTCTCAGAGAACTAACTGTTTGAGCTTGGAAGGTCATTTAGAACTGGAAGATCTCTTAGAGGTCACCTGCTTTAATTTCTTCATTTTACAGATGAGGAAATTAAGTCCAGGAGAGTTTGAATGTCTTGTCCAAAATCACACAGGGAGTTGGTGGCAGAGCTAGGTTTTGATTCTAAAACCTTTGGAAGATGACTTCATCCTGCCCTGAAACTTTATTATAAGGGTACCAGATTTTTTCTTCTGCATCATAATTTATTTATACAAACATACAAATAATTGTTATATACATACACACATATATAATTTATTTCTTCAAAGCAGGTAAGTCTTTGGGCCTTATGAGGTATTGTTATCTTGATCCTGATTTCTCAAATCCACCTCCAGACGTTCTCCTTTCTTAAAGAAGTCCACAATATTTGTCCCTCCTTTCCCTCCTCCCCAAGATCTATCACCCAGCATTCTTCTTCTTTTTCCACAGATCCAACAGTTGCCAAGTAATCCAAACTCTGATCTCAAAAGCAGAACATTCAGTGGTGTTAGAATGTGACCCAATTTCTGGACACTAATTGCCTGCATGTGTCAGACACAGGGACAAAGTCTTTTCTTCTACGACAAAGAATTTAGAGAAAAAGGAAAGATCTCTTAGTGATTCGGTGCTAAACAGAAAGACAGCTTATACTGCAACCTCTCCATCAGTGGTTTGGAGCAAGGAGATCCAGCCCTATATGTCTGCACTAGCAGCCTTGACCTCGTACTGTAGAATCATTTCCCCTTTGTGCACAAACTTGTCTGGTCCCAACCTAAGAAGTAACGTCAGAGGAGACTGGAAGCTGAAAGAATTCCAGTTCAGCACCAAGGACCCTTAGCATACACCCACCTGTAATCATTTTGGATTTCCCAGGACCTCCACAAAAGTGCCTAGGCCTACCTAGGCTGTCATATCTGTACCACCATAACTAACATAATTGGGATGTATAGGTTTTTCAGGAGGACAAGAACCTTTGATGTGAGGGCTTGCCAAACACTTTTCAGGGCTGCTCATCCACCTTTGATGTCCACCTGATTCATGCAACTCTCACCTATGCCTCCAAAGCTGCAGTATAAGCAGAGATCACACCTTTAGGATGATAGGTCTCAAGCTTGTTGGTGAATTAGAAGGATGTCTACCCCAAGTGCATGAAGACTTTCCCCAGTAGAATGGGAGAATGAGAAGAGTTTGTTCCAACTACCATGAAGCAGGTGCTATGGAGTCTTAGAACTTGGTCAGGCATCAAAGACTCCAAGTTCATCCACTGTATCCTGGGCCATCACCAGTCATTTTGACTTCTGTCCTGCTACTGAACTTCAGTGAATCTGTAGGGGCATGTAGGGCTGATAACTTTGTGCAACTCCGCCTCACTTAAATCCAATTCAAGCGTGAGTCAACACATCACCCTATGATGTCATCAGTCCTCTGACAAAGGACAAACAGCAACCAGCATAATCCATAACAGGGAGACATGGGATACTCTATAGTTAAAAGCAAGCTTCCTCATGTCACCATCTTGCTTTCTGACCTTCAAGGCCTGATTAACAAATACATATCTTTCTTATACTCTTAAATTCAAAATGACACATGGGATATGGAGATGGTAGCATGTTGATTTACAGTGAATTCTATTTGGCCAATTCATAGAATTACAAATTTACAGCTGAAAGGGACTTAAGAAATCATTCAATTCACCACTGTCATTTAACAGATGAGAAACTGAGGGATTGAATAGTTAAGAGACTTGCCAAGGGTGGCATAACCAATATCTTGTAGAATTTGAATACAAGCCTTCCTGACTCCCAGTTTGTCACTCTATCACCTGCCACTCTTCAAATGGGAACTTCTTTCTCTCTGAGTGTAAATTAACCAAGTTTTATTCATGTCTACTCATACAGTAAAATATTGCATTTTAGTAAAGGGAGTTCTGCATCACAAGTAGGTAATCGTTTCTCAATTCCTGCATATTGGCAGCAAAAGTTATCATGACTGAGGGATTAGATTAGGTAAATTCTGGGGATGAGCATGGTGGGTAGGATTTGGGGATAATTGACTCCTTAAGAGAACTATGGAAATTGTTTTCTTTTTGTCCTTTTTGTTGTCATTGTTGTCCTTTTGTTTAGAATAGTCATAACAAAGAATTTTTACACCCCAGGCAACAGTTGCAGAGTGCAACTGGGGCAGTGGAACAAAGTATACCTTCAACTGAAGGAGAAGAAAATGGTGGAGAGATAGAGACCCTTGGATAGTTCTTCTTAGGAGACAGTCCCAGGGGAGATGGTTTAGGGTCACTTGAGATAGCTAGGTGGCACAGTGGATAGAGTGTCAGGTTGGAGTCAGGAAGACTCCTCTTTGTGAGTTCAAATCCAGCTTTAGACACTTACTAGCTGTGTGACCCTGAGGAAGTCTCTTAACTCATTTGTCTCAGTTTTGTCATCTATAAATGAACTAGAGAAGAAAATGGCAAACTACTCCAGTATCCTTGTCAAGAAAACTCAAAATGGGGTCTCAAAGTGGTGGACATCACTCAACAACAATGATGTCTTACCAGTACTTTATGAGTCAGAAGTAGGAATTGAACTCAAAATTTTCCTGCCTCTGAATCTAATTGTCTGCCTTCTATGACGCACTGCTTCTCATACATATATTCATATCACCTATATCTATATCATAGATTTGAAAGGTGGGGGGATTAAGGGACCCCTCAAGAACCTGAGTACAAAAGAGGGTTGTCTGGAATGAATTCACAGACTCAAGCATTCTTGAAGTCAAGGTGGAAAAGATTTATTGTTGCGCTTTTCAGTGGGAAAGAATTCTTAGGGAACATGAGATCTGAAGTATGTACAGTTAAAGTTTATATGGGTTAAACTATAGTAAAACATGTTCCAAATATGCTAACTAAGTGATTCAGAGTGGGATTAAGAAGTGGTTAATGAGTGGTCTGTTCTTAAAGGAACATGTACTTTTAGTATCTACTGCACAGGTGTTTTACCCAGAATTCACTGGGAAATAGCACAAGTTGGGGAGGGCTACATGGAGGTATGATTTTAGGCCTGAAAAGTCACTAAGTTAACCAACTTCCAGGGCTGACCAAGAAAACCCAGGTTGCCCCCATCAATGTCTTACTTTGACAAGATAAACATATGGAGTATACATATGTCTAAATCTAGGATACACATAAGGAGGAATCCAGGATGCATATAATGAGGTAGGGAAACATTGGGACAGCTAAGTGGTGCAGTGGATAGAGCACCAGTGCAGGAGTCAGGAGGACTTGAGTTCAAATCTTACCTCAGACACTTGACACTCACTAGCTGTGTGACCTTGAGCAAGTCACTTAACCCCAGTTGCCTCATCCTGGGTCATCTCTAGTCATCCTGATGAATATCTGGTCACTGGATTCAGATGGGTCTGGAGGAGAAGTGAGTTTGGTGACCTACATAGCACTCCCTCACTCAAAACGAAATCAAGTGCAAGTCATGTCATTATTTCTTTGAAGGCATGGTCTTGTTCAGCAACGAAGGAGGAACACACACACACACGCACACACACACACACAGGGAAACATTATAGATAGTCCAGTGAGTAGTAAATATCTTTATGAGACAGTACACAGTCAATTCAAACTAATAAATTCTATAGGTACAGCTGGCTACTGTATCAGGAAGAGAGATAAGTGTTTTAATAGGACACACTGTCCTGTTTTGCTAGAGCATGCTGTCCTTGGGCTGGAGAGAAACTACCTGAGATAGTGTTTTGAGGCTAGGGAGAATTGTGATTTTGAAATTGAGGTCCAAGCATAGGCATCCAATCACCCTCTCACCTGTATTATCTAAATCTGTCTTGTCTATATCTATGTCATTTATATCGAAAGCATTTAGATCTATAGCGTTTATATCTATAGTTATATAATCTATCCATGTTGGAGCATCTAGATGGGGCAGGTTTAGAGTTAGCAAAACCTAACTCAGATCTAGACTCAGAAACTTATTAGTCATATGACCCTGAGCAAGCTAATTAACCTTTGTTTGCCTCAGTTTCCTCATCTGTAACATGGGAATAATAATAGCTCCTATCTCTCAGATCTATTGTAAGGATCAAATGAGATAACTATTAAGAACTTAGCACAGTGCCTTGCACATCACAAAAGCTATATGAATGTGAATGTTGCCTGTGTCTATGGTGATGTCTACTTATACCGTACTGTCTTTGTAACAGTCTTGTAAGACTAGTAGTATAAGTATTGTTATCTCCATTTTATAGATGAAGAACTGATATTCAGAGGGTTTTAAGGTACCTGAAAATTGTTGGAAAACAGAAAATAAACATTTGTAAATAAGAGAATCTGACTACCTTTGGGTTTATCTGAAAACGCTGTTTCTTCTTTATGCTTAAAATAGAAAGATCTTAAGATATAACTTTTCATGAAGGCAAATGGTAGCCAGGGGAAACGTGTTACGAAGTAAGCCTACAATACCAGGGGAATGGTGTTAGTACTAGTGGTAGTTGTCCCCATTCCTTTTCAGAAACAGAGACAAACAGAATTCATCTTGGTCCTTTATTAGGACAGAAAACGGAAAACGTTGATGGATCAAATAGTAATGATTTGAGTGATGCATCGAATCAGGGTGGAGCAGGTTCTACCTTTCCACATGGCAGTAGGTACAGGGAAAAGAGGTCTTCATGCCCAGTTGCTGGAAGATGTTGGGGCTGGGAGCCTCAGCCTTGCCAGGCTAGTAAGAGTGAAGGGCTGGGGAATTCCTTTGGCTTAAAATTTCTGATTCTTCTTAGAACATGATGTTCCATAATTTATAGTCATAGAACATCACCAGGAAAATATTGGCCCTAAAAACCCTCTTTTTTGTTGATAGTCGTTTGCCTGCGACAGTTGAAAGTACTTGTGAAGGACGAATGTGAAGGGAAAAGACTGTAACCCAAAGGTCATGATTATTGAAGAAGAGATACCTTGTTCCCATAACGGCAGAAGAAAGAAAACACTGTCTAAATTTACGGATGAAGTTTAGTCATTTTTCAGTTTTCTGATTCTTAGTGACCCCTTTAAGGAGAGTTTCTTGGCAAAGATGCTGGTTTGCTGTTTCCTTCTGTGACTCATTTTACAGATGAGAAAACTGATGCAAACAAGGTTAAGTGAATTGCTTAGGATTACACAGTGTCTGACAATAGATTTGAACTCAGATCTTCCTCCAAACTCCGTGTCTGGAGCTCTATCCACTGTGCCACCTAGCTGCCCCCTCTAGATAGTAAATCATCATTTGGTTGTTATTTGGTTAGAGGGAGGGGAAAAATGGTTGTTCTAAGCACTTTTTGCCTTATCCTATGGGAGACTATGAACAACAAGGAAATTTGCCAAGGTACTTTGAAGTTCTGCCTGTGACTTTAAGGATTGTTTGCCTGGAATTCCAGGAAAAGGGTATGATTGAGTCAATGAAAGTAGTTATACAATCTCCTCTTCTTTCATCTCCTAATGTTATTGCTGCATCCTTGCTCATCTTTCCAAGGAGCCATATGATTCCTGGTGATTGCCCCAGTGGTCACTAGGAAGCACTGAGGGACCATGGCAATTCCAGGTGCCCTGGCATTGAGCAAGGTTTGGGTAAACTGAGGTAGAGGAAAACAGGATGCCTTTGAATATAAGCTTTTTTCCCTTCATCCATTACCGATGGATGTTAGTTCTGTGGGGACTACTTCTGTGGGAACTGAGTCCTGGCAACTGCCCATAGAAGGGAGTTTATGGTGGGCAGATCCTCGTTTCCAGATGGCAAACATAGGCAGAGGAAGAAACTGTCTTGTGTTATCATTATATCTTATCTGTACATACCATTTCACTAACACAACTTGCTTTTCATTTCATGGGCTGCCCCACAATGATCTCCTTTGATACCTTCTCCTGGCTTCCTTCAAGTCTCAACTCAAATACCACCTTCTAAAGGATGCCTTTCCTGCCCTTCCCCGCTGTGGCCCCTGGCCCTGGCTAGCACTTCTTTTCTCAGATTACCTCTGTATATATCTTGTATCTAGGTGATTGTTTTCATGTTGCCTCCTTGGAGCACGTGAGCTCCTTGAAGGAAGGGATTATATTTTTATTTTTCTTTGTATCTGGTGCTCAGCACAATGTCTGGCATATACAAAGTGCTTAACGCTAAAACGACTACACTATCAAATGAAGCAAAAATTTTATCCTAACTTTATTCTGAGGTAGAAATCTTCATCTTATCTTCAATTTCTTTATTTCATGATTTTTTTCGTCAATTTATGTCAATTGACAGAGCTTGGTCCTTCAAGATATTCTTGAACTCTGATCCTTTGCCGACTGACTGACTGTCTTGTTGCAAGTTGTGAACAATTACTCCTATGAGAAGAGGGAAAAAAATAGAAGGATTTGATGCATACTCTTGTCCAAAGTACATAAGCAGAGACCATATAGAATACACGAAAAAACTAATATTTTCTTCCATTTTACTCTAAGATTCAGTGACATCAGTCTCCTTGCTGTTTCTCACATGACGACACTCCATCTTTGGACTCAGTGTATTCTCACTGACTGCCTCTCCCACCACCCCCAATTCTCTTTCACTTTGTCTCTATCTCTTCAAATCTCATCCTTCAAATCTCAGTGAAAAGCCCAATTTCTCTAAGAAGTCTTTCCCGATCTCCATCAATTGTATCACTTTCCCTCTTAGACTGTACGATATCTAGTTTATTCTGCATATATCTTGTTTGCACATAATTGCTTACCTGCAGTCTTCCCCATTAGAATATGATTTTCTTGAAGACAGGAACTGTGTTTTTGCCCTTCTGTGCATCCTCAATGCTTGGCATACTAACTAGCATATGCTAACTGCTTAATATAGATTTCATGACTGGACTTGGGAGTATATGTTAAGATGAAAATAAAAATGAAATTTAGAGTGAATTTATGATCGTCAGAGAAGACTTACTGAAAGAAAAAGGTTTTAATCAAGTTCTGAACAAAGCTAGGAAAGATAGTACTAATACATAGTACAATATATTGACTTAATTCAGAAATATTGAAAAATACATAGATTCCATGAAAAACCATTGAGAAGAGAAAATACACTCATGTATAATCACAAAGACTATCCTTTTCTCAAGGAGGTAGTCATAACTGAATGTGTTTTTGGTGATTTTTTTTTTGTCTCACTAAAAGTTAAGTGCTTCATCTCTCTTCTGGATTTTCATGAAGCCACCTCCCCCCATCTCTCTGCTTTTAGCATCTCCTTTTCTTTAGTCTACCTTCCATTCGGCTGCCAGATTGATATTCTTAAAGTCCTTTCTCAGTTCACAGGTAGTAGTAGCAAAGAGATAATAAAGGCATGACATCATGAACTGTCTCCACCTATGGGAGGGTGCAGTCTAGAGTTCCAGGTCTTCTCTGTGATGGGAAAAGCCTCAGTATTTCTACTGAAACTGAAATGAGTACCAGGTTTCTCTCTTTAGTGGCTGTTTTTCTCTTGGGGACAGGTGAGTTCTGAATAATGGAAAATCTTAATTCCTGACTTTCTAAGGCACCATTCCAAAATTTCTCTTGACTACAATAAACTAATTCCCAAACTTTCTTTCCCAGCTACTGTTTTCCTTCCCTACAGGCCCTATGGATGCTGGAGTCACACAGACCCCAAAGCGTGTGATCAATGGAAAGGGACAGGAGGTGATCCTAAAATGCAAGCAAGACTTAGGTCATGATTCTATGTTCTGGTATTGGCAGAATGCCAACCATGAACTCCATATGATGTTTTACTACAGTTATCAGAAACCTGTTGCAAATGAGACTCTTTCTGATCGCTTTAAAGTGCAATCTCTCAAGACAGAATTGAATCTTCAGATCCAAACTCTTCAACTGGAAGACACAGCCTCATATTTCTGTGCCAGCAGTTTAACCACAGAGCTACAGAGTCCCTTCATCTCTGTGCATAAATCTTATCAGACACCAGCTGAGAGGCAACAGGGGATGAGAAGGGCTATGGATGTTGTTCAAGAAGGGATCACAGAACAGACTTACAGAGATTGAAAGGTAGAAGAGCTCTCAGAGGACATTAGGTCCGGAAGTGTCAAGCATGTGACTCTCTGGCTGCTGTAGCATGCAATGCTCTGGAGGGTAGCTGAATCACATTAAAATGTAATTGGAATGATTGTTATTTAATCAGGAACTAGAACATGTATAGAAAGGCATGTAAGGTACTTAAGACTTGCTTCAAAAGATGTTCCTTAGTCAATGTGAAATTATAGTCATATCTGAAACTGATTTTTAGAGCTTGCTATTTTAAGATTTTATGGGACTATTAACTGACTGTTCTTCTGAGTCTAACTTCAAGTACAGATAGTATCTAAGAAAGGTGTTCTGAGCCATTGATCCATGATGCCAGTAAGCCTATGAGATGCTGGTGTGATCTCATGGGAAGGTTAGGAGAACGGCTGTTCATCCTGGGCTGAGGTAGGATTCTTCTGACTCAATTTCCCCACTGACACCTGGCAGACTTTAAGCCTGACTGAATGCCAATTGACAATCTGCTTGTGCCTGGAACTGACATGAAGTTAGGGAGATATTGTTTCCCTGCAACGTCCCTACTCTTAGTGGCAATTTCTTGTAATCAAAGGTTTTGTAAGCTTAATATCAGATCTACTAAATATTAGATTGTTGGTAGGGGAACATCTAAGGTTAAGTCTAAAATTAAGCTATTAGGCATGGGATTTCAGACCTAAAAACAATAAGTTAGACTCCTTTAATTTTTAGTAATAGTGTGGAGACAATCAAGTCAAGGGCTTGTGAAGTTAGCATACATAGCTATCATTTTGTCTCAGCTGGTTAATGTCAAAAGAAAAATGGTTTGTGGTTTATATCATAAACGCTTTAAAAGAAGTATCACATGACTAGAAGTTGGAATTGCTTTAGGTTGTGACATGTACTGTGTTAAAAATGATTATTTATTGACTTCAGAGAGGCCTGGAAAGACTTATATGATCTGATGCTGAGCAAAAGGAGCAGAGCCAGGAGAACTTTGTGCGTAGCAGTGACCACAGTGTGTGAGTTTTTTTCTGGTAGACTTGGAACTTCATTGAAATGCAAGGACTTAAAAAAATTCCCAATGCTCTTTTAAGGCAAAATGCCTTCCATACTCGGAGACAGAACTTTGGAATTCAATCACAGAATGTAGCAGATCATTTTCTTTAGTTTTACGTTTTGGTTTGTTATATGATTTCTCCCATGCATTTTAATTCTTCTACACAGCGTAACTATAGTGAAAATGTATTTAATAGGAATGTATGTATAGAACCTATGTAAAATTGTATGCTGTCTCAGAAAGGAAGGGTGAGGTAGGGGGGAAGGAAGGGGAAAAATAAGCTAAGTTATATGGCAGTGATTGTAGAACACTTAAAAAAATAAAATTAATATTAAAAAATATAATTGGAAAATATTTAACAAAAGAGTAAAAGTTTTAAAAGATGATGTTAATATGTAGTTTTTGAGTCTATAAATGCCCCACAGGGGTCCTCCTATTAGTCTTATCTGTTTCTATCTGAATCCCTTGCTTCTCCTTGAAACAGATTCTTTTTTTTTTCACACCAACATTCTTCTGGTGATGCCAAGGCAAGTCTGTGGTTCCTACTCATGTTGCATGTCTTTAGCAAAGTTAAGACTGGGACATTCAGTTATTGTTGTAGCTCAGTTTCTGCCTGTCCAACTCTTTGTGAGCCCATTTCCTTCTCCAACTCATTTTACTGAGGAGAAACTGAGGCAAACATTGGTTAAGTGACTGGCCCAGGGGCACATGGCCAGTTAATGTCCAAGGCTGGATTTGAATTCAGGTCTTCCTGACTCCAAGCCTGGCACTCTATTCACTGTGCCACCTAGGTACTCAGTAGGCCTTCAATAAAACCTTGCTACATACATGATATCTAGAGACCAGAACAAGTTCAGCAGTAAGTATCCACTGACAGAAAGGGAAAGAAACAAGGGATCTTAAACATAACTGTAAATGTGAGTAACATATTTGCCTCTGAAATCAGGCTCTTTGGAAAATCCTTGCAAGTGGAGTTATGCCCTGACTGGGAAAATGGGCCAGATGACCTCTAGGGAAGACTACTTCCTCAAAAAAAGGAGGTGAGGATGTAGAAATGGGACAGCTAAGAAAAATGCCCTTGTGTCTGACTGAAGGGCCCTTAAATTTTGAGTTCAGCATTTGTGTTTTTAGCCAAGATCACTCCCCCACTTCCCAATCTTTTAAGTTCTCCTAATCAAAGAGTTTTTAACTTGGAATCCACACACCCATGTGAAGTCCATGTACAGGTTTTAAGGGGAGGGGTCTTTGAACTTGATTGGGAAAAAATACATAATGATTTCAATATAGCTGGTTTCTTTTGCAATCTTATTTTATTGTATATTTTTAAAAAGATTATTCTGAGAAGGGTTGCACAGGTTTCATCTGACTATCAAAGAGGCCTATGACTCAAAAAGGTTAAGAATCCCTTATCTAAGCCCTTATCTGCGCAAATCCTCAAATGACTTCTTCCTCTCGGACTTCCAGAAGATGACAATCCTTACTGAAAAAAAAAAGAAAGAAAGCCCAAAATGGCTCAGGTATCCATTACTCCTCCTGGACACTCTGTAGTTGTTGATATTCAAATATATGCTTCTTGGCTTTGCCTTCCTTGGAAAAATTCCTCATGGCTATTACAAGATGAGAAAACATCCCAATTACTACTAAGCTATGTTTATTGAATAATTTAAAACCATTCATAAGAGGAATGATTTGGGGGAAGAGACAATACCTTTAGACCTCAGTTTACTCACCTGTGCAATTAAGGGGCTCAATCAAATGATCTCTAAAGTTGCTTCTACTTGTAAGTTTTTATAATTCTGTGTTTGTGGCTGGAATGGGAATGGATGTAGTCCTGGAGTAGTTGTGACTGGGAATGTATTGAGAATGAAATGGCTGCAGAGGATAGGTTGTAGTTTTCTGTCAAAATGTGAGCGTTCCCTAGAAACCCAATAGTGTAGGGACGAGGTAGAGGGGAAGCTTTCAAGAAACAGTGAAGAGAGAGAAGAAGAGAGGTTCTTATAGGGAATATTGGTAAGAGTATTAAGAATAAAGTGGATAGAAAGCTGGCTCCCCAAGAATATAGGAGACATGGCTTAATATCACAACTCTTGAGACTTACTGACTGTGTCATCCTGGATAAGTCTCCTAATCTCTAGTACCTTAGGTAAATCTCTAATGCTATATAACTTGCAAAACAGGTCTTGATCTACATTGGTAGAGGAAGTTTCCTCTCTGGGAGTTCACTGCTGGGATAATTATATACATAGTATGTTTACTTTGTTTCTTTTTTTGTGACACATATTATTTGTTATCTCACCCTACTACTTTGAGATCATTTTTTTGCTGCTGTCATCACTATAACTCTAATTATATATAATAATATATATTATTATTTCTATTGTATAAGGGGATCTTGAAGGACAGAAGTACAGGTAATGGGAATTTTCAGGAATGAGACAAGCTGAAGTTCACTATACACTATAAGGAGTGTTTAATACTAAGAATAGGAGTTGATTGAATCATGAGACCATCTCTTTAGCCCCATACTTTTCATTGTCTTAAGGACACAGCTACCCTCTGACCCATCTCCCCCTAACAGCAAGGGTGAGTCCTACTGATTCTACCTCCTTTGGCCACTAGGAGGAGCTATAGTTCCATTCAAATTCAGATGGTTCTGAGAAGACCGTCAAATACAGGTGTGATTGTTATATCCACCTCTACTGTTTAGCTAGTTCTAGGAAAACCACCTTGTGTCCTGGAAGTCAGCCCCAATTCAAAGCTCTGTATTTTTAAAAATGTTAGACTTAAATACTAAAACTTAAATTATTTAATTTTAAAAGCAAAAGAAAACAAATTTAAATATTAAAATACAAAATAAGAAAAGAAAAAATGGCACGTCATATATACAGTAGAATGTAAGAGGATTCAAAATATATAGCAATATATTTCCATTTCAAGAAAGTCTATATAATAAATATTACATATTGTGTTGAGAGCTGTCCATCTTTTCTTTAATTCCTTGTAAGTTTTCTTTTGTTCTCTGCTGTGGACTTTTTGCTTTATTCTTTTTCCCTTTCCTCCCCGCCAAAACGGCTACAGTTAAGTATATATATATATATATATATATATATATATATATATATATATACACACACACATATGTATATATATATATACACACACACATATATGTATATATATATGCACACACACACACATATATACACACACATACACATATATATGCACACATACATACACAGATACATAGGCATATACTTTCCCTAACAAATTTTACTCCTGATCTTTGTTTATGTTTATGCATATCTCTTATTTCTTATTCCTCCTGATTCCTCTACTTTACTTCTACCCGCTTTATTACTTAACCTACCCCCCTCTCCTCCCATTCCCATAAATCTAAACACCCTTCTATACTCCCCGTTAACCTTCCCCCTAGAGATCCTTCACTTGTTCTCCACCCTCTCCCTTTACCTTTAGCATTTTATTTGTTTCTTAATTTAGAAGACTTTTGTACAGTCAAAAGGCATTTACCAAGCACCTACTATATGCTATATACTGTGCTAGGTACTGAGGATACATAGATCAAAATCAAATAGCTTCTTGCCTTCAAGGATATTACATTCTGTAAAAGGACTTATCATATTCACATATGAGTACATATCAAATTTGGTGAAGGGAAGGTCTCAATTGTCCCTAGCACGGGGACCATGAAATGAAGTAAGCTGTCAGAGAAAAGGTAATTTCCTCTCCCCTTAGGCTTCGTGGCCTCAAGAAAAGGGTTTAGGGTTTTGATGTGCTTTTTTTGTCCTCTTCCATTCTAGGCTCAGGGATGGAGTCACCAGATTCAGAGCCTGAGCCTTGTGACTTTGGAGCCCAAGATTCCAGGTGAGATGTTGTAATTAGTCCAGCAAGGGAGCTTTGGGAAGCCCAGGGGCCCTTTGGGCTTAGAACTTGGTAGCAGTAATACAGTACTAATAAGAACTGAGTTATGTTATGAAGCTAACACCATCTCCAGAGATTAATGGAGGTCAGTGGAGAATTATGACCAGGAGAAGTTGAGCGAGAGGGGATGTTTGAATAATTTGTTCTTGCCTTATCTTTGAAGTCAATACTCCTTCATAAAAGTTTATTAGATTATTAGTAGTTAAACGAAACTGGGGTGCTTGGGCCCATAAAATTAGGAGAACAAAATCAGTGTGCACTGGAACCATTAGCAAACACTAGACACCCTCTCCATACTTTTCATTGCTTGGAAAGCAATAGATATGTAATGTATTTGATCTTTGACCAGTGGAGCTCCACAGAATCGTTGTCACACACATAACTTGGGGGTAGAAACCCTGTCAGCTGGGGTGGGGGTGATGAATCTGTGAAATATTCAGGAGGCAGAACTCTAGCTGTGCTTTGAAGAAAGCACAAAAGAGATGAAGAGGGAAAGGAAACAAGTTAAATGTCTGTGTAATAAACTGGAGAGGGGATGTTTTTTTTTTCCACCCAGAAGAGGGTTTATTTGCTTCATTATCCTCCTCTGAAGAAGAGCCCTTGTCTTCTCTATTCCCACTTTGCCTACACATTTTTTTTAAATTTGTAGTAACTTCGTTTTGTAATCACGGATGAGGACAGAATGGGTATGGGGGATGGTGCTTCTGATCTCAGATCCTCCTTCAGTTCTCCTCTCTGACCTGGAACTGAAACCAAGACCTTCAACCTCCTGTAAGTGTCCACAGCTAGTGATGTCACTGTCTCACTGCTTCTGCACTCACCAGCATTTTCTGGTAGTTTCTCACCCTTGGCCATGTCTCCGCAACACTGCTGGGTCTGGCGTTCCTTGTCAGCAGAGATTCCCTTCATCTTCCCCAGTTCATATGCCCAACTCTCCTCACTGCCTGGGGTTAAAAGTCCCTGTGGCTGGGGCCAATGTAACATTCCAACCCAGCTAATTCCAGGGCTTGCCACTTGTGCTTTAAGTGAACCTAACTTGGAGATGTTTACTCTTTACAAAGACCAAATCTTGTCCTGGGATTTCTCTCAGATTTTCTCTGATCTTTTCTCAGAACTTCTCTTATTTTCCCTGGAGGACCCCTGTTCTGCACCTACTTTTATTCATTTTTACCACTCTATGTTCGTCCTAAAGAGCTATTTTATATCTTTTGTGAGGGAAAATCTTGAGAGCTTGGGATTTTCTGACCTACTCTACCATCTTCCCAGAATCCTCTCCTGTAGCTGTGTATTAAAGAATTAGGAAGCTTGTAATTGTCTTTTTTTCAAACAAAATTCAGTTCACAGAGGGAACAACTGTTGCAAATGTTAATTCTTACATACTTCCTGTCTGCCATCCAAGGCCAGTCCCACCTGCTATGGAAGACATCATTAATCACATGAAGATGAGGAAGAGGTAGAGACAGGGTTGATCCTGCACCATTTCAGAGCAGGATCTCAGACTGGGGGAGGGAGGTGGCTAAAGGAATAGTGATATCATAGGAATATTCCACCTGTCAGAGAAAGGAACCTCTCTCACTATAGATTCCTGAGGTAGGAAGTGCTTTCTTCCAGACCTGAACCTATTATTCATACTGTGTTGTTTTTTTTTTCTATAGGATACTTCATCTCTTAATAGATTGTATTAATTGGGAAATTACCTCCTGAGGTTCTACCTCTACGTATTTCACTAGGGAAGCCCTCCTCCTTAGATCTGCTACCCATCTTCCTTCTTGTTCTTACCCCACAGGTGGTCACCTATATACTAGAGTCACCCAACAACCAAGTCACCTGGTCTTAAAAACAGGACAGTCAATGATCCTTGGATGTGATCCAATCTTAGGACACCTCACAACAATTTGGTATCATCAGATACAGGGTCAGGGCCCTGAGATGCTATTTTACTTCTGTCAAAAACAATTGAATGAGAAGGGGGAAATCTCTATAATTGATTCACAGCTAAACAGCATGAAATTTTCCATTTCACCCTCAACATCAGTTCCTTGGAGCAGGAGGATTCTGCCCTGGATCTCTGGTCTAGCAGCTGAGACACAATGCCACAGAGTCACCTCTCATTTGTTCACAAACTTTTTTGGTCCAAGATAAGGGAACAGTATCTGAGGAGGCAGGAAGTAAGAAGCTAACATCAATTCTAGCTCAATACCAAAGATTAGGTTACTTAACATTTTCTTGTTAGTGCTAACTTTGACTCCTTCTCACTGTATTACCTGGGATACTCCTCATGTAATACCCCTCAAAAAGCTATATTGGATCAAAATACTCTGGGTCTCTGTCCATTCAAAAATCACATTTTATGAGCCCCCACCAGCATATGTGCTTTTTCTAGTGAGGGAAAGGATACAATTAATTGAAAGGAGAAACATTTAATGAAATATAATAGTAAAACACAAAGTAGCAATATGACACCATTTCCTTTGAAGCCAGGGCATGTTGTCCCACAAATACATACCAGGCATGGAAGAATAAATAGACATGGAAATTATATATGGGGTATACATAGGTGGTTCACATATATTTAGATAACATATAAACAGACATCTAGATGAGGTAGAAGAAAGAACACTAGGTAATGAGTCAGGAAGACATGTATGGAAATTTGGTCTCAGATAGTTACCAGCTGTGTGACCATGAGTGACTTACTTCAGTTTTCTCATCAGTAAAATGCGGTAAATTATAGCACCTGCTTCCCAGGATAGTTACGAGGATCTAATGAGAATGATAATTTTGAAGTGCTTAACACAGTGGCAGCCACACAGAAAGCACTATATAAAAAATGTTAACCTCTCTCTCTCTCTCTCTCTCTCTCTCTCTCTCTCTCTCTCTCTCTGCTCTCTCTCTCTATGTCTCTCTCTGTCTCTGTCTCTCTCTGTCTCTCTCTCTGTCTCTCTGTCTCTCTCTCTGTCTCTCTGTCTCTCTCTCTGTCTCTCTCTGTCTCTCTCTCTCTCTCTCTGTCTCTCTCTGTCTCTGTCTCTCTCTCTCTCTCTCTCTTCTCTCCTCTCTCTCTCTCTCTCTCTCTCTCTCTCTCTCTCTCTCTCTCTCTCTCTCTCTCCTGAAGCATAGAAAGTACAGGTAAAGAGAATTTTCAGTAGTACAAAGAGTTGAAGTTCAAATTTGGCTTTAGGGAGTATTGGCTTGTAGCAATAGAAGGAAGAATTGATTGAATCCCTGAAATTATGTCTTTACCCCCCTACTCTCCCTTCTCTTAAGGCCACAGCTGCTCCCTGTCCTAGGTCCTCTAAGGAGAACAGCAAATTCTAGTGATTCCAGCATCTTTGACCACTAGGAGGAATTCTGTATGTTTCTACTCATTTTCTGATGGTGGGGGAAAACAGAGAATCTTGAAATAAGGATGTCTTTGTTGCATGGACCTCTCAGTTTAACTGGCTCTGGGAAGGCAATACTATGCTTTAAAAGCCAGCCCTGCTGTACAACTGTGTTTTGAAGGAATGAAAAACTTGTAATTAACTTTTCAGAAAAGTATTCTTTTGGCAAAGGGAAAAACTGTCTCAGATAAATATGATTTAAGGCTTTGCAGAAAGGGGATCATCCCTCCTAACACTCACATATTCCCTGCCTGCCATCCAAGGCCAGCCTCATCTACTGGGTAGGGCATCAATAATGACATGGAGAGGAAGAGGAGGTAGAGACAGGGCTGAACCTGTACCATGTCAGAGTAGGATAGATGTGGGAGGTGGAGAATGGAGTGGTGATCAAGAATAGTGATATCACAGGCATATCCCAGCTGTTTCAGAGAGGAACTTCTCTTACTATAGACCCCATGAGAAGGGAAATGCTCTTGTATCTCTGATCCTGCCATGCATACCAGGCTTGTCTTCTCTATGATGATTTGTTTTTTTAATAGCAGGTGAATACTGGGATTTTACCTTTTTTAGGTTCTGCCTCTAAGCATTTTTCTTAGGAGTCCTCCTCACAAATGTCTTACCATCTTTCTACTTTGTCTTACCCCACAGGTGGTTAGCTGGAAACTAGAGTCATTCAACAACCAAGGTACCTGATATCAAGGACAGGATAGTCAGTGACCCTGGAATATGACCCAATCTCTGAATGTGAAGATGCATTCTGGTACCATCAGATACAAGATGAGGACTTTGAGATGCTCTTTTACTTGTATTTTAAGCAATTGAATGAGAAAGGAAATAATTCTGATCTATTCGGAGCTCATCAGCATGACAATTTCTACTTCACCCTCAGCATCAGTTCCTTGGAGCAGGGGGATTCTGCCCTCTATCCCTGTGCCAACAGCAGAGACACAGTGCCACAGAGGTACCTTTCATCTTGTTTACCAACTTGTTTGATTCAAACCTAGGAAACAATGACAGAGAGGCAGGAATCAGGAATCCAGCATCAATTTTGGCTAAGCACCAGATATTAGGGTGACTTTACAATTTCCCTCTTGTGTGACTTTAGTAGTCACTAAGTTACTGTAGTACCTGGGACAGTCCCTCTCATATAATACTCCAGCAAAGCTATGTTGGTTCAAGGTACTCTGTGGGTCCCTATCCACTCAAAATCATAACTCATAAGTCTCTATGGATATATTTGTTTATTCTAGTCAGAAAGAGGGTGCAGTTAAAACAAAGTAGAACAATTTCATGAAATAACATAGTAAAAAACAAAGTAGCAATAATATATTGTCTATTTTGAAGCTAGCGCACGTTGTCCCACAAATACATGCATCAGCATTGAAAGAATGACTATATATAGGAATTATTCATGGGGTATACATAGATACTTCACATATAAGGGGCTCACATATTCATAAACATCAAGTTGAATACAAAACCAGGTAAGGAGTCAGGAAGATATGAGTGGAAAACTGGCCTCAGAAATATACCAGGTAGTTGACCTTGGGCAGGTCACTTCACCCAATTTGTCTCATCTGTAAGATGAGGGTGATAATAGTGCCTACTTCCCAGGATTGTGAGTAGCAAATGAGATAATAATTGTAAACACAACAAAAAGGTAGCTACTATCTCTATATCTATTCATTCACACACATACTCACCTGTGTGGATCCTAAAACCTAGAAGTACAGTCAAAGGGAATTTTTAGTTGGAAGGGTTAACATTTAAATTTGGCTTTAAGGAGTGTTCTTTAGGAGTAAATTAAGGAGGATCTTATTGAACCCCTGAAACCACTCTCTTCAACTCCCTACTGTTCCTTTCCTAAGGCCACACTTATCTTCTGACCCAGAAATCCCAAGGAGCAAGAGTAAGTCCTACTGATTCTACTCCCTTTGACCTCTAGGAGGAGGAATGGTCCTACTCAAATTCAGATGGTTCAGGGGTCATTTGTTGTGATCGTTGTTATTTATTTTTTTGTCCTTTTTTGAAGAGGACCAATGGTATCGCAAGGATGAAGTTAAACTTACATGTGAATTGAATTAAGGTGAGGCAGAGGTGCACAAAGTTGTCAGACTGATTCTCTCAGAGCCATTAAAGACCAGTGGCATGCCAAAAGTCAAGATTAAGACTTGTCTGTGGCCTCAGATGCAGTGAATGACCTTGGCATCACTGATGTCTCACCAAGATCTAAGCAATCCACAGCATCTGCTTCAGCCACTTTCATGATCAATGGAGCAAAATTTTCTTATCCTCTCATTCCAAGAACATAGAGGATCTTCAAATTAAGATGTGACTGTTATATCCACCCCTCATGTTTAGCTAGTTCTAGGAAGAACTTATTTCCTGGAAGTCAGCCCTAATACACAGCTGCGTATTTAAAGAGTAGGGAGCTTGTAATTGGCTTTTCAAGAAAAATATTCTGATGGCAGAGAGAATAACTATCTCAGAAAAATCATATTTAAAGCTTGACAGAAGGGAGATCATCCCTCCTCACACTCACAATTACTCCCTGCCATTCAAGGCTAGCTCATTGTACTGGATATGATGTCATTAAGGACATGCAGACAAGAAATAGGCAGGGTTGAGCCCTATCAGAACTGTCTTTCAGATTAAGGGGGGGGGGTGGTGGAGCCAAGATGGCGGAGTAGAAAGACTCACGTATGCTATTTCCGAACCCACAGCCCATATATTTCCTGCAAGAAGAACTCCCCACAAATTCTGAAGCACTGCAAGGCACGTAGAAACGCAATGGAAGAGATTTCTGTTCCAGAGAGCCCTGGAGAGCCGTCCCCAGGGGTCCGTCGTGCCTTGGAAAGTGGAGCCCACCCCTGTGCTGCCCTGGCCATGATCGAGAGGAGCAGATCCAAGCAGGCTTCAGGGGCGGAACCTCTGGCAGCCAGGAAGGTCCCTCTGCCCACAGACACTACAGGTCAGTGAGAGAGATATCTGGGCTGGCCGAGAGAGGAGCAGGGGTGTCTCCGTGACTCAGGCCCGCTTGGGAGGAAGCAGCGGAGGGGGCGGCAGAGGCAGTGGCAGAGGTAGCAGTGGTGGAGGCAGCGGTGGAGGCAGAGGAAGAGGCCCAGGACTACCCGAGCTCCATTACCTAAGGTCTCTGCATAAACCCCCTGAGGGAACTGAGCCTGGGAGGTGGCCCTGCCCCCACCCACCCCATTACTGAAGGTCTCTGCATAAAGCCTCTGAGGGAACTGAGCCTGGGAGGCAGCCCCGCCCCCACCCCAGCACCAGAACTTAAGCTCACATTGAATAGAAGCCTCACCTGCCACGGAAAGCCCATTTGAATCTCAGACCCCAAGCACTAGCTGGGCAGATCTAGATGAGAGTGGAGAGGAATCTCAGAAGTCAAGTAACTGGCTGGGAAAATGCCCAGAAAAGGGAAGACAAATAAGACTATAGAAGATTAATTTCTTGGTGAACAGATGTGTCCTCCTTTCCTTTCTGATGAGGAAGAACAATACTTACTATCAGGAAAAGACATAGATGTCAAGGCCTCTGTATCCCAAATATCCAAAATAGATATCCAATAGGCTCAGGCCATGGAAGAGCTCAAAAAGGATTTTGAAAAGCAAATTAGACAGGTGGAGGAAAAACTGGGAAGAGAAATGAGAGAGATGCAAGAAAAGCATGAAAAACAGGTCAATACCTTGGTAAAGGAGACCCAAAAAAATGCTGAAGAAAATAACACCTTGAAAAATAGGCTCACTCAATTGGCACAAGAGGTTCAAAAAGCCAATGAGGAGAAGAATGCTTTCAAAAGCAGAATTAGCCAAATGGAAAAAGAGGCTCAAAAGCTCACTGAAGAGAATAGTTCTCTCAAAATTAGAATGGAACAGATGGAGTCTAATGACTTTCTGAGAAACCAAGAAATCACCAAACAAAACCAAAAGAATGAAAAAAATGGAAGAGAATGTGAAATATCTCATGGGAAAAACAACTGACCTGGAAAATAGATCCAGGAGAGACAATTTAAAAATTATGGGACTACCTGAAAGCCATGATCAAAAAAAGAGCCTAGACATCATCTTTCATGAAATTATCAAGGAAAAGTGGCCTGATATTCTACAATCAGAGGGCAAAATAAGTATTGAAAGAATCCATCGATCACCACGTGAAAGAGATCCAAAAAGAGAAACTCCTAGGAACATTGTAGCCAAATTCCAGAACTCCCAGGTCAAGGAGAAAATCTTGCAAGCAGCTAGAAAGAAAGAATTCCAGTATTGTGGAAATAAAATCAGGATAACTCAAGATCTAGCAGCTTCTACATTAAGGGAGTGAAGGGCGTGGAATAGGATATTCCAGAAGTCAAAGGAACTAGGACTCAAACCAAGAATCACCTACCCAGCAAAACTGAGTATAATACTTCAGGGGAAAATATGGTCTTTCAATGAAACAGAGGACTTTCAAGCATTCTTGATGAAAAGACCAGAGCTGAAAAGAAAATTTGACTTTCAAACACAAGAATGAAAAGAAACATGAAAAAGTAAACAGCAAAGAGAAGTCATAAGGGACTTACCAAAAGTGAACTGTTTACATTCCTACATGGAAAGACAATATTTGTAACTCTTAAAACTTTTCAGTGTCTGGGTAGTTGGTGGGACCACACACACACACATACACACACACATGTATACACGTGCACGCACACACACATACACACATGCATGCACATACAGAGACAGAGAGCACAGAGTGAATTGAATAGGATGGGACCATATCTTAAAAGAAATTAAGGTAAATGATGAGAGAGAAATGTAGTGGGAGGAAAGAGGGTGAAATGGAATGGGGTAAATTATATCTCATTCAAAAGGCAAGCAGGAGACTTTTTAGTGGAGGGAAAAAGAGGAGAGCTGAGAAAAAAAACAAGAAGTTTACCCTCATCACATTCAACTAAAGGAAGGAATAAAATGCACACTCATTTTGCTATGAAACCCTATCTTACAATACAGGAAAGTGGGGGAGAAGGAGATAAGCAAGGGGGGGGATGATGGTAGGGAGGGCAATGGGAGGAGGGAGCAATTTGAAGTTGACACTCAGGGAGGGACAGGATTAAAAGACAGAATAGAAACAATGGGGGGCAGTATAGGATGGAGGGAAATACAGTTAGTCTTACACAACACAACTATTATCGAAGTCATTTGCAAAACTACACAGATAGGGCCTATATTGAATTGCCTGCCTTCCCAAAGGGAATGGGTGGGGAGCGAGGGATGGGGAGAATTTGGAACTCAAAGTTTTAGGAATAACTGTTTAGTATTGTTGTTGCTACTACGAAATAAGAAATACAGGTAATTGGGAATAGAAAGTCATCTGGTCCTACAGGAGAAAAGAGAAGATGGGGACAAGAGAAGGGAGGCATGATAGAAGAGAGGGCAGATTGGTGAAAGGGAAAATTAGAATGCTCGTTGTATTGGGGTGGGGGGAGGGGATAAAAGGGGAGAAAATTTGGAATCCAAAATTTTGTGAAAATGAATGTAAAAAGTTAAACAAAAAAAAATAAAATATAAAAATAAAAAAAAAAAGATTAAGGGAGGGGTGCGATGAGGAATAGTGATATCATAGCATATTCTACCAGTTCAGGAGAGGAACCTCTCTCACTGCAAATCTTGAAGGCAGAAATGTTCTCTTCCAGACTTGAACCTACTGTGTATAACAGGTTTTTCTTCTGAATAATTTATCTTTTAACAAAAGGTGAATACTGATCCCAGTTGGGAAATTGTTTTTTGAGCTTCTGACTCTAAACATTCTCCTTGGTCCTCCTGCTTGGATTTGTTAAACAACTTCTTTCTTCTTCTTACCCCTCAAGTGGTCAACTGGATATGAGAGTCACTCAACATCCAAGTTACTTGGTGTCAAGGACAGGATAGTCAGTGATTCTGGGATGCGACCCATCTCTGGCCATGCGAAGGCATTGTGGCCCATCAGATACTGGGGCAGGACTTTGAGATGCTCTTTTAGTTTTATAACAAGCAATTGAATGAGAAAGGAAAGATCTCTAATTGATTCACAGCTTAAGAGCATGGAAATTTCCACTTCAACCTCAACATCATTTCCTTGCAGTAAATGGATTCTGCCCCCTATCTCTGTGCCAGCAGCAAAGACACAGTACCACAGAGGCAACTCTCATCTGTTCATTAACTTGTTTGGCTAAATTCTAGGGAACAATGACAGGGGACATATGAAGAAGGAGGCAGGCATCAGTTTTAGCTCAACTCCAGGAACAGGTGTCACCCATCATTTTTCATCTAGTTCTGACATCCGCTACTTCTCACTGTAGTGCTTAGGACACTCCTTGTCATGTAATACTCAAGCAAAGCTATGTTCCTTCAAGTACTCTTTGAGTCCTTATCCACTCAAAACTATAGTTCATGAGCCCCCATACATGTGTTTGCTTTTACTAGTCAGAGAGAGGATGTAATTCAAAGCAAAATTATTTCATTAAATAGCATAGTAAAACATAAAAAATCAACAGGATGTCAACTCCTTTGAAGTTGGGGCATATTATCTCACAATTTCAGCCATCAGCCGTTGTATTCATCCTTTGTTTTTGAAGAAGACCATGCCATCAGAGAAATGATGACATGACTTGCATTTGACTTTGTTTTGAGTGAGGGAGGGCTGTGCAAGGTCACCAGCCTCACTTTCACTGCCTGAGTCATCTGGGGTCCAGTGATCATGTATTCATCAGGATGACTGGAGATGGTCCAGAATACAGTGGGAGACCTTGGCCTTTTTAGGCTGGCCTTTTCAGGTATTCATTTAGCGGGAGGTGATGCCCATTGAGTGAATAGGCCTCTTTAAGCAGTAGTCAGGAAATGGTCCTTTTAATGAACAAAAGAAAAAAATAGCTAAATCAATCTGGGAAGGAACAGAAATTGTTACTATTGATAATCATTCTAATCCAGTTATTATGTGGAGCTTGGACCACTGTAAGGTGAAAGGATTGGAGTACATGGATTCTAAAGTCTCTTCCCATACTAAATCTATGATAACATGAACTTCTTTATCATCATAGGGATAAAATTAGGACAGGGGATAAATGTAGAAGCTTTGCTCTGGAAGCATTGCAGAAACAAGTAGACAATTTGTATGCCCTAATTACATTCATTGTCTCTGCTCCTAGAATTATGAAAGCTCTCAACAGGCTCTAAGAGATCATTCAATTCCCTCATTTTACAGGTGAGGAAACTGAAACCTAGAGAAATATCTATTTTCACTGATGACACAATCACATCTCTAAAAACTGAAGATAATTTTAAAAATTAAAACGAGTCCTTTAAGGCACCAAGTTAAAAGTTAAGTCCACAGAAGATATTTGTGTGCTTATATATTGATCATAGAGATTAAGAATTATTTTTAAATATGATATAATTTATTTTTTAAAAATTCAATATTTATTTTATCTACTGCACTTACCTAGTGGCAGAACTAGGCCTAGAATTGCAGTTTTTTGACATTGTAACAATGACTACATATAAAATTTTAGATGGAGGCTATTCATGTACACTGAGCCAACATCTAAATCAGGGGTGGGGAATCTGTGGCCCTCTAGATCCTCAAGTGAAACCCTTTGATTGAATTGAATCCAAACAAATCCTAGATTTGTTCCATGAAGTTTGCATATAGCCTGTTCTGTGAACTTTGGGTTCAGTCAAAGGGCCACATTAAGGACCTAGAGGGCCACATGTAACCTTGAGGCTGCATGTTTCCCATCCCTGGACTAAATGATACAGTGGATAGAGAAGCTTGTATGGAATCAGGAAGACATGAGTTCAAATCTAGGCTCATATACATTTAAAACATGTCGCCCTGATTGAGTCATTTCACCCACTGGCCTCAGTTACTTCATATTTAAGATGAGGCCCTACCTCCAGGGTTGTTGCTAGGATTAGATGAAATAAGAATTGTGAATAACTTAGCACTGTATGGTAAATGCTGAGAAAGTATTAGCCATTTTTGTTACTATGATTATGATTACATATGGGGATCCCGAAGCATAGAAAAACAAGAAATGAACATTTTCATGAATTTCCAGAGTTGAAATTCAAAATTGGTTTTAAGGTGAGGTTGCTAGTGGGAAATGAAGGAGGAACTGATTGAATCCCCAAGCCTTTCCCGTTAGCCCCCTATTTGTCCTTCTTCTAAGGCCACAACTATCCTTTCACCTAGCTTCCCTGACGGAGCAAGGACAAGTTCTTCTACCACCTTTGGGGACTAGGAAGGAATAGGTTCCACTCATCTTCAAATGGTTTGGGGAAGAGTGTAGACAATCTTTAAAGGAAGATGTGATTGCTGTATCCTCCACTCATTTAAGCTAGTTCTGGAAAAGAAGCCTTGTGTCTTAGAAGCCAGCTTTGACACACAGCTTTGTATTAAAGGATAGGGAGTATGTAATTGTCTTTTAAAAAGATCTGTTGATAAAGGGAACAACTGTTTCCAGTTTTTTTGCTGTTCAGTTATTTCTGTCATGTCTGATTTTTCATGACTCCATTTTGGGTTTTGATACTGAAGAGGTTTGCCATTTCCTTCACCAGCTCATTTTATGGATGAAGAACTAAGGCAAACAGGGCTAAGTAATTTTCCCAGGGTCACACAGATAGTAAGTGTCTGAGGCTAGATTTGAACTCAGAAAGAGGAGTCTTTCTGATGCCAAGCCCACTGCTCTATTCAGTGTACCACCTAGCTGTTCTGGCTGTCTCAAACGAATATTATTTAAGTACTAGAGAAGGAAATGGCAAACCACTTCAATATCTTTGCAAAGATAACCGCAAATGGGGTTGTGAAGAGTCTGACATGACTGAAACGACTGAGCAAAGGTTTAGGAGAAGGAGCATTACGCCTTCTTTATACATTAATATACACCTTGCCTGCCATGCAGGAATAGCCCCACCTGCTGGATAGGATGCTATTACTGACGTGGAGATGAGGCGGGAGTGATGACATGTTAGCGCAGCCAGGTTCTCCGACTCGGTAGATGGATCAGGAACAGTGATATCGCAGTCACACTCCACCTGACAGGGAGAGGAACCACTCTTATTGCGGACTCCTGAGAGAATAAATGGCCTCTTCCAGACTTTACCCTACTAGGCATACCAGGTTTTTCTTCCATATGATAATTTATTTAATAGCAGGTGAATACTGGTCCCAACTGGGAAATTTACTCTTGAGGTTCTACTTCTAACTATTTGGGACTTCTATAGAAGCCTCCTTCCTTAATCTGTTACCCAGCTTCTTTCTTCTTCTTATCCTACAGGTAGTTAGCTGGATACCAGAGTCACTCAACACCCAAGTTACCTGATGACAAGGACAGTCAGTGATCCTGGGATGTAACCCCCATCTCTGGACATAAGAGGGCATTGTGGTACTGTCAGATACAGGGTCAGGGTCCTGAGATGCTTTTTTAAAAAAGCAGGTGAGGAAGGAAAAATCTCTGAGTGATTCAAAGCAACACAGTTATGACAATTTCCCAATGTCAATATCAGTTCCTTGGAGCAGGGGGATTCTGCCCTTTACCTCTGTGCCAGCAGCCAAGCCAGTGCGACAGAGATACCTCCCTTCTGTTCGCAAACTTGTTTGACTCAATCCTAGGAAACAATGACAGGAAGGCAGTCAGCCCCAGCGACTGAGGTCACACATCACTTTCTCTCTAATGCTGACTTTAGCTACATGTCACTGCAGTACCTTGGATACTCCCTCTCATGTAATACCCTGGCAAAGTTATGTCAGTTCAAGATACTCTGTGGGGCCCTATCCACTCAAAACCATAACTCATGAGCCTCCATGGATGTATTGCTTTTTCTGGTCAGGGAGAGAATGCAATGAATTCAAAACAAAAGCATTTAATGAAACAGCATAGCAAAACACAAGGTTACAACAGGATGTTGTCTCCTTTGAAGCTGGTGCACCTTGTCTCACTTTCAGCTATCAGCATTTGAAGAATGACTACACATAAGAAGTTTACATGGGCATTAGAGGCTGTTCACATAAACTGAGCTCATATTTTCATAAGCTTTTAGATGATAAGTTGGATAAAGCTCTAGGTATGGAGTATGGAAGATAGATTCAAATCTAGACTCAGACACTTCTTAGGTATGTGACCCTGGATAAGTCACTTTACCCTTTTTCTCTGTTTCTTCCTCTTTAAAATGGAGATTATAACATCACCTACCTCCCAGGGTGATTGTGAAGATAAATGAGATAATAACTGTAAAGCCATGAGCACAGTGCCTGACATAAAGTAAGCTCTATGTAAATGTTAGCTATTATTATCGTCATTGTTATTAGGATTGTAATTATTATTTATTATTGTATAATTGGTTTCTGAAACATAGACATATAGGCATCGAGATTTTCAGGATTATTAAGAGTTGAAGTTCAAATTTGACTTCAAGTTGTTCTGACTAGCTGGAATAGGAGGAAGAGCTGATGGAACCCCTGATACTGTCTCTTTAGTCTCCTACTCTTTCCCCTTTGTCCACAGTTACCTTTGGACCCAGCTGTCTACGGAAAAAGGCTAAGTCCTAGTGATGGTGTCTCCAAATAAAGATATGATTGTTGTACCTACCACTCATGTTTAACTATGTCTGGAAAGAAGATCTTGTGTTCTAGAAGCCAGCTCTGAAGAACTACTGTGTATGTAAGGAAATGGGATCTTTTAGCTGACCTTGTTTTCCTTCCCTTCCCTTCCCTTCCCTTCCCTTCCCTTCCCTTCCCTTCCCTTCCCTTCCCTTCCCTTCCCTTCCCTTCCCTTCCCTTCCTTTCCCTTCCCTTCCCTTCCCTTCCCTTCCCTTCCCTTCCCTTCCCTTCCCTTCCCTTCCCTTCCCTTCCCTTCCCTTCCCTTCCCTTCCCTTCCCTCCATTTCTCTCTTCTTAAAAATTCTGTTGAAAGAGGGGCAATTATCTCAGATAGATATTATTAAAAGTTTGGGGGAGGAGGAATCACACCTTCTCCATACTTATTTTTCCTGCATGACATCCAATGCTAGCCCTGCCCCCTCCCTGCTGGAGAGGATGTTTTTAATGGTATAGAGACAAAGGGCAGAGAGTGACAGGGCTAAACTTTCATTGTGTCAGAGCAGTATCTCTGATTGGAGGTGAGAGTGACCAGAAACAGTGATATCACAAGCACAATCCACCTGTTTGGGAAAGAAACCTCTTTCACTTCAGATTCCAGAGGTAGAAAATGCCCTCTCCCAGACCTGATCCTTCTATGTATATCAGAGTTTTCTTCTGTAAGATGATGTGCTTCTTAATATCATATAAATACTGGTCCTAGTTGGGAAATTGCCTTCAGAGGTTCTACCTCTAAACATTTCCCTTGGGAAGCCCTCCTCCTTGGAGGTGTTATACACATTCCTTCTACCTACCTCATAGGTCGTCAACCACATATTAGAGTCATACACAACCCAAGTTACTTGGTCTCAAGGACAGGACAATTAGTGATCCTGGAATGTGATTCCATTTATGGAAACAGAGGGGCATTGTGGTACAGTCATAAACTGAGTTCATAAACTGAAACGCTCTTTTCCTTAAATTTTAAGCAAATGAATGAGAAGGGAAAAATCTCTGAGTCATTCATGACTAAACAGTATGAAAATTTCCACTTCAATCTCAACATCAGTTCCTTGGAGCAGGGAGATGCTGCCCACTATCTCTGTGCCAGCAGCAGAGACACAGTGCCACAGAGTCACCTCTCATCTGTTCACACACTTGTTTGGCCAAAGACCAGGTGGCAATGACAGGGGACACAGGAAGCAGGAGGCAGGCTTCAATTCTAGCTCTGCACCAGAGACTAGGATCACTAAACATTTTCCTTCTAGTGATAATTTTAGTTCCTTCTCACTGTGGTAACTGTACCACTTACTCTCACATAATACCCAGGAAAGCTATGTTGCTTCAAGGAGGTATTCTTTGGATCCCTACTTACTCAAAATCATAGTTCACAAGCCTGCCTGGTTTTATTTCTTTTCTATTCAGGGAAAGGATGCAATTAATTCAAAGCAGAATCATTAAATGAAATAGCATAGCAAAATACAAAGCTGAAATACAATATTGTCTCTGGAGATGGAGCACATGGTCTCACAATTATATCCATCTACACTGAAAGAATGACTACACAGAAGAATTGTGATTATATATGGAATATACATAGGCAGCTTACCTAGACTGAACTTGCATGCAAGTAACATCTAGACAACACAACAGATACACCGGGTAAGGAATCAGGAAGATGTGGGGGAGCGGGGTAGAGAATCTGGTCTTAGACATTTGCTAGCAATGTGACTGTGAGTAAGTCACTTTGCTCCTGTTTGTCTCATCGTAAAATAGGGATACTAATAGCACCTACTTCCCAGGGTTGCTCTGAAAATCAAATTAGATAATCAATTTATAGTGCTTAGCATAGTGCTGCCCACATGATAAATGCTATGTAAATGTTAGACATTTTACACACACACACGCATGCACACACACACACACACACTTACATTCAGATAGATAAACAGACAGACAGACAGATAGATCAAAAGATAGATCCTGAAGCATGTAAGTATAGGTAAAGGCAATGTTCAGGAGTAGGACAAGTTGAACCTCACTGACTACTGGGACAGGAGGAGGAGCTGATTGAATTCTTCCCTAAGGCCTCAGCTCCCCTCAGACTCAGCTCCATTAAGAAGCAAGGGCAAGTCTTGTGACTGTACTACTTTTGACTACTAAAAGGAACTATCGTCCTCTTAAGTTCAGATGTTTTTGAGAAGACCAGGGAGAATCTTCAAACACAGAAGTTATTGTTGCATCCACCTCATATGAATATCAAAAAGGAGACTTTGTGTCCTGGAAGCGAGCCATAATGCACAGCTGTGCCTTGAAGGACTGAGGAGCTTGAAAATGGTTTTTCAAAAAAACTCCTGTTGGCAGAGGGAACAACTATCTCAGATAAATAATATTTTATCCCTTCTTGGCAGAAGGGAGCTCACTCCTCCCCATGCTCAGCATACTTCCTGCCTGTCATCTAAGGGCAGCTCCACCAACTGGGTAGGATGTCACTAACGACATGGGGATGAGGAAGAGGAACTGTGTCAGAGCAAGATCCCAGCCCAGTGGTGGTGGGGGCAGGTGATGAGGACCAGTGATATCATAGGCCCATTCCCCCTGCTCAGGAGAGGAACCTCTCTAACTGCAGACACTTGAGAGGGGAAATCTCTTCCAGCCCCTACTATGCATAGCAAGGTTTTCCTCACTATGATGATTTGTTTCTTAATAGTAGGTGAATACTGGTCTGAGCTGGGGTTTTGCCTTTTAAGGTTCTGCCTCTGAACATTTTTCTTACAATTTCCAAAGAACTTCTCCTTGGATTTGTTATTCAGTTTCTTCCTTCTTCTTACCTTCCAGGTGCTCAAATGGATAGTAGAGTCACTCAGCATCCAAGTCACCTGATATCTGGGACAGGACAGTCTGTGACCCTGGGATGTGACCCCATCTCTGAGGCAGAAGATACATTCTGGTATCATCAGAAAAAAGATCAGGGTGTTGATATGATCTTTTACTTCAATTGGTACAAATTGATTGATAAAGGAAAAATCTCTGAACGCTTCACAGCTCATCAGCATGAAAATTTCCACTCTGAACTCAACATCAGTTCCTTGGAGCAGGGGGATTCTGCCCTCTATCTCTGTGCCAGCAAAAGAGATACAGTGCCACAGAGTCACCTCTCATCTGTTCACAAATTTGTTTGGCCCAATGCCGGTGAGAAATGGCATGGGAGAAAGAAAGGAGACTGACATAAATTCCAGTTTAACCCCAGAAACTATCACTTTCCCTTTGGTAATGATGGTATCTACTTCTCATTGTGATACCTGGGACCCTTCCTTACTCTTAATACTCTAGCAAAGCTACGTTGCTTCAAAGCACTCTGGGAGTCCCTATCCATTCAAAATCACAGCTCACGAGGCTCTATGAATGAATTGCTTTTTCTAGTCAGGGAGAGGGTGCTGTTTATTCAAAGCAGAAACATGTAGTGAAATAATAAATAAAAGTAGCAATTAAAGATTGCCTATTTTGAAAGTATAGTACATTGTCCTATAAATACATATACAAGCATTGGAATATGACTATACACAGGAATTATACATGGGGTTATACCTAGGCACTTCATATATACATAAGCATTTAGAAATGGAGTGAATAGAAAACCAGGTAAGGAATCCAAAAGACATGAGTGGAAACTTGGCCTCAGAAATTGACTAACCCTGGGCAACTCACTTTACCCTGTTTGTCTCTTTTGTAAAATGGGGATGATAATAATTACCTGCTTTCCAGGTTGTGTGAATCAAATGAGACAGTAACTGTAAAGTACTTAGCACAACACAGTAAGCACAACAAAATGTTAGGATACACACACATGTACATATGTATATATACATAAACATATACACATACACGCATATACACATACACACAAATATGCATATACATATACACATATACATATATACACATATAAACATGCACCTACACACATATACACATACACATACAGAAATGCATTCATACATCCATACTCATATACAACATATGGATCCTGGAACCTTGAAGTCCAGGTAAAGGGAATTTTCAGGAGTAGGAAGACTGGAAGCAGTGCTGATGAGTAGAAGGAGAAGGAGGGGCTGATTGAATCCCTGAGACCATTTCTTCAGCCCTCTACTCTTCCTTTTCCTAAGGCTACAACTACTCTCTGACCCATCTCCCCTAAGGAGCAAAGGACAAGTCCTAGTGATCCTACCTCCTTTGACCACTAAGGGGAGCTATGGTTCTCTTAATTTCAGATGTGTCTGGGAAGAGAATTCGCAAATAAAGGTGTGATTATTGTATCTATCCTCATGTTACCTTTGTTCTGGAATTCATAGAAGCCAACTCTGATGAAAAGCTTTATGTTAAAGGATTATGGAGCTTATAATTGGCCTCCTTCCTTACTTTCTTCTTTCCTCCCTCCCTTCATCTTTTCCTCTCTCTCTCTCTCTCTTCTCTCTCTCTCTCTCTCTCTCTCTCTCTCTCTCTCTCTCTCTCTCTCTCTCTCTCTCTCTCTCTTTCTCTCTCTGCCCCCCCCATTGCATGAAGACAGAGAATCTAGAATTGAAGAAGTCACTGCTGTAGCCATCACTCACGTTTACTTAATTCTAGAAAGGAGACCTTGTTACCAGGAAGCCAGTCCTGATGCACAGCTATGTACTGAAGGAGTAGGGAACTTGCCATTGACATTTTAAAATAAATTCAGTTGCAGAGGGAACAACCATCTCAGATAAATATTACTTAAGGCTTAGAAGATGGTGGAATAACTCCTCCCCACACTCACACATGTTCCTTGCCTGCCAACCAAGGTTAGCCCCACCTACTGGGCAGGATGTCCTTAATGACATACTGAAGAGTAAGAGGGAACCCTGTCAGAACATCTCAGATTGAGGGAGGGGCATGACCAGGAATAGTGATATCACAGGCACATTCCACAGGTTCAGGAGAGGAGTATCTCTCACTGCAGACTCCTGAGCCAAGAAATGTCCTCTTCCACACCTGACTCTGCTATGCATTCCACCTTTTTCTTCTACATGATAATTTCTCTCCTAATAGCTGGTGACTGTTTGTTCCAGCAAAGAATTTATCTTTTGGGATTCTATCTCTAAATATTTCCCTAGGGGTCATCAATAGAAACTCTCTTTCTACAATGTGTGACTTTCTTTTTCTTACCTCAGAGGTGTTCAACTGGATGGAACAGTCATTCAACAGCCAAGTTACCTGGTCTCAAGGATGGGACCGTCAGTCACCCTGGATTGCAACCCCATCTCGGGACACCTTGTGGCATTCTGGTACCATCAGAAACTGGGTCAGGGCCCTAAAATGCTCTTTGAATATTATAATAAGGACGAGCGTGACAGAGGAAATGTATCTAAGAGAATCACGGCTAAACAGGACAACAATTTTCACTTCAATCTCACCATCAGTTCCTTGGAGCAGCGGGATTCTGCCCTCCATCTCTGTGCCAGCAGCAAAGACACAGTGCTATAGAGGCTGCTACCATCTCTTCACAAACCTGCTTGGCCCAAGCCAAGGAAGCAATGAGAGAGGGGGCAGAAAGCAGGAAGCTGGCACCAGTGTTCTGTGGGGCCCTTTCCACTCAAAACCACATTTCATGAGTTGCCATAGGTTCACATTGTTCAAATGCAAAGTGTATGGCTGTCAAAAAGACAGTTTTATGGAGCACTCACACAGGGAATGGAATCATATGGTGGTCAGAAGAAGTTATACAAGGACACTCTCAAGGTCTTGATTAAGAACTTTGGATTTGATTGTGTGACATGGCAGACACTAGCACAGGACGGTCCATCATGGCATGACTACATCGGAGAAGATGCTGTGCTCAAACCAGAATTGAGACAACTGAAAGGAAACGCAAGATGCAAAAATTTAGAGTATCCACCACAGATACTCACATGGACTATTTGTGCCCGACCTGCGATAGAGCATTCCAAGCTCTGATCAGACACAGCCTGACACAGCGAAACTTGACTCTAGCATAGTGATGTCATTTTGGTCCTCTTTGAGAACAAAGGACAATAACCAACCAATCAATTTTACACACACACACACACACCCCTACAGGCAGAAAAATCAAGCAACAAATAGATCGATCAATCAATCCTGAAGCATGTAAGCACAGGTAAAGGGAATGCTCAGGAGTAGGAAGAATCTCTAATTTGTTTTTAAAGAGTACTGACTACTTTTTGAATAGGATAGGGAGTTAATTGAATACCTACCTAAGGCCACAGCTCTCCTCAGACCCAGCTCCCCTAAGGAGCAAGGGCAAGTCATAATGCCTGTACTACTTTTGACCACTAGGAGGAGCTATTGTGCCCTTAAGTTCAGATGTTTCTGGGAAGACCAAGGAGAATCTTCAAAGATGTTATTAAGTGAGGGGTCACCCCTCACTTTCCCTCTAGTGCTGACTTTAGCTACTCCTCTCTGCACTACCTTGGACACTCCCACTCATGTAATACCTCAGCAAAGTTATGTCAGTTCAAGACACTCTGTGGGTCCCTATCCACTCAAAACCATAGCTTACAAGCCACCATGGATGTATTTTCCTTTCCTAAGCTAGGAGAGGGTACAGTTCATTCAAAGCCAAAGTACTGAATTACACAGCATATGAATACACTGAGTAGCCATTGGACATTGTGTTGCTTTATGCTGTGGCATGTTGTCCACAAGAACATGTGGAAGGAATGGAAGAATGACTATGCATAGGAATTCTGTGTGGGGGACAAAGGGTGTTTGCATACAGTGAACTCACACAGACAAAAGCATCTGGATGGTCCCATGGATAGAGCACCAGGAAGACATAGGTCCAAATCTAGGCTCACACACTTGTTTGGTATATGACCCTGGATAAAACGCTGCAGCTCTCTTTGCCTCATTCGCCTCATCTTTAAAATGGGGATAATAATAGCACCTAAATCCCAGGATGTTGTGAGGATCAATGAGAGAGTAGTTGTAAAGCACTGAACACAGCGCCGACCATATTGCAAGCATTATATAAATGTCAGTTGCAATAATAATTGTATTACTGTCAGTATGATTCTGATTCTGATTCTGGTTTATTAATATGAAGTGACCCTAAGGCCTAGAAGGACAGTTATGGGGATTTTCAGGAATAGGAAGAGTTGACATTCAAAATTGGCTTTAAGGAATGCTCACCTGTAGGAGCAGAAGGACAAATCAATCATGCTGGAGCCCCTACTCGTCCTTCTAAGGGCACAACTACCCTTTCACCCAGTTCCCCCAAGAATAAGGGCAAGTTCTAGTGATTCTTGGGCCACTAGGAGGCTCTCTGGTTCACCAGATGCTGATGGATCTGAGAGGTTCCTTTGTGGTTCCTGAGTGTCCTTCACTTTTGAACAGGGCCAGTGAGGACGCAGGGGTAATACCTCGCCCAGGAGGTGAATTGGATTTAAGTGAGGCCGAGCTGGGCAGGGTTGTCAGCCTCATTCTCTCTAACAGAATCATCCAAGTACTGTGACAAGATGAAAGTCAAGATAAGGTGCCAGAGCCTGGGGTGGGGCATGTCTGCCCACATTCTAGGAGGTCCACACCTCCTGCTTCAGCCACCTTCATGCATGTTGCAGCAAATCATTCTCTTCCATCCATTCCCAGAACTTAGAAAATCTTCAAATAACGATACGACTGTTATATCCACCCCTCATGTTTAGTGAGTTCTAGAAAGGAGACCTAGTATCCCGGAAGCCCTGCTGGTGGACAGCTGTGTACTGAAGGAGCAGGGAGCTTGTAATTGGCAGAGGGACCAACTATCTCAGAGAAATCTCTTTTATGGCTTAGAAAAAGTTGGGGTCACCTTTCCCCACTCTCGCACACACTCCTTGCCTGCTAACGAAGGTCAGTCCCTGTTGTTGTATAGCAGGTCATTAACGACAGAAAAGGAAGAGGTAGTGACAGACCTCAGACATAGAAAAACAGTCTTTCAGACTGGAGGAGGGGAGGTGATCTAGAACCGTGATATTACAGGGACATTCCACCTGTTCAGAAGAGGACCCTTTCTCACTATCAACTCCTGAGGGAGAAAATACCTTCTTCCAGACCTTACTCTAGTATGCATACCAAGTTTTTCTTCTGCATGATAATTTATCTCTTAATGGAAGGTAAATACTTGTTGCAGTTAAGAAATCATATCTGAGGTTTTGCCTCTAACAACTTCCCTCCACCTTGGTTCTATTACCTACCTTCTTTCCTCTTGTTATCCCACAGGTGGTCAACTGGATACTGAAATCACTCAACATCCAAGTCACCTGATATCTGGGACAGGACAGCCAGTGATTCTTGAATGTGACCCCATCTCTTGGTATGAAGGTACATTCTGGTACCATCAGAAACAAAATCAAGGCCTTGACATGCTCTTTTATTTCAATTTTAAGGCATTCAATGAGAAAGAAAAAATCTCTGATTGATTCACAGCTCATCAGCATGAGAGTTTCCACTTCAATCTCATTATCAGTTCCTTGGAGCTGGGGGATTCTGCCCTCTATCTCTGTGTCAGCAGTAAAGGCACAGTGCCACAGAGTCACATCTTATCTGTTCCCAAACATCTCTTCACTTATTTAGCCCAAGCTCATGGAGCAATGAGAGATAAGGAAGGAAGCAGGAGGCTGTCATCTATTCCATTTAAGCACCAGGGATGGAGATCACTTAACATTTTCACCTTAGTGCTAACTTTAGCTCCTTTTCCCTATTGCACCTGGGACTCTTCCTCTTAGGTAATACCCTGTAAAACTCTCCACTCAAAACCATAGCTCAGAAATCCTCATTTCTGAGAGAAATGAGGGAGAGGATTCTCCCTCATTTTGTAGTCAGGGAGAGGATTCAATTAATAATTCAAAGTAGAAACATTTAAAGAAATAGCATAGTAAAATATGAAGTAGCAATAGGACAGTGTCTCCTTTGGAAGTGGGCCCCATTGTTCCAAAAAAACATGGCTCGCTAATGGAAAATAATTACACACAGGAAAAAATATATAGGATTTACATAGGCACTTGACATATACTTAGATTATATTTGCATAAATGTCTAGGTGTCGCAATGGATAGAATAACAGGAAAAGAGTCAGAAAGACGTGAGTGGAAATCTGACCTCAGACATTCCTAGCTATGTGACCTTGGACAAGTCACTTTACCCTTGCTTAATTCAGTTTCCTCATAGGAAAACTGAGGAAAATTTGAGCACCTGTATTGCAGGGTAATTGTGAGGACTGATGATAAAAAAAAAAATTGTAAAGTGATGAGCAGAGATGCATCCACAGAGAAAGTGCTATTTAATTGTTAGCTAGTACTATGAGATACCTAGCTCTATCTCGCAATCCCTGTTTCAAGCTGTCATTTTATTTTTCTATCTATCTATCTATCTATCTATCTATCTATCTATCTATCTATCTATCTATCTACCTATCTGTCTATCTATCTATCTATCTATCTATCTATCTATCTATCTGTCATCTATCTATCTATCTATCTATCTATCTATCTATCTATCTGTCATCTATCTATCTATCTATCTATCTGTCATCTATCTATCTATCTATCTATCTATCTATCTCATCTGTCTACATTCTGAAGCCTAAAAGTACAGGTATAAGAGGGAGGTGCTGATGGAAGCCCTGAATCCATCTCTTTACCTCCCTACTCTCTTCCTTCTCCTAAGGTCACAAGTACATTCTCACCCAGCTCCTCTTAGGAATAAAGACAAGTCCTCCCACTTTTGGTCACTACGCAGAGTGTTAGTTCCACTCAAATTTGGATGGTTCTGGGAGCTGGGGCAATAGAGAATCTTCAAAGAAAGACACGATTGTTATATCAATCTCTCAGGTTTAACTGGTTCTGGGAAGGCAACTTGGTGTTTTAAAATCCAACCCTGCTGCACAACTGTGTATTGAAGGAATGGGGAGCATGTCATTGACTTTTAAAAAGTATTCTGTTGGCAGAGGAAACAACTGTCTCAGATAAGTATCTGAGATTTCCTAGAAAGGGGATCACCCTCCTCACACTCACAATTCCCTGCCTGCCATGCAAGGCCAGCCCCACCTGCTGGCCAGGAAGTCATTAATGAGTTGGAGAGGAGGAAGGGGTAGGTAGAGGGCTGAGCCCGCACCATGTCAGAGCAGCATAGATGTGAGAGGTGGGGAAAGGGGGGGTCATAAAGAATAGGGATATGACAGACATGTTCCACCTGTTTAGGAGAAGAACCTTTCTCACTGCAGACTCCTGGGGTGAGGGGAGGGGAATATCCTCTTCCAACCTTGACTATACTATGTCTTCCTGGGTTTTCTCATGTATTATGATTTGTTTCTTATTAACAGGTGAATATTGGTCCCAGTTGTGAAATTGCCTTTGGAGGTTTTGCCTCTAAATATTTCCCTTGGGGCTTCAGTAAAACCTCTCCTCCTGGATATTACTGGTATTTCTTTTCTTTCTTACTCCTCTGGGGTTTAACTGGATGATACAGTCTCTCAAGGTCAATGTTACCTGGTGTCAAGGACAGGCCAGTCAGTGATGCTGAGAGATGGCCCCATCTCTGGACACAATGAGATATTGTGATAGCTTCAGATAGAAGAGGAGGGCCCAGACATGCTCTTTTACTTCTCTTTCAAGCAATTGAGGGAGAAAGGAAAAATCTCTGGGCAATTTACAGCTAAACAGTAGGAACATTTCCACTTCAATTTCAGCATCAGTTCCTTGGAGCAGGGGGATTCCACTCTCTATCTCTGTGCCAGCAGCATGAAAGACAGAGCACCTCCCATATATTTCCAAATTTGTTAGGGCAAAGTCCAGGGAGCAATGATGGGAAGGGAGAAAGTAGGAGGCTGGTATCAATTTCAGCTCAGCACCAGGGACTAGTACCCCTTTAGTGCTGACACATGCTGCTTCTTACTATATTACCTGGGATTCTCTCTTTCCCATAATACCTCGGCAAAGCTAGAGAGTTTCGAGTACTCCAAAAGGATTTTCAAGTATTCCCAAAGGATTATTCGCATTTTCTAGTGAGGGAGAGGATGTCATTAATTCAAAGCCAAAAAAATTAATGAAGTATGTAGCAAAAAACAAAGTTGCAATAATGCATTATCTATTTTGAAGCTAGGGCACATTTTTATAGAAACGAAAGCATTAACACTGTAAGAATGATGACATATAGGAATTCCTTATGTGCCCAGGTACTTCGTACATATTGAGCTGACTCCAGCATCTGGAGGATGTAGTGGATAGAACAAGAAGTAAGTGATCATGAAGATATGAGTGCAAACTTGGCCTCAAACATTTTCTAGCTATGTGACTGTGGACAAGTCATCCTTGACTTCATCGCTGTTTCATCTGTAAAATGGGGATGATAATAGTACCTACTTGCTTGGGTACCTATGAGTATTAAATGAGATAACAATTGTAAGGCATTTAGCACAGGTGCAGCTATAGAAAGCAGAATAAAATGTTAGCTATTACATGCACAAGCAGACATGTATAGAGAACCTGAAACCTGGAAGCACATGCGAAGGGAATTTTCAGGCATATGTGTTCAAATTTGTTTTGAAGGAGTGCTGGCCCAGAGAAATAGAAGGAGGAGTGGAAACCCTGAGACCTTCTGTTTAGTGCCCTGCTCTTCCTTTAAGGGCACATGTACCCTCTGACCTAGCCCTGCCAAGGGACAATGACAAATTCTATTGATTCTACGACCTTTGGCCAAGAGGAGAAGAGATGGTTCCAACAAAATTCAGCTTGTTCTGGGGAGTCATGGTGTCTCAGTTTGTTCCTTTTTGAAGAGGACCCATGATATCAGAAGGGCATTGTCTTGACGTGCAGGTGAATTCCATGAAGGTATTGTGCCAGGTTGTCAACCTGACTCTCCCTTTCAGTCATCCAAGTTCAGTGAAAAGATGACAGTTAAGAAGACTGGCCATAGCCCTGGATGCAGAAGCTGACTTGGGCATCTCAGATATCTGCACAAGTTGTCAGTGATCCCCAGCACCTGCTTCAGTCACTTTAATGGCCTTTAGAACAAATGGTTCTCATCTGTCCATTCCATGAAGACACAGAATCTAGAAATGAAGAAGTCACCCATGTTGAGCTAGTGCTAGAAAGGAGACCTTCTAAGCTGGAAGCCAGTCCTGATGCATAGCTGTGTACTGAAGGAGTAGAGAGCTTGTTATTGACTTTTTAAAATAAATTCTGTTGCAGAGGCAACAACCAACTCAGATAAATCTGATTTAAGACTTAGAAGATGGGGAAATCACTCCTCCCCACATTCACACACGCACCCCATCTGTCAACCAAGGGCAGCCCCAGCTGCTGGACAGGATGACCTTAATGACATGCTGAGGAGGAAGAGGGAACTCTGTCAGAACAATTTCTCAAACTGAGCGAGGGGCGTGAACAAGAAGAGTGATATCACAGGCACATTGCAAGATTTCAGGAGAGGAGCGTCTCTCACTGCAGACTCCTGAGCCAGGAAATGTCCTCTTCCATATCTCACTCTACTATGCATTCCATGTTTTTCTTCCATATGATAGTTTTTCTCCTAATAGTAGGTAAGAATTTTCTCTTGTGAAGAAATTACCTTTTGGCATTCGATCTCTAAATATTTCCCTTGGGGGCATCAAGAAAAACTCTTTCTACAACGTGTGACTTTCCTCTTTTTACCTCCTAGGTGTTCAGCTGGATAGTAGGGTCATTCAACATCCACGTTACCTGCTGTCAAGGACAGGACATTTAGTGACCCTAGAATGTGACCCCATCTCTGGACACAGAGGTGCATACTGGTACCGTCAGACACTAGAGCAGGGCCCTGAGATGCTCTTTTACTTCTATAATAATGGAGAGACTGAGAAAGGAAATATCTCTGAGAGATTCAAAGCTGATCAGAAAGAAAATATGCCCTTCACCCTCAACATCAGTTCCTTGAAAACGGGGGACTCTGCCCTCTATCTCTGTGCCAGCAGCAAAGACACAGTGCTATAGAGGCTGCTCCCATCTGTTCACAAACCTGCTTGGCCCAAGCCCAGGAAGCAATGAGAGACGGGACAGGAAGCAGGACTCTGACACCACATCACTTTCCCTCTAGTGCTGCCATTAACTGTTTCTCACTGAAGTACCTGAGACACTCCCTCTCCTGTAAGACCCAGCAAAGCTGTGTTGGCTCCAGCATTCTGTGGGTCCCTATCCACTCAAAACCACACTTCCTGAGGCCCTCAGACTTATTTCCATTTTCTAGTGAGGGGAAAGAATGCAATTATTTCAAAGCAGAAGCCTTTCATGAAGTAGCACATTAAAGTGGAGCTTGGGCACCTTGTCCCACAATCATATCCAACCTAATTGGAAGAATGACTACGCAGAGGAATTATGGTTTTACATGGAGTATACATAGGCAGCTCACCTATGCCAAGCCCACAAGCAGTTAGGTGATGCAGTGAATAGAACACCAGGTAAGGAGTCAGGAAGACATGAGGGAGTTTGTGGCCTCAGACATTTGCTAGCAATGTGACTGTGGGTAGGTCCCTTTGCTCCTGTTTGTCTCATCTATAAAATAGGGATACTGATAGTGCCTACTTCCTGGGTTGCTATGAATATCAAATGAGATAATCATTTTAAAGTGCTTATTACAGTGCTGGCCACATAGGAAGTGCTATATAAATCTTAGCTCTTTTACATACTATTTACCTGAGGGCAAAATTGATCCCTCCCTACCTGAAGCTCCACCTGAAGAAGAGGTTTTGAGAGCCATTAGGCTCTTTCTATGTGACAAAGCACCTGGAGCTAATTCTTGAGCAGCTGAGATTTACAAGTTAGGGAGACCATTGCTCATACAAAAGCTGACTGGAATATTCCAGGTAATATGGCAAGAGGAGGTTACCCCCAGGAGTTCAAGGATGCCTCCATTGTCCATCTCTAGAAAAATAAAGGGAATAGATTGTTTTTGTGACAATCACAAATGGGTTTCTCTCTTAGTTATCACTGGCAAGATTTTTGCCACCGTCCTCGTTAATTGACTGATCATTCCACTGGAAGATGGTCATCTATCTGAGAGCCAGTGTGGCTTCAGAAAGGACTGAGGAATGGTCGATAGGGTGTTTGCTGCCCGACAACTCCAGGAGAAATGCGAAGAGGAGAACAGAGGTCTGCACATGTCTGTAGATCTGTTTAAGGGCTTTGATACAGTCAGTCCTGAGGGCTCGGGGAAAATTATGCCAAAATTTGGTTGCCCAGAAAAGTTTATACGCATTGTACGTAAATTTCACGACTTCTTGCTTTCCTGGGTTCTAGATAATGGACAATGCTCTTGTGCCTTCCCAGTCACCAATGGAATGAAACAAGGCTGTGTCAGTCAACACCAAGAAAACTCAGATGCTCCATTAGCCACCAACACATGCTACAAGGAGCCTTTGGTTACGGAAAATGAGGAGTTTTGAAGGCTGTGGACAAGTTCACTTAACTTGGTAGTGTACTTTCCAGGGATATACTCACTGATGATGAGGTTGACACATGTATTGCCAGAGCTAGCTCAGCGTCTGGGAGGCTCTGCAGGGAAGTACGTAGAGCAGTTGTTAGAGTGACTCTCAAACTGACAGTCTGCAGAGCTGTGATACTGACTTCATTGCTGTGTGCCTACGAACTTTGGATAGTCTAGCAGGGTCATGCCAGGAAACTGAATCACTTCCGTTTGAATTGTCTTAGGAAGATTCTGAAGATCACCTGACAGGATAAGGTACCAGACACTGAGGTTTTTACTTGAACTAACCTGCCAAGCATTCAAACTCTGATGCAGAGAGCACAAATCCAATGGGATGGGCACATTGTTCAAATGTGAAACATATGCTTTCCAAAAAGACAGTTTGATGGAAAACTCACACAGGGCAAGGGGTCCCATGGTGGTCAGAAGAAGTGATACAAAGACACTCTCGGGGTCTCATTTAAGAACTTTGGAATTGTGTGGCATGGAAGACACTAGCATAGGACGATTCAGCGTGGCAGGCCCACATCAGAGAAGGTGCTGCGCTCAATGAACAAAGGAGGATTGAGACAGCTCTTATAGGTCTGATCAGCTACAGTCTGACACATTGAAACTTGACTCTAGCATAGTAATGTCATTTTGGTCCTTTGAGAACGGAGGACAACAACCAACCAAGCAATTTTACTTACACACATGCACGCACACACACACACACACACACACACACACACACACAAAGACACAAGTGCAGATAGATAGACAAATAGAAAGATCGATCGATCAGTCCTGAAGCATGTAACTACAGGTAAGCGGAATGCTCAGGAGTAGGAAGAGTTCAACCTCAAATTTGGCTTTAACAAATGCTGACTGCTAGGAATCCCTCCCTAACACCATAGCTTTCCTCAGATTCAGCTCCCTTAAGGAGCAAGGGCAAGACCTAGAGATTCTACTGCCTTTGACCACTAGGAGGAGCTATGGTCCCCTTCAGTTCAGACGTTTCTGGGAACACCAGGGAGAATCTTCAAAGATGTTATTGTTGCATCCACCCCACATGTATATCAATGTCTGGAAAGGAGACTTTGTCCTAAAGGGGAGACATGATGCACAGCTGTGTATTGAAGGACTGAAGAGCTCGTAACTGGTTTTCAAAGAAAAACCAAAAAACTCCAGTTGGCAGAGGGAGCAACCATCTCCCATAAACATCATTTAAGTTTGGCAGAAGGGAAACCATTCCTCTCCACATTCAGTGTACTTTTTGCCTCCACTCACTGCGTAGGATGTCACTAATGATATGCAGATGAGGAAGAGGTAGAGACAGGGCTGAGCTTGCATCATGTCAGAGCAAGATCCCAGCCCAGAGGTTGTGGGGGCAGGTGATGAGGACCAGTGATAACATAGGTACATTCCATCTGCTCAAGAAAGGAACCTCTCTAACCGCAGACACCTGAGGGGAGAAATCCCCTCTACTAGCCCAGATCCTACTATACAAAACAAGGCTTTCTTCACTATGATGATCTGTTTTTAATAGCAGGTGAATACTGGTCCCAGCTGGGATTTTGCTTTTATTTTAGCTTCATCCTCTAAACATTTTTCTTAGGACTTCCAAAGAACTTCTCCTCCTTAGATTGTTATCTAACTTCTTTCTTCTTCTTACCCCACAGGTGCTCAAAGGGATACTAGAGTCACTTCAATATCCAAATCACCTGATATCTGGAACAGGACAGTCAGTGACCCTTGGATGTCACTCCATCTCTGAGCCAGAAGATTCATTCTGGTACCATTAGATATAAGATCACAGCCTTGACTTGCTGTTTTACTTCAATACCGAAAAATTGGTTGATAAAGGAAAAAAAATTCTAATTGATTCACAGCTGATCAACATGACAATTTTCACTTCAACCTCAACATCAATTCCTTGGAGCAGAGGGATTCTACCCTCCATCTCTGTGACAGCAACAGAGTCACCTCTTATCTGTTCTCCAACTTGTCTGGCTCAATGCCAGTGAGAAATGGCAGGGGAAAAAAGGAGAAGATTGACATAAATTCCAGTGTAGTCCTAGGGACTATCACTTTCCCTTTGGTAATGACATTATCTATTTCTCACTATGATACCTGGAATGGTCCCTCATTCTTAATATTCCAGCAAAGCTATGTTGCTTCAAGGTACCCTACGGGTCCCTATCCACTCAAAACCACAGTTCATGAGCTTCTATATATGGATTGCTTTTTCTAGTCAGGGAGAGGGTGCTGTTTATTCAAAGTAGAAACATTTAGTGAAATAATAAATAAAAGTAGCAATAATAGATCGTCTATTTTGAAGGTAGGACATATTGTCCTATAAAAATATGTACCAGCATTGGAATATGACTATATATAGGAATCATACATGGGTATATACTTAGGCACTTCACATATACATAAGCATGTAGAAATGGATTGAATAGAAAACCAGATAAGGAGTCCAAAAGACCTGAGTGGAAACTTGACCTCAGAAATTGACTAATTATGGGACCTTGGGCAAGTCACTTAACTATGCTTGTCTCATTTGTAAAAGGAGGATGATAATGATACCTGCTTGCCATGTTCTATGGATCAAATGAGACAATAATTATAAAGTATTTAGCACAGTACTGGCTACATAGTAGGCACAACAAAATGTTAGAATACACACACATATACATATTCAAATACGTATACATACCTATATGTATATGTATATACATGCATCTATACACAAACATATACATATATGCACAGATATACATACATATATACATGTATATATGCACATGCACATACAGACATATATACTTGCTCATACACGCATACATTTATTCATCCATACTCATATACAACATATGGATCCTGGAGCCTTGAAGTCTAGGTAAAGGGAATATTCAAGAGTGGGAAGGCTGGAAGCAGTGCTGACTAGTAGGTGGAGAAGGAGGTGTTGATTGAATCCATGAGACCATTTCTTCAGCCCCCTGCTCTTTCTTCTCCTAAGGCTACAACTACACTCTGACTCAACTACCCTAAGGACCAAGGACAAGTTCTAATGATCCTATCTTCTTTGACCACTAAGAGGAGCTATGGTTCTCTGAATTTCATATGCTTCTGGGAAGAGAATCTTCGAATAAAGACGTGATTATTGTATCCATCCTCATGTTAGCTTTGTTCTGGAAAGGAGACCTTGTATCTTAGAAGCCAGCCCTGATGAAAAGCTGTGTGTTAAAGGATTATGGAGTCCAACATTCACTTCTTTGCTTCCTTCCATCCTTCATCTCTTTCTCTTTTTCTCTCTCTTTTAAAAAAATCCTACTGGTAGAGGGGGCAACTATCTCAGATAAATTTTATCCAGAGTGTGGAGAAGGTGGATCATACCTTCTCTATACTCATACACCCTGCCCTAACATCCAATGCCAGCCCTACATGTTGGGTAGTACATCATTAATGATATAAAGACAAAGCGCAGAGAGTGACACCACTGAACTTGCATTGGGTCACAGCAGTATCTCTGATTGGTGATGTGGGTGATCAAAAATAGTGATATCACAGGCACAACCACCTGTTTAGGAAAGAAACCTCTTTCACTGCAGATTCCACAGGTAGAAAATGTCCTCTTCTAGACCTGACGCTTCCTTCCATGTATACCATGGAATGTATGATATATGACAATTTGCTTCTTAATACAAAGTGAATACTGGTCCTAGCTGAGACTTTATATTCATATATTCCACCTCAAAACCAGACCTGCACAACTTGGCAGTAGGGAGGGGCTAAAATTAAAGTAGGTTAAACTTCTTTGGGAAACAATTACGTTTTTAGTGGCTAACTTTTCAAGTAAAGAAGTAATTAATGATTAAACTATTTTGCAAGTAAACAATGTTTTTTAAAAAGGGAGATTTCAATTAATATCAATCAATTATACTTATTATTCAGATTTTTATTTTTAATGAAATTACATAATGTTAAAAATTACTTTTCTAAGCAGTACAAGTTTTTATACTTTTTTCAGATTTTCTTGCTATTCACTTTCAGTTAATGGGACTTACATTTCTTGTCAGCAATCATGACAGAATCATGTTTGAAATTGATTTCTTTGGAAATCAGAAAACCATCTCGGGGTCCTGGGTTTCAAGGAGGAGGAGGATGTGGTGCACAGAGGGGAAATGGCTGCCGAAAACAAGCCAGAAGACAATCTTAGGAACAGCAATAGCAGTCATGTAAAAATCTTTTTTACAGAAAAAGCTGCTTAAATGTCTACCAAAATGTTCTAGTTTACCCAAAGAGAGACATCATTGAAACACTCCTGAGAGGTCAAGATTCAGATGTCCTTTTGGATTTCTTTTTAATAATGTGAGACCCTTCACCTTTGATCCCTTGACCTGCATTACTTTGTGGTTTTTCTGAATCCCAGCTTATGGATCAGAGGCAAAGCAGAAATGCTGACCGGGTCTCAAAGGACATTTCTTCCTCCATCCTCCTCAGCTTCTCTTTCCTTCGTGTCATCCTCTGATTCTACAGAACTGCTGTCATCTTTTCAACAGCAGCAGATGTGTGCACAAAGCTCAGATCCAGGCCCTGAGAAGAGCCTGCTCCACACACCATTTCTGAGTGTAATGGATGCTTTTTGAGGCGCTTAAGATACAAAGGAGATAGGTACAGAAGACAGAATGCTTAAAAGGTCCAAAATGATTTTATGAAGGTAAGTATCCGTCCCGGCCAAGTGAATAGATACACCCGAGGAGATGACACAGCGGCGATAAGAGCAGCGTTGTTGCATGATCAGGATGAACAGCCAGCATTACGTGTTCTTCCTTGTGATTACTGTTGTTTCCCTGGGAAGTTACACTGCATCTCTACGGCACATCTAAGAATCTTAGGATGTAGACCTGACCACCAAACTTCTGAGTATGTTCAATGAAGCACACTTGTTCTGTACAAAAAAAGAAAGAAATCAGAAAATTAACCTTACTAGCCGCCTCATTTTCTGAGTTTAATATTTTGGAAAACCATTGTTCTCTCATGAGATTTTTCAACAATTTGAACACTTAATTGGTGTTTCATTGGTGTACAATTTGCTTAAATTGTGGTGCTTGAATTCAATTTAATTTTTTGGAAAATCATTGTTCCCCTATGAAATTTTTCAACAATTTGGACACTTCAATTGGTGTTTCATTAGTGTCCAATTTGCTTAAGTTAGGAGTTTGAATTCAAAATGGCTCTTACTTCTCAGCAAACAAGACACAATATTTTGTCTGTCACATAAGCAAACAATTGTCTATTTGTCCCCTGCAGATTAGACACGCTATATTCATAATAACTCCTCCATTTCTTTTCATCACCTGTTTTAGAAAGTCACCCCAAAAAACTTTAATGTTAGAAACAAAAATTGTTGTTGCTGTTTGTCCTTTATTGAGGAAGACCAAGGACATCACAAGGTAATGTATTGACTTACCTTGATTAAGGTAAGTTAGAATTGGGAAAGGTTGTCAGCCTGACTCTTTCTTTCAGAGTCATCCAAGTTCAGTGACAAGATGAAAGTCAAAAGGACTGGCCACAGCCCTGGATGCAATGGCTGACCTTTGGCATCTGGGATGTCTGAACATGCTCTCAGTGATTCCCAGCTCCTGTTTCAGCTACTTTCATGGCCATTGAAATAAATTGTTCTCCTCTACCCATTCCAAGAAGACAGAGAATCTGCAAATGAAGATGTGATTTTTGTATCCACCACTCAGATTTTGCTAGTTAAATTCAAATTTGAACACTTCCTACTTCTGAGAATTCCCCTTTTGTGGATCTCTGGGTCTCAGGATCCATATATTTGTCTGCTTTATCCTAATTTGTATGTGGCTGAATGTGGGCTAAGTGCTTTACAAGTATTATCTCATTTGATACTCATAACTACCCTAGGAAATAGATACTATTATCATCCCCATTTTACAGATGAAACAGGGATGATGGCAGTTGCCCACCATCACATAGTTAGAAAATATGTGAGGCCAAGAAAAGTATAAGGGAAGAATCATCTCAGATAAATATGATCTAAGGCTTGGAAGGGGAAATCACTCCTCCCCACCCTCACACATACTCCCTGTCTGCCAACCAAGGCCAGCCCCACCTGCTGGGCAGGATGTCCTTAATGACATGCTGAGGCTGAAGACAGAGCCCTGTCAGAACAGCTTCTCAGACTGAGGGAGGGGCATGACAGGAACAGTGACATCACAGGCACATTGCATGGTTTCAGGAGAGGAACATCTCTCACTGCAGACTCCTGAGGCAGGGAAATGTCCTTTTCCACACCTGAATCTGCTATGAATTCTACATTTTTCTTCTATATGATAATTTCTCTCCTAATAGCAGGTGACTATTTGTTGCAGTGAAGAGATTATCTTCTGGGAGTCTATCTCTAAATATTTCCCTTGGGGTCATCAAGAAAAATCTCATTCTACAATGTGTGACATTCTTCTTCTTACCTCATAGGTGTTCGACTGGATAGTAGGGTCATTCAACATCCAAGTTACCTGGTGTCAAGGACAGGACAGTCAGTGACCTTGGGATGTGACCCCATCTCTGGACACCTTGGGGCATTCTGGTACCGTCAGATACTGGGTCAGGGTCCTTATTATGAAGAGAAAGAGCTTCTCAAAGGAAATATCCCTAGGAAAATCACAGCTATATGAGAAAAAAATTTGCCCTTCAGACTCACCATCAGTTCCCTGGAGCAGGAAGATTCTGCTCTCTATCTCTGTGCCAGCAGTGGTATAGAGGCTGCTCCCAACTGTTCACAAACCTCCTTGGCCCAAGCCCAAGAAGCAATGAGAGACGGGACAGGAAGCAGGAGGCTGACAGCAGAATGCTGTGGGTCCCTGTCCACTCAAGACCACATTTCATGAGTCGCTACAGGTTCACATTGTTCAAATGCAAAACGTATGCTGCCCAAGAAGACAGCTTTATGGAGAACTCACAGAGGGCAAGGCATCAAATGATGGTCAGAAGAAGCAATACAAGGGCACTCTCAAGGTCTCAGTTAAGAACTTTGGATCTGATTGTGTGATATGGGAGACACCAGCACAGGACAGTTCAGCATGGTGTGCCCACAACAGAGAAAGTGCTGTGCTGAAAGCAGAGTTGAGATAGCTAAAAGGAAATGCAGGATGCCAAAATTTAGAGTATCTACCCCAGATATTCACATGGACCATTTGTGGCTGACCTGTGGTAGAGCATTCCAAGCTCTTATTGGTCTCATTAGCCACAGTCAGACACATTCAAAGTGACTCTAGCCTAGTGATGTCATTTTGGTCCTCTTTGAGAACAAAGGGCAACAACCACCCAATATCACACACACACATGCACACACACACACACACACACACACACCTATGGACAGATAGAAAAATGGACAGACAGACAAACAGATTTATCAATTAAACCTGAAGCATATAAGTACAGGTAAAGGGAATATTCAGGAGCAGAAAGAGTTCAACTTCAAATTTAACCTTAAAGGGTACTGACTACTGGGACAGGAGGAGAAGGTGACTGAACCTCAAAGGCCACAGCTCCCCTCAGTCCCAGGTCCCCTAAGGAACAAGGGCAAGTTCAACCAATTCTAGTGCCTTTAACCACTAGGAGAAGCTATGGTTCCCCTTAAGTTCAGATGTTTCTGGGAAGACCAGGGAGAATCCTGAAACAAAGATGTTATGGCTGCATCCACCCCACATGTACATCAGTGTCTGGAAAGGAGACTTTGTGTCGTAAAAGGGAGCCGTGATACACAGCTCTGCATTGTAGAACTAAGGAGTGTGTAACTGGTTTTTCAAAACAATCAAAAAACTCCAGTTGGCAGAGGGAACAACTCTCTCAGATAAATATCATTCAAAGTTTGGCAGAAGGTAGACCATTTCTCTGCACATTCATGCACTTTCTGCCTCCACCTACTGGTTAGGATGTCACTAATGACATAGAGATGAGGAGGAGGTAGAGACAGGCCTAAGCTTGTACCATGTCAGAGCAAAATCCCAGCCCAGTTGGTGCAGGGAGGGCACGAGGACCCAAAATATCATAGGCATATTCCATCTGCTAGGGGGAGGAACCTCTCTAACCATAGACACCTGAGGTGGGAAATCCCATCTACAGGCACTGACCCTAATATGCGAAGCAAGGTTTTCTTCACTATGATGATTTGTATCTTAATAGCAGGTAAATACTGGTGCCAACTGGGATTTTGCTTTTTTTAGGTTCTTCCTCTTAACACTTTTCTTGGGACTTCAAAGAACATCTCCTCCTTAGATTTGTTATCCAGTTTCTTTCTTCTTCTTTCCCCACAGGTGCTCAAAGGCATACTAGAGTCACTCAATATCCAAGTCACCTGATAGCCAGCACAGGGCAGGCAGTGACCCTTGGATGTGACCCCATCTCTGAGCCAGAAGATTCATTCTGGTATCGCCAGACACAAGATCACACCCTCGACATGCTGTTTTACTTCAATACTAAGAAATTGATTGATAAGGGAAAAATATCAGATCGATTCACAGCTGATCAGCAGGACAATTTCCACTTCAACCTCAACATTAGTTCCTTGAAGCAGAGGGATTCTGCCCTCTATCTCTGTGCCAGCAGCAGAGACACAGTGCCACAGAGTCACCTCTTATCTGTTCAGCAACTTGTTTGGCTCAATGCCAGTGAGAAATGGCAGGGGAGAAAGGAAGGAGGAGACTGACATAAATTTCAGTTTCGCCCCAGGGACTATCACTTTCCTTTTGGTAATGACATTATCTATTTCTCACTGTGATACCTGGGACCACCTCACTCTTAATACTCCAGAAAAGCTATGTTGCTTCAAAGTCCTCTGTGGGTCCCTATCCACTCAAAACCACAGTCCACGAGCCTCTATGGATGGATTGCTTTTTCTAATCAGGGAGAGGGTGCTGTTTATTCAAAGCAGAAACGTTTAGTGAAACAATAAAAGTAGCAATAAAGCATTGTCTATTTTGAAGCTAAGGCACATTGTCCCATAAACAAATGTACCAGCATTGAAATACATACATAGGAATCACACATGGGTTTATGCCAGGGCAATTCACATATACATAAGCATGTAGAAATGAAGTGAATAGAAAACCAGGTAAGGGAAAGAAAGACATGAGGGAAAATGTGGCTTCAGCAATTGACTAATTTTGTGAACTTGGGCAAGTCACTTTACCCCATTTGTCCCATTTGTAAAATGGGGAACAACAAAATGTTAGGATACACACATATATACATATTCATATACATATACAAATACATATATGAATTAAGATATACATACACAAAAATATACACATATACATATACAAACACATGTACAAATATTTATATAAACACATACATATACATATGCATGCACACATATACATACACACAATACACATGCAATCACATATGCATATAAAATACTTATGCATATACACATACACACATATATACATACACACAAACACATACATTCATACATACATACTCATATACAACATATGGATCCTGGAGCCTTGAAGTCCAGGTAAAGGGAATTTTCAGGAGTAGGAAGGCTAGAAGCAGTGCTGACTAGTAGGAGGAGAAGGAGTGCTGACTGAATCCCTGAGACCATTTCTTCAACCCCCTCTTCTTCCTCCTCCTAAGGCTACAACTACCCTCTGACCCATCTCACCTAAGGAGCAAAGGACAAGTCCTAGTGATCCTACTTCCTTTGACCACCAAGAGACTCTATAGTTGTCTTAATTTCAGATGTTTCTGGGAAGAGAATCTTCAAATAAAGATGTGATTATTGTATCCATCCTCATATTTTCTTTGTTTTGGAATGGAGATCCTGTATCTTAAAAGCCATCCTTGATGAAAAACTGTATGTTAAAGGATTATGGAGCTTATCATTGACTTCCTTCCTTCCTTCATCTCTTTCTCTTATTCTCTCTTTCTTTTAAAAAATTGTATTAGCAAAAGGGGCAACTATCTCAGATAAGTTTAATCCAAAGTGTGGGGAAGGTGGATCCTACCTTCTCCACACTCATACACCTTGCGTAACATGCAATGCCAGTCCCATGTGCTGGGGAGGACATCATTAATGACATAAAGGCAATGAGCAGAGAGTGCCACCACTGAACTCAAATTGGGTCACAGCAGTATCTCTTATTGGTAGTGGGAGCAATCAGAAATAGTGATATCACAGGCACAATCACCAGTTTAGGAAAGAACCCTCTTTCACTGCAGACTCAGGGGGTGGAAAATGTCCTCTTCTAGACCCGACCCTTCGTTTCATGTATATCATGGAATGCATGATGTATGATGATTTGCTTCTTAATAAAAAGTTAATTCTGGTCCTAGTTGAGACGTTGTATTCAGAGATTCCACCTCAAAATCAGACCTCCACAACTTGGCAGTAGATAGGGGCCAAAATTAAAATAGGTTAAACTTTGGGAAACTATTAGGTTTTAAGTGGCTTACTTTCCAAGTAAAGGAATAATTAATAATTAAGCTACTTTGGTAGTAAACAAAACTTTTTAAAAAGGAAAATTTCAATTAATATAAATAATTGTAATTATTATTTAATATCTTTATTTTTAATGAAATCACATATCAAAAACTGCTTTGCTAAGCAGTACAAGTTTTAATACATTTTTCAGATTTTCCTGCTGTATACATTTGGTTAATGAGACTTATCCTTCTTCTCAGCAATCAATTTTTCTACTCCAGAATTATGTTTCAAATTGATATCTTTAGAAATCAGGAAACTAACCTTACTAGCCACCTCATTTTCTGAGTTTAATTTTTTGGAAAGCCCTTGTTCCCTAATGAGATTTTTCAACAATCTAGAAACTTTAGTTGGTGTTTCATTAGTGTCCAATTTGCTTAAGTCAGGATGCTTGGATTCAAAATGGTGATGAAAATTGTATTCCTTTGGAACAAGTCTTACTTCTCAGGATTCAAGGCACCATATTTTGTCTGTCATGTAAACAATCGTCTGTTTGTCCCCTGCAGATTAGACATTCCATATTCAGATTAACTCCTCCATTTCTTTTCACCGCCTGTTTTAGAAAGTCACCCTAAAAACTTTAACGATAGAGACAAAAATTCTTTGTTGTTGTTGTCTGTCCTTTATTGAAGACGACCAAGGATATCACAAGGGAATGTCTTGAGTTGCAGGTGAATGTGATTAAGGTAAGTTAGAGCTGGGAAACGTTGTCAGCCTGACTCTTTCTTTCAGAGTCATCCAGGTTCAATGATAAGAAGAAAGTCAAGAGGGCTGGCCAAAGACCTGGATGCAATGGCTGACTGGCACCTGGGATGTCTGAACAAGCTCTCAGTGATCCCCAGCACCTGTTTCAGCCACTTTCATGGCCATTGGAACAAATTGTTCTCCTCTGCCCATTCCAAGAAGACAGAGAATCTGGAAATGAAGATGTGATTTTTGTATCTACCCCTCAGGTTTAGCTAGTTCTAGAAAGAAGATCTTGTAACCTGGAAGCCAGCCCTGATGCACAGCTGTGTACCAAAGGGATAGGGAGCTTCTTATTGACTTTTTAAAATAAATTCTGTTGCAGAGAGAACAAGCATATTAGATAAATATAATCTAAGACTTAGAAGGGGGGAAGCATTCCTCCTCACAATCACACATACTCCTTGTCTACCAACCAAGACCAGCCCCACTTGCTGGGCAGGATGTATTTAATGACATGTTGAGGAGAAAGAGGGAACCTTGTCAGAACTGTTTCTCAGACTGAGGGTGAGATGTGACCAGGAATAGTGATATCACAGTCACATTCCACAGGTTCAGGAGAGGAGTATCTCTCAAAGCAGACTCCTGAAGGTAGAAATATCCTCTTCAATGCTTGACTCTACTATGCATTCCAAGTTTCTCCTCCATAGATTATATTACTCCTAACAGCAGGTGAGAATTTCTTTCAGTGAAGAAATTACCTTTTGAGATTCTATCTCTAAATAATTTGCTTGGGGACATCAGTGGAAACTCTCTTTCTACAATGTGTTTTCTTGTTCTTCTTACCTCACAAGTGTTCATTTGGATAGTAGGGTCAGTCAACATCCAAGTTACCTGGTTTCAAGGACAGGATAGATAGTGACCCTGGGATGTGACACCATCTGTGGACACCTCGGAGCATTCTGCTACCATCATATACTAGGGTAGGGCCCTGAAATGCCTTTTTACTTCTTGTTTTATTTTTTATTTATTTTTTTCCTCCAGAAAACCCTTCTTAATTTTTTTTAATTTTTTTATTAAATATAAATTTAATTATTTAACTTTTTACATTCATTTTCACAAGATTTTGGGTTCCAAATTTTCTCCCCACTTATCCCCCCCACCCCAATACACCGAGCATTCTAATTTTCCCTATCACCATCCCTCCCTTCCCTTGTCCCCATCTTCTCTTTTGTCCTGTAGGGCCAGATGACTTTGTATTCCCCATTAACTGTATTTCTTATTTTCTAGTAGCAAGAATAATACTAAACAGTTGTGTCTAAAACTTTGAGTTCCAAATTCTCCCCATCCCTCCCTCCCTACCCATTCCCTTTGGGAAGGCAGGCAATTCAATATAGGCCCTATCTGTGTAGTTTTGCAAATGACTTCGATAATAGTTGTGTTGTGTAAGACTAACTGTATTTCTCTGCATCCTATCCTGTGCCCCATTGTTTCTATTCTGTCTTTTGATCCTGTCCCTCCCCAAGAGTGTTGACTTCAAATTGCTCCCTTCTCCCATTGCCCTCCCTTCCATCATCCCCCCCACCCTGCTTATCTCCTTCTCCCTCACTTTCCTGTATTGTAAGATAGGTTTTCATACCAAAATGAGTGTGCATTTTATTCCTTCCTTTAGTCGAATGTGATGAGGGCAAACTTCATGTTTTTTTTCTCAGCTCTCCTCTTTTTCCCTCCACTAAAAAGTCTCCTGCTTGCCTCTTGAATGAGAGATAATTTACCCCATTCCATTTCACCCTCTCTCCTCCCACTACATTTCTCTCTCACCGTTTACCTTAATTTCTTTTAAGATATGGTCCCATCCTATTCAATTCACTCTGTGCTCTCTGTCTCTGTATGTGCGTGCATGTGTGTATGTGTGTGTGCATGTGTGTACATGTCTGTGTGTGTGGTTCCACCAACTACCCAGATACTGAAAAGTTTTAAGAGTTACAAATATTGTCTTTCCATGTAGGAATGTAAACAGCTCAACTTTGGTAAGTCACTTATGACTTCTCTTTGCTGTTTACTTTTTCATGCTTCTTCTCATTCTTGTGTTTGAAAGTCAAATTTTCTTTTCAGCTCTGGTCTTTTCATCAAGAATGCTTGAAAGCCCTCTATTTCATTGAAAGACCATTCTTTCCCCTGAAATATTATACTCAGATTTGCTGGGTAGGTGATTCTTGGTTTGAGTCCTAGTTCCTTTGATTTCTGGAATATCCTATTCCACACCCTTTGATCCCTTAATGTAGAAGCTGCTAGGTCTTGAGTTATCCTGATTGTATTTCCACAATACTGGAATTCTTTCTTTCTAGCTGCTTGCAAGATTTTCTCCTTGACCTGGGAGTTCTGGAATTTGGCCACAATGTTCCTAGGAGTTTCTCTTTTTGGATCTCTTTCAGGTGGTGATCCATGGATTCCTTCAATACTTATTTTGCCCTCTGGTTGTAGAATCTCAGAGCAGTTTTCCTTGATAATTTCATGAAAGATGATGTCTAGGCTCTTTTTTTGATCATGGCTTTCAGGTAGTCCCATAATTTTTAAATTGTCTCTCCTGGATCTATTTTCCAGGTCAGTTGTTTTTCCCATGAGATATTTCACATTCTCTTCCATTTTTTCATTCTTTTGGTTTTGTTTTGTAATTTTTTGGTTTCTCAGAAAGTCATTAGCCTCCATCTGTTCCATTCTAATCTTGAGAGAACTCTTTTCTTCAGTGAGCTTTTGAACCTCTTTTTCCATTTGGCTAATTCTGCTTTTGAAAGCATTTTTCTCCTCATTGGCTTTTTGAACGTCTTTTGCCAATTGAGTGAGCCTATTTTTCAAGGTGTTATTTTCTTCAGCATTTTTTTGGGGGAGTCTCCTTTACCAAGGTATTGACCCATTTTTCATGCTTTTCTTGCATCTCTCTCATTTCTCTTCCCAGTTTTTCCTCCACCTGTCTAACTTGCTTTTCAAAATCCTTTTTGAGCTCTTCCATGGCCTGAGCCCATTGGATATCTCTTTTGGATGTTTGGGATACAGAGGCCTTGGCATCTATGTCTTTTCCGGATAGTAAGTATTGTTCTTCCTCATCAGAAAGGAAAGGAGGACACATCTGTTCACCAAGAAAGTAATCTTCTATGGTCTTATTTTTCTTCCCTTTTCTGGGCATTTTCCCAGCCAGTTACTTGACTTCTGAGATTCCTCTCCACTCTCATCTAGATCTGCCCAGCTAGTGCTTGGGGTCTGAGATTCAAATGCTGCTCCCCAGGCTCAGGGCTTTTAGTGGTGGGCGTGGCTCCTATTCACTGTGAGCTAAAGTTCTGGTGCTCAGGTGGGTGCAGGGCCTCCTCCCAGGCTCAGTTCCCTCAGGGGGTTTATGCAGAGATCTTCAGTAATGGATCTGAGGTCCTGCCTCCCCCGGGAGCCTGGGTCTGCTGCTGTTCCTGTCTCTGTTGCTGCCTCCTGAGGGGGCCCGAGTCACGGAGACACCCTGCTTCCCTCTCAGCCAGCCCAGAAGTGTCTCTCACTGACCTGTAGCACCTGTGGGCAGAGGGACCTTTGCGACAGCTGGAGGTTTTGTCCCTGAAGCCTGCTTGGATCTGCTCCTCTCGGCTCTGCTGTCCAGTGCACGACGGACCCCTGAGGACAGCTTTCTAGGGCTCTCTGGAATGGAAATCTCTTCCACTGTGTTTTTGCGCAGCTTGCACTGCTCCAGAATTTGTGGGGAGTTCTTTTTTATTTATTTATTTATTTAATTAATTTTTACATTCATTTTCACAAATTTTTGGGTTCCAAATTTTCTCCCCTTTTATCCCCTCCCCCCACCCCAATACCCCAAGCAATCTAATTTTCCCTATCTCCAATCTGCCCTCTCTTCTGTCATCTCTCCCTTCTCTTGTCTCCATCTTCTCTTTTCTCCTGTAGAGCCAGATGACTTTCTATTCCTCATTAACTGTATGTCTTCTTTCCTAGTTGCAACAACAATACTAAACAGTTGTTCCTAAAACTTTGAGTTCCAAATTCTCCTCATCCCTCCCTCCCCACCCATTCCCTTTGGGAAGGCAGGCAATTCAATATAGGCCATATCTGTGTAGTTTTGCCAATGACCTCCCTGATAGTCGTGTTGTGTAAGACTAACTGGATTACCATCCCTCCTAACCTGCCCCTCATTGTTTCTCTTCTGTCTTTTGATCCTGTCCCTCCCTGAGTGTTGACTTCAAATTGCTCCCTCCTCCCTTTGCCCTCCCTTCCATCATCCCCCCCCGCAATATCTCTTTCTCCCCCACTTTCTTATACTGTAAGATAGGTTTTCATACCAAAATGAGTGTGCATTTCACTCCTTCGTTTAGTCAAATGTGATGAGGTTAAACTACTTGTTTTTTGTTTTTTTTTCTCAGCTCTCCTCTTTTTCCCTCCACTAAGAAAAACTCCTACCTGCCTCTTAAATGGCATATAGTTACCCCCTTCCCTTTCCCTCCCCCTGCATTTCTCTCTCACCATTTACCCTAGTTTCTTTTAAGGTATGGTCCCATCCTATTCAGTTCAATCTGTGCTCTCTATCTCTGTATGTGTGTGCTTGTGTGTATGTGTGTGCATGCGTGTACATGTGTATGTGTGGTCCCACCAACTACCCAGATACTGAAAAGTTTTAAGAGTTACAAATATTGTCTTTCCATGTAGGAATGTAAACAGTTCACTCGTGGTAAGTCCCTTAAGACTTCTCTTTGCTGTTTACTTTTTTATGCTTCTTCTCATTCTTGTGTTTGAAAGTCAAATTTTCTTTTCAGCTCTGGTTTTTTCATCAAGAATGATTGAAAGCCCTCTGTTTCATTGAAAGACCATATTTTCCCTTGAAGTATTATACTCAGTTTAGCTGGGTAGGTGATTCTTGGTTTGAGTCCTAGTTCCTTTGCCTTCTGGAATATCCTATTCCACGCCCTTCGATCCCTTAATGTAGAAGCTGCTAGATCTTGGGTTATCCTGATTGTATTTCCACAGCACTGGAATTGTTTCTTTCTAGCTGCTTGTAAGATTTTTTCCTTGAGCTGGGAGTTCTGGAATTTGGCCACAATGTTCCTAGGAGTTTCTCTTTTTGGATCTCTTTCAGGTGGTGATCGATGGATTCTTTCAATACTTATTTTGCCCTCTGGTTCTAGAATGTCAGGGCAGTTTTCCTTGATAATTTCATGGAAGATGATGTCTAGGCTCTTTTTTTGATCATGACTTTCAGGTAGTCCCATAATTTTTAAATTGTCTCTCCTGGATCTATTTTCCAGGTCAGTTGTTTTTCCCATGAGATATTTCACATTCTCTTCCATTTTTTCATTCTTTTGGTTTTGTTTGGTGATTTCTTGGTTTCTCATAAAGTCTTTAGACTCCATCTGTTCCATTCTAATTTTGAGAGAACTATTTTCTTCAGTGAGCTTTTGAGCCTCTTTTTCCATTTGGCTCATTCTGCTTTTGAAAGCATTCTTCTCCTCATTGGCTTTTTGAACCTCCTTTGCCAATTGGGTGAGCCTGTTTTTCAAGGTGTTAATTTCCTCAGCATTTTTTTGGGTCTCCTTTACCAAGGTATTGACCTGTTTTTCATACTTTTATTGCATCTCTGACATTTCTCTTCCCAGTTTTTCCTCCACCTGTCTAACTTGCTTTTCAAAATCCTTTTTGAGCTCTTCCAGGGCCTGAGCCCACCCACCACAGGGAGTTCTTTTTACAGAAAATTTATGGGCTGTGGGTTCGGAGCTAGAATACATGAGTCTTTCTACTCCACCCTCTTGGCTCCTCCCTTTTTACTTCTATAATAATAGAGAGACTGAGAAAGGAAAAATCTCTGTGAGATTCACAGCTGAACAGCAAAATAATTCGCCTGTCAACCTCACCATCAGTTCCTTGAAACAGGGGAATTCTGCCCTTTATCTTCTTGCAAGAGACAAAGTGCCACAGAGGAATCTCTCACCTGTTCACAAACCTTCTTGGCTCAAGCCTTGGAAGCAATAAGAGAAGAGGCAGGAAGCAGGAGGCTGGTATCATTTTTAGGTCAGCACCAGGTACTGAGGTCACCCATCCTTTTCCCTCTAGTGTTGACATTAACCATTTTTCAGTGAAGTACCTGGGTCATTCCCTCTTATATAATATCCAGTGAAACTGTGTTGATTCCAGCATTCTGTAGGCCCTATCTGCTCAAACCTTACAGCTCATGAGACTCAAGGGAGATATATGCTATTTCTCATCATGGAGAGGGCTCAATGAATCCAAAGCAGAAGCATTTAAATAAATAGCATAGTCAAACACAAAGTAGTAACAGGATGCTTTTGTTTTGAAGCTGCAGTACAGTATCACATGCATGTGCATGACCAGTGGAAGAATGACTACGCATAGCACTTGCATAGGGCATTACACAAGCAGTTCCCATACATTGAACTCACATATTCCTAAGCACTTAGATGATGCAACAGAAAAAGTACCAAATATGGAATCAGGATGGCAGAAATTAAAATTTACATCTAGACACTTCTTAGGTATCTGACTGTGGTTAAGTCACTTTTCCAATTTGTCTTTGGTGCTGATTTTAGCTTTTTCTTACTATACCTCCGGGACTCACCCTCTCCCATAATATCCCAGCTAAGCTTGGCTGCACCAAGTATTCTTTGGTTCCTTATTGGCTCAGAACCACATTTCACAAGACCCCATAAGTTTATTTGCATTTTCTAGTGAAAGAGAAGATGTAATTAATTCAAACCAGAAATATTTAATGACATACTGTAGTAAAAGACAAATATTCAATGATGCATTGTCTATTCTGAAGCTAGGGTACATTTCCCAGAAATGCAAACAGTAATACAGGAAAAATGATGACATATGGGAATTTTATATGGGGTGTGCACAGGTATTTCACAGATATTGAGCTCACATGAGCATCTGGATGATGTAGTGGATAGAAGAGCTGTTAAGGATTCATGAAGACATGAGATTCCATTCATTCTTCCAGTGTTAAGGTGAGCAACAACAAATGACTCCCCAGAAGAAGTTGAATTTTAGTAGAACCATTGCTCTTCCTAGTGGCCAGTGGTGATACAGTCCCTGGAACTGGTCATTGTCCCTTAGGGGAGCTAGATCAGAAAGTAACTGTGTCAGTAAGAGAAGAGCAGGGGACAACAGAGATCGCTTCAATCACCTCCTCCCTCTATTCCTGTGGATCAGCACACCTTAAATCCAAATTTGAACTCTTTCTACTTCTGACAAGTCCCTTTATGTGAATCTCTAGGTTTCTAGATGTCAGGATCTGCTTTATTCTGCTTGCTGTGTAACTGCACCTGGGCTAAGTGCTTTACAATTATCTCATCCAATCCTCATAACTACCCTAGGAAATAGATACTATCATCATCCCCACTTTACAGATGAGACACGGATGAAGGACTTGCCCACTATCACATGGCTAGAAAACGTCTGAGGCCAAGGTCTCAGGTAAATGTAATTTAAGGCTTAGAAGATGGGGAAATCACTCCTCTCCACACTCACATACTCCCTGTTTGCCAACCAAGGCCAGCCCCACCTTCTGGGCAGGATGTCCTTAATGACATGCTGAGGCTGAAGAGGGAGCCCTGTCAGAACAGCTAGATTGAGGGAGGGGCATGACCAGGAATAGGGCTGTCACAGGCACATTGCATAGTTTCAGGAGAGGAGACTCCTGAGGCAGGGAAATGTCTTCTTCCACACCTGACACTACTATGCATTCCACATTTTTATTCTATATGGTAATTTCTCTCCTAAAATCAGGTGACTATTTGTTGCAGTGAAGAAATTGACTTTTGGGATTCCATCTCAAAATATTTCCCTTGGGATCATCAAGAGAAACTCTCTTTCTACAATGTGTGACTTTCTTCTTCTTACCTCATAGGTGTTTAACTGGATAGTAGGGTCATTCAACATCCAAGTTACCTGGTGTCAAGGACAGGACCGTTAGTGACCCTGGGATGTGACCCCATCTCTGGACACCTTGGGCATTCTGGTACCATCAGATACTGGGTCAGGGTGCTGAGATGCTCTTTTATTATAATGAAGTGGAGAGTGACAAAGGAAATATCTCTAAGAGTATCACAGCTAAAGAGGAAAAAAATTTGCACTTAGCCTCACCATCAGTTCCTTGGAGCACAGGGATTCTGCCCTCTATTTCTTTTCCCGCAGCAAAGACACAGTGGTATAGAGGCTGCTCCCATCTGTTCACAAACCTGCTTGGACCAAGCTTAGGAAGCAATGAGAGAGGGGGCAGGAAACAGGAGGCTGGCACCAGAATGCTGTGGGTCCCTGTCTACTCAAAACCACATTTCATGAGTCTCCACAGGTTCACATCGTTCAGATGCAAAACACATGCTTCCCAAAAAGACAGTTTTATGGAGAACTCACACAGAGCAAGGAATCACATGATGGTCAGAAGGGGCACTCTCAAGGTCCCAATTAAGAACTTTGGATCTGATTGTTGATATGGGAGACACTAGCACAGGACAGCTGAGCATGGCATAGCCACATCAGAGAAAGTGCTGTGCTCAAAGCAGAATTGAGCCAGCTCAAAGAAAATGCAGGATGCGAACATTTAGAGTTTTCACCCCAGATGTTCACATGGACTATTTGTGCCCGACCTGTGGTAGAGCAGTCCAAACGTCAGACATGTTCAAAGTTGACTCTAGCCTAGTGATGTCATTTTGGTTCTTTTCAAGAACAAAGGACAACAACCAATGAACTAATTTTACATACACATACACACAGACAGAAATACAATCAGGCGGACAAACAGACAAACAGATTGGTCAATCAATCCTGAAGCATATAAGTACAGGTAAAAGGAATGTTCAGGAGCAGAAAGAGTTCAACCTCAAATTTGGCCTTAAAGGGTACTGACTACTGGGACAGGAGGAGAAAGTGATTGAATCTCTCCTGAAGACCTCAGCTCCTCTCAGTCCCAGCTTCCCTAGGAGCAAGGGTTAAGTTCTAGCGAGTCTACTACCTTTGCCAACTAGGAGGAACTATGGTCCCCTTATGTTCTGGGAAGACCAGGAACAATCTTCAAACAAAGATGTTATTGTTGCATCCTCCCCACATGTGTATCAGTTTCTGGAAAGAAGACTTTGTGTCCTAAAAGGGAGCCATGATACACAGTTCTGCATTGTAGGACTAAGGAACTTGTAACTGGCTTTCAAAACAACCAAAAACTGCAGTTGGCGGAGGGAACAACTGTCTCAGGTAAATATCATTCAAGGTTTGGCAGAAGATAGATCATTCCTCTCCACATTCAGCACACTTCCTGCCTCCACCCACTAGGTAGGATGTCATTAATGACATAGAGAAGAGGAGGTGGAGACAGGGTAAGTCTGCACTATGTCAGAATCAAATCTCAGCCCAGTTGTGGTGGAGGGAGGGCACAAGGACCCAAAATACCATAGGCATATTCCATCTGCTAGGGGGAGGAACCTCTCTAATCGTAGACACCTGAAGAGGAAATTTCCCTCTATGAGCCCTGATCCTAATACGCGAAGCAAGGTTTTCTTCACTATGATGATTTGTATCTTAAGAGCAGGTAAATACTGGTCCCATTTGGGATTTTGCTTTTTTTACGTTCTTCCTCTTAACATTTTCCTTGGGACTTCAAAGAACTTCTCCTCCTTAGATTTGTTATCCAAGTTCTTCCTTCTTCTTACCCAACAGGTGCTCAAAGGGATACTAGAATCACTCAACATCTGTCACCTGATAGCCAGGACAGGACAGGCAGTGACCGTTGGATGTGACCCCATCTCTGAGCCAGAAGATTCATTCTGGTATCGTCAATCACAAGATCATGGCCTCGACATGCTCTTTTATTTCAATAATAAGAAATTGATTGATAAAGGAAAAATATCGGATTGAGTCACAGCTCATCAGCATGAGAATTCCCACTTCAGTCTCAACATCAATTCCTTGGAGGGATTCTGCCCTCTGTCTCTGTGTCAGTAGCAAAGGCAAAGGCACAGAGCCACAGAGTCACCTCTCATCTGTTCACAAATCTATTTAACCTAAGCCCATGGAGCAATGGAGAGGAGACAGGAAGCAGGAGTCTGGCTTCTATTCCAGTTCAGCAGCAGGGATGGGGATCACATAACATTTTCACTCTAGTTCTAACTTTAACTCCTTTTCACTGTTGTTCCAGGGACTCTTCCTGTCAGATCATACCCTATAAATCTCTCCACTCAAAACCATAGCTCACAAATCATCGTGGGTTTATTTGCTATTCTAGTCAGGGAGAGGATGCAACTAATAATTCAACATAGAAACATTTAATGAAATAACATAGTAAAATATGAAGTAGCAATAGGACAGTGTCTCTTTTGAAAGTAGGCCCCATTGTTCCAAAAAAACATGACTCACTAATGGAAAATAATTACACACAGGAAAAATATATAGGATTTACATAGGCACTTCATGTATAGTTAGGTCATGGCAACTAGGTGGTGCAGAGGATAGAGTACCAGTGCAGGAGTCAGGAGGACCTGAGTTCAAATCTCATCTCAGACACTTGAAACTCACTAATTATGTGACTTGGTACAAGTCACTTAACCCCAATTGCCTCATCCTAGATCATCTCTAGTCATGATGAATATCTGATCACTGGATTCAGATGGCTCTGGAGGAGAAGTGAGGCTGGTGACCTGCACAGCCCTCTCTCACACAAAACAAAGTCGAGTGCAAGTCATGTCATTATTTCTCTAATGGCATGATCTTCTTTGTCAATGAAGGACGAACACACACATACTTAGAACGTAAACACATGAACATGTAAGTACAATGGATAGGACTCCAGGGAAGGCATCAGGAAGACATGTGTGGAAATCTGACCTCAGACATGCCTAGCAGTGGGACCTTGGACAAGTCACTTTATCCTTGTTTATGTCAGTTTCCTTATAGGTAAATTGAGGGAAATTTGAGCACCTATATTACAGGGTAGTTTTGAGGGTTGATAACATAAAAATTGCAAAGTGATGAGCAGAGTTGCATCCACAGAGAAAGCACCATTTAATTGTTAGCTATTACATAGTAGTATTTTGCAATCTCTATATCAAGCTGTATCTTTTTATTATTCTATCTATTCACCTACCTATCTATCTATCTAACTAGCTAGCTATCTGTCTACCTGTCTGTCTGTCTATCTCTCTATCATCTGTCTATATCCTGAAGCCTAGAAGTACAGGTAAGCAAGAGTGAGGTGCTGATGAAAGCCCTGAGTCCATCTTCTCACTCCCCTACTCTTTTCCTTCTACTAAGGCCACAATTACATTCTCACCCAGCTCCCCTGAGGAACAAGAACAAGTCCTACCACTTTTGACCATTAGGCAGAGTGTTACCTCCACTCAAATTTGGATGGTTCTGGGAGTTGGGGGAATAGAGAATCTTCAAAGAAAGACATGAGCCAAATCAATCCCTCAGGTTTGAAGGCAACTTTTATTTTAAAATCCAGACCTGCTGCACAGCTGTGTATTGAAGGAGTAGGGAGCTTGTCATTGGCTTTTCAAAAAATATTCTGTTGGCAAAGGAAACAACTGTCTCAGATAAGTATCTGAGGTTTCCTAGAAAGGGGATCAACCTCCCCACAGTCACACTTACTCCCTGCCTGCCATGCAAGGCCAGCCCCACCTGCTGGCCAGGAAGTCATTAATGAAATGGAGAGGAGGAAGAGGTAGGTAGAGGGCTGAACCTGCACCATGTCAGAGCGGGATAGATGTGGGATGAGGGGAAAGGGATGGTCATAAAGAATAGGGATATCACAGGCATATTGCACATGTTTGGGAGAAGAACATTTCTCACTGCAGGCTCCTGAGGGGGTGGGGAGGATACCCTCTTCCAGCCTTGACTATACTATGCATTCCCAGGTTTTCTCATGCATTATGATTTGTTTCTTATTAACAGGTGAATATTGGTCTCAGTTGTGAAATTGCCATTTGAGGCTTTACCTCTAAATATTTTCTTGGGGGCTTCAGTAAAAGCCCTCCTCCTGGATATTACTGATATTTCTTTTCCTTCTTGCTCCCCTGGGGTTTTACTGGATGATAGAGTCTCTCAAGGTCAAAGTTACCTGGTGTCAAGGACAAGCCAGTCAGTGACGCTGAGAGATGACCCCATCTCTGGACACAATGGGGTATTGTGGTAGCTTCAGATAGAAGAGGAGGGCCCAAACATGCGCTTTTACTTCTCTTTCAAGCAATTGTGGGAGAAAGGAAAAATCTCTGAGGGATTCATAACTAAACAGTATGAAAATTTCCACTTCAATTTCAAAATCGGCTCCTTAGAGCAGGGGGATTCCACCCTCTATCTCCGTGCCAGTAGCATGAACGACACATCATCACAATGACAACTCCCATCTGCTCCCAAATTTGTTGGGGCGAAGCCCAGGGAGCAAAGACAGGGAGGGAGGAAGCAGGAGGCTGACCCCAATTTCAGCTCAGTGCCAGGGACTGCGACCCCTTTAACATTTTTCCTTTAGTGCTGACACATACTGCTTCTTACTGTATTACCTGGGATTCTCCCATAAGGACTCAGCAAAGGGAGTTTCAAGTACTCTATGGGTCTCTATCCATGCGAAACCACATTTTATGAGTCCTCAAAGGATTATTTTCATTTTCTAGTGAGGGAGAGGATGTAACTAATTCAAAGCCAAAAAATTTAATTAAGTAGTGTAGCATAAAACAAAGTTGCAATAATGCATTATGTATTTTCAAGGTAGGGTACATATTTACAGAAATGAAAGCATAACACTGGAAGAATGATGTCATAGGAATTCTATATGTGTACAGGTACTTCACACATATTGAGCTCACAAAAGCATCTGGAGAATGTAGTGGATAGAACAGCAAATAAGTGATCATGACGATATGAGTGGAAACTTGACTTCAGATATTTTCTAGCTATGCAACTGTGGACAAGTCATCCTTGACTTCATTGCTGTTTGATCTGTAAAATGGGGATGATGATAGTACCTACTTGCTTGGGTACCTATGTAGATTAAATGAGAAAATAACTAAAGCATTTAGCACAGGTGCAGCTACACAGAAAGTAGAAAAAAATGTTAGCTGTTATACCCACAAGTAGACATGCATATGGATCCTGCAAACTAGAAGTATGTGTGAAGGGAATTTTCAGGAGTATGATGAGGTCAAATTAGGTTTTAAGGAGTAGTGGCCCAGAGGAATAGAAAGAGGAGGTGACTGAAGCCCTGAGACCATCTACCTAGGCCCCTGGTCGTCGGTTAAGGGCACATGTACCTCTGACCTAGCCACATCATGGGGCAATGACAAATTCTAGTGATTCTGCAACCTTTGCCCACCTGGTGGAGTGATGGTTCCACCAAAATCCAGCTTCCTCTGAGGAGTCATGTTGTCCCAGTTTGTCCCATTTTCAAGAGGACCCATAATATCATAAGGACATTGTCTTCACTTGCAGATGAATTCGATTAAGATAAGGTTGAATTGTGCAAGGTTGTCAGTCTGATTCTCCTTTTCAGAATCATCAAAGTTCAGTGACAAGATGAAAGTCAAGAGGATCAGCTATGGTCCTGGATGCAGAAGGTGACCTGGACATCTGGGATGTCTGAACAAGCTCCCAGTGATCCCCATTGCTAGCTTCAGCCACCTTAATGGCCATTGGAACAAATTGTTCTCATCTGCCCATTCCATGAATACACAGAATCTAGAAATGAGGAAATCACTGTTGTATCCATCACTCATGTTTAACTAGTTCTAGAAAGGAGACCGACTAACCTGGAAGCCAGCCCTGATACACAGCTGTATACTAAAGGAGTAGGGAGCTTATCATTGACTTTTTTTTAAATTTTATTTATTTATTTAACTTTTTACATTCATTTTCACAAAATTTTGGGTTCCAAATTTTCTCCCCTTTTCTCCCCTCCCCCCACCCCAATACCCCAAGCAATCTAATTTTCCCTATCTCCAATCTGCCCTCTCTTCTGCCATCCCTCCCTTCTCTTGTCTCCATCTTCTCTTTTGTCCTGTAGGGCCAGATGACTTTCTATTCCTCATTAACTGTATGTCTTATTTCCTAGTAGCAAAAACAATACTAAACAGTTGTTCCTAAAACTTTGAGTTCCAAATTCTCCCCATCCCTCCCTCCCCACCCATTCCCTTTGGGAAGGCAGGCAATTCAATATAGGCCATATCTGTGTAGTTTTGCAAATGACTTCCCTGATAGTCGTGTTGTATAAGACTAACTGAATTACCCTCCATCCTATCCGGCCCCTCATTGTTTCTATTCTGTCTTTTGATCCTGTCCCTCCCTGAGTGTTGACTTCAAATTGCTCCCTCCTCCCATTGCCATCCCTTCCATCATCCCCCCGCCCCTTGCTTATCTCCTTCTCCCCCACTTTCCTGTACTGTAAGATAGGTTTTCATAGCAAAATGAGTGTGCATTTTATTCCTTCCTTTAGTCAAATGTGATGAGGGTAAACTTCATGGTTTTTTTTTTTTCTCAGCTCTTCTCTTTTTCCCTCCACTAAGAAGTCTCCTACTTGCCTCTTAAATGACATATAATTACCCCATTCCATTTCACCCTCTTTCCTCCCAATACATTTCTCTCTCACCATTTACCTTAATTTCTTTTAAGATATGGTCCCATCCTATTCAATTCAATCTGTGCTCTCTGTCTCTGTATGTGCGTGCATGTGTGTATGTGTGTGTGTGCATGCATGTACATGTGTGTGTATGGACCCACCAACTACCCAGATACTGAAAAGTTTTAAGAGTTACAAATATTGTTTTTCTATGTAGGAATGTAAACAGTTCACTTCTGGTAAGTCCCTTAAGACTTCTCTTTGCTGTTTACTTTTTCATGCTTCTTCTCATTCTTGTGTTTGAAAGTCAAATTTTCTTTTCAGCTCTGGTCTTTTCATCAAGAATGCTTGAAAGTCCTCTATTTCATTGAAAGACCATTCTTTCCCCTGAAGTGTTATACTCAGTTTTGCTGGGTAGGTGATTCTTGGTTTGAGTCCTAGTTCCTTTGACTTCTGGAATATTCTATTCCACGCCCTTCGATCCCTTAATGTAGAAGCTGCTAGATCTTGAGTTACCCTGATTTTATTTCCACAATACTGGAATTCTTTCTTTCTAGCTGCTTGTAAGATTTTCTCCTTGACTTGGGAGTTCTGGAATTTAGCCACAATGTTCCTAGGAGTTTCTCTTTTTGGATCTCTTTCAGGTGGTGATCGATGGATTCTTTCAATACTTATTTTGCCCTCTGGTTGTAGAATATCAGGGCAGTTTTCCTCAATAATTTCATGGAAGATGATATCTAGGCTCTTTTTTTTGATGATGGCTTTCAGGTAGTCCCATAATTTTTAAATTGTCTCTCCTGGATCTATTTTCCAGGTCAGTTGTTTTTCCCATGAGATATTTCATATAATCTTCCATTTTTTCATTCTTTTGGTTTTGTTTGGCGATTTCTTGGTTTCTCAGAAAGTTATTAGCCTCCTTCTGTTCCATTCTCATTTTGAGAGAACTATTATCTTCAGTGAGCTTTTGAACCTCTTTTTCCATTTGGCTAATTCTGCCTTTGAAATCATTCTTCTCCTCATTGGCTTCTTGAATCTCTTTTGCCAATTGAGTGAGCCTATTTTTCAAGGTGTTATTTTCCTCAGCATTTTTTTGGGGAGGTCTCCTTTACCAAGGTATTGACCCATTTTTCATGCTTTTCTTGCATCTCTCTCATTTCTCTTCCCAGTTTTTCCTCCACCTGTCTAACTTGCTTTTCAAAATCCTTTTTGAGCTCTTCCAAGGCATGAGCCCACCGGACATCCCCCTGGGATGTCTGGGATACAGAGATCCGGACCTCCACATCTTTCCCTGATGGCAAGAATATTTCCTCGTCAGATCCAAAAGTCGGGATCATTTGCATCTGTTCAAAAACACTCTCAATAGTCTTATTTTTCTTCCCTTTTCTGGGCATTCTCCCAGCCAGTTACTTGACTTCTGAGATTCCTGTCCACCCCCGCCTAGATCCGCCAGCTAGTGCTTGGGGTCTGAGATTCAAATGGGCTTTCCGCGGCAGGCGTGGCTGCTATTCAATGTGAGCTTTAGTTCTGGTGCTCAGGTGGGGGCATGGCTGCCTCCCAGGCTCAGCTCCCTCAGGGGATTTATGCAGAGACTTTCAGTAATGAAGGTCCTGCCTGCTGCTGGGGCAGTCCCGGGCCATAGCTGCCGCTGCCGCCACCCCTGCCTCTGCCTCCGTGCTTCCTGCCCCTGCCTCTGCCACCGCTGCTTCCTCCCGAGGGGTCCCAAGCCACGGAGACACCCCGCTCCCCTCAGCCAGCCAGCCGTCTCTCTCACTGACCTGTAGCTTCTATGGGCGGAGGGACCTTCACGGCCGCCAGAGTTTCCGTCCCTGAAGCCTGCTCGGTCAGCTTCTCTGGGGCAGTGTCCAGGGCAGTGCTGGGGTGGGGTCTGCTTTCCGGAGTGTGACGGACCCTGGGGACGGCTCTCCAGGGCTCTCTGGAACGGAAATCTCTTCCACTCTGTTTCTGCACCCCCTGCAGTGATCCAGAACTTATGGGGATCTCTTTTTAAATTAACTCTATGGGCTGTGGGTTCGGAGCTCACAAACGTGCGTCTTTCTACTCCGCCATCTTGACTCCGCCCCGCTTATCATTGACTTTTAAAATAAATTCTGTTGCAGAAGGAACAACCAACTCAAATAAATATGATTTAAGGCTTAGTAGATGGGTGCATCACTTCTCCCCACACTCACACATCCTCCCCGTCTGTCATCCAAGCCCAGCCCCAGCTGCTAGGCAGGATGTCCTTAATGACATGCTGAGGAGGAAGAGGGAACCCTGTCAAAACAACTTCTCAGACTGTGTGAGGGACATGAACAGGAATAGTGATATCACAGGCACATTCCACAGTTTCAGGAGAGGAGCATCTCTCACTGCAGACTCCTGAGGCAGGGAAATGTCCTCTTCTACACCTCACTCTACTATGCATTCCACAATTTTCTTCTGTATGATAATTTCTCTCCTAATAGCAGTTGGGAATTTGTTCCTGTGAAGAAATTACCTTTTGGCATTCGCTCTCTGATTATTTCCCTTGGGGCATTGAGAGAAACTCTCTTTTTACAATGTGTAACTTTTTTCTTCTTACCTCACAGGTGTCCAGCTAGATAGTAGGGTAAATCAACATCCATGTTACTTGGTGTCAGGGACAGGACAGTTCGTGACCCTGGAATGTGACCCCGGAATGTGGCCCCATGTCCGGAAACAGTAGTGCATATTGGTACTATCAGATACTAGGTCAAGGTCCTGAGATGCTCTTTTACTTCTATAATAATGAAGATACCGAGAAAGGAAATATCTCTGTGAGATTCAAAGATAATCAGAAAAATATTTGCCCTTCAACCTCAACATCAGTTCCTTGGAAAAGGGGGACTCTGCCCTCTATCTCTGTGCCAGTAGCAAAGACACAGTTCTATAGAGGCTGCTCCCATCTGTTTACAAACCTACTTGACCCAAGCCCAGGAAGTAATGAGAGAGGGGCCAGGAAGCAGGAGTCTGACATCAGCTTTAGCTCAGCACCAGGGACTGGGGTCACATATCAATTTCCCTCTAGGGCTGCCATTAACTGTTTCTCACTAAAGACCCTGGGCCACTCCCTCTCATGTAATACTCAGCAAAGCTGTGTTGATTCCAGCATTCTGTGGGAACCTATCCACTCAAAACTGCATTTCCAGAGTCCCTTAGGCTTATTTCTATTTTCTAGGTAAAGGATGCAATTATTTTAAAGCAGGAACCTTTCATGAAATAACATAGTAAAACATAAAGTTGCATCAGAACATTATTTCTGGAGCTTGGATACATTGTCCCACAATCACATTCAACTCAACTGGAAGAATGACTACACAGAGGAATTATGATTTTACATGAACATACATAGGCAGCTCACCTATGCCAAGCTCACAAGCAGTTAGGTGATGCAGTGAATAGAACACCAGGTAAGGAGTCAGGAAGACATGAGGGAGTTTGTGGCTTCAGACATTTGCTAGCAATGTGACTGTGGGTAGGTCCCTTTGCTCCTGTTTGTCTCATCTATAAAATAGGGATACTGATAGTGCCTACTTCCTGGGTTGCTATGAATATCAAATAAGATAATCATTTTAAGGTGCTTATTACAGTGCTGGCCACATAGGAAGAGCTATATAGGTCTTAGCTCTTTTACATACATTTACCTGAGAGCGGAGTTGATCCCTCCCTACCTGAAGCACCACCTGAAGAAAAGGTTTTGAGAGCCATTAGGCTCCTTTTATATGGTAAATCACCTGGTCGTGGTTCTATGCCAGCTGAGATTTACAAGTTAGGGAGACCATTGCTCATACAAAAGCTGACTGGAATATTCCAGGTAATATGGCAAGAGGAGGTTACCCCCAGGCGTTCAAGGATGCCTCCATTGTCCATCTCTAGAAAAGTAAAGGAAATAGATTGTCCTGTGACAATCACAGGTGGATTTCTCTCTTAGTCATCACTGGCAAGATTTTTGCCACTGTCCTCGTTAATCAACTGATCATTCCACTGGAAGATGGTCATCTATCCGAGAGCCAGTGTGCCTGTTGAATGATCTATATGATATTTGCTGCCCAATAACTCCAGGAGAAATGCAAGGAGCAGAACAGAGGTCTGTACACATTTGTAGATCTGACCAAGGCCTTTGATACAGTCAGTCCTGAGAGCTCATGGAAAATTATGGCAAAATTTAGTTCTCCAAAAAAGTTCATCAGCATTGTACCTAGATTTCATGACTTCTTGGTTTCCTGGGTTCTAGATAATAGACAATGCTCTTGTGCCTTCCCAGTCACCAACGGAGTGAAACAGGGCTGTGTCAATCAACACCAAGGAAACTCAGGTGCTCCATCGGCCACCAACACATACTACAAGAAGCCTTCAGTTACAGAAAGTAGAGGAGTTTTGAAGGCTGGGGATAAGTTCACTTACCTTGGTAGTGTACTTTCCAGGGATGTACTCATTGATAATGAGGTTGACACATGTATTGCCAGAGCTAGTTCAGTGTCTCAGAGGCTCTGAAGGAAAGTATGCTAGAGCAGAGCTATTAGAGTGACTCCCAAACTGACAGTCTACAGAGCTGTGATACTGATTTCATTGCTGTGTGCCTACAAACTTTGGATAGTCTAGCAGTGTCATGCCAGGAAACTGAATCACTTCCATTTGAACTGTCTTAGGAAGATTCTGAAAATCACCTGACAGGATAAGGTACCAGACACTGGGATCTTTACTTGAACTAATCTGCCAAGCATTCAAACTCTACTGCAGAGAGCACAAATCCAATGGGATGGGCACATTGTTCAAATGCAAAACATATGCTTGCCAAAAAGACAGTTTTATGGAAAACTCACACAGGGCAAGGAATCCCATGGTGGTCAGAAGAAGTGATACAAAGACACTCTCAAGGTCTTAAGAACTTTGGAATTGATTGTGTGACATAGAAGACACTAGCATAGGATAGTTCAGCGTGGCAGGCCCACATCAGAGAAGGTGCTGTGCTCAAGGAGCAAAACAGAGTTGAAACAACTCAAAGAAAATGCAAGATGCAAAAATTTATAGTATCCACTCCAGATGTTCACATGGACTATTTGTTCCCAAACCGTGGTAGAACATTCCAAGCTCTTATTGGTCTGATCTGCTGCAGTCAGACACAAGGAAAGTTGACTCTAGCATAGATATAATTTTAGTCCTCTTGGAGAACAAAGGACAACAACCAACCAATCAATTTTACTCACACAACACACATACACACTCATACACACACATGTAGATAGATAAATAGAGAGCCAGATAGACAGACAAATAGAAAGATTGATTGATCAGTCTTGCAGCAGATAAGTACAGGTAAAGGGAATGCTCAGGAGTAGGAAGAGTTCAACCTCAAATTTGGCTTTAAGGAGTGCTGATGACTAGGAATAGGAGGAGGAATTGATTGAATCCCTCCCTAAGGCCACAGCTCTCCTCAGATCCAGCTCCTCTAAGGAGTAAGGGCAAACTTTAGCCCTTCTACTACCTTTGACTAGTAGGAGGAGCTTTGGTGCCCTTAAGTTCAGATATTTCTGGGAAGATCAAGGAGAATCTTCAAACAAAGTTGTTATTGTTGCATCCACTCCACATGTATATCAAGGTCTAGAAAGGAGACTTTGTATCCTAGAACGTAGCCATGATGCACAGCTGTGTACTGAAGGACTAAGGAGCTTGTAATTGGTTTTCAAACCCCCCCCCCCAACACATCAGTTGTCAGAGAGAACAACCATCTCAGATAAAGATCATTTAAGGCTTGGCAGAAGGGAGATCACTCCTTTCCACATTCAGTGTATTTCCTGCCTGTCATCCAAGGGCAGCTTCATCCACTATGTAAGATATCACTAATGACATGTAGATGAGGAAGAGGTAGAGACAGGGCTGAGCCTGCACCCTATCAGAGCAGGATCCCAGCCCAGTGGTGGTAGGAGAGAGGGCATGAGGACCCATATTATCATGGGCACATTCTATCTGCTCTAGAAAGGAACCTCTCTAACTACAGATGTGTGAGGAGGGAAATCCCCTCTTCTAACCCTGACCCTACCATGCAAAGCAAGGTTTTCCTCACTATGATGATGTTTCTTAATAGCAAGTGAATACTAGTCCCAGATGGGATTTTGCTTGTTTTAGGTTCTTCCTCTGAACAATTTTCTTAGAGCTTCCAAAGAGTTTCTTCTCCTTGAATTTGTTATCCAGTTTCTTTCTTCTTCTTACCACACAGGCGGTCGAAAATGGATACTAGAGTCACTCAACATCCAAGTCACCTGATGTCCGGGAGAGGATAGTCAGTTACCCTTGGAAGTGACTGCAGCTCTGAGCCAGAAGATTCCAACAATCCTTCCTACATCAGATACAAGATCACAGCCTTGACATGCTCTTTTACTTCAACTAAGAAATTGATTGATAAAGGAAAAATTTCTGACTGATTCATAGTTGATCAGCATGAGATTTTCACTTCAACCTCAATATCAGTTATTTGGAGCAGGGAGATTCTGATCTCTATCTCCGTGCCAACATCCGAGATGCAATGCCACAGAGTCACCTCTTATCTGTTCAGCGGCTTGTTTGGCTTAATACCAGTGAGAAATGGCAGGGGAGAAAGGAAGGAGGAGACTGACATAAATTCTAGTTTAGTCCTAGGGTCTATCACTTTACCTTCGTTAATGACATAATCTGCTTCTCACTGTGATACCTAGGACCGTCCCTTCCTCTTAATACTCCAGCGAAGCTATGTTTCTTCACGGTATCCTGTGGGTCCCTATCCACTCAAAACCACAGTTCATGAGTCTCTGTGGATGGATTGCTTTTCCTAGTCAGAAAGAAGGTGCTTTTTATTCAAAGCAGAAACATCTTAGTGAAGTAATAGATAAAAGTAGAAATAAGAGATTGTCTGTTTTGAAGATAGGGCACATGGTCCCCCTTCAATACATGTACCAGTACTGGAATATGACAATACTTAGTAATTACGCATGGGTTTATGCTTAGGTACTTCATATATGGGTAAGCATGTAGAAATGAATTGAATAGAAAACCAAGTAAGGGACACGAAAGACAGGAGTGGAAACTTGGCCTGATAAACTGACTAATCATGTGACCTTGGGCTAGTCACTTAACCATGCTTGTCTCATTTGTAAAATGAGGATGATAATACCCATTTCCCAGGTTATGTGGATCAAATGAGATAATAATTGTAAAGTACTTAGCACAGTACTGGCTGCATAGTAGACACAACAAAATGTTAGGATACGCACACATACATATACATATACATATACACATATATATCTATACATAAATACATACACATACACACATGTACATACACACATACATATACATTCATACATCCATGTTCATATACAACATATGAATCCTGGAGCCTTGAAATACAGGTAAAGGGAATTTTCAGGAGTAGGAAGGCTAGAAGCAGTGCTGACTAGTAGGAGGAGAAGGGGTGCTGATTGAATCCCTGAGACCATTTCTTCAGACCCTTCTTCTTCCTCCTCCTAAGGCTACAACTACCCCCTGACCCATCTCACCTAAGGAGCAAAGGACAAGTCCTGGTGATCCTACCTCCTTCGGCCACTAGGAGGATCTATGATTCTCTGAATTTCAGATGTTTCTGGCAAGAGAATCTTCAAATAAAAACATGATTATTGTATCCATCCTCATGTTTGCTTCATTCTGGAATAGAGACCTTGTATCTTAGAAGCCAGTCCTGATGAAAAACTGTATTTTAAAGGATTATGGAGCTTATAATTGGCTTCCTTCCTTCCTTCTTTTCTTCCTTCCTTCCTTCATCTCTTTCTCTTTTTCTCTCTTTCTTTTAAAAAAATTCTTTCAGCCAAGCGGGCACTATGTCAGATAAATTTTATCCAAAGTGTGGGGAAGGTGGATCATACCTTCTCCACACTCATACACCCTGGCTAACATTCAATGCTAGTCCTACATGTTGGGGAGGACATCACTAATGACAAAGACAAAGAGCAGAGAGTGACACCACTGTACTTGCATTGTTTCATGGCAGCATCTCTGATTGAAAATGGGAATGATCAGAAATAGTGATATCACAGGTACAATCACCTGTTTAGGAAAGAACTCTCTTTCACTGCAGACTTCAGAGGTAGAAAATGTCCTCTTCTAGACCCGACCCTTCCTTTCATGTATATCATGGAATGTATGATGTATGACAATTGGTTTCTTAATAAAAAGTGAATACTGGTCCTACCTGTTTCAGCCACTTTCATGGCCACTGGAACAAGTTGTTCTCTGCCCACTCCAAGAAGGCAGAGAATCTGCAAATGAAGATGTGATTTTTGTATCCACCACTCCGGTTTAGCTAGTTCTAGAACTCTCTTTCACTGCAGACTTCAGAGGTAGAAAATGTCCTCTTCTAGACCCGACCCTTCCTTTCATGTATATCATGGAATGTATGATGTATGACAATTGGTTTCTTAATAAAAAGTGAATACTGGTCCTACCTGTTTCAGCCACTTTCATGGCCACTGGAACAAGTTGTTCTCTGCCCACTCCAAGAAGGCAGAGAATCTGCAAATGAAGATGTGATTTTTGTATCCACCACTCCGGTTTAGCTAGTTCTAGAAAGGAAATCTTGTAACCTGGAAGCCAGCCCTGATGCACAGCTGTGCACTGAAGGAATAGGGAGCTTGTCATTGACTTTTTAAAATAAATTCTGTTGCAGAGGGAAGAACCATCGTCACCGCCCTGAGATACTCTTTAGTTATTATAATAAGGATGAGCATGACCAAGGAAATACACCTAAGAGAATCACAGCTAAACAGGACAACAATTTTCACTTCAGTCTCACCATCAATTCCTTGGAGCAAGAGGATTCTGCCTTCTATCTCTGTGCCAGCAGCAAAGACACAGTGCTATAGACGCTGCTACCTTCTCTTCACAAACCTGCTTGGCCCAAGCCAAGGAAGCAATGAGAGAGGGGCCAGGAAGCAGGAGGCTGACACCAGAATGCTGTGGGTCCCTGTCTAGTCAAGACCACATTTCATGACTCGCCACAGGTTCACATTGTTCAAATGCAAAACGTATGCTTCCCAAGAAGACAGTTTTATGGAGAACTCACAGAGGGCAAGGCATCAAATGATGGTCAGAAGAAGCAATACAAGGGCACTCTCAAGGTCTCAGTTAAGAACTTTGGATCTGATTGTGTGATATGGGAGACACTAGCACAGGACAGCTCAGCATGGTGTGCCCACAACAGAGAAAGCGCTGTGCTGAAAGCAGAATTGAGGTAGCTAAAAGGAAATGCAGGATGCCAAAATTTAGAGTATCTACCCCAGATATTCACATGGACCATTTGTGGCTGACCTGTGGTAGAGCATTCCAAGCTCTTATTGGTCTCATTAGCCACAGTCAGACACATTCAAAGTTGACTCTAACTTAGTGATGCCATTTTGGTCCTCTTCAAGAACAAAGGGAACCAACCAACCAACCAATTTTACACACACACACACACACACACACACACACACACACACACCCCCCTACACACAGATAGAAAAATAGACAGACAGAGAGACAAATAGGTTGATCAATCAATTAATCCTGATGTACAGATAAAGGTTCAGGAGTTAGAAGAGGTTCAACCTCAAATTTGGCTTTAAGGTGTGCTGACAAGTGTGGCTGGTGACCTGCATGGCTCCCCTCACTGAAAACAAAGTCAAGTACAAGTCATGTCATCATGTCTCTGATGGCATGGTCTTCTTCGTCAGCAAAGGACGAACACAATCCTGTTAGTAGATGCAGCTGTCTGAATGTGGACCCAGCTAGCTGGGTGACTCACCACCTCCTCTCCTGTCTGCCTCCCCCCTCCCCTCCCTTCTCCTCTCCAAGGGAAGGTAAATTTGGATGGCCAAAAGATACCCAATTGACTTGGGTTTTACTGGCTCCTTTCCTATTTCCTTCTCCTCCCCTCCCCTCCCCTTCCCTCCCTTCTCCTCCCCTCTCCTCTTCTACCCTCCCCTCTCCTAACCCTCCCAGCTTGAGAATGATTATCAATAGCAACTCTTGCAGTTTCCCACCCAGCCTAATGTCTTTCTTTTCTTGACCTCGTTAAAGGGGCCATGCCCTGGCTACTTCTTAAACAGGCTTATTCAGTGAATGGGTGTTGCCTCACCCTAAGTGAGTGCCTGCAAAGACCTTGGCCTAAAGGGCCCAAGGTCTCCCAGTGCATCCTGGATCATCTCCAATCATCCTGAGGAATATCAGGTCTCTGGATTCAGATGGCTCTGGAGGACAAGTGAGGCTGGTGACCTGCACAGCTTTCCCTCACTCAAAACAAAGTCAAGTGTAAGTCATGTCATCATTTCTCTGATAGCATGGTCTTCTTCAGCAACAAAGGATGAACACAAGATGTGCTAACTACTAGGAGGAGGAACTGATTGAATCCCTCCTTAAGGCCACGGCTCCACTCAAACCCTGCTCCTCTAATGAGCAAAGGCAAGTCCTAGTGACTGTACTAGGAGGTCCTCTTAAGTTCAGATGTCTCTGGGAAGACCAGGGAGAATCTTCAAACAAAGATGTTATTGTTACATCCACCTCACATGTATATCAGTGTCTGGAAAGGAGACTAGAAGGGAGCCATGATGCATAACTATGTATTGAAGGACTAAGGAGCTTGTAATTTTTATTTTATTTTATTTTAATTTTAAATAAAAATTTATTTATTTTACTTTTTACATTCATTTTCACAAAATTTTGGGTTCCAAATTTTCTCCCCTTTTCTCCCCTCCCCCACCCCAATACATCAAGCAATCTAATTTTCCCTATCACCAATCTGCCCTCTCTTCTATCATCCCTCCCTTCTTTATCCCCATATTCTATTTTGTCCTGTAGGGCCAGATGACTTTCTATTCCTCATTAACTGTATGTCTTATTTCCTGGTAGCAACAACAATACTAAACAATTGTTCCTAAAACTTTGAGTTCCAAGTTCTCCCCATCCCTCCCTCCCTACCCATTCCCTTTGGGAAGGCAGGCAATTCAATATAGGCCATATCTCTGTAGTTTTGCAAATGACTTCGATAATAGTTGTATTGTGTAACACTAACTGTATTTCCCTCCATCCTATCCTGCCCATCATTGTTTCTATTCTGTCTTTTGATCCTGTCCCTCCCCGAGTGTTGACTTCAAATTGCTCCCTCCTCCCATTGCCCTCCCTTCCATCATCCCCCCACTTGCTTATCTCCTTCTCCCCCACTTTCCTGTATTGTAAGATAGGTTTTCATAGCAAAATGAGTGTGCATTTTATTCCTTCCTTTAGTCGAATGTGATGAGGGTAAACTTCTTCGTTTTTTTTTCAGCTCTCCTCTTTTTTCCTGCACTAAAAAGTCCCCTGCTTGCCTCTTGATTGACATATAATTTACCCCATTCCATTTCACCCTCTTTCCTCCCCCTACATTTCTCTCTCACCACTGACCTTAATTTCTTTTAAGATATTGTCCCATCCTATTCAATTCACTCTGTGCTCTCTGTCTTTGTATGTGTGGGCATGTGTGTATGTGTGTGTGCGTGCACGTGTGTACATGTGTGTGTGTACGTGTGTGTGATCCCACCAACTACCCAGATACTGAAAAGCTTTAAGAGTTACAAATATTGTCTTTCCATGTAGGAATGTAAACAGTTCACTTTTGGTAAGTCCCTTATGACTTCTCTTTGCCATTTACTTTTTCATGTTTCTTCTCATTCTTGTGTTTGAAAGTCAAATTTTCTTTTCATCTCTGGTTTTTTCATCAAGAACACTTGAAAGTCCTCTGTTTCATTGAAAGACCATATTTTCCCCTGAAGTATTATACTCAGTTTTGCTGTAGGTGATTCTTGGTTTGAGTCCCAGTTCCTTTGACTTCTGGAATATTCTATTCCACGCCCTTCGATCCCTTAATGTAGAAGCTGCTAGATCTTGAGTTATCCTGATTGTACTTCCACAATACTGGAATTCTTTCTTTCTAGCTGCTTGCAAGATTTTCTCCTTGACTTGGGAGTTCTGGAATTTGGCCACAATGTTCCTAGGAGTTTCTCTTTTTGGATCTCTTTCAGGTGGTGATCGATGGATTCTTTCAATACTTATTTTGCCCTCTGGTTGTAGAATATCAGGGCAGTTTTCCTCAATAATTTCATGGAAGATGATGTCTAGGCTCTTTTTTTGATCATGACTTTCAGGTAGTCCCATAATTTTTAAATTGTCTCTCCTGGATCTATTTTCCAGGTCAGTTGTTTTTCCCATGAGATATTTCACATTCTCTTCCATTTTTTCATTCTTTTGATTTTGTTTTGTGATTTCTTGGTTTCTCAGAAAGTCATTAGACTCCATCTGTTCATTCTAATTTTGAGAGAACTATTATCTTCAGTGAGCTTTTGAACCTCTTTTTCCATTTGGCTAATTCTGCTTTTGAAAGCATTTTTCTCCTCATTGGCTTTTTGAACCTCTTTTGTCAATTGAATGAGCCTATTTTTCAAGGTGTTATTTTCTTCAGCATTTTTTGGGGGGTCTCCTTTACCAAGGTATTGACCCATTTTTCATGCTTTTCTTGCATCTCTCTCATTTCTCTTCCCAGTTTTTCCTCCACCTGTCTAGCTTGCTTTTCAAAATTCTTTTTGAGCTCTTCCATGGCCTGAGCCCATTGGATATCTATTTCGGATGTTTGGGATACAGAGGCCTTGGCATCTATGTCTTTCCCTGATAGTAAGTATTGTTCTTCCTCATCAGAAAGGAAAGGCAAACACATCTGTTCACCAAGAAAGTAATCTTCTATGGTCTTATTTTTCTTCCCTTTTCTGGGCATTTTCCCAGCCAGTTACTTGACTTCTGAGATTCCTCTCCACTCTCATCTAGATCTGCCCAGCTAGTGCCTGGGGTCTGAGATTCAAATGGGCTTTCCGTGGCAGGCGTGGCTGCTATTCAATGTGAGCTTAAGTTCTGGTGCTGGGGTTGGGGCAGGGCTGTCTCCCTGGCTCAGCTCCCTCAGGGGCTTTATGCATAAACCTTTAGTAATGGAGCGGGTGGGGGCAGGGCCATCTCCCCAGCTCAGCTCCCTCAGTGGGTTTACACAGAGATCTTTAGTAATGGAGCGGGAGGGGGCAGGGCCATCTCCCAGGCTCAGTTCCCTCAGGGGTTTATGTGGAGACCTGAGCTTCTGCCTGCTGCTCGGGGAGTCCTGGGCCACTGCTGCCTCTGCCGTTGCCCCTGCCTCTGCCGCTCCCTCTGCCACTTCCTCCCGAGGGGACCCGAGCCACGGAGACACCCCGCTCCCCTCTTGGCCAACCCAGACATCTCTCTCACTGACCTGTAGCGTCTGTGGGCGGAGGAACCTTCCCGGCTGCCAGAGGTTCCATCCCTGAAGCCTGCTCGGATCTGCTCCTCTGGGGTTGCGCCAGGGCAGCTCAGGGGTGGACTCCGCTTTCCAGGGCATGACGGACCCTGGGGATGGCTTTCCAGGGCTCTCTGGAATGGAAATCTTTTCCACTGTGTTTCTGCGTGCCTTGCAGTGATCCAGAATTCATGGGGAGTTCTTCTTATAGGAAATTTATGGGCTGTGGGTTCGGAGCTAGCATACGTGAGTCTTTCTACTCTGCCATCTTGACTCCACCCCCCCTTATAAATTGTTTTAAAAAGAAAACAAAAAACTCCAGTTGTCAGAGGGAACAACCATCTCAGATAAAGATTATTTAAGGCTTGGCAGAAGGGAGAGCACTCCTTTCCATATTTAGCGTACTTCCTGTCTGTCATACAAGGGCAGCTCCACCCACTAGATAGGATGTCACTAATGACATAGAGATGAGGAAGAGGTAGAGACAGGGCTGAACCTGCACCCTGTCAGAGCAGGATCCCAACCCAGTGGTGGTGGGGACAGGGTATGCCACCCCGTAATATCATAGCCACATTCCATGTGCTCAGGAGAGCAACCTCTCTAATTGCAGATACCTGAGGAAGGATTTCTCCTATTCTAGCCCTGACCCTACTATGCATAGCAAGGTTTTCTTCACTTTGATGATATGTTTCTTTATAGCAGGTGAATACTGGTCCCACTTAGAATTTTACCTTTTTTAGGTTCTGCTTCTAAACATTTTCTTAGAACATCCAAAGAGCTTCTCTTTCTTGGATTTGTTATCCAGCTTCTTTCTTCTTCTTATCCCACAGGTGCTCAAATGGATACTAGAGTCACTCAACATCCAAGTCACCTGATATCCAGGACAGGACAGTCTGTGACCCTGGGATGTGACCCCATCTCTGGGCATGAAGATACATTCTGGTATCGTCAGATACTGGGTCAGGGTCCTGAGATGCTCTTTCACTTCTATAATAAGCAACAGACTGATAAAGGAAAGAATTCTGATCGATTCATCGCTCATCAGCATGAAAATTTTCACTTCAACCTCATCATCAATTCCTCGAAGCAGGAGGATTCTGCCCTCTATCTCTGTGCCAGCAGCAGAGACACAGTGCCACAGAGTCACCTCTCAGCTGTTCACAAGCTTGTTTGGACCGATTCCAGTGAGAAATGTCAGGGGGAAAAGAAGAAGGAAATTGACATAGTCCCAGGGACTATCATTTTCCCTTTGGTAATAACATTCTCACTGTGTTATTCCCACTAACAATTATCTACTCCCTCACTTTTATTACTCCTGCAAAGCTATGTTGCCTCAAGGTACTCTGTGGGTCCCTATGCACTCAGAACAATAACTTTTGAGTCCCCATGTATATATTTCCTTTTCCTATCATGACAGGATGAATTGCATTATAAGCAAAGGCATTCAATGAAGTATAATAAAACACAAAATAGTGAAAGGAGGTTGTCTTCTTTGAAGCTGTGGCACATTGTTGTATAAGTACTGACATTCCTATTGGAAGGATGATTATATTTAGGAATCACATATGGAACATACGCAGGCAGCTCACATGTACTGACTTTACATATATGTAAGCAGCTAATGGCCCCAGTGCTGCCACTTACTGGGTCCCAGACTAAGTTTTCAGCTAAGTGCTACTTTCTTGCTGATAAGAGCAGTAATTAGCTGTGCTCTAATTTTTTTAGAGTATTATCTAGAGTCTACTAATCAGCACTTGTAGTGAGAACAAAGTTTGTTCACCTGTCCAGTGTTGTCAAATGTTCACCATAAAGAGAGAAGACTTTTAGCTCTTGGAGTCTTAACTGGTAGGGAATATTCTCTTTTTGAACACATACCAATCACCTACAACCTGGAGACATTTTGTTTATTTTTTCAAAATTTATTTTTATTTTATTTTGCTTTTTGGTTGCATTTCCACTTTTTAAGTTTAACTGATTTCCCACTAACAAGTTCAAAGTCTTTGTCCTCCCTCAGAATCTATATGACTTAGGGTTTCATTTCATACTGATTTCTAAATGCTTCTTTTGTAATAAAGAATATAAAAGATAAAGAAAAGATCACATCAGCAAAAGTAACCAAGGTATCAATCAAGAGAAAGTTAAACAATGTAACACAATGTTCCATTCCCATAGACTCTCACTATTTCTCAATTCATGAAAAAGCACTATCCCAATGACCACTAGAAGGCGCTGCGGTTACATTAAAATTCGGGCACTATGTGGAGCAGAAATTATGTCTCCATGGGGGTAGGGAAAAAGAAGACTTCAAAAACTTGCTTACTTTATCTACCTCTGACGATCAGCTAATTTTGAGAAGGAAAACATGTCTTGGCAGCTAAGCCTGACTTATAACTGTGTAGTCAAGGAGAGGAAGCTTGTGGTGAGGACGTCTTTAGTTCCTGGTGGCAGAGTAGCAACTGTCACCGAAAAGCACCATTAAAGTTACTGGGGAAAGAGATTCATAACTTATCTCATACCCTCACTCGGCTGGTCAGCCGACGCCTGCCTCCTCTGCTGGGTAGATGAGAGAGAGAGAGACGCAGAGAGCTAAGAGACATCCTCTTCCTGATCTAATCTTGGTATAGGTCGCAGGTTTTTCTGCTGTGTGGAAATTTTTCTCATAAGAACAGGTTTGTTCTTGGCATACGAAGAATATTGCTATGACTCTAATGTAAATTTCTTCCTAGGATACGTCTCAGTTTTTTTCTTCTTTCTGTACATATCCAATGGTTGCTAGTTACTCAAACCCAAGAGTGAGCCAGTAAATTATCTAACAATTGACTTCACCTCCCCACCCCCCGCCAAAGGTATGAAGCAATATATTAGTTTAATCTGTTATTAACATTTAATCCAACACATTCTTAAGTCTGGAAAATCAACCAAACAATAAATCCAGCCCTGATTTTAGTACTTGTCAGTTTGTCAGTTCAATGCTCATACCGAAAATTTGACAGTTGACTCTTACCAGCAGATAAATACTGACTCTTGCATACTTCCGGACAAATCCTGAGATATCTAAATCGCTGGGAAGGGATAGGCAGTGACTGGGGAAATATAATCCCATCTCTGAACCCAAAAGAGTCTTGATACCATCAGAGGCAGGGTCCCCAGATGCTATTTTCCTGTCACAATAAGAAACTGAATGGAAAAGAAAATAATTTCTGATTGATTCATTGCTGAGCAGCAAAAGAGGTTTCAAAATTTCCAACAATCTTAGGAGCAGGATGACTCAGCCCTGCATTTCTGCATCAGTAGCGAAGTCTCAGAGCTGCGGAGTCTTCTCCCTTTTGTGCATAAACTTGCCTGGCCCCAGCCCAAGAAGTAATATCAAGGAAGACAATGGGCTGACATAGTTTCACCTCTGTCCCAAAGACTCTTGATATTGTCATGTAACAGTCTCGTAATGAGTCATTTAGTCACCATTTAGATCAACTAGATGTTGTCACATTTGTACCAGTCTTGTACAGTAAGAGAAACAATGAAATAGCTTAGAAGAGTAAGAGGCAGGCTACCTCGTCTTACCATGCTGACTTTTGACCCTCAGGGCCTGATCTATAAATACAAGGTGTCCCGAAATTGTAGCACAATTTTAAACTGTAAGAACTTAAACATATTATCTATGTAATATATATTATATGCTACACATATATATTATGCACAATCTGGTATATAGTATATACTATATGTAGTATAGCAAACTATAAACTACATACACATATATACTATGCACAGATATCTATACATACAAATATATCCATATAGATATTTTCATGTGTTTGTCCTTCATTGCTGAAGAAGACCATGCCATCAGGGAAATGATGAACTTGACTTGTTTTGAGTGAGGGAGGGCTGTGCAGATCAGTAGCCTCACTTCTCCTCCAGTGCCATCTGAATCCAGTGACCAGATATTCATCAGGATGACTGGAGATGACCCAGGATGAGGCAACTGGGGTTAAGTGACTATGTAGATATTTATAATATAGATAATTACTTATATATTAAATATATCATAGACATCATAGATACATTTGTGTGTATATCTGTACATAGTATACTTAGATAAATAGATGTATCTGTCATATAGATATAGCTATATAATGACATATAAGTTGTATAATTTTATAGATATATCAACATCTTTTATATAGTTTTATCTGTGTGTATAGTATATATACATATCTACTCTGTGTGTATAAATATATATGCATTACCATATCAATATTTATTATATAGTTATGTAACTATATTACTGTTAGGATATGATCTCTACATATATATATATACATATCTCTGTACATATTGTAGTATATAGCTTTTCCTGTTAAAATTTCAAATATAGTTGGGTATGACAATATTATGTTATATGAGAAAGTGAAATAGTTAGAGGCAAGAGGGAGATGGGTTCACATCGAAGTTTAATACAGCATAATAATGTTTGGGATGTCACTTAATCTTTTCAGGTTATAGTTTTCCTATTTTATAAAATGAGGGGGAGGGAGTCAAGTAGATTATGGCTAAGCCTGACATCACAGCCTTGGGCTTATGATTGTAGTTCTTTTTTTAAAGGGATTTTTATTTGCTTAAGGAAGTCACACACACATACACACACATACACACACACATACACACACACACACATTATCCTTCCCTGATACCTAATAGGCTAGTTGACTCACTCTTCCATGAACACTCTACATACACACACACACACACACACACACACACACACACACACACATATATATATATATATATATATATATATATATATATATATATATACATCCATAACTCACTACTTTGATCTTTTCCCTCAAATTGAAGGATTTCTCTTCTTAAACTTAAAATTCTCTATGGTAACTCTTGGATTCCATCTTCCCTGACCCCTTTTTTTTAGGATTGGGTCTTCCCATCTTGCTCAGGCTGGATGTACAAGGATTATTCACAGATCCATTAATGGCTACTGATTAACACGAACACATTGACTGTTCCATTTCCTGCTTTGTCCAGTTTTCTCCTCCTTGGGAGGTCTGGTTGCTCTCCTCTCTTGGGTTTGCTGGGTTGATACTAGACTTAATGTAGACACACAGTTGACTTCGCCCCACTGCACCTAAGAACTCCAGTGATTCTCCAATCTCATCTTTCCAGATAACTGATATTGCAGGCATCCACCGACACAATCAGTTTAGACCCTATTCCTCTAAAAAAAAATCTTCTCTGATCACCTCAGGTCACAGGGTCATTTTCTCCCTTTAATTCCCATAGTACTGATGGCTAACATCACTCATTTGGCCTTATATCATATATGGCTTCCTGTGTTGTTTCTTAAACTTGTTCTTTGGTTTTATGGGTGTCAAGGATGAAGTAAACTTGGAAGTCCCTTCCCCACTCCCCACTTCTCCTCTTGAATAGCTTGCAGGGTGTATTAGTGCTGATGCCAAGCCTTACACCTTTTTGTTTCCCACAGAGGACCTATCCATTGCCATGGAAAGTCTTGAATATAGTAGCATAAAGAGCCACGCACAAAGTAGGTGTCCCGTAAACATATGCTAAATATAATATTTGTTGAATAATTTGTGACCTCCTGGCACCCAGAACTGCCTTGTTTTTCTAGCATGACACATGCCAATGAAGCCATGATATTCTATTAAAACTAGATTTTACTGATTTCTTTAGTTACAATAAAAGTGGTATTACATATTTTACATGAAATTATTTAATATTTTGAGGTCTCAGAAAGTTTTGTATATGCTTATGTAGCCCTTAAGTTAGAGGCTGCTGAGAAATGGGGTACAGGCTTCCTTAGGGGACTCTATTCTGGTTTGTTGAGCTACCCACATAATCTTCAGTCTTACACAAATTAGTGTGTTTTCACCAAATCACTGGGTACATCCCTGGTTCACAAAACTTTAAGAATGAATGCATTTATTTAAAGGACAATGGAAAAGAAATGGACCTGTGGAGAAAAGAATGCTGAGCATTGAACAACCATACTTCAAAGTCCCATACAAATCACAGTAATCAAAAAGCTAGACCTCTCACTGTACTTCTTCTACAGTACATGCCTCCTACAAAAGTTCCCATGGTATCTCTTAGAGCCATGACCCTCCATCACTCATGTCCTTTTCTCTGCAGTTATTCTCAGCTCTCAGCTAATGGAGCCCACCATCTTTGTTTATGGCTCTCAGGGGCCAAAGTCTATCTCAATCCTTTGTTTAGAGATTCGGTCGTACTAATCCACTACCTTTTGTCAGTGATCATCCAACCTCAATGAATGGATATATTCTCTCAGGGATGTAAGGATATTCCTCAAGTTCATTTTGGGGGGCCAAGGACCAGAGGGCTTCTCTACCACACTCTATGTAAAGATTTGATGCACTGCCAGCAAAGTACTATTCATGCTTTCCATTTCTCCCCAAGTATTAGACTTCCACCACTTTCTCACTCTATGAGAGCAAGTTCAGCTTGAAGAAGCTTTCCATTTGGCCCCTTGTTGGGTTTTGGATGCTCCCCAAGAACAATACAAGTCCCCCATTCATTTCAGGCTTCCTGAAGCATCTTATGATAATGCCAAATCAGAGCTAAGGGAAAGCCATCAAAATCTCCCAATGCCTGCAAAATCTGCAAGAGAATAGAAGAGAGAAGTACATCATAATTTCCTGTTTGAAGACTCCACCATACCTAGAACTGGAAGTAAGATTGTCTTTTCAGCTGAATACCTAGTTAGATATCTATGAACATTTGTGAAGTGTGAAAATGGGGGTTAATAGGCTATGGGCTTTTGTGGATGCAGAACCACCCTGCAAGGTGCAAGGAGAGTTCCTAAAGCCCTTCAATTACCTTTTGGGTCTGAAACCTGGGGTCAGAGAGAAATATCTATCTATCTATCTAGTTAGCTAACTGGCTGACTGTCTATCTGTCTGTTAAGGAGGAACTGAGATACTCTAGATAATAGGCCCATATTTTTGTGCCAGAAACCTACACCAAGTATTCTTCATTGTGCTGAATATCAGAGTGCTGGTCCCCTGAGGAAGGAAATTATTGGCAGATAATGGAGACTGAGGAGTATGGGAAAAAACCACAGAATTATAAAAGTCAGAGAGGGAGCAGTGAAGAATGGTTACTATTGGTGGGAAGTTGAGTTGAACTATAGGTAGTAGAGTTATAGAGGGCAAAGACAGAGCACATTAAACAGCAACCTGTGACATTTGCTCAGGGAAGCTATCCATGAGGGCTTCCAGAAAAACAACGACAAACAAACAAACCAAAATCACAAACCAAAAACAAGAAAACACAAACAAGTAGAAAAGACTAATGGATTTAATATTAGAGGTTGTGTGTGAGTGTTTGAGTGTGTGTGTGTGATTTTTTTTGTGGGGGGAAGCCACCTCCTTCCCCTTTGTTTCACCAAAGAAAAAAGTTAATATACATTTTCTTTTGTTTCCCCCACTCTACCTCAATCTTATCAATTCTCTTGTGCTAGACATTTCTTCAGAATAAAATAAAAATCAGCTTAACCTCACCTGAAGACAAAACCTGTTATAAGAGCAAATAAACAATTTGAGCCAACAATTGCTAAGAGCAGCAGTACCAGTTCTCCATCCATCAGTGAGGCAGTAGATGAGGAGGAGGAAGGAGAATGGATGTAATTCTATAGGTCCTCCAGAGCAGTAAGACAGGCTGAGACACATAAAAAGGAAGCTTTATCCAGACAGATCACTCCTTAAGAGTATCAGTGAGTCAAGTAAGTTTTTAACTATTTGCAATCATATTCAGTTTGGGGTAGCAACATTCTTCACTTGTAATTAGCTGATAATTACTTGTGTCTGGACCCACACCCTGATCTCCTTTCTTCTTCCTGGAACTTAAAAGTTAACAGGGTCCCCCTTTATGCCTCCCCCACCTCCCTGTGCTGTAATACTCCAGACTCTCATACTCTTTCAATCCTTCCTTCCATCTCATAAAAAAAACCAAAAAACAAATTATAAATAAACGAGCAAACCGAAAACTATACCTTACTCTTCTCATGGTTCTTGTGCTGACAAAAGTTGTATTCAGATCTTTAGACATATTTCAGTTTCATTGTGGGGAAAATAGATAGGAAAGTAGATATTAAGAGTGGGAGTTGAAGAAATAGGGTCAATAAGGTATAGAACACCCTTCCTAGTACTTTGTAAAAGGGATGAAAGATAGTACAGTAGTGTGGGGGAATGGTGGAATAAATTGAAGAATTTTTTCTTGAAGAATGAAGAAGACCTGGACATGATTGTAAGTATCTAGGAAGAAACCAGTGGATAAAAAAAGACTGAAGATAAAAAAGAATGATAGAGATGGGACGTTTTCAGAGTGAACAGCAGGGGATTAGATTAAGACTATAGGAGAAGGGTTGACCTTGCCAAAGAGAAGACATATCTCTCCAATTGAGGCTGAAGCAAAGGAGCAAAGAATAAAGGGGTGACATATACACTACAGGAGGTGGAACTCTGAATTAGTACAACCACTCTGGAAAAAAAAAATTAGGAATTACACTAGAAAACCAGCAAAGAAACTTACTGAGATAATAACTTTAGTAATTTGGCAGGATAAAAAATAGATCTGCAAAAGGCATTAGCATTTCAATATAGCAATAAAAAAGGGAGAAAATGACAGAAAGAGAAAGCTCATTTAAAAGAACTTCATAAATCACAAATTATTTGGGAGTCAATCTGCTAAGATTCTCTCAATACAATAAGACTGTATACACTTTATAGAAATAAAGGAAGAATTAATATAATTGCATGGATATATATATGTTATATATATGCATATACATGTGTATATATGTATACATAGACATACACAAGGAAAGGAGGTTAACGGAACTGCTAGATATATAAGACTTAAAAATAATTGAATTCAATTGTCCAGAGTGCAGTAAGTTCAAGATCATGAAAAGTTTTGAGGAAAACTATCTGACAATAATGACTGAAAAAAAGAATGTAGTTTAGCTTAAAAGAAGTTTTAGATTAACATCTAGCTCATCCTAATAAGTTTTAAATGTACACTTGACCTCAATATGGAATATTATTCTTTTTTAAAATGGATGAAAATGAAAGGAAGCATCTATCACAATTATGAGTAGGGGGAAGACAGCAAAGGTAAAATAAATAAAACAAATGAATTTTATTTCATAATCTTGAAAAGCATTTGAACAAACAAAATTAATGCAATTAGGATGAGAAGAGAAACTATCCAATGGGAAAGAATCTGTATCAGATATCTCTGACAAGGGTTTGATATCCAAAATACTTAGGGCATTAATACAAATATGTAAAATCAAGGGCTATAAATAAGCAGTCAAAGGAAATAAACATAATTCTCAAAACTCTTATAATCTAACAGCAAAAATGAAAGACTGCTTCAAACCACTTATAATTAAAACAAAACCATTCTGAGATTACTTCATTTCCTCACAAATTGACAAAGGTGACAAAGGATGGAAATAGTCAATATTGGAGGTGATGTGGAAACACTAGCACACTGATAGGATGCTGGGTGTTCATTCAATCTGAAAATTAACTTAGAATTATGCTGAAAAATGTGACTGAGTTGTTCATTCTCTTGCATGAAGAAATCCCACTATTAGGCATATCTCCCAGGAAAGAAAAGTTCCATGTATACTAAAATTGCTTGTATCAACATTTTTTTTGTGGCAATGAATAACGAGGAACTACTTCAACTGGGACCCCATAAACTGGGAAATGGTTAAAGAAGTTGGGTAAATGAATGTAACAAAATAATATTTCACCAGAAGAAAAAATGGTTATGAGGAAGTCAGAGAAACATACGAAGATTTGTCTAAACTGATGCATAGTGAAGTAAATAGAAACAACATTATATATATATATATATATATATATACACACACAGTTGTATATATAGATAAAGATATATAGTTGTAGTGTATATATGTATATATATTGCAATAATATAGAAGAAGTATGTCATGTAATTATAATGTCCATGTTTGGCTCTGGAGAAGAAAATAAATCACTCCTTTCCTTCCATTTTAGTGTTGAGGGAACATGACTAGAAAAATCAGTATACTGCTGGAATTGGATAATATGTTACTTCACATTTTTTTTCCCTTTTTTTTTCCTTTGTGAATAAGACTTGTTGGGTAGAAGAGAAGGGAGAGAGTATATTCAAAAAAGTCTGTGATATAAAAACAAAAGACATTAATATAACTTTCAAAAGAAGAAAAAATAATTGAAGGCATATGTACAGTAATCAGTAGATTTAAGATTCATAGGCCATTTGAACTATTTGATTAATGCTTCCTAGTGGAAAGAAAATTTAAGTGAGTTCTCAAAGGTAAGAAAGGAGAATGAAACTGGATGTTGGCCCCTTTCTGGGTTAATGGGAAATACATAAACATGACTATTGATTATTGCAAAGCTCAAAATTCTCTCTCTCTCTTTTCAATGGCCTGACTAACTATAAGATCATGCCTTTCGGTGGGAGGCAGCAGTCCCTAGGAGTGCCTCTGACCTGAGGAAAGGTCTCTGCTCTTCCATACGCCCACATTTCAACTTGAGATATCCTCGTGCTTTTAAATTTGGTCAAAACTGCAATGCCACAGTCTGCCTCGGGGTGACTGTAACTTCAGTGTCCCAGCTCCTCTCTCAGCACATTCTAGAGAAAAAGTCCATGCTGAAGAGAATCTCCAAATCTCCTCTGACACCCAGCATGAGCACAAGATTTCTCTATTGGGTGATCTACTGTGTCCTGGGGACAGGTAAGGCTTAAACTTTGGGAATAGCATAATCCTGTCTGTGCTGGAGTTTAGTTCCCAGCTTTTATATTGTTTTTAATCACAGACTAACTCTCAGGATTTGGCTTCTCTTTTATCTTTTCCCATAGTCCCCTTGGATGCTGGAGTCATTCAGACCCCACAGCATTTAATCACAGGGATTGGACAGAATGCAAATCTGATATGCAAGCAGAATTTGGGTCACGATGCTCTGTACTGGTATCGACAGGACTCTAAGATGGGACTTCAGATGATGTTTTACTTCAATAATAAAATACTTGTTGAGAACGCTACTATTTCCAATCGCTTCAGGCCAAACTCTACAGAAAAGTCTCTCTTGGATCTTCACATTGAAGCTTTAAAGTCAGAGGACACAGCCACATATCTCTGTGCCAGCAGTAGAGGCACAGCATTGTGAAATCGCCTGCTCTCTGTGCACAAACCTCCCCAGTCCCCAGCACAGGAAGTAGTAGGAAGAAAGATGAGGCATGAAATGTTGGTCTAGGAGCCAAAAAGAGTCTCAAGTCAGGTCCGGCCTCATTTCTTGGAAAAACCTAAGTGGAGCTGGGCATGAGCGTTCTCATCATCATCTTTGTAACCTTTAGAACTCAATGTTGTCAATTTGCCCAGGAGGGATCAGTTTCTAGGAAAAGTAGTCACACTGCCCAAACTCAAAAAGGACTGACTAGAAAGCTAGAAAATGACTTCATTAACTTAGAAATATAGCTGCTGAGGTGAGATAAAAGCTCTTTTTGACTCTCACTTTAATCTCCTGGGAAGGAAGCCTATTCAGAAAATCTAATTAGTAATTTAGTTATTTGGTAGAAAAAAAAATGACAAAGAGAACTACATGGCAACAATGAGTTATATTTCCCCAACTGTACTAATTCAAGACATAGTTCTCCATCAGATATTGAGACTATTGACACTAGAGTTGGCTGGTCAGAGTACAACCCCACCAGCACAATGATGAACACAAGATGACCTCTACAAACTGAAAAGAATTCAAAGATAGTGTGGGGACAGTGGGAGATTTAGGGCTTATGAGGAATGTGTAATCATGGAGTAGGGTTTCCCAGAGGAGGGATAATTTAATTAAGATATTAAAGATAAAGGGGAAAGGGAAGAACTGATATTTTTCTCCTTACAGGGTCTGGAAAAATGCCCAAATAGATGATTGCTCTCCACAATGCGCACACACACACACACACACACACACCACCCCACACCATTCCACACAAATATATTGTGATGTCTTTTTAAAAAAGCATCCTTTATTTTTAAAAATTGAATTTAATTTTCAATTAATAAAATTTTATTTCCTCTCCTTCTTACTTCCCTGCCTCTTCAACAAACTCTTTTGGAAAAATTAAAAAAAAAACTTACAATATGAGTAGTCAAACAAAACAAATTCCCACATTGGCCATGTCCAACAAATAAATGCCTCAGTCTGTATCCTCAAATCCATCACCACTCTGTAAGGATGTGAGTAGCATGCTTCAGCATGAGTCCTTTGGAATCATGGTTTATTAATAAGTTGATAAGAGTTCTTAAAAGACCATCCCTTTGTGAAGGAGACACATGCCTCTGGATGTGTCTGTGGTCTAGGAAAAAGTTTTGTTCCTCGGCCTTTCATTATAGGTCAATTCCAGTGCATATGGTACCCTACTGTTTTTAGAGATGGTTAAAACTCTGAGATCACTGACTTACTCCACCAAGAGGTGAGTGCAGTTTCAGTGCCCCACAAGATTTTGGTCAAGTGAAATACAACAGTTGCTCCTTAATCTGACTATGCTCCTCAAATCTGGTGTTTTCATTCTCATCTTTGGAGCTCAGGAATTTAATCTATCAACCAACTCATGCATAATTTGGGTCTGGAGAAAGTACACACATCAAAATGACAAAATATCGTTTTATAAGCCAGAAAGCAAATAAATACATTTTATTTATTATTACTGTGAAATATAACTTCTAAAGTGAAATACATACTTCTGCTGGAGTATATATTTATTTTTTACTATTAATTGGAAATAGTAGTGTTCTCAGTAATTCACTAATGCTAGGCCTTGTCAGCGTAATCTTCTACCATAAAAAAAGGCTTACCAGAAAACCAACTTAGTAGTGAAATGATGCTTGATGAAAATAGATCAGAACAAAGCAAGCTGCCAAAAAATGAGGGGTATTTTTCTCCAGTAGTACTAGTCCAAGGCATTTTTTTTTCACCAGAAACGGATTTGTTGAGGAGATTGGAATACTTGGGTTAGCTGGTCAGGGTGGTCTCCTCCCAGTGCAGTGCTAGATCTACAAAACCCTATAGTAAATAAAAAATTAGAGTGGACGGTGCTAGAGTTAAGGTTTATGAGGGATAGGTGATCATTAAGAAATGTTTCTCAAGCAAAGAGAAACATGAATAGCCAAACAAAACAAATTCCCATATGTAGAACAAATAAATGTCGCAGTCTCTGCCCTGAGTCTATCACTTCTCTATCAGGAGTTCATCATGAGTCCTCTGGGATCATGGTTGGTTAATAAGCTGACAAGATTTCTTAAAAGACCATCCTTTTGTCAGGGAGACAAAAGTCTCTGGGTGTGTCTGTGCTCTAGGAAAAGGTTCTGTTCCTCTGCCCTCAGTAAAGGTAACTTAGGTGACCCTACTTTTTTTGGTGATGATAAGGACTGTGATATCACTACCCTACTCCACCTAGGGGTGGGGACAACCTTAAGGTTAAAGGTAAGAGGGGAGAGATAAAGCTAATACTCTGAAGTGACGGCAGAAGCCTGAGAGGATGACTGCTCTAGGCAAAGCACTGTCTGAACACAAAGATCACATCTTTCTGAGGGGGGAAACAGTTCTTGGGTGTAGCAGTGGCCTGGGAGAATATCTTTCCTCCCCTGCACACAGTGCAGACCAGCCTCTCAATTAAGAAGACCCTGGTGTTTTTGGAACTGGTCAATTGCAACATCATGGATTTACTCCTCCTAGGGGTGGGCACAACCTCAGAGTCCTTGGTTCTCATTCTGTTCTAAAATCTAGAGTCCTCTGTTCAGGAGAGAGTACTACTCTCCCATGACCACCATGAGCACTAGATTCCTCTGCTGAGTGACGTTTTGTCTTCTGGGGCCAGGTGAAGCTGTTTGGGCATTGAGGATGTTTTTCCATTTCCATTCCTAGTTTTTCCATTGCACTTTTAATTTCAGACTAATTCTCAGGATCTGCATCCCATTTTTTTTTTATTTTCTTCTCCACAGTCCCCTTGGATGCTGGAATCACTCAGACCCCATGGCACAATATCACAAGGATTGCACACAAAGGAAACCTGAGATGTGAGCAGGATGTGGGCCAAGACACTCTGTACTGGTTTCAACAGAACCCTAGGATGGGACTTCAGATGAAGTTTTTATTCAATAATAAAGCACTTACTGAGAAGGCTACCATTTCCAATCACTTCAGATCAGAATCTCCAAAAAATTCTCACTTGTATCTTTACATTGAGTCCCTCCAAATGGAGGACACAGCCACATATCTGTGTGCTAGCAGCTCAGCTACACACAGTATGGTAAAGTTACATGCTTTGTGTGCACAAACTTCCCTAGACTCCAGCACAGGAAGCAAGTGAAATGGAAAACAAAATGTTAATCAAGGAAGCAACAGCTCCTCAGGTTATGCCTCACCTGTGGAAATGTCGAAGTTGGGTTACAAAACATATAGTGTTTTCTTTTTCATGTTGTAGGCTCAGAATTTCTATTTTACCACACTATTCCAGGTTACTATGGGGAAAGTAGTCATGCTAAGCAAAACTTAAAAGGAACTGATTCTTAAACATGAAAGAGTCTTTATTAACTTATAATTAGCAGTACAGTTCCTGAGACAAGATGAAATCTTGTGTTTACTCCACATATTGTCTCTTCCTAAGAAGTAAATCTATCAGAAAACCAAATTAGTAATGAAAAGGTGCTCAGTTAGAAGAGATCAAAACTAATAATGCTAAATGACTATGAAGGCATTTTTTCCCACTATGTACTCAAGCAAGACTTTCTTCTCCACTAGATACATACCTGCTGAGATAACTGGTGTACTCATTTTCTGGTTGGAGTACTTACCATTTGAGAGGCGAAGACCATATTTATCTTTTTCTGATTTTGGTAGTTGTCAGTCATTTTCATAGCCATCAGATCATGAGCTACTTGAGGGTGGGACTGTCTTTTGCCTCTTTTTGTATCTCCATTGCTTAGCCCAGATACTGGCACATAGTAGGTGCTCAATAAATGTGTATTGATTGACTATGTGCAATGAATGTGACAATACCATAAGCTTACATACACATTCAGAGACAGAAAGAAGGCACTGATAAATATTAGGACAGGTGGGAAATGAGAATTGGTTTTTGTGTGCTAGACACTGCTTTGGCTAAAGTAGACAATTTAAGTATTCTAATGAGTTTAGTAAATCCACCCCTGCTGAAGATTAATGTCTTGAATTAGGACAGACTGGAGAAAAATATATCTCATGGTTAAGTCATTTTCCTAGTTCTGGTTTATTGTTTCCAAGAAACTTTTTACTCCTAATTTGGTTTTTTGAGTTGGCTTTCTTGGAGATCATCTAATATCACACATACACACACACACACACACACACACACAGAAAGAGACAGAGACTTAATGAAGATTTTGGGGGAAATTCTAGCTCAAAAGGAATATGAAGATCCATCTAAAGCAAATTCTGTATATTGAGGATATAATCATTAACAATAATCTTTAAATACATAGACATATAAATGTTCCTGAAAACAGGATAGAAATAGATTCCAGAAAGAAAAGATAAAAGAGAGAATAGAACATTTTACATGTGTTGCTCCTCTACCCACCAGAATATGTGCACAGGAAGGTATATGGATCTATCACTTCTAGAATCTATTCTATCACCTTTGGGGGAGGAGGGCTAACAGGAAGTAATACTGTCATCTTTTTCTATCATTTTTGCAATCGCAACTTTGAAATTCTTCAAAAGCAACCCCAGAATGTTGTTAAAATTCTGTTGATTATACATAGCATGTATTTCTTCTGTGCTTTATAAGATAGAGTCTCTTTTCCTGACTTATTCTTAAGTGTAACTGACATAACTTCACAATGCATGTAAATTTGGTTCTGAGGAGTTCAATCACCAGCATCTATATCTATAAACTATCTCTATCTTTTTATATCTATACCTCTGTCATCTATATGGATAGCCATATCTATGTCATTGCTTTAGGAAAATATGCCTATTCCTTGATATAGATATACATGCGGCATTTCTGGTTTCCTTCCCTATTTCTCTTGGCCATTTTGGAAATCTGTGTCTCATCTCTGCCTTTTTTGTCTCTCTTTACCTTTCTGTGTGTGGCTCTCTGTTCCTCTTAAAAAAAAATATGTACGTTCTTCTTCATTGCTTCTCAACCTATTTGAATTATTTTTATCTCCATTTCTATTTTCTCAATGTTTCACTAAATAAAGTTCAAGGTCATTATTGTTGGAAAATAAATAAAATTTATTAATAAAAAATGAATAAAACACCCCATCCCTTGGTAAAGCAAAAAACCCAAACCAAAAGTCAACAATAAAACCCCAGCAAATGTCAAGAAGTATATCAGACATATATGTATGTGTGTATAAGTATATATTACACACACACACACACATGCATACACACACAAACACACATCTTGATTGTAGGGCTGTTTTTCAAATGTGGTCCATAGAAAATTATATAGTGCTCCTGATGTGTTCTGAATAGCAGTTAGGACAGGACTATGAGTTCCAATTCTCAGCATACTGTGCTCAGATCAATGAAGCCTAATACTTACTTAGTAACTATATCACATCAGTGGCTCATGTAATATCTATTGCCAACTAAACTCTCGTCCCTTTTTCACATGAATTCATTTAAACTAAGTTTCTCCCATGCTATGCTCTGCAACTAGTTTTTTAAAACTCTAAATGAAAAACATTACATAAATTCATATTAATTCCATTCCATTGCTCCAGTATTCCACCCTGTCAAAGATATTTTTTTATTTCAACTCTGTCAGTTCTCTATTAGCTATCATAGATTTTTATCATCTGGAAATTTATATGAAATGATATATAATACACATATAATACAAATATATACATAGAAATGTATATGTATGTGTGTATGTATATGTATATATACATATGTATATAAAGAATAAAATAAAATATAGTAATAATTAAAAATAGAATACTAAATATAAATATATACAATTAAACAAAATAAATGTATGTAAAATAATAAAACTGCTTTTGATATAATTAATATATGTATATTACATGTATATATGTAAAATATACATGTAAAATCTGCATATTTACACACATTAATATGCACAATTTCCAGATAACAGAACACTATGTGTGTATGTGTATTTGTATAGGTACACATGTATATATGTATGTAAATATATGTTACATACATACATACATATATTTATATTTCTATATGAAGAAAGTCCAGAACTGAGTTGTTTAGGGGTGTGGGTGCGGGTGTAAGTGTGGATGTGCTCATTTGAGACATCAAAAATGCTTTGGACAATGTAGTAAAGTAATGCTTTCACTTTTAGCCTATTAACCAATCCAAATGCAAGAACCACTTGGCCACTAAGAAACTCAGTTTCAACACTTCGAAAGACTGTTTCCTTCCTGTTCATCTGAAGTGTTCCTCTCTTATTTAAGAAAGTAACCTTTGGACTGGGAGTCCCTGGAGAGAGTTACAGCATAGATCAAGGCATCTTAAAAGGGAGAGGAAAGATTTTAAGACGCCGAACAGTTTATTAACACGTGGTAAGGATTATGAGTAGTTCAACACTGCGGCATGTGACTCCATATTCTGTGAACCCATCATGAGGACCTATTTCTTTTGCTATGTGGCCATTATTCTTTTGAGAGCAGGTAAGTTCTAGGTACAGAAGGGAAATCCTCACTCTGAATTTATTAAATCCTAGCTGCAAACCTTTTTCTATAACAGAAATAGCCTTTTAACTCAGTCTCTCTCATTTTGTCTTTCTCCCCACAGGCCTAATGGATGATGGAATTACCCAGACCCCAAAATACCTGGTCACAAGGAAAGGAGCAAATGTGACATTTAGCTGTGACCCCATCAAAGGACATACTTGGGTTTATTGGTATCAACAGCTTTTAGAACGAGAGATTACATTCTTGGTTTATTTCCAGGGCAAAAATCCTGTGGATGAATCAGGGATACACAATCCTCGATTCTCAGCTAAATGTCCCCAAAGCTCACCCTGTGAACTGTCAATCCAAACCTCAGAACCTGGGGATTCAGGCATCTATTTCTGTGCCAGCAGTGAAGCCACAGTGCTGCAAAGTCTTCTCCTTTCTGTGCAAAAACCTCCAGCAATCCCACACAGGAAGCAGAAATTTTTAATATGGAGTCCAAGAACTTGTAATTTTATTTCAAAATATAATTTGTCAACTGTATTTCCTTTGTAATCCTATATATTGTAGTCTATGCATTTAAAAATATTATTCTGAGAAGGGACACATGGGCTTCACCATACTGACCAAGAGGTCCATCCACACACACACACACACACACACACACACACACACACTCGCTCACATATGCAAGGTTAAGAACTCTTGAGGTAAAGCATCACGTGAGGAGACACAGGAGTTCAGGCAAGCACTGGACACAGAAACCAATCCCAGATTCCACAACACATACAGAAACAAAGGAATTCTGTGGAGTAACTAGGAAAAGTTCACATCAGTTCTTCATCCTTGCGTGATTCTCCAGCTGTCATTTCAGCCAGGTGAGTCCTTTTCCCAACCATGCAGATTGAAACCTACCCTTGCTGTCCCTGCTGTAGGAAGATGCAAAAGGGAAGAGAAACTGGAGACATCAGTGAAATACACAAGGGCAGTCACTCATAGCACAAGAAAATCAATAATATTTATTTTTAAAAAATCAAATACAGCCTATACATTAGGAGTTTTGTTCTTGGAGGCAAGAAACCTTGGTTGCAAGCCCACCATTGCTAACTATGTGACCCTTAGCAAGTCACTTAAGGTGTTGGGTGTGTTTAAAACCAGATTTATTTATTTATTTATTGTGGAGAAGAGAGGCATTCTTGTACAGTGGAAAGAATACTACGTTGGAGTCAAAGGATGTGAATTCAAATCTTGACTCTTCCATTTATTGCTCATGTGGTCTTAGGCAAGTCACTTATTTCTGAGTTTCAATTTCATCAACTGTAAAATAATGAAGGTTGGATCAGATGACCTCAAAGGTCCTTTTCATCTCTAAATCTATAATTTCATGATTAATTCCAGAGGAAATCAGAAAGAGACAGAGAGATTGGCTAATGTAGTTTGGGTGAACAGGAACTTGTAAGAATACAGTCACTATATTCACTGTCATTTGAAGTTTGGAGGGTAGAATGGTAATACAAAGGATAGAACTTGGTCACTTTTCATGGAATGTTAGGAGTGTAAATTCTCTAGGTTCTTTGAATCATTCAGAACATTTACTCATGCCCATAAAGACTTGGGCAACTCCTGCATAATTTTTTTTCTCCTGGAAAATGTGGAGAGTATTCCCTAGAGTACTTTCCTTCCCCTAGTCTTTAAGAATCATTTCCCCGCAAATTTTCTGCTTATTTAACAAGAGAGAATTTTTCGGTAATCATTTCGAGTTTAGCCACTTGGGATTTTTTCCCTTCTTGGTTCATGTCTTAACCAGAATTAATTATAATATATCCCATATTGGTAAAAGGGGCATGAGGGAAGGATGGCATAATTTTTAACCGATTCGCTTATTGTATTCAGTGATGAGAAAGGTAGAAAAATAATTACCCCAAGTGGCAAATTATCTTATTTTGTTAAATTAACAGAAAATACTTATGTGACAAAAACTTAGTAATCTTAAGTGTGAATCTGAGAATTCCACTGTGGAGATTTTCCAAATCACTGAAACAATGAATAATGCTATTGGTACTTTATGCCCAACAATGATTAGACCACTTCTAGGTAAGCATTGCCTTAGTTATAGCAATTAAAAATAAACATGTAATTAACACCCCTTTTCAGCATAGCACAGCCTGGATAATCCTAGTGAATGTAAGGACAGGCTTGATGTAGCTGTCATAGTATTCCACCACAGGGCAAACTGATATTTCCCTGGGATAGCTTAGAAATACACCATTCTTCTATAGAAAGGGAGTAGTGAAAAGCTGTGAAGTTTTGGGAATGTTGCCCTCAGCCTCTCTTCTTTAGGAAGAGAAAGGATCAGTAACAGAGGTTGCTTAGCCTTCTATTGGTCCTGGGTCGCAGTATGTACCCCACATCATGGGGAGCTGGGAGGAGATGGTGATGATGCTAAACAGAGGATTAGGGAAGAAACATCACCAGCAACATTTCTAGTAGTTGGTGAGTACTAGGCACAAATGACAATCTCTCATCTATTCTGACCAGGCCTCAGCTCCAAACATTTCCCCAAAACTTCAGTGTCAAGTGACTTTCCAGGATAAGTGCACTATCTTCTCTCTCCTACCTCATAGGCTCAATAGATGGTGAAATCTCCTAGACCCAAGATTACTGGTTGTAGGAACAGGATGGATGGTGGCCTTAAGGTGTGACCAGGATCAAGGAGATGGCATTATGTCTTGGTACCAAAAAGGCCTAGATCAAGGACCCAAAAAGCTTCTCTATTTCTCCAATAAATATGTTACAAAGGATAATGACATCCACAGTATTTTCTATTCTAGCCAACCAAAATGCCTCCCTCTGTTACCTTCACATCAGCTCCCTGGCTTTTGGGGACTCAGCAACATATCTTTGTGCCAGCATAAAATTCACAGCCACACCCTGCAGAGTAACTTCCTCTCTATGGACGAACACTCTTAATTCCTACACATAACCACTAATTCCCAGGAGCCTTGTGCATAGCACTTTCCTAGCTTCATTCATGCTTTCCTATTCTCCAGGGAAGAGAAGTAGCCTTTTGCCTTCAGTCGGTCCATTTTGTTCCAAGGAGTTGAAAGGTTTGAGACAGAATACAAAAATAAATAGAGAACAGACTTTCACTGTTTCCCAGAGTGACCACAGTACTCACTCTTACTAACATCAAGCCCCTAGCTCTGAGAAAGCATAGAACAGTTATCCAAGGAGCAGAATCTGGTCACTCTTTGTAGAAGTCTGAGAATGCAAGAAGTCTGTCTCCCCTGTCATTTAGGGTTTTAAATGTTTAAATCAAGAGTTCTTAGCCAGAGATCAATGTATACACTTCATAGTTTGTAGACCTGGATGGGGAAAATTATTACACCTTTGCTGTCAGTAACCTCCAACTAAAATTTAGAATTTCCTTTAATTATGAGTAAAAAAACCACTATTCTGAGAAGTGTCCCTAGGTTTCACCAGACTGCCAAAGAAGTATATGACACCAAGAAGGATTAAGGATATATGTGTGTGTGTGTGTGTGTGTGTATTTCATAGAATATGTGAATTTTGCTGAAAAAAATTCCATTTTTATTTTCAGTAACGTCTAGCTGAAATTTGGTATTTTCCTCAATTATGATTAAAAGAAAAACAAACCCATTATTCTGATGAGTATTCATTGGTTTGACTAGACTGTCCAAGGAGTATATGATACACAAAATGGTAAAGAACCTCTTCCTTATGTCCATAGTAGGAATAACCTTGGGTACTTTATTTATCCTCTCAGGGGTTTCCTTTCCTCATCTGGAAATTATGATCTCTAGAATTTTTTCTGCTTATGTGTCTTTGGGTTGTATGATACTGCCTGTGTTGGAATTGGTAGTACTAATGAGTAGAAATCTTAGGGAAAGTTATTACAGAGATTGACCAGAGGTCGAAGAGGTGCTTCCTTGAGATAAAATAGAAAATATTCATTATCCAAAAAAAAAAAAGAATCAAAGAGATTCCTAGTGTTCTTAGGATATTCTCTAAAGGAAGAAATCAATATAGCAGATGCTGGGTTTCCAGTTGCTTTTGGGGCCCAATATATGCTACAGGTCCTGGAAAGCTAAGATAAAAATACAGTGGTACTGAACAGAGAAATGGAAAAGTAGCCTCATGGTCTCTGGAGGATGTAAAGGGACATCAAGAGATCTTAGAGACATGTGGTGATGGGTACTGATGGATGTGTGCAGGAAATGATTGGAGAAATGGTGAGTGTTTTAGCTATGAGAAATGTCAATTGGTCAAGCATTTATGAAGTGCCTACTATGTACTGAGCATTTTGCCACATTGACAGTCACTTGAAATTATCATTGAAATTGCAGGCTACTTGTCTTCCTTTCTGAAAACACAATTCTTCACCTTCTGAAAAATTATATTAGCAAAATAAAAGTGAAAATGGTTTCATGAGAAAAAAAATATCCCTCCTCTTTTCTCTACATCTTCTCCAGCTTTTCCTCAGACAGTAGAGAAAAGTCTTCTGCCAAGACTTATTCCTCATTGAACTGTCTTTGGAAAACTTCCTTACAATGTGAATTATAACACTTCTCACAAAAATTTTAACCCCATCCTCTTTCTCTCTGTCTTCTCCAATATTTCCCGTCGCTGACACTGTAGGTTTTCTTTAGTCTCCTTTTTAGAATCTCAAGTCTTTCCAGAAAGAGAGCTAAAAGACTCCAAATCACTTATGCAGCAGGATGCTACCATCTCTTAAGATATACTAACAGTATTTAGCATCTCTAGGGGAAAGGTAAGTCAAACAGGTCTTTGACTAGGTTAGAGAATTGCCCTACTCTCTCTAATTATTGTTCCACAAGTTCCTTGGCCTTGCGCCTTTATCTCTGAAAGGGCATGCAGAGGAATCAAGCTGAAATACAGAACAGTTATCAGATGAATGGTGGATCAACTCTTTCTCATAAAATGGTACCATCAACTTCCACAGTAATCATTTATTAAAAACCTAATATGTGGCAGATCAGACCCTATAAGTAAAGCATATTTGAGAAAAAAGTGAAAGGCTTAGGCCCATGACCGTGTTTCCAAGGAAAAGTAATGAACTTTGACTGGTGGCACCAGGAAATAAACAGGGAGGTTGTACAGAAGTAGTTGCCAAGGTAGGAGCAATGGCTTTATAACGGGGTCCTAAAACAGTATCCTAGAGCATGAGATTAAGGGAGGTAAGGAGATCTATTTCTCTGCTTAAGTAAAACAAATGAAGGGGAAAATACAAGAGAGGAATATTCTTCCTTCCCTCTATGGTTTTGGTGGTGTCTGCTAGTAGAACCAAAAGGAGAATTTGGTTTTATCTCTTCAATACTCTCAGTCTTCTCCAGGAACTCCTCATGGAACATTGGAAACAAGACAATCCTACCTCCATTGGCCACTAGGGGGCATTTTGGTTCCATGGAATATCTGACAGGGGCAGAAAGAATTGAGGAGGGAAAAATAAATAGAACTTCTAATAAAAATTTGAACAAGGGATTATTTACATATCCTCCACCCCCATTCATGTCTAGACTGTGAGGATTTAAACTGAAGCAATTCATTCATCTAAACCTAGACAAGTTTGGGCAGAGTAGTATAAACACCAGTAAGACTTATAAAGAAAGTTGTATGTGTTTTGGGAAAACAGTTTAATGAGGAAATGGAAGTAGGAAAGGAAACTTACTTCAGGTGCCAGCCCCATTAGACACCAGAAAGTACTGTGATTTCTTTGAAATCTAGAAGCCACTAAGCATGGGAAAAGAGATTAGATCTGGGTGGGCAAAGAGAAAGTAAATACATATCCATCAAGTTGTAGACCAGGTGTGTGTGTGTGTGTGCATTTCTGTCTTATCAAACAGCTCCAAACCTGTCATGTCCAATAGAATTTCTTTTGAAAGAGAGAAGAGTTTGTAAGGGAAAGAACCGAGCGGTTGTATGCTTGATGTAGGAGGAGGGATCACCCACCTTAGATAAGTATTGTGAAAGTATTAGTGAATAGAGCTACCTCTCATAGCCATTTCTATCAGTGAGCAGCACCCTGACATGCCCAGGGAGCCTGCTGTCACAGGTTCTTAGATCTGCATTCGTAAAAGGAAAGGCAACTTTTGAGGGGTCAACAATCACTTTAATCAAGCATGTGTATCATTCAGTTAGTTCAGGGGGAAAAGTCAGCACCCTGAACTTCAAAGAAAAGACAGAGAAATCAAGGATCAATAGACATGGCTTCCTCTGTCTGATCATAATTAATGCATGAATTACAATTCAACAGACAGAACCAACTGTCTGACCATAGTTACCAGAGACAGAAGCACCAACATCTGGGTTTTCCAAGCTGCGGGGCTCCTTAGTGACTTCTCAGAGTCCTCCTCTGGCCAAACAAACACTTCCAGTCAGTAAGCCCCAAAATAAAACTACATCACATCTCTTGAGAACTAGTGCCTCATTAGCAAAAGGTGTGGACCTTGCTATAAATCTTCCCAGGCCCCACAAAGGGTGGGAGGAAAGGAGGAAAAGATCCTCTTTAATCACATTATTCTTGGTAGAAACAAAAACTGCAAAAGGTCGTACTTTGCTTGCCCTCACACCATCCTACCTCTTTTCAGCCCATTCTAGGTATTGTTGCAGAAAGTTGTTTAGAACATAGAATCCAAGTCAGATGTTTCTTTGGGCTTCAGGGCAGGGAGGTATGGTGTCACATAGAAACATAGCACAATGGAGATAGAAGATCCCTAGAGCTCCAACCCTCCAATTTCTAAACAGCATTGGAGTTAAGCATGTCCCCTTGCAAACTGATTCTCACCATAGGGATAAAGATATTCTACCATGGACCTCTTGGAAATGAATAAGGCTTAGATGGAAACTCCTGACCTAGACTTGGAGGACTCCAGCTCCAAACTTTTTCTTCAGGGTTTCATCATGAAGTTCCTTCATAGGATCAATTTCCCAAATTCTGCATCCTTCCTTTACACATTCTACAAACAGTAAATGAAATCTCCAAGATATCTGGTTAGAGGGATAGGGCAGAGTAACAATGAGATGTGGCCAAAATCAATGACAAGATATTATATAATCCTACTGATGGGACCTGAAGCAGGAACCAAACTTGATTATTACTATCAATATAATTGATATTATACCTGTGATCTCAAAGAGGGAAAAAGGCATTTCAGAGAATTTCCAAACCAACCAACTAGGCACTCACCTCTGTTATCTTCATATAAGCCCTCTGAATTTGGGGGACCAGACCAGATACTGGACCAAACAAATACATAGCACTGCAGAGTCATCTTCATCCCCAATCTCTGCTGTCAGGAGCCTCATACATGACCTCTAGCATGCTCAGCCATCTTCCAGGGTTTGTTGTGGTTTTTGTTGCTCTGTCATTTCAGTTGTGTTTTACTCTTTGTGACCTTCATTTAAGCTTTTCTTGGCAAAGATTCTGGAGTTTTTTACATGTCCTTCTCCAATTCATTTTATAGATGAGGAACCTGAGGCAAACAAGATTAAGTCATTTGCCTAGGGTCACACAGCTAATAAGTGTCTAAGGCCAGATTTGAACTCAAGAAGGTGAGTCTTCCTGACTTCAGGTGCAACACTCTACCCACTTTATCTTCTAGATGTTCTTCCATGAGTAAGATGTGGTTTTGTTCTATGACTGCTCCATTTATATGGAGTAGTAAGGGACAGAGCCCTGAAAAGCTTGGTGTGAACATGCTGACTGGGATAGAATCAGTGATAATCAGACCTGATTCTCCCAATTGTCCTCCTGCCCCCATCTGTCATAGTGCCTAGCTATGACTTAAAGATGTCTAGGGGCTCTTTGAGCTAACAACTAGTTCTAAGTATTCAGGTCAGAGGCTCAATACATGATAAAACTAAGGAAAATGCCTGAGGCTATCAAGTTAGAGAGCTGACAGCCTCTTCTCTTATAGAATTGTAGATGAGGTGCAGCAGATGATAGCAGAGACCAGCCCTAAGACAGATAACTAGTAGATATAGCTTCCCAAAAAAGGAACTTCACCAGTGGCATCATTGGAAGACCTAATTAATTTTGAATTTGGAAGCTGTGTAACTTCAGAGGTGTGAGTTTCCCTAGATGTGCACATAATGTGGCTATATGAACCTTGTGTGCCTAAAATGTGTGCGTCATGATACATTCTCTGCTTTTCATCCCACAACATATGGTTGTGGTAAGTTAACATAGGATAAAGTGCAAGATAATTTGAGGAAGGAGAAGGAGAATCAGGGAAGTTTTCCCACAGAAGATTGTAACTGATTTGAATCTTGAAGGAAGCTAAGAATCCCAGGAAGCAAAAAGATATTCTAAAAATATATAAAGGAAAGGCTGTGCCAAAGTAGGAGGCAGGAAACAGAATCACAGGCTGATTGACTTTAAGTACCAAGAAGAGAAGTTGGAGGCATAATGAAAAGCTTTCAATTCTAAACTGGAAAGTTTGTATTTATTCTAGAGGTAATCAAGAATCTCCAAGGACATGGGACAAACCGAACGACATGCAAAGACGTGCTGCAAAATTATTTTGGTATTTAATTGGAGGATCAGTTTAAGAAGGAAGAACCTAGGCAAAGGCAGGACAATTTCAAAGGCTGTTATAATTTCCCAGGCAAAAGGTACTGAAGACTTCTATTAGGGTTGTTACTCACTTGTTTTCAGTTGGGTCTGACTTTTCGTGACCCTTCTAGGGTTTTCTCAGCAAAGATACAGCAGTGGTTTGCTATTTCCTTCTCCAGCTCATTTTACAGATGAGGGAACTGAGATAAACAGTTAACTGACTTGTTCATGGTCACCCAGCAAGTAAGTATCTGCAGTCTGTGTCTAATAAAAATCACAAGAGACAGTTTCTGGGTAAAGAAATTAATGAAGTTATTAATTAGATGAGCTAATAATCAATAAATTGATGGTCAGTGATTTCTCTTGGCAAACCAAAGATTTCCAATGTTGACACTGAATGCTTTAAATATTTTTGTAAAAGGGGATGCCCTTGGTAAGTAAAAATCGACACTGATTGGTGGACATTTGATGAGGAGGTGGACTAGGCTTCTTCAGCTTCTCCTGCTGAGAACATAGCTTGATCATGGGACCCAGATGCCTCCAGTAACGAGGACAGAGGAACCCACTTCTACCCAGATCACTCTGATTAGTTTTCTCCTTCATAAGCTCCCTTAAACTCTAAGGGAGGATTACAAAGACAGGAGTTCATTTTCTTGGGGCAAGAACTCAGCTAGAGAGGACCCTGTTTGCACTCTGAACTGAAATAAAGCCTCCTAGTTGGATGGGATCAGGTCCAAGACTGAGAAGCATGTTCTCTGAGGGTAAGGGACATCTCATCATTCAGTTAAGTTTTTCAGAGAGTAACTTATCCTCTATAAGAGCTGAGCCTTAAATATGCAAATAGAAAGCCTGGATCCTAACATAATAATAGACTGTTAATATAATAGAAATAGAGTATTTTCTCTCAAGCCAGATTTTAACTCAGGAAGATGAGTCTCCTGACTCCAGCCTCAGAACTCTATCCATTAGCCCACTTTCTGCCCTTTCTGTTAGGGTTACAGCCATGTAAATGAAAAGCTGTCCTTGGAGAAAAGCTATCGGCCTTCTTCATTTTCTCTCAAAGAATGGTCTCAGCCTTTGTTCTCAGGCCAGAATAGGTTGAACTTCATGATCTGAAATTTACTGATTAATCTATTCAAGGAACCAAATCTGGTCATTCTGAGTAAAAGGGTGAGTGGATGAGAGCTCTTTGTTCAATAAGCTATCCAAGACACTATTTCAGACTCATAAAAGGAACAACCTTGAGCAAGCTACCAAACCTTTAGGGGCTCAGTGTTCCTAATCTGAAATGGGCCCTCCAATATTCTAGGTTCTATATAGATAGATGTGATGGAATAGGTAGAGAGGTCTAGTGAATGAGGCTGCTTTCTAGGTGAAATGGTCACCAAGTTCCACTAGAGGTCATACAATGGCTTCCCCATGTTTCTATAGGAATCAAACTACTAGGGACAGAAGAGGAGAGGAGAGCACAGAAATACTGAGACTCCCCTTCATCGCAGCCTCTCCCTAAAGCAAAAGAGTGAGGATGTTGTGTGTCCTGCTGCTCTTGGGGCCTAGTATGTTCTATGAAATCTGCTGATTTGGGATTGGGATGGGGGTGAAGATATTAAAGAAAGAAGGAGGAGAGTAAGTCTATGTTCTATAGAGGGTAAGAAGGGGTACTAAAGGGCGTTAAGGTCCTGACTCAGGCAGTAGGGGTAGAGGAGACTCCACTCTACTCTACTGGGAGAAAGTGCTAGAAAGGTAATACAACAATGTTGGGTTTTGATATAAGTAGTGATTGGAGAAAGGCAAAACTAACATGTAATTCCCCAGTTATGACTTTATCTCAGTGCAGAACTGGCTGCTTTTTCTTACTTCGCCATTCTCTGCTATGTTAGGTGCCTGTCTTAGGGTGCTCATCACTCAGAAGCCAAGTAGAGGGATCTGGAGTAGAGGACCCTCAGTGAAGATTCATTGTGAACAGAATGGCCAACTCTCTGTCATGGAATGGTACCTCCAGCTTCCTCAGCAGAGCTTGCAACTTATTGGGACTGCCAACCAGAACTTCCCAGCCACCTAGGAGAAGGGATTTGATGAGACCAAGTTCCCTATGAATTGCTCAGAGTTAAAAGTATCCATTTTGACAGTGATTGGTGTGAATCCTGGAGATAGAAGCCTCTACTTCTGCAGTGCTAGTGACACAGTGAAATGACTGGATCCAAGTCTGTGACAAGAACCTTTGCTGACATCTGGAGAAGTAGAAGGATTCTGAGAAGAGGGAAACCACAGCTATGGCTAAGACAGCAGGGTGTTGGGCCACCAGTGAGAGAGTGATGGAGGTGTGTGTGGGAAAAAGAGAGGATGTCTGGCCTCGGGCATCTAAGGTAGAAGGAGAGGGAATCATATAATAAAATATGAAAGACTGGTTTAATATCTTGGCCACCATAATGCAAACTTATTCAATTTGTAAAAAGGGTGTTGGCAGAGAGCATGGCAGAGACCTCAGAGAGTAGAAAATAAAAGAGTTCTGATATTTTTTTTTGTCTTGTAATATAATGAAGATCAATATGCTAACTGTCCCAAATTCATACTCTGCACTCCTTTCTAACTCCGACATTGTGAAAACAAACACCACCTTCTGCAGTCAATCAAACACACACACACACATATATAATATATAATTTATATAATTAAATTAATAATATGTAATTAATAATAATTGACCTTTAGCAGTATGGATAAGTATTGGACCTGTGATTTCATTTGTAGAGAGAATTGCTAAGTAAGGAAATCCCCTCTACAGTTTAAGCCAGCACCTTCTATGTAACTAAGAGTCCTCAAGAGCGGGGAAGAATGCTGAGAGGTAAGTGACTTGCCTGTGGTGACAGAAGCAGCATGTAGCAGAAACCAGGGTTTCCAGGATCCTTGAATTCTTGACTTATCCACTAAATCAGAAGTGTCAAACCCCAACATTCTTTTTTTTTTTAAATACAAATTTATTTATTTAACTTTTTACATTCATTTTCACAAAATTTTGGGATCCAAATTTTCTCCCCATTTATCCCCTCCCCCTACCCCAATACACCGAGCATTCTAATTTTCCCTATCACCAATCTCTTCTATCATCCCTGCTTTCTCTTGTCCCCATCTTCTGTTTTGTCCTCTAGGGCCAGATGACTTTCTATTCCGTATTAACTGTATTTCTTATTTCCTAGTAGCAAGAACAATACTCAACAGTTGTTCCTAAAACTTTGAGTTCCAAATGCTCCCCATCCCTCCCTCCCCACCCGTTGCCTTTGGGAAGGCAGGCAATTCAATATAGGCCATATCTCTGTAGTTTTGCAAATGACTTCAATAACAGTCATGTTGTGTAAGACTAACTGTATTTCCCTCCATCCTATCCTGCCCCTCATTGTTTCTAGTCTGTCTTTTGATCCTGTCCCTCCCTGAGTGTTGACTTCAAATTGCTCCCTTCTCCCATTGCCCTCCCTTCCATCATCCCTCCCTCCCTGCTTATCTCCTTCTCCCCCACTTTCCTCTACTGTAAGATAGGTTTTCACACCAAAATGAGTGTGCATTTTACTCCTTTCTTTAGTCGAATGTGATGAGGGTAAACTTCTTGTTTTTTTCTCAGCTCTCCTCTTTTTCCCTCCACTAAAAAGTCTCCTGCCTGCCTCTTGAATGAGAGATAACTTACCCCATTCCATTTCACCCTCTCTCCTCCCACTACATTTCTCTCTCACCATTTACCTTAATTTCTTTTAAGATATGGTCCCATCCTATTCAGTTCACTCTGTGCTTTCTGTCTCTGTGTGTGCATGCATGTGTGTATGTGTGTGTGCATGCATGCATGTACATGTGTGTGCATGTGTGTGTGTGTATGTACGTCTGTGTGTGGTCCCACCAACTACCCAGATACTGAAACGTTTTAAGAGTTACAAATACTGTCTTTCCATGTAGGAATGTAAACAGTTCACCTTTGGTAAGTCCCTTATGACTTTTCTTTGCTGTTTACTTTTTCATGCTTCTTCTCATTCTTGTGTTTGAAAGTCAAATTTTCTTTTCAGCTCTGGTCTTTGCATCAAGAATGCTTGAAAGCCCTCTGTTTCATTGAAAGACCATTTTTCCCCTGAAGTATCATACTCAGTTTTGCTGGGTAGGTGATTCTTGGTTTGAGTCCTAGTTCCTTTGACTTCTGGAATATCCTATTCCATGCCCTTCGATCCCTTAATGGAGAAGCTACTAGATCTTGAGTTATCTTGATTGTATTTCCACAATACTGGAATTGTTTCTTTCTAGCTGCTTGCAATATTTTCTCCTTGACCTGGGAACTCTGGAATTTGGCCACAATGTTCTTGGGAGTTTCTCTTTTTGGATCTCTTTCAGGTGGTGATTGATGGATTTGTTCAATACTTATTTTGCCCTCTGGTTCTAGAATCTCAGGGTAGTTTTCCTTGATAATTTCATGAAAGATGATGTCTAGGCTCTTTTTTTGACCATGGCTTTCAGGTAGTCCCATAATTTTTCAATTGTCTTTCCTGGATCTATTTTCCAGGTCAGTTGTTTTTCCAATGAGATATTTCACATTCCCTTCTATTTTTTTATTCTTTTGGTTTTGTTTGGTGATTTCTTGGTTTCTCAGAAAGTCATTAGACTCCATCTGTTCCATTCTAATTTTGAGAGAACTATTTTCTTCAGTGAGCTTTTGAACCTCCTTTTCCATTTGGCTAATTTTGCTTTTGAAAGCATTCTTCTCCTCATTGGCTTTTTGAACCTCTTTTGCCAATTGAGTTAGCCTATTTTTCAAGGAGTTATACTTTTCAGTATGTTTTTGTGTCTCCTTTACCAAGGTATCAACCTGTTTTTCATGCTTTTCTTGCATCTCTCTCATTTCTCTTCCCAGTTTTTCCTCCACCTGTCTAACTTGATTTTCAAAATCCTTTTTGAGCTCTTTCATGGCCTGAGCCCACTGGACATCCACCTCGGATGTCTGGGATAGAGAGGTCCCGACCTCCATGTCTTTCCCTGATGGCAAGCATTGTACTTCCTCATCAGAAATGAAAGGAGGAAGGAACATCTCTTCCCCAAGAAAGTAGCTCTCTATGGTCTTATTTTGCTTCCTTTTTCTGGGCATTTTCCCAGCCGGTTACTTTACTTCTGAGATTCCTGTCCACCCCTGCCTAGATCCGCCCAGCTAGTGCTTGGGGTCTGAGATTCAAACGCTGCTTCCCAGCCTCAGGGCTTTCCACGGTGGGAACTGCTGCTATTCAATGTGAGCTTAAGTTCTGGTGCTTGGGTGGGGGCAGGGCCGCCTCCCAGGCTCAGTTCCCTCAGGGGGTTTATGCAGAGACCTTCTGTAATGGAGCTCCTGTCTGCTTGGGGAGTCCCGGGCCACCTGCCTCTGCCACTGCCTCCCAAGGGGGCCCAAGTTGCGGAGACACCCCGCCCCCCTTTTGACCAGCCCAGAAGTCTCTCTCACTAACCTGTAGCATCTGTGGGAGAAGGGACCTTCGTGGCTGCCGGAGATTCCATCCCTGAAGCCTGCTCGAATCTGCTCCTCTGGGGCCGCTGGGCCAGGGCAGCGTAGGGGTGGGCTCTGCTGTCCGAAGCACAATGGATCCCTTGGGATGGGTTTCCAGGGCTCTCTGAAACGGAAATCTCTTCCACTGTGTTCTTGCAGGTCCAGAATTTGTGGGGAGTTCTTTTTACAGGAAATTTATGGGCTGTGGATTCAGAGCTAGCGTATGTGAGTCTTTCTAGTCTGCCATCTTGGCTCCTCCCCCCAAACCCCAATATTCTTGAGTGAGCTTGAACAAGATTAAGATATAATTGGAAAATTCCCAAGAAAATAAATAAAAATACATAAATGTGATACAATATTTAAATGCCAACTCAGTACACAGCCCACAGGAACCTGTAATGTATTCAGTCCTTTTTGTTCAGTCATTTTCAATCATGTCTGACTCTTCACAATCCTGTTGGGGGCTTTGTTGGTGGAGTGGAATGGTTTGCCATTTCCTTCTCCAGCTCATTTTACATATGAGGAAACTGAGGCAAACAGGGTTAGTGACCTGCCCAGGGTCACAAGACTAGTAAGTGCCAGAAGCCCGTGACTAATGAAAAGCCTTAGAGACAGTGTTTCTGGATAATTAATAGTGAAGTTATTATTTAGTCTAGCTAATAATCAATAATTTGGTAATCAATGGTTTCTCTTGGAAAACCAGATTTCCCATGTCGACAATGAATTCTTTAGATAACTTTTGTAAAAAGGGATGCCTTTGGTAAGTGAAAATCAACCCTGATTCGTGGACATTTAATGAGGAGGTGGACTAGGTATTGTCAGCTTCTTTGCCTGGAATTATGTCTTGATCGTGAGACTCAGCTGTTTCTAATAGCCTGGACAGGGGAATCCATTTCTACCCAGATCACTCTGATACTTTTCTCCTTCATGAGCTGGGTAACTCTAAACTCTAAGGGAGTAGCACAAAGATAGGAACTCATTTCCTTGGGGCAAGGATTACACTATAACACTTCTGTTTACAGTCTAAGCTGAAATAGGGTCTTCTACTTGGATGGGATCAGATCCAAGATTGAGCCTCCAACTAGGAGGCTTTATTTCAGTTTAGAGTGCAAACAGAATCCTTTGTAGGTGAGTTCTTGCCCCAAGGAAATGAGTCCCTGTCTTTGTAATTCTCCCTTAGAGTTTAGGGAAACCAAACTTATCAAGGAGAAAAGCCATCAGAGTGGTCTGGGTGGAAGTGGATTCCTCTGTCTGCATTACTGGAGGCAGCTGAGTCTTATGATCAAGCTATGTTCTTAGCAGGAGAAGCTGAAGAAACCTAGTCCAAACCTTTAAGGGCTCAATTTTCCTAATCTAAAATGGGTCCACATTCCTACTCTAGCATTCCAGGGCCTATATAGATAGATGGGATGGGATAAGTAGAGAGGACTTGTGAATAAGGCTGTTTTCTAGGTGAAATGGTTGCAAAGTTCCACTAGAGGTCATACAATGACTTCCCCATGTTTCTATAGGAGTCAAATTACTAGGGACAGAAGAGGAGAGGAGAGCACAGAAATACTGAGACTCCCCTTCATCTTAGAGTCTCCCCAACGCAAAAGAGTGAGACCAAGAACAGAAAATGTTGTGTGTCTTGTTGCTCTTGGGACCTGGTATGTTCTATGAAATCTGCTGATTTGGGGTTGGGATGGAGGTAAAGGTGCTGGAGAAAAAGGATGAAGAGTAGGTGCATGTTCTTTAGAGGGTATGGAGAGTTACTAAAGGGTGTTAAGGCCCTGGCTCAGGCCATAGATATAGTATAAGATGGAGGAGACTCCACTCTATCCTCCAGGGAGAAAGTGGTAGAAAGGTAATACAACAGTGTTGAGTTGTGACAGAAGTAGAGGTTGGAGAAAGGCAAAAATAACATGTAATTACCCAGTCTCAGTGCAGAACTGACTGCTTTCTCTTACTTCTCCATTCTCTGTTGTATAAGGTGCTGGTCTTGGGGTGCTCATCACTCAGAAGCCAAACAGAGGAATCTGGAGGAGTGGAGCCTCTGTGAAAATTTATTGTGAACAGAATGGCCAACAATCTACCATGCTTTGGTATCTTCAACTTCCTCAAGTTGGAACTTCCCTGGAACTTATTGGGACTGCCAACCTAGGCTTCCCAGCCACCTATGAGAAGGGATTTGATGAGACTAAGTTCTCTACGAATCGCTCAGAGTCAAAAATGTCCACTTTGACAGTGACTGGTGTGAATCGTGGAGATAGTGGCCTCTATTTCTGCAGTGCTAATGACACAGTGAGAGGACTGGATCCAAGTCTGCAACAAGAACCTTTGCTCACATCTGGAGAAATTAAGGGCTTCTGAGAAGAGGGAAGCCACAACTATGGCTAAGACAGCAGGGTGTTGGGCCACCAGTGAGAGAATGGTGGAGTGTTTGTGGGAAAAAGAGAGATGATGTCTGACCTAGGGCATCTTAGTGGTAGGAGAAGCAATCACGTGATACAATGTGAAAAGCTGGTTTAATATCTTGGCCACCATAACCCAACCTTATTATATTTGCAAAGAACATATTGGAAGACAGAATGGGATCAAAACTTCAGAGAGTAGAAAACAAGAGACTTGAGGCGAAATCTGAGGTGGTTTTCTGTCCTGTAATGAAGGATTTTATACATGTATATATGTACTTATATATATTTACATATGTGTGTGTGTATGTGTGTGTGTGTGTATGTGTGTGTGTGTATGTGTATGTGAAGACCAATATGACAGCTTCCCCAAATCCATACTTTGTTCTCCTTACCAGCCTTGACACTATGGAAAACAAATACCTTCGGCAGTTAATCATGATATTAATCAATATATATATATATATATATATATATATATATATATATATATGTCTATATGTATACATATAATTTATGTAATAAAATTCACAATATATAATTAATCATAATTTAACTTTTCCAGCGTGGATAAGTATTGAACTTGTGATTTCATTCATTTAGAGAATTCCTAAGTGAGGTAATTCCCTCTATAATTTAAGCCAGTACCTTCCATGTAACTAAGAGTCCTGGAGAGCTGGGGAGAATGCTGAGAGGTGACTTGCCCAGACTGACAGAAAGAGCATGTAGCAAAAACCATGATTTCCATGGTCCTTGAGACTTATCCACTAAATGAGAGATGTCAAGCCCTAATATTCCTGAGTGGGCTTGAACAAGATTAAAATGTAACTGAGAAACACCTAACAAAATAAACAAAAACACAATAAAATATGATACAACATTTCCAAACCAAATTAATACACAGTCCACAGGAACCTGTAATGTATGGAATTTTTGTTCAGTCATTTTCAGTCATGTCTGACTCTTCACAACTCCATTGGAGAAGAAGTTTGCCATTTCCTTCTCCAGCTCATTTTACAGATGAGGAAACTGAGGCAAACAAGGTTAAATGACTTGCCTGGAGTCACACCACCACTAAGCGCTTGAGGCCAGATTTGAACTCAGGAAGATGAGACTGATTTCAGTCCTGATGCTCCATCTACTGTGCCACCAGCTGACCATGAATGGATTGATGGTCCCTGTTTCTGTTTGTATTTGATACCACAGTACTTCATCATCCTGCCTCTGAAGAGAAGAGAAAAAAAAAGGTAACATGCTAAAAATATAAAAAGGAACCTTTAGAAGGGGAATGTTAAATCTTACTGATATAGAAAAGTGTTGGAATTAAAACTGGAATATAAAAATAGTAATACTAGATTGGAATTTTAAGTGGAATAAATAAATCTACTAAACTAATTCAAAGTGGATTCTGTGATGGAACCCTAGAGCTACAAACTTTCTACCACCATACCATTTGTATGTTCCAAATCCTACATCTCATAGTGGAGGATTTTTCTATTTTAACTACCTTGTGGTTGAAAATGAAGTGTTCTCTAATCACTATGGAGAAGGGACCCTGAAAAGAATCAGATGACCAAAGGTCAGGTTCCTGGTCACCATCTAAGGCAGGGGTGGGGAATTTATAGGCTAGAGGTCACATGTAGTTCTCTAGGTCCTCCAGTGTGGTCCTTTGAATCCAAACTTTGCAGAACAAATCCCCTTAGTAACAGGGGATTTGTTCTGTAAAAGTTGGATGCAGTTGAGAGGCTACACCTTAGACTCCAAGGCGATGCAATATCTGACCCTTTTTTGAGCCCACAGAAAGTTACCAGGGAGGCCCTGACTAGTATTTGAGAGGGAGTAATTCACTTCCCAGTTTTGCCCTAGCTTTTACCTTCCTTAAGAGCAGACACCAGAACATGCAATGAGGGAAAACAAGAAGCTTTTCTTTCTTGTGCCTACAATACAATTTAATAGAAGAAAAAAAGGATGGTATGAGTCTATGCCCCTTGCTCCCTGATAGTAAGTATTGTTCTTCCTCATCAGAAAGGAAAGGAGGACACATCTGTTCACCAAGAAAGTAATCTTCTATACTCTTATTTTTCTTCCCTTTTCTGGGCATTTTCCCCAGCCAGTTACTTGACTTCTGAGATTCCTGTCCACCCCTGCCTAGATCTGCCCAGCTAGTGCTTGGGGTCTGAGATTCAAATGGGCTTTCCATGGCAGGCGGGGTTGCTATTCAATGTGAGCTTAAGTTCTGGTGCTGGGGTTGGGGCAGGGCCACCTCCCAGGCTCAGTTCCCTCAGGGGTTTTATGCAGAGACCTTCAGTACTGGAGTGAGTGGGGACAGGGCCACCTCCCAGTCTCAGCTCCTTCAGGTGGTTTATGCAGAGATCTTCAGTAATGAAGATCCTGCCTGCTCGGGGAGTCCTGGGGGGCCGCCGCTGCCCCTGCCTCTGCCTCTGCCGCTTCCTGCCCCTGCCTCTGCTGCTTCCTCCCAGACATCTCTCTCACTGACCTGTAGCGTCTGTGGGCGGAGGGATTTTCCTGGCTGCTGGAGATTCCGTCCCTGAAGCCTGTTCGGATCTGCTCCTCTGGGGCTGAGGCCAGGGCAGCGCTGGGATGGACTCCGCTTTCCGGGGCATGATGGACCCTGGGGACGGCTCTCCAGGGCTCTCTGGAACGGAAATCTCTTCCACTGTGTTTCTGCACACCCTGCAGTGATCCAGAACTTGTGGGGAGCTCTTCTTACATTAAATCCACGGGCTGTGGGTTTGGAGCTAGCATACGTGAGTCTTTCTACTCTGCCATCTTGACTCCACCCCCCTGTGAAATTCTTTCTGAAGAGGAACTCTTTGTGGCCTATCAATCAATCCTCACTTACTATCATATATGAAAGAGGTTTCACTTGGATGTACTTGGGATATTGAGGGATGTGGAAGCTCATAGATTTAATTGCCTAAGTGGTCAACATGAGGAAAATGAGCAACCATCTCAGAGAAATATATATATATATATACACACACACACACACACACACACACACATATACGTATATGAATGTGTGTGTATATATACATATATACACACATATATGTATACACACACACACACACACACATATATATATATATGTATATATATATATATATATATATATATATATATATATATGATATTAGGAAGTCTGAATTTTTTGACAATCAAGGCAGATCAACCTAGCCCAGTATACACCTGCCCAGTAGAACTCTGCTCTACCACCATGACAATGTAGAAATGTAGATAGCTATGGAGAGTATGACAAGTAGACCCTAGCATTCTTTTTTTTTTCTTTAAGAAAATGCTCTTGGGGGGAGGAGCCAAGATGTTGGAGTAGAAAGACTTATGTACACTAGGTCCAAATCCACAGCCCATAAATTTCCTGTAAAACGAACTCCCCACAAATTCTGGAGTACTTCAAGCTGCACCAACGCAGTGGAAGAGATGTCCATTTCAGAGAGCCCTGGAAAGCCGTCACTAGGGGTCCATCGTGCTCTGGACAGCGGAGCCCACCCCTGAGCTGCCCTGGCCCAGCGGCCCCAGAGGAGCACATGTGAGCAGGCTTCAGGGACGGAATCTCCGGTGGCCACGAAGGTCCCTTCGCCCACAGATGCTACAGGTCAGTGAGAGAGACTTCTGGGCTGGTCAAAAGGGGGGCGGGGTATCTCCGCAACTCGGGCCCCCTTGGGAGGCAGTGGCAGAGGCAGGTGGCCCGGGACTCCCCAAGCAGACAGGAGCTCCATTACAGAAGGTCTCTGCATAAACCCCCGAGGGAACTGAGCCTGGGAGGCGGCCCTGCCCCCACCCAAGCACCAGAACTTAAGCTCACATTGAATAGCAGCAGTTCCCACCGTGGAAAGCCCTGAGGCTGGGAAGCAGCATTTGAATCTCAGACCCCAAGCACTAGCTGGGCGGATCTAGGCAGGGGTGGACAGGAATCTCAGAAGTAAAGTAACCGGCTGGGAAAATGCCCAGAAAAAGGAAGCAAAATAAGACCATAGAGAGCTACTTTCTTGGGGAAGAGATGTTCCTTCCTCCTTTCATTTCTGATGAGGAAGTACAATGCTTGCCATCAGGGAAAGACATGGAGGTCGGGACCTCTCTATCCCGGACATCCGAGGTGGATGTCCGGTGGGCTCAGGCCATGAAAGAGCTCAAAAAGGATTTTGAAAATCAAGTTAGACAGGTGGAGGAAAAACTGGGAAGAGAAATGAGAGAGATGCAAGAAAAGCATGAAAAACAGGTTGATACCTTGGTAAAGGAGACACAAAAAAATACTGAAAAGTATAACTCCTTGAAAAATAGGCTAACTCAATTGGCAAAAGAGGTTCAAAAAGCCAATGAGGAGAAGAATGCTTTCAAAAGCAAAATTAGCCAAATGGAAAAAGAGGTTCAAAAGCTCACTGAAGAAAATAGTTCTCTCAAAATTAGAATGGAACAGATGGAGTCTAATGACTTTACGAGAAACCAAGAAATCACCAAACAAAACCAAAAGAATGAAAAAATAGAAGGGAATGTGAAATATCTCATTGGAAAAACAACTGACCTGGAAAATAGATCCAGGAGAGACAATTGAAAAATTATGGGACTACCTGAAAGCCATGGTCAAAAACAGAGCCTAGACATCATCTTCCATGAAATTATCAAGGAAAACTACCCTGAGATTTTAGAACCAGAGGGCAAAATAAGTATTGAACAAATCCATCAATCACCACCTGAAAGAGATCCAAAAAGAGAAACTCCTAAGAACATTGTGGCCAAATTCCAGAGTTCCCAGGTCAAGGAGAAAATATTGCAAGCAGCTAGAAATAAACATTTCCAGTATTGTGGAAATACAATCAGGATAACTCAAGATCTAGCAGCTTCTCCATTAAGGGATCGAAGGTCATGGAATAGGATATTCCAGAAGTCAAAGGAACTAGGACTCAAACCAAGTATCACCCACCCAGCAAAACTGAGTATAATACTTCAGGGGAAAATATGGTCTTTCAATGAAACAGAGGACTTTCAAGCATTCTTGATGCAAAGACCAGAGCTGAAAAGAAAATTTGACTTTCAAACACAAGAATGAGAAGAAGCATGAAAAAGTAAACAGCAAAGAGAAGTCATAAGGGACTTACCAAAGGTGAACTGTTTACATTCCTACATGGAAAGACAGTATTTGTAACTCTTAAAACGTTTCAGTATCTGGGTAGTTGGTGGGACCACACACAGACCTACACACACACACATGCACACACACATGTACATGCATGCATGCACACACACATACACACATGCACTGCACACACAGAGACAGAGAGCACAGAGTGAATTGAATAGGATGGGACCATATCTTAAAAGAAATTAAGGTAAATGGTGAGAGAGAAAGGTAGGGGGAGGAAAGAGGGTGAAATGGAATGGGGTAAATTATATCTAGTTCAAGAGGCAAGCAGGAGACTTTTTAGTGGAGGGAAAAAGAGGAGAGCTGAGAAAAAAACAAGAAGTTTACCCTCATCACATTCGACTAAAGAAAGGAGTAAAATGCACACTCATTTTGGTATGAAAACCTATCTTACAGTAGAGGAAAGTGGGGGAGAAGGAGATAAGCAGGGAGGGAGGGATGATGGAAGGGAGGGCAATGGGAGAAGGGAGCAATTTGAAGTCAACACTCGGGGAGGGACAGGATCAAATGACAGAATAGAAACAGTGTGGAGCAGAATAGGATGGAGGGAAATACAGTTAGTCTTACACAACAGAACTGTTATTGAAGTCATTTGCAAAACTACACAGATATGGCCTATATTGAATTGCCTGCCTTCCCAAAGGGAATGGGTGGGGAGGGAGGGATGGGGAGAACTTGGAACTCAAAGTTTTAGGAACATTTGTTGAGTGTTGTTGTTGCTACTAGGAAATAAGAAATACAGTTAATGGGGAATAGAAAGTTATCTGGCCCTACAGGACGAAAGAGAACATGGGGACAAGAGAAGGGAGGGATGATAGAAGAGAGGGCAGATTGGTGATAGGGAAAATTAAAATGCTCAGTGTATTGGGGTAGGGGGAAGGGATAAATGGGGAGAAAATTTGGAACCCAAAATTTTGTGAAAGTGAATGTAAAAAGTTAAACAAATAAATTTATATTTAAAAAAAAATAAAAAAAAAAAAAAAGAAAATGCTCTTCCACTATGGAGACCAGTAAGTCAGGTCTGAAGTCAAGAAGGGCAAGTTGCTCTGCAGGACAAGTTACAGTCTGAGCTAGACACTATCAAGTGGTCACAAGAAATTCCACCTCTCTCACCTCAGGTAACAATGGTCTCGAACTCAGCATGTCCCATTAAAGCTCAGAATCCACTATGGTCACAGTTGTGTCACCATTTGTCTCTTAGAAGCTGGTGAGTCCTAGGCATAGATAGGAAATATCTAAATAAGGCTACAGAATTGAACTTTAACTCATCTTTAATTCATAAGCCTCATCCCAGGATCAGTCTACTAGCTTCTCTCCCCTTCTTCATGGGCTTTGTGGCTGATGAAGTCACCCAGACCCCAAAATATCTAGTTGCAGGAACAGGTCAGAAGTGACCCTACAATGTGACCAGGATCAGAAATATAACATCATGGTCAATATCAACAGGATCTAGGGATGGAATCAAGGCAACTTCACTATGTCTATGATCAAGCTATTAAAAGGGATAAAAATAGCCCTGATAATTCCTAAGCCAGATCCTTCCCTGATAGATTATGCATATGGAGACCATAAGAACTAGAACTCAACTCCCTCCTAAATCCCAAATCTCAGTGTCTGAAGCTAGTGTAGTAAATTCTTTAATGCAATGGTCCATTTCTCCCTAACTTTTGCCAGGGGCATCAGATTCCTCACTGGGTGACCATTATTTCTTTTAAAAGCAGGTATGACCTGAGCCCATAAGAAATTCTCTTCGTGCTGAGGGCTATCTCTAAACCTTATCTTCATTTAGTCATTTTATTCCTGTCTTTTTAACAGACCTTACAGATGCTGAAGTCACTCAGCTTCCTAGGAAAAAAAGGGGAGAAAAGAAAGCCAAAGGATAATTTTATATATATCTAGAAGGAATAGCAGGTTGTACGTAATAGATTCTCAATTCCAAGTACGATCAACTTTTTTTTTTCTATTCTATCTTTTGGAAACCCTTTTTTTTTTTTAAAAAAAAAATTATTGTTTCAAATGAAATAAATAAATTTTTTAAAAAGAGTAAATTTAAACGATGAAGCTCTGTGCAGATAAGTTGTTTCTTGAATTATTGCTTATTTTGGGAAAGTAGGATGCTCTATCTAAAGAACACTTTTATTTTGCAAATTTAAAAAAATGAGTCAAAAATTGTATATAACATGTCTAAAACAGCAAGGAAATATATCATTAATGGAAATATTTGCTTAATTAAGAAATCTGTTAAGGTGATGTTAATAAATCTACCATATTTTCAATTTAAAAAAGAGGACCTTAGATTGGATGGCCTCTGTGGTAGAGTTATGATCCAATGACCTTGACTAGGACTAGACTCCTACCTTACTCAAACTTGTCTGTTACTTTATTCATCTCTTCGTTCACTTGTCTTAAGTACTTTCTAAAATGAAACCTTGACTTCTTATTTGTATTGGTACCTGTATCTCCTGAGTTCAAGCTCACTTTCCAATTCAAGCAGTGCCTTTGCCATTTCCCTTTGTTTTCTCTGCATGTGCTGTCCTATAGATGTAACAGCTCAGAGGTCTTTCATGCCCTTTTCTTTAGGTGACATGTTGGGAGAAGGAAGGCAGAGGTGATTGCATGTTTTACAGATGCACATTGACTGATTTTCTAAGACATATTAAAGATTGTTTGTCTTTTTCAAATCCACACAAAATTTCAAATCAGATGGATTTTTCCATGGTGATAGCTTTTGAAAAGTCTACCATTTTCCAAACTTGCAAAAAACTTTAAGAAAAATTTCAGCTTTTCCAAAACTTGTTTTATTCCAAGATTCAACATTTATCATTTATACTTCTCCAGTAAGGCAAAGGATCAGATTTTGAAAAGATCTTTAAACATTGTAAGATACCTCTTTGGAGTTCATCTGATTTCTTTCCTCTTCCCCAAACAGAAGTTTACTCAACTCATCTCTGTATTAGGTGTGTCTGGACCTTGGCTTAAGAAATCACCAGAGAATTAGTTCCATGGAGTTCAGAAAGTGTTAGCTTGAAAATAGTTGGATAGAAGTTATAAATTCTCTATTTTGTCTCTTAGATGGTGTACCAAGAATTTACTCTCAGAGAATGGAGTTGAACAACCAACTCTGAAAGATCATGACCTAACAATTTTAAAGAAAATCTGTTCATTTTGAGTAGAGAGTAGAAAGGCAGGTAATATTGGATTCATTGAGTCACGTAGAGGAGAGAATACTAGATCTGGAGTCTGAAGACTTAGGTTTAATTAAGTCTATTACTTCTTACTTGTGTGGACAAGTCATTTAACCAACCTAGGTTTCAACTGTTACTGTTTGTCCTTCATTTTCAAAGAGCACCAATGACATGATGAGATGATGTCTTGACTTGGAATTAAATTAGATTTTAATTAAGCAGGGCTACACAAAATCATCAGCCTCACTCTTTACTGCAGAGTCATCAGAGTTCAGTGGTAAGACAAAAGACAAGATGATTGGTGATGACCCACGATTTCAACTACCTCACTTATAGAAGGAGAGGATGAAACCAGAGGATTATTCATATACTATAATACTGCCAAATGAGAAAAAATGACCTTAAAAAGGACATTTAACTTCTCATAATGTTCCACCAGAGGGCAGATGGGTATCTCCCTGTGATTTTATAGAAATCCACCATATTGCTAGAGAAAGAGGAGGAGCAAGGCAGAAAGAAGAACTGAACAGAAAATAACTCAACTGTCTCATCCACAATTTTTTCTTTGGGGAAAACAAGAGAACAAGGGAGACCAATAATAGAAATGCTGAAACTGCTGTTGCTTCTTGGGCCTGGTAAGTCCACAAAAGTTGAAGAACTGGTAGGAAAATGATGAGGGTAATAGGGAAGAAGCCCCATGTCTTCTAGAGTATGTAAGGGATCCCTGAGAGGACTATGCTCACTAGCCAGTAGAGAAGCAAAAGTATAGGAAGGTCCTGATAGGGAAAATACCCTTGAATCTAAGATTGAATCATGGTCCTAGGTTCCTAGAAAGCAATGTGCTTATGGGAGAAGGGTGAAGAATGGAGGGTGGAAAGGGATACAGAGCTTTTAACTTGTAGATTTTATTGACTCTGGACTACCTATGCTTGTTGACTTCTTCACCAGGCTTTGGGCTTGGAGCTCTCATCTCACAAAAGCCACGTCAAGGGATACAAAGGAGTGGAGATTCAGTGAAGATGGAATGTCATCTGACTGGCTTCAGTGTTCCAATCATTATGTGGTATCAGCAGCGTCCTGAGCAGAGCCTGGTACTGATTGCCCTTTCCAATGGAGGTTCTGAGTGGAACCATGAGAAAGACTTTGATTCAGCCAAGTTCCCCATCAAAGGAAATTCAACATTCTCCTTTCTAACAGTGACTGATGTGAAACCTAGTTATGGTGGGCTCTATTTCTGCAGTGCCAGTGACACAGTGAGGAACTTGGCTGAAAGACCAAAGCAAAAACGTTAGCTTCTACTCTCCCAGCCACTTGAATAAGAATGTAAAGGAAGCCAAACCACGGTTATGGCTAAGATAGCTCTGTATGTTGGGCAATGGGCTAAATGAGGGAAAAGCAAAGATGGAGTCTGGTACCTTTAAGGAGAACTAAGTGAAATTGGACATGTAAAATAGGGATCCCAAGGGAGTTTGGGATAAAGTTTCTTCTCACAAAATATCTTAGTAACATTACTCAATCCCCAGAGTATTTCAAACACATGAGAAAGGGGCTGTGCCTTGGTCATAGGACCAATCTATATAACTCTAAATATGTTACTAGAATTAAATTTATGTCTCTAAGATTCTTTCCCATTGCAGTATTTATCTTTCCACTCTAATCATTAAATATGAATCAGCACACCATTGCAACAGAGTTAATACATGTTAGAGGCAGGATTTCAAGCCAGGTCTGATTCTTCCTCCACTATTTGGTCCATTACATCTCACAGTCTTTTAAAAACTGAAGCTTAGAAAGTTTTCCATTGCTAGACAGTTGCTATGTTATCTGAGTTCTGCACTCTATCCAGTATGTAAGGCTTCCTCTGCCATCTTCTAACATTGCATGTTGTAACCTAGACCACCATCTGCTTTGTCAAACACACCAGGCTCTTCCTATAACTCTTGCAAAAACAAAAAATCTGGATATAATTTCCTATGTGCTATCTCCTGTGACACGGCATACAGTCTGGTGTTCACGGTTGACAATGAGCGAACATACCTAGCAACTTAGGTGAATATAAGGCTTTCAGGTGGGGAAGCTCTTTATATCATTCCTCTGATGGGAAGAGAATAAGATTGAGAAGTAGAAATTCATCCACAAGTATCAAGCTTATCTGTGCCAAGAATGTTCTAACTCAGAATTAAGGGATATTTGAAAGCATGATGCTTTCTAAACTTTTTTACCTGAAAATGTATCTTTTGGCATTTTGATTTTCAGACTCATAACATGGGAATACTGGAGCCTTGTTTGAGAGTATTAAATTTTAAAGACCTTTCGAAGGGCAAAACAACCCAGTTTTAGCACCTATTGTGTGAAAGCAAATAGTGAAAGAAACAGTGAAAGCAGGAAGCTGCCAGATGACATTCTTTTGTACCTTGTATGAGTTTCTCTGTAGCTTAACCCCCTTTATACCCTCTTCCTTGGTGGGAAACTCTCAAGTAGCCTCATGGTATCTCAGGGCCTCCATCTCTTTGACCCAGGGTAATGTCCCTGGAACTCTTGCTGCATTGGCCTTTTGTGACCTGAGATCTGAAGTCTCCCTTGCCTAGCTTAACTTGTCTTAAAAAATGGTTCAAGCATATCTTTCATGCTTTTTGAAGAGTGATGGATTTTGATGTATTTGCCCCACAAACCAGAAGAGTTAATCATGGTTTCATTCATTCCACAGATGAGAACTTATTACATAAGTCTTATAGCATTACCGTATCTTAAAATTTAAGCAACCATAGAGGTCATATAATACAATTCATAGCTAAAAAATAATCCTTTCTACCATATATCTGGTAAGGGATCACCAAAGCTCTGTCTGAGGATATCTAATTCCAACAGCCTTTGAAACAACACATTACACTTTTAGGTAGATAGGAAGTTTATCCTTATGTCAAGTATAAATTTGACTCTTTGCAAAATGCTCTGGAAATGTTCTTTGCTCCCTCGTATCTCTTTCTATTTCAGGTTGGCTTTGCAAACATTTATTTCATCTCTGCATACCCAAGTCATATAATTGAAAAGTCCTACCACCATCTTCATGAGACCTCATTTCTTTCACAAAGCACCTTTTATAATTCTTACGGAAACTCGTAAATATCCACTTTTGACATTAAATACTAAGGTAGGTTGCAGCAAGTTTTCCTGAAAATAGTCTTATTTCTAAGATAATTCATATTTATAATAATAATATCCACTCCCTAATTGATAAATGATAAAAGCATATGAACCCAATTGTCAAGATAATAATTCAAGCTATTGATAACAATATAAAAATGTTACAAATTACTAGTAATTGGAGAAATAGAAAAGCAACTCTGAGGTTCCTTCTCATACCTATCAGATTGACAAAAGTGACAAAAGAGGAACGATACATTCATGCACTCTTGGTAGAATTGTGAACCAGTCCAGGGATTCTGGAAAACAATTTGGAAGTGACCCCCAAATCACTAAACTGTGACCCAGTGATACCCCTACTAGGCATACCCCAAAGAGATAAAAGGAGAAGGACCCATTTGTATAGAAATATTTGTAGCAGCTGTTTTCATGGTGGCAGAAAACCAGAAACTAAATAGAAATCCCCCAACTGTGAAATAACTGAACAAATTGTAGTATGTGAATGTAATAAGAAAAACTACTGTGTCAAAAGAAATGACAAAATGAACACTTTCAGAGACAAATACATGAAATGATGAAGAGTGAAATGAATAGATCCAGGAGGAAAATTTATTCCACAACATTATAAAGGAAAAGAACTTTGGAAGGCAAGTCACAATTCTAGAGGACTAAAGATGAAATATACATTGCCAATCTCCTGTCTGAGAAGTGATGAACTGAAAATTCAGAATGAGGCATTCACTTTTGGACATGGTCAATGAGAGAATTTGCTTCTCTTTACAATGTATATTTGTTACAATATTTAATTTCTTTTAAAAACAAAAGTGGTTTGTTAATGGTGAGATGGGGGAATGGAGAGGAAAAAAGAGAAAATAAACTCATTAATTAGGAAAAAGTAATTAAAAATACTAAGTCAGGCCTCTCAGGATCAGTTTTAACTTCAAAATGTCTTCTGTGAGACATAGAATAATTGCTAGAAATCTGCCTACTGAGGAGTTGAGCTTGACCAAGTCAATGCTACTTATAAGAAATGGGCTGACAAACATTTGCAGGCAAGACAGTACTCAAAGGAGAGGAGTCTTATGCAACTTTCCATCAAAAATCACTGAATCACGTGCTACTTCAGATGCTCAGGAAGCACCACGATATGGTGCTGTGTGATAGGTGAAATCTGAAATAACTGAGGAACAAAGATGTAAGCTTTTGAGAACATTAATTTATTAAGCAAGGTATGCCAATTTCATAACAAATCAAAAACAGGCCTTCTGAGCTCAGCACTTGACCCTGAATACAGGTGGAGACTTTTTTTATGAATTAAATGAACATAATTAGCAGGATATAAAGCAGGATGTAAGATTAGGTAATTTGATTTCTGTTCGGAGGAAAAATTAGGAGCTTTCTGAGTTGGGAGGGGGATGAATGAGTTTCAAGAGTTGTCTGAGAAGGGAAGAAAAACAAACAGGTGAACTTTTCTGGATGTGAAACAGTAAGTCACTCAATTGCCATTATTAGTAAGCCTATGAAATTTACAGGAATATGAGTGTACTCCAATTATATGAAATGATGCAGAATGAGGCAAGTAGTGTAATGAAAAGAATATACACAATGTGCAACATTTTGTAAGTGTCAAAAAAACCCACAAACCAATCAGAAGTGAATGTTGAAAAATTACAAAGAACAAACATGGCTTGAAATAAGAGATACGAGAAAACATCATTACCCCACCATTTTTTTGGAGATTTATGGGTGTGGCACATTGTACATATTTTCAGTCTTTTTCAAGACTGTATGACAGTCTTGCTTGTTTTTGACATTTGATAGATTTTTGTTGATTTTTATCTCTTTTAAAAGTATTATTTATTTTTTGTCATGACTTTCTCAACTAGGGAACCATAAAATATATCACTAAAATTTTATTTTTAAAAAGTCAGTAACTGGAGAAGAAGAGCTTACTAGCCAAGTCTCAACTGAATAGCTCCAGGATAAATCCTTTAGGCTGAAACCTCTCACCTTCTTAAGATTGGATTCCATTTATTTTCTCTTTGCTCTCCTCCCTCCACCCTATTTTCCTCTAGAACAAGAAGTTCTTAGAATGGAGTTCTTATGAAAGATGACAGGAATCTGGCATTTTGCTTAAGCCCATCTCATAGACAATGGCTAAGGAAGGTTTCTATTGATTAGGGTTTTGGCACAAATCTGCTCCTTAGTATTTGTCCAAACAGGTGGTAATAAAAGGTTTTTACTATGCTGAAAGGAATAAAAATAAAGAGCGGAAGGTTATTAATGTTATGGGAAGAAAATAAGGGAGGGCCATGATAAAATTTCCACATTTTGGAGTCAAAGACCCTGGATTCAAATCTTACTCTTTTTCTTATCATTTGTGTGACTTTGGTAAGTCATTTAAACACTTTTGAATTCCATGTGATGAGGTTGGATTAGATCCCAGATGTCAAACAAATGGCCTCCTGGAGCATACAGTCCTTCTGAGGGCAGCCTGAACCAGATTAAAATGTCACTGGGAAATATTTAAGAAAATAAAGACAAATACAATAAAACATACATAATGCCAATATGTATTTTTCTAAGTCATTATGCAACCAACAGAGATCCTTATGTAGGGATTATTGGCCCCTGTTCCTATTTGAGTTGAATATACCAGACTAGATGACCTCTAAGGTCCTTTCCGGTTCTGAGTGTGGCTCCCAAGCCATCTATTAGAAGGTTTTGATGGGACTAGATTCTATATTGGTCAGTTAGAGTTAAAACTGACAGTGACTGCTGTAAAACCTAATGCCAGTGGTCTCTGTTTTTGTATACATAACAAGAGACATGGATAAAAGAACTCAGGGAGAAACTGTGTATCTCCTCTCCCCTTCCCCACTATTGGAAAAGCCTTGGTGATTTCTGGCAAGGAAAGCAAACCAGAGCCAATCGTTGAGACAGCTGGAACAAGTACTTATATAGCACCTACTATGTGCCAGGCACTGTGTTAAGTGATTTAAAAAAAATCTAATTTGATCCTGAACAACATCCTGAGAAGTAGTTGCTACTATTACCCCCTTTTTACAGTAAAAGAAACTGATAGAAACAGAGAGAAAGAGATTGACTAAGGGTCAAACAGCTGGTAAGTGTCTGGGGCCAGTTATGAATTCAGGTCTTCCTGACTCCATGTCCAGCAGTCTATACATTGTGCCACCAGCTGCCATGACTACAATACAAGGTGGAGCGGAAGAGATCAGACTTGATTCCTCTAAATATAGGAGGTGATAGTTGCAGAAAGCATAGTCTAAATCTCTCCTGGAGATTTTGGATTTAAACTTCTTTTCACAGTTCCTAAAATCATTCCCCATCCAAAATATACTTCCCAATATCTCCATGGGGATAGATGAGGAGTGGAGGTAGAGCGGGAGGTGTAGCTTACTTATAACTGTGTGAGAAGCTGCCCCCATTGCCTTCTTCAGACCAATCACCCTGCTGGGCTGGGAGGCTGGCCTGTGTTGGGCAGCCTTTAAGAGTCTCATCCTAAACAACTGACTAAAACCATTTAAGTGACAGTTTCTCATTTTACTGAGTACCGAGTGGTCAATATGCACTACTTCTTATCCATGGAAGGGGGACAAAATGATGAAAGAAGAGAAGTTATGAAATCATAAAAGGAATGACTTTTGTTTTGCAGAAGACTAGAAGATGACAGCTAAGTCAGAGATAACAGGGGAATGGGGTTACATGAATAGTGATGGGAGAATAAGACAAAACTAATGAGGCACTCTGAGGCTTAGCTCAGATGGGCAGAGAGGAAAGACTGGCAAGAAAGCATCTAACAAGTCTAAATGATGTGCTTTAGAGGTATAGGGACCCCAAAACTATGGAGGTACAAGGAGGAGTCATTTGAAAAGACTTCTTGGAGTCAATCCATCTTCCGTCAAGTTTGTAGTGATGCTAGTGGGCAGAGCTCCTTAGGGAATTTTGAAACCTAATGGGGGTGATGCTAAAGCTTATATAGAAAAAGTTCCTTGAGTGGTGTGCCAAGTACACTAGTTAGGTGGTGACCTTACAGCTTATGTACCTTGGGCACTATGGCCTCGATGGGGTGGAATGCCTCTGAGGGGTGTGTTTTTGTTTTGTTATATCAGTAATGAGATAGGCTCAGGAATTGACCTCTATATCTTGACCACTGACTTGTATATGGTCGCTGTGGAAATCAGTACATGAGAGTCCTGCTGGTACAAGATAGTCTTGTTCATACAAAGAAAATCACTGGGACCCATTCATGAGTTATTGTCAGAGACAGGCTCTTTGAGCTGGGGATAGGTATTGTCCTAGGCCTGGGATCCAAGCACAAGCACCCCATCAAAAGTACTGCCAAAGGTGTTCTGTCACTGGAGACACAGCTAGAATAGAGCAAGAGAGTCTAGATCTTGATGACTTTGCTCTGTTGCCCACCAGGAGGCTCTGTGGTTCCACTGAAAATGCAAAGGGGACTGGAACTGTCCTCTAAGAGAGACAGTGTGAGGTGGGACCAGATCAGATCTGGATGAGGAAGGACTTAAAAAGGGACCCTTCATGGTAAAAGCTTAATAAGGTTTTAGGAACTCTAAAGTCACCAAGGATGGGAGGAATAAATACAATCAACACAAAGGACAAGAATCCACCCCTGAAGGGGCTGATAAAGAATAATAGCAAATGACTCTTTGTGGGAGATAAAGTGAATGGTGGGACAAGGAGCTGGGTAGGAATAGAACTAGTACTGATAGAGATAACTGAGTCCTGTTTGCCTCTAGAATCCACAGGATTCTAAGAAAGAGCAAGGAGATGAGCTTTGGATAATGAAGGGGAAAACAGAAGTGCATATGGATCTGGGGGGTCACTCTTGTGACTTGTCCCTGCAAGCACCCTTAAACTTCTGTCATGGATGACAAGGTTATCCATGGAAACTCTGTAGAATCCTGAGTGAGAGGGGAGATGACAAGGGAAGGTCTGATTGGCGGCATTCTACAGGGGACTAAAGAGGGATCTTTGTTGAGGTAGTAAACAATACTAGATAAGGTCAGGAATTCTCTAAGTCTTGAGTAGGAAAGATGAATAAAGATGGTGGAAAGATGAAATGAAAGGGTCATCTCAAACCGTGTGGGCATATCTGTGTTTGTCATGATGCAGGCAGAAGGAGTAACCTCATTAGACGTTCAGGAATGGGACCTGTCTCATGCTGACCACAACTCAGTCTAAATTTGAATTCCTTTAATAATCAATTAAAACCTCATTTTTTATGGGAAGCTGTTCCCAATCCCTTTTGATTATGGTGGCTTCCGCTCTTAATTATTTCCTATTCCTCCTGTATATAGCTTGTTTCTACATCAGTTTGTATGTTGTTTCTCCCTTTCGATTGTGAGCTCCTTGAGGGCAGGAATTGTCTTTTGCCTCTTTTTCTATTCCCAGTCATTATTATTGTGCCTGGCACATGATAGGCACTTAATATTTATTGACTGATTAACCAGTCAACCAAAAAATCACTTAATTATGTACCATGTATTGTGAAGACCAGTTTAACTCCCTGACTCCATGCTGCTCTGTAAAAGGCAATGAAGAAAATGGCATAAAAAAACCAGAACGAAAGGTAGTACACTTCCAAGTATTTAGGTGGGTGGGATTGGGGGAGAGAAGACTAAACAGCCAGTGACATCATAAGTACATACTAACCAATAGAGACAAGAGATTCCCAGTGCCCCAACCTTCTTACATGACCGACCATACATCGACACGTCCCAAATTTGACCCTAATCCCACCATGGGCTCCAGTCTTTTCTGCTGTTTGGTTGTTTGTCTCCCCAGAGTAGGTGAGTCTGGGCCAATGAGAGTAAATCTCTGGCCTTCACTTGCCAGGACCCAGTTTGAAAGTTTTTCTTCATGATTTACTGCTCATCTCCTAGCTTCTGTCTCTTTCTATCACAGATCTGTCAGATGACAAAAATCCCCCAAGTTCGTGCTTACAATGGCCAGGAAACCTGTGGTACTGAGATGTGAGCACGATCAGGAGGAAGCCAATATGTATTGGTATAGACAGGAAATGGGACAAGAACCAAAATTAATCTTCTATTGTTATAATGAATATGAAACAGAGAAACAACACTCCTGATAACTTCCATGGCAGTCGACCAAGTAATTTCCCCTGATACCTTAACATCACATCTGCAGATTTTGGGGACTCAGCTACATATCTTTGTGTCTATAGCAGTTGCTATAGCATTTCAGAATCACCTCTTCTCTTGATACAAATCTTCTGCATCTCCAACAATCAACAGTTACTTTCAGGGACCTTAAATGTGGCTTTTAAGGAATTCAGCCGATCTCCATGGCAGGTTTGTGGCTGCACCTGCTCTACTTGGAAGGAATGTAGGGGAAGATCATCATTAACCCTTAAAGAATTGGCATGAGTATCCTAGCTAGGACTAAAGTGGGTTCCTTACTAAGTTATTGAACATTATCAGATTATGTATTGAGGCCATGGAGTTCTGGGGGTCTAAGCAGGAGAGGCAGAAAGGATTGATGGGAATATTAAATGAGAGTGTGAATCTCTCTATGGATACTTCAGGAAAATTCAGAGATCAAAGGGAGGGATGGGATGAGAGGATTAGAGAAGTGATGCTGCAACTGAAGCAATCCTGGGGCTTTTGGCAGGTAGGGGTGGAAGACCTGGGACATAGGTCTACTTTGAGAGTTTTTTTTTTCTCTTTTTAAGAAGCCCAGAGGAGGATAAAGAACACTGGGTGCCTAGGTGGGCAAAGAAATCTGTTGGTGATTATGAAGTCTTAGGCAAGAAAGGAAAGAAAGACCTTAGAGAGACCAGGTACGTCGTGGTGTCTCCTCTTCCCTTCCAGCTTCCTTTTATGTATTGTCTTCTCACATCAGATTGTAAACTCCTTGAGAGCAGAAACACTCTTCCTTTTTCTTATTTGTGTCTCCAGCATTTAGCACAGTCCTTGTCACAAAGTAGGCACTCAATAAATGTTTATTGAATTAAATTGAGTTGGTTGGATTTTTTCAGGATGGGAGATGTGGAAATGGTCTCTTTAGTTTCAAGATACTCTTCATTCTAGATTTTCGGTTTTTCTCTAACACATTCCTGTCTCCGGTCTCTTATGCCTAGGCTTCCAATAAGACCCAATTATCCAATCCCACTGCTTAAAGCTCCAGTCTTTCATGCTGACTCCCTCTCTCTGGAGGACCCTTAGGAATGTCCTTTCTCTCATTCCCATTCTATATCTGTGCTTCCTGTGATATCTTCATCTTTCTGCTATGACTTCTTTCTACTGTTCTTTGTGGAATACTACATTTTCAGTTTTGTTATATTTTGTGGGCAAACTATGCTCTATATCCTAATCCAATTTCTCTTATATTCTTTCTACTTTCACTTCCTTACATTAACTGAAATTTGTCCCTATCCTGAAGACACCACAGCTTCTCTGGCTACTCCTTTGAAAGTTTTACCTTCTCCCTCTCCTCTTGATTTTATGAAGAAGTACAGGGAATGGACCCCTTTTTGATGCTCTAGTGCAAGTTCCGGATTCTCTCCCTAGGCGTCATCATTTTCATCCTATGCTCTTTCTCTGCATCTTCTTTTACAATGACTGAAGTACCCCTCCTGCCGTTGACCCTCATCTTATCTTCCTAGATGACTTTAACATCAGGTTCATATTCTTTCTCTACAACCTGTCTCCCACCATCATTCTCACCAGCTCCAACTTTGTCATTGATAACCCATCTGATGACCCAATCTCATTACTCCTTGGATAGTTTATTTTGTTCACTTGACAGACCTTTGTCTCCACTCTGCCTCAGGTGTACTTTAAGAAGATCTCACACAGGGCTGTGTTACAGGGTCCTACTTTACTTCCAGTTTTTAAACTCTCTCCCCTCACCACCTTTACTTTCCAGTTTTCCTTCAACCTTATCACTCATTAAAACAGTTCTTTACTGTTACTGGGACATTTTTAAGCACTTAACTTTTGCAGTTTACTCCATCTACTATACTCTTCCTCAGCAGATTTGAATCCTTGTTCATTGTGGATTCCACGGTGAGCACTTAATGGTGCTCTAGACAACACGTTGATGCTATCAGCTATCTGACTTGTCAGCGTGATACATTCACACACCACATGTATAACAGTACATCACACATAGCATGTGCTTAATAAATATTTGTTGAATTATAATAATGCATGCTTTAATGTCAGAGGATACTGGTGGGGACTTTATTCAACAATACAGATTACAATTTATGGTATGGAGAGAGTTACCTGGAAGCACAGGAGGTGAAGTGATTTTTCCTACAGTCAGCCTATGTGTGTGTGCACACACAAACACAAACACCAGACACATAATTGTATCTTATCATTCACTGTGGTTAGGAGTATAGGACCCCTGCAAATGTAAAAAACCATGAGTAACTCTAGAATCCACCACTTTATTTTTAATAATTCTGATATTTATTTAACGCAGAAAACAAATAAAACAATACACTGCACTCATAAAAGTTTACAGTTTCTACATGAGATTAGTATCTCTCACAGCACTTAGAGTTTCAAAGTACTGGGTATAACTGCAGCAATTTCTTCATGACTTTCCTTTTATGTTAACCTCATGTACAACCATCACTGATGGAGTAAGTCATGTGACTGAATCTGAATGATAGAGAGACAAAAAGTAGATGTTGCTAAAGAGAATGAATAGCTCATAATTCTTTAGTACACTGAAATTTTTAACAAAATTTAACATTTATAATTAATTTATGTATTTATTCTTATGGTAACAAATGCTAAATAGATTAAAAACTAACAGTTTCTGTGCATTTATAACTTATTAAATCTTCATGTTAGTTTTCTGTTGTATGCTGAAAATCCCCTCAAATTCCCCTTTAATTATCATTGGCCAACCCATGAATAACCAAAACCACAAATTTGAAATATGGAAATATTAAGGGATGACTCTTATGAGTGTGTGTGTGTGTGATAGTGTGTTTGTGTTTGCCCACACACTACTGAAGGAAGCTGGCAGAGAAGAGAAAACTATTTTTGTTGGAGGTAAAGTGAATGGTGGGTGGAAGAAAGAACTAAGTGGTGATAGAACTGGTACAGATGGAAGGAGTTGAGTCCCATTTGCCTCTAGAATCCATAGGATTCTGAGATAAAGAGCAAGGAAATGATCTTTGAAAGGTGAAGGGGAAAACAGATATATATCTGGTTCTGGGGGTAACCCTAGCAACTTGTCCCAGCAAGGAGTCTTAAACTTCAGCCAAGGATGACAAGGATGTCCAAGGAATCTATGTAGAATCTTATGTGAGAGGGGAGATGATAAAGGAAGTTGTTGTTGGCCACATTCTAGAGGGGACTAAAATGGAATCTATGAAACAAAATATTGAGTTAGGAAATTCTGTAAGTCTTGAGTAGGAAAGATGAACAAAGATGGTGGGAAGATGAAGTAGAATGGTCATACCAAACCATGTGGGCATATCTGTGTTTGTCAAGATGCAGGAGGATGGAGTAACCTCATTAGATATTCACGAATGGAACCTGTCTCACACTGACTACAACTCGGTCCAAATCTGGATTCTTTTAATTTCCAACTAAAATCTCATCTTTTACAGGAAGATTTTCCCAACCCCTCACAGCTATAGGGCCTACCCTTGCTTAGTTATCCCTATTCATCCGGTGGACAACTTGTTTCTACATCAGTTTGCATATTGTCTCTCCCTTTAGACTGTGAGCTCCTTGAAGGCAGGAATTCTTTTGCCTCTTTTTCTATCCCCAGTGATTATTAACAGTGCCTGGCACATGATAAGCACTCACCATTTATTGATTGATTAGCTAGTCAATCACAAATCATCTAATTATGTACCATGCATTGTGAAGACCAGTTTAGCTCCATGCTGCTCTGTAAAAGGCATTGAAAAAAATGACACAAAAAAGCAGAGTGACAGCTAGGACACTTCCAAGTATTACTTAGGTGGATGGGGTTGGGGGAGGGGAGATTACAAGGCCAATGATATCTATCATAGGTAGGTACTAACCAGCAGAGACAAGAGATTTCCAGTGCCCCAGCCTTCACACATGAAATGCCTCGTGACTAACCATTGCCCACACAGGCATGCCCCAGATTTTACTCTGGTCCCACCATGGGCTCCAGTCGTTTTTGCTGTGTGGTTGTACATCAGACTAGATGAATCTGGGCCAATGAGGGAAAATCCCTGGTTTGAAAACTTTTTTTCATGGTTTCCCATTCATCTCCTAGCTTCTGTCTCCTTCTATCACAGATTTCCCAGATGGCAAAGCACCCCCCAAGTTTGTGCTTACAATAGCCAAGCAGCATGTGGTACTGGGATATGAACAGGATCAAGAAGTAGACAATATATTTCGGTACAAACAGGAAATAGGACAAGAATCAAAGTTAATCTTCTACTATTACAACAAGTACGTTGCAAGGATAAACACTCCTGACAACTTCAATGGCGGTTGGCCAAGTGTTTCCCTCTGTTACCTTAATATTACATCCTCATTTTTGGGGGACTCAGTCACATACATCTGGGCTAGAGGCAGCATGCCACAGTCCTGCAGAGTCATGTCTTCTCTCAGCACAAACCTTCTATATCCACAACAATCAAATTCTACTCTCAGGAAATTTTTGTGACTTTCAAGGAGTTCAATCTATTCCCAGGGAATATTTGTGGCTACAGTTACTAGGCAGAGAGAGAGAGGAAGGTGGGGGGAATGAGAGGTTTCACCTCATAAACCCATAAAGAATTGATACAAGAATGATAGGCACATAGTAGGCACTTAATCCTTGATTATTCTCTCCCTGCAAAGAAATATTTTTTCAAAGGATAGAGAAGACATGTTCTCATTTGTAGGCAGCAAAGGAAAAAAAACAATAGATAGAAAGACTGAGGTTAGAGAGAGAGAGAGTTGGGGGAAGATAGAGGAGTCTATCTTGTGTAGAAGATGGGGGAGGATGACATCATACTCCGCTCAACTATTAGAGCTTGAGTTTATAACTCTTTATAGTTTATAGTGCCAATTCTCTTTCCATTCTGAGGTTGCATGAGCCATTTCTAAGGGAGTCCCCACTCTCCACAAATGGATTCTTTATTAATTTTAGCCTGATTACTATAGCATGGTTGTAGTAGACACAGATTTCTCCAGATATTAAACAATTAAAGTGTCAATACAAGTTTCCAAAACTTTTGCAGCAGAATGTTTTCAGAATACATTCTCTGCCTCGAATGCAGGCAGATCTCTCTGTCTTTGATCAGGAAAACTTCCATTTTGGGTGTTCTTGGTCTAGAGGACTGTCCATGTTTTTTTTGTTTTCAATTCTGTTCTGTACATTGAATTCTTATCAGAAATAGCTTAAGTTTTGTTGTTGCTGTTTTAACCTGCATTTTTTGATCTTTCCTTTCCCCCATTTTTATTTGTCTGTGATGTGATATAGGAAATTCCCAGTGAGAAAGCTTTCTGCCAATTCAGATTAGCACCTGACATGTATTCCATAGTCTTAAAGGGGGACACCAAGAGAGGAAGTACCTTGGGAAGGGACACACAAGGAACACGTCAGAGTCTAGACTTGAACCCACGGTTTCCTGACTCCCCAGACTGACTCTATAGTCACTAAATCACATGGTTTTTCTTCTTCTCTCTTGTAGCCAAGAAAATGTATTTTTGTTTTTGACTTTCCCTACTAACCTCTTTTTATCTTGAGTTTTAGTGATGTTACTCTGTACAAAGTCCAACGACTTCCCCATCACTTTAAAACTGATTATTTCCAGAGGACGTCTCAGTCTTTGAAAAGAAAAGAGGTATGGAAAGTCTCCTCATTCCTTTGTACAAGAGTGTGTTTTGGGGGAATGGGGGGTAAAATATTGCATATAATGTCACATTTTTGCATGTGTTTTGTATGTTTAGTTTTAATGAATTTTTTTTCTTTCTTTTTTGTGTAAAGAAAATCCTTTGTTGTAAAGGAAGGCTTTCTAGGAGCAGATAGAAAAGGAATACAGAGGGAAATTTGATGTCAATAGATATCTATAACAAGCTTTAGATATTGTCATGAATATTTGGTACAAGGCAGCTAGGGGTCACACTGGATAGGGTGCCAAGCCTGGAGTCAGGAAGACTCATCTTCCCGAGTTCAAACCTGGCCTCAGACACTTCCTAGCTTTGTGATCCTGGGTAAGTGACTTAAGCCTGTTTACCTCATTTTCCTCACCGGTAAGATGAGCTGAAGAAAGAAATGGCAAGCTTTTCCAGTACCTTTTCCAAGAAAATCCCAAATGGGGTCATGAAAGTTGGACACAACTAAGCAACAATAACAATTTGTACAAAAAAGGAAACAAGTCATTCAGATCTGAACTCAGCCATGACAGCTCGGTCTGAAGATCGAAAGCTAGAAGGGACTCCAGAAGAACTCAAGGGAACGTATATGAATTACGTGTTCACTGTGTGCCAGGAACCTTCAAAAAAAGCAAAAGAAAACCAGCCCCTGACCTCGAAAGCTTACCTTCCAATGGGGAAAGACAATGCACAAAAGGGAAGGGAGAAGTGGGGGAGGGATGAGGGATGGTATATGTAGAAGCCACGAACAGGGTTCAGAGAAGGACAAAGACCAGGTAAGCCCCTCCACAAAGTGAAGGCTGCAGAAGGAAGCTACTATTAAGTAGACCTCAGATTTCATTTAATCCAGCTCCTCATTTTTCAGATGAGGAAGCTGAATCCTAGGATAGTTAAATGACTTATCCAAGGTCACATAGAGACATCACAGGCTGGATTTGAACCCAGGTCCTCTGGTACCAGGGGCAGTACTCTCCAAAGTATGATGCTACCTCCAACTTTGTTTTCTGAGTGTGTCCAATAAATGCAACCACATACATCTATGGCTGAATTGGGAGAGTGCTCCCATTCATATTCTCAGATGCTTCCCCCTTGTTCTGAGGAGTCGGCCAACCCTACCCTCTGTACTGAGGTAGAGAAAGACCTTAAATCTCTCTCAGCAGACAAGCCTAATGTACAGGAGGAAATGGAGAACCCTGAGTCCCACAGATACTCCATCCCAACAAATCAGAGCCCTGGCCTTTAGAGATGTCTCACACCTACCCTGACGCCACCATGAAAACCAGACTTCTCAGCTGTATGGCCATGTGCCTCCTGGGAGCTGGTGAGTGCTAAGCCCAGAAGAACAGATCAGGCATGACTTTTGAACCTTTCTCTTTTTGGCTGCAACATCAGATTCCCTCCTGAACTCAGCCTTCTGATTTTTCTCTCTTTCCTTCACAGGTTTGACAGATAGTATCATTCTCCAGACCCCAGGTCTGAGGGACAGGACAAACAGAGATACTGAGATGTGACCAGGGCCAGAATTATGATTATGTGTACTGGTACCAACAGAAACCAGGACAGGAGCCAAAGCAACTTCTCCATTCCTGTAAGCTGACTGATGTCAACAAGGAAAAGGACATCTTTGATAACTTCAAAGCTTACTGGTCAAACACTAATCTCTGTTACCTTTAATATCAGTTCCCTGAGTTTGGGCAACTCAGCTATCTACCTCTGTCCTGTCAGCTTACACAGTGTTATAGAGTCACCTCTTCTCTGGGCATAAACCCCACTCTTAATCCACATCCAACACCCAATCTTGTAAGGGGTCTTCTCTATGCTACTTGGATAGGAAGTAGGTTTGTGGTTACAGAAGCCTCTTTTATAGAAAACAGTTGGACATTAACTCTTAAAAGTATAGGTCAGTCATGTGGAGCATAATTAATAGAGAGCCAGACAATGAGTCAAAAGTGACTATTGATCACTTAGAGTGAGATCACTCTAGGCTTTGGTATGCCTGAGTATAGTGACCAAGAATTGCTGTGGGTCTGAGCTAGATGGTGCAGTGGATAGAATGACAGGTCTGAAGTCAGGAAAGCTCGTCTTCCTGAATTCAAATCTGGCCTCAGACACTTAATAGCTCTGTCATCCTGCGCAACTTAATCCCTTTAGCCTCAGTTTCCTCATTTGTAAAATGAACTGGAAAAGGAAATGGCAGACCATTCTAGTATCTTTGTAAAAAAACAAAAAGAACCATATGGGATGAGGAGGAGTTGGACACAACTGGATAGACAGTGAGGACTGGGCAAAAATGCTAAGGGAGGTCAGAATCTGAAGTCAAATCAAGCAGAACAGGAAAGAAGAATTTCTGAATCTTAGAACTAGAGAACATCAGAGACAAAAGAGCCAGATCAGATCATAAGATCATAGATTTACAACTGTGTGGGATCTTAAATGTCATCTACCTATTGCAAACTTTTTTATTTACAAATGTGAAAAATGTAAGCCCCGAAAGATACTGCAATGTCTAAGATTACAAATAAGCTACTTATTGGCAGGACTAGGGTGAAGACCTACATGTTCCTATTCCCAATACAGAATGAGTATTACATTCAACCCATTTGGAGAAAAGAGTTAAAAAGAATGGAATGGAGCAGGGACTGAAGATGAGAGAAGCAGAGTTGTAGTTTATCTCTGCAAAGGAAGCCAGGGAAAAAGAAATGAGTGCTTTAGAGGAGGAACAGAGAGGAAAATGATTTTCAGGTAAGCCACTTCAGGAGATTGTAGGGACAGCCCTCTCCCTCTTATACAATACACTGTAGACAAAGTTGTAAGAAATATGGAGAAGGGAAGGGCAAGGAAAGCAACCCTTGTACAGAGATGGAGAGACAGGTTGGGACTAAATTTGGGGGTAGATCACTGCCTTTTAAAGAGTTTAAGATTTATTCTCTTGGGCACTGGAAAATTATTAAATTATTTATTATCATAGACAGGGATAGGGGTGTGTCTCAGGGAGAGGAACATTTCTGACAAGATGAAAAGAAATTAAGCTTGCAGTCTAAGTCTGTTTCCCTACCAAACACAAGAATCAGTAAGAACCTTTATGTGAGTTTTGATTGGTAAAGTATCTCTCCTCCATTTTTCTGTGATATACAAAACATCTAAATGGCATGGGAGTCTATGGGAAGTGCTGTGTCACAGAGAGACACAACCAATTGCAGACTGAGAAGCCTCAGATGGTAGCTATATTCTATAACCTCCAAGATATCTCACTCCCTTCTTGTCACCACTATGCATACCAAGCTCTTCTGCTGTGTGGCCATTTGTCTCCTAGGGATAGGTGAGTCTTGGGCACAAGTGGGAAAGTCTGGCGAGACCTGACTTCAAGGTGAAGTCTACTATTTACTCCTTACCCCATAGGCCTTGGAGATGCTGGAGTCTTCCAGAGCCCAAGAAGCCTGGTCACAGAGAGGAAAAAAATCGTAATGTTGAGATGTGACCCAACCAAAGGACATGATTATGTTTACTGGTATCAACAGCTCCCAGGACAAGAATTGACATTGTTGGAATATTGTGACAGTACTCAAGTCATCCATAGCTCAGGAATGTCCAAGCCCCAATTCTCTGCTGACTGGCCCAGTGGCTCACCCTATAGCCTGAAAATCCAACCTGCAGAATTAGAAGACACAGCCCTCTATCTCTGCGCCACAGAGCTGCAGACTAACCCTTCTCTAAGCATAAATCATCTTCAGCTCAGGAAACAGAAAAGTGTGGCCTGGGTAAGTGGATGAATCATTAAGAAAGATTTCTAGGTATCTAAACTAGTCTTAGGCTATTGGTTCCTGGGGGAGATAGAGTGGGAAGTCAAGGAAATGGGAAGGTTGAGATTCAGTAGAGTGTTAGGTACTTAGTGTTAGTGAGAGTGGGGCAGCTAGGTGGTGAAATGGATAGACTACTGAGCCTGGAGTCAGGAAGATTCCTCTTCCTGAGGTAAAATTGGGTATTAGAAATTTAGTAGCTCTGGGACCCTGGACAAATCACTTAATCCTATTTGCCTCAGTCTCCTTATCTGTAAAATGAGCTGGAGAAGGAAATGGCAAACCACTTTAGTATCTCTGCCAAGAAAATCCAATATGGGGTCATAAAGGTTTGAACATGACACCACCAATGATAACAATTATTATGATAAGGGATTCAGTACTGAGGTTCAGTATTCAGGACTGTTGTTAGGAGGTATGCACCAAGGATTGCATACTTTTCACATTAATAGGGAGAGCCCCAGATATCTCCACCCTCAAATGCCTGAAAGCCTGACATCCAAGCAAGCAGACACTTCTCTTTTGCTGCTATTGACAAGAGTGAACAGCTTCCCTCTCCACACTCCCCACCCCCACCCTATAACTCCTGGTCAGGGAACAGAACACAGAGCCAGTTCCCTGGTTTGATCCCTTCAGTGACTTTTTGGTTTCTTTCTCCACACAGGGGCAGTGAAATATTTTAAATGAATTATATCAAAACCCTTACGAATGAATATATATCAAAACCCTTACATTTTCGTTTTTACAAATCATGTATTATATAGAGCTAGAAGGAATGGTACAACTTTTAATTTTACAGATGAGGAAACTGAAGCCTCAACATCGAGTGACTACAGTCCCTTACTTCCAAATAGGTTTCTCTACACTATTCAAGACAGGTATTTGTATATCTCTCTCAACACAAGAGTCTAACTGCTCAAACATTTTTCTTTGTCTAGCCATCCCTTCTCCTGCAGAGTCCAAAACAATTTTATTTCACTTTCATTTCAGTTAAAGTCTACTTCCTCCAAGTTTGGTCTTTAGTAAAGATTAGGCAGATTCTCCTGAACAGAGTTTGCTAGCAAGTAAAGAAAGGCAAGAGATTCTTACTATTTACTCCTCTTCGGCAGTTTAAGGAACCTGGTTAGGTTTCATCCTCCTCATGGTCAAACCCCAGTTAAACCTCCAATCTCCCCCAACTCCTCTCCCAGATGCTGCTACTTGCCCTAGATGCAATAAAAGTTCTTACTATGGATTATTAACTAGGACTATTCAATTAACAAATGATAATTGTTTGCTATGAACAAGGTTTCCTGCTGGGCATTCGAATGCCACAAATGACTAGAGATATAAATAATGGAAGATACGAAGGCAGTTGGATAGAGCGTCAGATCTGATTTAAAATCTAATCTCAGACACTGACTGGCTATGTAACTCTGAGAAAGTCACTTAACCTTTATCTGCCTTAGTTTCCTTACTTGTAAAATGAAGATAATGACAGCATCTACCACTGAGGGTTGTTGTGTGGATAACATAGTATTTGCAATGGACTTTGCAAACTTTAACGTGCCATATAAATGCTAGCATGTAATGAATCCAAATTCTTTTTCTCTGTCTCTCTGGAGCTAGGGAAAGTTCTTTAACAGAGGTACCTATTATCCCCTGGACATGGGAACCTTATGATAATCAACAAACACTTGGCATGTGCGCTTGGACTACAAAGACCAGCTCTTGTCCTTAAGGACCTTATGTCATAAAAGTGTGAAAAAAAACATGCTATATTTATATGGAACTCTATGGTAACAAAAAGATTTGTAAATACTATGGGTCATTTGATTGCCGCTGCAATTTGATGAGATATGTCATGCTTGAAGAAGGGGAAGTGCTTCGGATTTGTGGAGAAAATACTGACCTTCCTGACCCTTAATAACTGATAAGGGGAAGCTTTGGTACAAGCTGAGTTATAGTAATGAGTTATAATATTGGCAACACTAAGTGAAGGGATGGAGAGTTCCACCAGAGGGCAGAAGAGAGCTTCTTTAGCATTCTGTAGAATCCACAGAGAGAAAAGAACTGGCATTTCACAGACCCTCAGTCTTTCCTTTGAGGAAGGAGCACAGTCAGTTCCAGAAGATGCTGAGCCTTCTATTGCTTCTAGGACCCAGTATGTGCCAGAAATTCTGCGGAGCTGGGGAGGAAATCATGATGGTGTGAAGCACATGCTCTGTATGAGAGTAAAAGCATTGAGGAAGGGGGATTATGTGGAAAGGGAAATTTGGAGAGCCAGGCTAAGAGCAAGAGAGAGAAACGGGGTATGAAAAATACTAGAGAAAAGAGGATGATAGCGAAATGGAAAAAAATCTCATCAGGGATATTTGATTGACTACCAACTTAGCTGCTGACACTAATTGATGCTGTTTTTTACCTCTCTAGGTTCTGGGCTTGGGGCTCTCATCTCTCAGCAGCCAAACAGAGCTATCTGGAAGAAAGGATCTTCTGCGCTGATCCAATGCCTTCAAATTGATAGCCAATTACCCTTCATGTACTGGTATCGTCAGCTTCCCCAAGAGAGTTTGGTACTGATTGCTACTGCAAATCAGGGTGGCCAAAACAACTATGAGAAGGGTTTTGAGGAGTCCAAGTTCCCCATCAATCGTATGGAAACAACATCCTCTACTCTGAAAGTAACTGATTTGGATCCTAAAGACAGTGGCATTTACTTCTGCAGTGCCAGTGACACAGAATATGACTTGAATTAGAGATTAGAACAAAAACCTATTCCCACAGCTGGTCTGTCTGGTGGCCCTGAAGAAGGAGGCAAATTGCAGTTTTGGTTGAGACAACAGAGGATACTGGCGAATCAACTGATGAGATGGGGGTAGGCAATCTTAATTTGTCTATTGAAAGGAGAAACAGGCAGGACAACACCCTGCAAAAGACTCTTCAGAAGACCATGAAGGACTCCTATAGATCTGATATAAATATATCTCCCAAGGGAAATCTAAGAAACACATACTATCCAGTTCCCCAGTAAATACATGGTAAAAAGATGTGAACAATTTTCAAAAGAATAATTGCAATCTACCAGGAACTTTATGAAATATTTATACAAATCTATAAAAAATAAAATTAACACAAAATTAAACAACTCTGAGATTTCATCTCACCCTCAACAAAGGAGCAAAGATGGCAAAAGAGAGAAATAGTGTTAGCCTATCAGAATACAGATGCATGAATATTGTTGATAGAGTTGTAAATTAGCCCCTCTTTTCTAGAAAAATAATTTTGAATTTTGTGAGAAAAGTCAAGAAAGTCTTCATTTACTCTGACCTAGAGATCCACTGCAGTATATATATACTCCCAAGTCTGACAAAGACAGAGCTGAGAGTGGCATAGATATTAAATATTCATAGTATAAAATTATTAGCACTAAAAACTGAAGCCAAGTGGTTATCCTTCAATCAGGAATAGCTAATGGAATATTATTGCAATATAAGAAACTGAGGAATTTGAAGAAGTACGGGAATACTTAGATGAGCTAATGAATAGTGAAGTTAACAGAACTAGGAAAATAATATAGACTAAGCTAATTGTAAATGAAAAGAGCACTTCAATTAAGGTGGCTCTGATAATTATATAATGATCAATGTTGGCTCTGGTATACAAATGATGAAAGACATTTTCAGAGATTTAGGGGGACTCTAGGTACAGTATGGTGTATACATGGTCACAATTCATCTCGATGTTGGTTGGTTTTGCTGAGCTTTTGTTGTTTGTGCTTTTACAAATGGCATGGGCTTTCTAGGTGCGTGCATGCGTGCGTGCGTGCGTGTGTGTGTGTGTGTGTGTGTGTGTGTGTGTGTGTGCGCGAAAGGGTAAGGGAGAACACATCTACGTACCCTGCTTGGCCGTGATAGATGGTTACCTTGGACAGAGTAGAGAATTGTTTTTCTTAAGAACAGTACTGAAGGTACTCAGGAAAAAGTTGAAGGATTGAAGATTGGTTGAAGGAGTGAGATCATAGATGAGATAGGAAGGTCCAGGACTGAGAATACTAGTGAAATGATTAGCTTTCTCATTCTATGAAAAATAGAAGAAAGGAGGATGATGTGCACAAGGGATTAAGAAGGTAAAAAAGATTAAGGCAATCTGGAGCAAATGGTCTTAATCTCAGTAAAATAGAAAGTCAGGTAATCTTCTAAGAAAAAGGGCTAGAAGTGGAGAGAGTTGAGACTTGAATAAAGAATTTAGAGGAGCAGTTGAGGAATGTAACAGAAAGTCAATGAAGTTAATAAAAAGATACTCATAAAGCAGTGCAGATCCAGATAGCATAAATGTGTAGTGGATTCAGGGAGCATTTTTTTTTCCATCAGACTCTGGGAGCCCAGAATTACTAGCAGAGGAAAGAGGTTTGGAGGAGCCAAGACTGAAGGTTATCAAAATAGGGTTAACAGAATGGTAGGGGTAAAAGGGATTAAAGGACGGTAGAAAGTAAATTATTGAAGCAGTTGATTGTAAAGCAACATTGGACAAGGAGGAAAGTGAGACAAGGAAAGGCATAATTAAAGAATTAGAAGAAATAAAGAAGTCCGAAGTGCCCCCATGACATTTTCATGGTTTCTGTTTCAGCAACCACTTCATCTTTGTTTAATTATTATCAGGTTCAGAATAACTGCTGCCCTTGTTTCTTCCTCAACTATTTTGAAGGATGAAATGATCATGAAGATAAATCAAGATTTGTTTGTGGGACTGCTTTTGGTAAACAGAAATTTCCAGTAAAAACGTATTACGCTTCCATTTCTGTCCAAAGACCTATATCTTGGGCACTCATTAAATTCCCTCTTATGTCTAGATAGTCTGTTTTATATTCCCAAAAAATATTACTTCCATTTCTGCCTCCACTGCTCTCCACATGAATGTTTTCCACCATGCTTTCTCCTTCCAGTTTATGGCACCTGCATCTCCTCATATGAGTCCTTCCTAAGATGCAGTGCTACGTTCATTACCATGCAGGACTTCTACTTGGGGTGGGAGAGTGGATGTAGGTTAATAGGTAATAACAGACATGAAAAAAGAGAGAAACAATAAATCATTTTTAATACTCAGAAGAAAAACATTTATATTAACAGAGGCAAAAAGAAATTGACTTCATAGGTATCATGAAATGGAATGGGATGAGATACATAACTAGTTCGTGACTCAGGAAGGATATATTTGATTTAAGGAAAATTGCATCATTTTTTTAAAAGAAATATATATCTAACAAAGTAGCAAAACTACTCTAGATACCTCTTCTGATTACCAGCTTCCCACGAGGCATGGTTGGAGCAAGGATAAGTTCTAATGATTCTGCTATATTGGCCACTAGGAGGTACTATGCTTCTTCTCAACTACAAGGAGCTGTGAAAAGGAACAGAAAAATGATACTGGCTCGGCTCTAAGAAAAGTCAGATTCCACTCAACTGGATCTGGTATTCATATATTAGCATTCAACTACTCAATTAAGTGGAAAGATCCCTGAGAACTTTACACAAACAGTTCTCTGCTTCATAAAAAAGAATCAATGTCTACAACTGGTTCTCCAATCATATCTAAATTTATTTGAAAATGAAAAGTGATTGTAGTAGATCTTTTATTTGGCAAATCTTCCATTTATCAAGATCAAATACATTTTTCTTTGGTAAAAAATGAAGAGTTTGGAGAAACATGCAATGATTTTTATAAATTGATACAGAGGAAAAGTAAGAAGAACTAAAATAATAATAAGCACAATGGTCAACGAAATACAAATGAAATAATAGTAACTGATTTAGATCTCTTTATAACTGAAAATCCAATACAGATCTCAATACTGAAATATCCCCTTTCAAGGCAGAAAAGTGGGGAGCCACTATTAAGGAACTGTGTCAGCCTCTATGGTGAAGGACAGACTATTGACAAAACATTGTCAAATCTGGTCACTATTCGAAGTTTTTGTTTATTTTTTTTTCTGTGTTCTGTTTCACAAAGGAGTGTTTAAACCAAAGCCAGGGAAGTTTTGAAATGACTGACATAAAGACAAAGGATGCCAAATAAAATGTTTTTCAAAGAGACAATGAACTTATTTTGCCTGGACTCAGACAACAGAAGTAGGAATATTGAATGTAAGTTATAGGGAATTGAATTTGGGCTTGAGGTATCTAAAAGAGGAATGGGATGCCTTTGGAAGTTCCCCCTCACTGTAGAGTTTTGAGAAAAATCTAAATAGTAACTTGTCACACATAGAGGTGATTTTTTTGTCATTGTTCTGATATGGCTAGGACTAGATGACCTCTGGTATACCCTCCAAGTCTTAGATTCTATGACTCTGTGATGCACTTAAATCCATGGATAGTCAAAACAACTTTTCTCCCTGAAAGGCCTTCATCTTCCATGGAGATCACACACTCTGACAGATTTATAATATTATTCCACCCTACTTACCCTGCCCTCCAAGTAGAACTCTCAAAGCATTTCTAGAACAAAACAACAGCAACAGCTTTCCCTTGATGTAATGAGAATTACAGTATAGAGGACAAGGAGCCAACCTTGGAGCAGGGTTCAAGTGCCTCTGTGTCTCCAAAACATACTGGTCATGTGATCCTTACAAGCCACATAAGCTTTCAATGTTCTATTGTTAGTTACAAAGAAGGTGACAACCTACATTGGCAGAGAGACTTCCATTCTGAACTTCATACCAATGAAATGCAGCTCTAGTTCCTGTCCCCATTCCTCTCCTAGGGACTTCAAAGACCTCCAGATTTATAGTGCTAACTTAGGGATGAAAGTACTAGATCCCCTTGATGTATACAATTCACAGAATTCCCAGCAAGAGCAAAGGTCAAAGTCAAGGTCAAAATCAAAGGCCAGGTTTACTTCCTCATAAGATACTTCCTCACCATTCTGCTTTTCAGCTTCCACTATCCTTGATTTTAGGAATTCAGCATTGTTTAAGGGCTCTTTCTTTGTTTTTAAAAGGTTTAGTCCTAAAAATCTTCTCTTATTCTGCTCCTTCCATTTAACTAATTCTGACTTGGATGCCCAGTATTCCTAAATTCCTTGTTGCTCCCTTTTCCCCTCTGTCTACTGCCATTTCTGAGGCTTCATCATCCTCTACTCTCATTGGGTTCCTGTGTTTCCAGATGCTTAGAGAACAGGGCTCACATTTCTTTCTGTCTAAGGAGCCTGAATCTTCAAGTGTCTGATCACATTCTTCATGGCCATCTCAGTTACGGATCTCCTCATTTGCTACATTCTGTGACTTCCCCTTTTAAACCCCAATACCAACAATCCAGGGCAGGTTTTAATCTCTTCAGTAGGGATGTTTAAATACCAGGGGAGTATCTAGGAGCAGGTGAGCTTGTAGTTTATCAGAAAGCTACACTTGTCAAGATAATTTAAAGACATATTGGAAAGGGTCTCACTGGTTTTACCCTATTGATTAGGGAGACCCAAGAAGTTTCCATGTGTGGAAGAAGGCAGAGACATTTTGAAAGATACTTCAAGAAAGATGGCTTTTCTTGGAACACCCTCTAAATCCAGTGTGGTTTTTACAGGCTAGTCAACAAAATTCAACATTCAGAAAAAAAAATTAAATACCAAAGAGAGATTGTGATTGGAGAAAGTACCGAGGTAAGAAAAATATGCTTGTATTCAATAGACAAGTTCACATCCAAGAGTCTGAATAGGAAAGACTATCTCTGGGCATAGGTCTATTTTAATCCAATCCTTTGTCCTTCAGAGGGCACACCCCCTTCTACTCAGGGTATTCAGTGAGAGCTTTCAGGGACAATGACATCACAGATAGAATATGGTCCTAGACCATTCACATACCCTGCCCCAAAGGAAAGTAGGTCTGAGCTTGAAAGATGCTCAATTCCTGGCATGATTTCACTGTGGGCACTGGGTTTCTCTGCTGTGTGGCTATTTGTCTCATGGCTGTAGGTGAGTCTCGGATATAGATAGGCAAATCTGTTTTGAACTTTCTAGAGCCTAGAGCTACTCTTTTTCCTAATGTCTACATCAGTTTCTCTCTTATCTTCTGTCTCCTTTCTCCAACAGGTCACATGGATACTGGAGTCATTCAGAACCCAAATTTCTTAATCAAGGGAAGTGGAGAAATTGTGATGCTGAGCTGTGAACCTATTAAAGGACATGATTTGGTTTCCTGGTATCAACAGCCCATGAATAAAGAATTCAAGTTCCTAATTCAGCGAAGAACTAACCAAATCATAGATGATTCAGGGATGCTCAAGGAAAGATATTCAGTTGAATGGTCCAAAGGGTCATCTAGCACCCTGAAGATCCAGCCTCTAAAATCTGAAGATTCAGCCCTGTATCTCTGTGCCAGTAGTTCAGACACAGAGCTGCAGATTCATTTCTTCTCTATACACAAACAGTCCCCTGGTCAGGAAACAAGAAAAAAAAATCAAGATGTGGGGGGAATCAGGGAGTAGTTAATGTTGGTCTCAGGCTCCAAGGTCTTTGTGAAGGTGGGGAAATGAAAAAGTGGGAGGTTGAAAAGGATGAGGATGTTCTCAGAATGGAACACACATAGAGGAAGGCATTGCAAGCAACATTTCTGTTTTAAGTGGTTAAACATAGGCACAGTAGCACATTTTGGAAATAAAAGAAATCACCTCTAATTTCACCAAGGAAAACGTTCTCAGAATTCAAGGCAGCAAGCATTTATTTACTGTACTTGTTCAGTCACTGCTGACTCCTCATGACTCCATTTGGGGTTTTCTTCTCAAAGATACCAGAGTGGTATCTTCTCCAGATCATTTTTACATATGAGGAAACTGAGGCAAATAGGATAAAGAGACTTGCCCAAGCTAGTAAGCTAGTAACTGTCCGAGGCCAGATTTGAACTCAGGCATTCTATCCACGTGCATCTCACTGCCCTTTTAAACATTTATTACATTCCTACTGTGTGCCAGCAGGGATGGGCAACCTGCGGCGTTGAGGCCATACGTAGCCTTCTAGAGCTTTAAGTGTGTCCTTTTGACTGAATTTTTTTCTGAAAATTTGGATTCAGTCAAAAGGATGTATTTAAGGATTAGGAACCATACTAAGTACTAGGAATATAAAGAAAGATAAAAAAAAAAAGCCTCCATCCTCAAGAAGCTCAATATTCTAATGGGGAGAGATAACATGCAAAAATTATGTGTAAACAGTACCAATGGCTAGGTATAAGTAATATGTATATATGTATATATATATATGTATATATATATGCATACACACATACGCACAATAAAACAGTACTATATATGTATAAAATACATTTACACTCATAAAACATACACACAAATGATACATATATAGTATAAATGTATGTATATATAAACATACACTCACATAAATATTCCTATAAAAACAAGCAACACAGACATTAATAATATAACACAACGAATGCATATATAAATACACATATATACATATACATACACACATATATAAATGTTTCATTTCTATGTCTACCTTTATTTGTCTGTCAGTCCACCTATCTGTCTGTCTCTCTGTCTGTCTATCCATCTATCTTTCTATCTAAATATTCTCTCATTAAGATGAAATCAGGGTCCTTTCCACACTCTTTTCCCATCCTCCTCTCCCAAACACTTTCTCCTTTTTCCTCTATCTACCCCATCCCTACTCTCACCCCTTGCCCATTGTAAGTGGTTCCACAGATGCTTGAGCCACCCAGATATCTTGGGTCACAAGGAAAAGGTTGATGTTAAAACTAAGCTGTGAATAGGACTAGAACGTACTGGTATCAGCAGGACTCCGGAAGTCCAGATAATGCTTTATTTAGTATAACAATAAAAAGATAGTTCAAAACACAACGATTTCTTATCAATTCAGACTTGAGTCTCCAAACAAGGTTCAGGTGGACTTCCCACATCCACTTCAAAGGTAGAATTGACAGAATATGCTTGCCAGCAGCAGATACAGTTGTGCAGAGGCATTTCCTTTGCATGCACAAACCTCTCATGCCCCAGCAGAGGAGAAAGCTAAAGGTTAGATGGGCCTCAGAGCAGTAAGATCCAGCCTAGATTCGGGAGCCTAGGAACCAAGACATTTTCACCCTAGACAATATCTAGTGTTTAAGGCCACGTCCCACTCATATTACATTTTATAGCCATACATTCCATACCTGTATAACAATATTGGCTATCAGGCACATTCAAGATCTGCTCTTCTGCACCCAAAATACTCCCAACTTTTTCTTTCAAATGATCCCCATATGGAGTAACTGTGGAGTCCTCCATGATCTTATGCATCTTCCTCAGGAAGAGAGCATCCGAGGAAGTTGGTAGTGCAGTAAATAGAGCACTGGGTCTGGAGTCAGGAAAATCTGAGTTCAAGTCCAACTTCTGTTACTTTTTACCTGCGTGACCCTGGACAAGTTAGTTAATCTCTGTTAAAACTCATAAAATAGAGATAATAAGATACTTTACTCCCAGGGTTGTTTTGAGGATCAGATGAGATAATATTTGCAAAAAGCAACTGATACATAGTAAATACAACATAAATGCTTATTCTCTTCTTTTTCCCCTCTGAATAATCTTCAGCTTATAAATAACCTTTCTAAAATATTGCACAGAAGTGAATACAGTATTTTAATTACATCCGAGCCACTGCAGAATTCATTAAGCCCATCACCTCCCTAACTCTAGACAACTTATTTTTCTTAATAAAACCCAAGACCACCATCAATTTTTTTTTAGCTGCCATAAAATATTGCTTTTTTTTTAATACAGTTTACTAAGACATCAGTTCTTTTTCAGATGAACTATTGTCAAGCTATACCTTCTCCACGTTAGCCAATGAAGTTTATTTTTTTAAACTCAAGTACTGTGGTTATACTTATGGTATTAAATTTCATTTTATCAGAAACAGCCCAGTGTTCTAAGAGGTCAGAAACTTTTTGAATCTGTGCTCTGCCATGCAATGTGCCAGCTGTTCTTAGCTTTGTGCCTTCTAACCACTTGATATAAAACTTATCTATACCTTTGTCTAAGTCGCTGATGAAAAATGTCAAAAAGTACAGACCCAAGCATAGAGTCATGAGGCGTTCTAGGAGGGACGTCTCTCAGCCTCAATTTTCTATTCCAAAAAATGGGGATTGGGGAGGAGCCAAGATGGTGGAGTAGAAAGACTCACATATGCAAGCTCCAAACCCACAGCCCATAAATTACCTATGGAAAGAACTCCCAATGGGTTCTGGAGCAGTGGAAGCCATGCAACAGCAGAGTGGAGGAGATTTCTGTTCCAGAGAGCCCTGAAAAACCAACACCAAAGGTCTGTCAGGCACCGGACATGGAGCGGAGCCCCTGCCCTGGCCACGTGGCCCAGAGGAGCAGATCCAAGCAGGCTTCAGGGACAGAATCTCCGGTGGCCAGGAGGGTCCCTCCACCCACACAGGCACTACAGGTCAGTGAGAGAGACTTCTGGGCTGGCTGAGAGGGAAGTGGGGGGGTCTCCATGGCTTGGGCCCCCTTGGGAGACAGCGGCAGAAGCAGTGGCAGCCAGGAGCTCCCAGAGCAGACAGGACCTCAGATCCATTACTGAAGATCTCCACGTAAATCCCCCGAGGGAACTGAGCCTGGGAGGCAGCCCTGCCCCCACTTGAGCAGCAGTACTTAATCTCTCACTGAATAGCAGCCCCTCCCCCTGCTGAAAGCCCTGAGGCTGGGGAAGCAGCATTTGAATCTCAGACCCCAAGAACTGGTGAGGCAGGGGGTGGAGAGGAATCTCAGAAGTCAAGTAACTGGCTGGGAAAATACCCAGAAAAGGGAAAAAAATAGGACCATAGAAGGTTACTTTCTTGGTGAACAGATATTTCCTCCTTTCCTTTCTGATGAGGAAGAACAATGCTTACCATCAGAGAAAGACATAGAAGTCAAGGCCTCTATATCCCAAGCATCCAAAATAGATATCCAATGGGCTCAGGCCATGGAAGAGCTCAAAAAGGATTTTGAAAATCAAGTTAGACAGGAGGAGGAAAAACTGGGAAGAGAAATGAGAGAGATGCAAGAAAAGCATGAAGAAATGGGTCAATATATTGGTAAAGGAGACCCAAAAAAATGCAGAAGTAAATAACACCTTGAAAAATAGGCTCACTCAATTGTCAAAAGAGGTTCAAAAAGCCAATGAGGAGAAGAATGCTTTCAAAAGCAGAATTAGCCAAATGGAAAAGGAGGTTCAAAAGCTCACTGAAGAAAATAGTTCTCTCAAAATTAGAATGGAACAGATGGAGTCTAATGACTTTACGAGAAACCAAGAAATCACCAAACAAAACCAAAAGAATGAAAAAAGTGGAAGACAATGTGAAATATCTCACTGGAAAAACAACTGAGCTGGAAAATGGATCCAGGAGAGACAATTTAAAAATTATGGGACTACCTGAAAGCCATGATCAAAAAAAAAGAGCCTAGAAATCATCTTTCATGAAATTATCAAGGAAAACTGCTCTGAGATTCTAGAATCAGAGGGCAAAATAAGCATTGAAGGAATCCATCGATCACTACCTGAAAGAGATCCAAAAAGAGAAACTCCTAGGAACATTGTGGCCAAATTCCAGAATTCCCAGGTCAAGGAGAAAATATTGCAAGCAGCTAGAAAAAAACAGTTCCAGTATTGTGGAAATACAATCAGGATAACTCAAGATCTAGCAGCTTCTACATTAAGGGATGGAAGGGCATGGCATAGGATATTCCAGAAGTCAAAGGAACTAGGACTCAAACCAATAATCACCTACCCAGCAAAACTGAGTATGATACTTCAGGGGAAAAATGGTCTTTCAATGAAACAGAGGACTTTCAAGCATTCTTGATGCAAAGACCAGAGCTGAAAAGAAAATTTGACTTTCAAACACAAGAATGAGAAGAAGCACGAAAAAGTAAATAGCAAAGAGAAGTCATAAGGGACTTACTAAAGTTGAACTGTTTACATTCCTACATGGAAAGACAATATTTGTAACTCTTGGAACTTTTCAGTATCTAGGTAGTTGGTGGGATTACACACACACACACACACATGCACACACATGTACACATGTGCATGCACACACATACACACCTGCACGCACACATACATGCATGCATGCACACACATACAGAGATAGAGAGCATAGAGTGAATTAAATAGGATAGGATCATATCTTTAAAAAATTAAGGTAAATGTATAAGAGAAATGTATTGGGAGGAGAAAGTGTGAAATGGAATGCAGCAAATTATCTCTCATAGAGGAGGCAAGCAGGAGATTTTTTAGTGCAGGGAAAAACAGGAGAGCTGAGAGAAAAACATGAAGTTTACTCTCATCACATTTGTCTAAAGGAAGGAATAAAATGCACACTCTTTTTGGTATGAAAACCTATCTTATAATACAAGAAAGTGGGGGAGAAGGAGATAAGCAGAGTGGGGGGGGATGATGGAAGGGAGGGCAATGGAAGGAGGGAACAATTTGAAGTCAACACTCTTGGGGAGGGACAGGATCAAAAGACAGAATAGAAACAATGAGGGGCAGGATAGGATGGAGGGAAATATAGTTAGTCACAACATGACTATTATTGAAGTCATTTGCAAAACTACACAAATATGGCCTATATTGAATTGCCTGTCTTCCCAAAGGGAATGGGTGGGGAGGGACGGATGGGGAAAAGTTGGAACTCAAAGTTTTAGGAACAACTGTTGAGTGTTGTTCTTGCTACTAGGAAATAAGAAATACAGGTAATGGGGAATAGAAAGTTATTTGGCCCTACAGGACAAAATAGAAGATGGGGCCAAGGGAAGGGAGGGATGATAGATGAGAGGGCAGATTGGTGATAATGGAAATTAGAATGCTTGGTGTATGGGGGTGGGGGGAGGGGACAAATGGGGAGAAAATTTGGAACCCAAAATTTTGTGGAAATGAATGTAAAAAAAAAGTTAAATAAATAAATTTTAAAAAATGGGGATCATGGTGATAGCACCTACCTCACAAAGTCATTGTGAGGATCAAATGGGATATCAGGTAATGTAATTTCCAAACTGTAATGTACAGATAATAGCTATTATAGGATGGTAAATTTCTTTGCCAGATGCAGTGGCAGTGCTAGGTACAGAGAGACTCTCCTATCATTCATCATACTTTGTACACCATCTTGAAAAATCCAGCACATGTACTCATCTCTGATTTATCAGTCACTGATGGTTTGACATCCATTCTTGAGGAGGTCTCTGTTTGAATTTCCTGAGAATCTATTCTTGGTTCTCTGTTTTTTGGACTTTTTGATCAATGACTTGGATCAAGGCATAGATGGTATTTCTATCAATCATCTTTTATATATTCATGAAGTTGAGGTGGAGTTAGGTTGGGAATGGAGGAATCTGCAGTACTTTTCCCACCATAGACTTATGGATAATGTAGGATGAAGAAGTAGAAGACACTAGGCAAATTTTTAGGCACAGATCCAGTACAATGACATTTATGTTAGCACTATAATGCTCTCAGCTGTGTCCCTTTACTGAATCAGAAACAGATTCCAAAGTGTAACGGAGCTCTTAGCTCCTGGGTTCACATATCAGCACTGGTAAAAAGGCCTTCTGCCCTGAGCATGAGATGTACCTCTTCAGATATGGAGGGTGCTCCCCAGACTGTGGGTGTTGGCAAGATAGAGTGATGTCACTGATATATCTGATCAGGAAGAAAATGTTAGCTTCACAACTTCTATTTCCTGAAGACTAGAGATTTGAGCTGGTGAGATGGTTCCTTCCTGCCATGACGTTTCCATGAGCATCAGATTCTTCTACTGGATGGTTATTAGCCTAATGGGAGTGGGTGCGTCTCAAGCTATGGGAAATCCTTATCCTGAACTTGTCTTTAAGTTACTTCTAACTGGATTCTATCTCAGGGACTTTGTCTCTTCCCACAGGCATTACAACTACAAGAGTCACCCAGATCCCCAGAAATGTGGTCAAAGAGAAAGGACAGACTATGACACTGAAATGTGATCCCATATCTTCACACACTGTCTTGTTTTGGTACCGTCAGACACAAGGGCAAGAGCTGGAGTCTCTGTTTTACTTCCAGAACAATGCAGAAATGGATAAGTCAAAGTTGCTGTCAATGGAAAGATACTCAGCTACCTGGCCCAAAGAATCACTCTCCAGCCTGAAAATCAAATTTCTAGAGCCAGGGGACTCAGCCTTGTTCCTCTGTGCCAGCAGTGCATCCACAGTGCTACAGAGTAATCTGAGCTCTATGCACAAATTCTCATACTTTTGGCTCTTTTCCCAGCCTCCCAGTGTTCCCACCAAGGGCCCTCATCTCTTGTCTCCTTACAGAAAGATGTGAGGTTGCAGCTGCAGATGCCTACTTTGAATGAGGGAGCTAATTAACTCTTAAAGTTCCAGGGTATAAAATGTTTGGTGACAATGACTCCTATTCTTGTTAAGGCTCAGAAAGCTCAGGGTATGTGATAACAGCCAGTAATTATTCAACAGTTTGCATTTTGCCAAGTACTTCACATTGACTGTCTCATTTGATACTTACTGCAACCCCAAGGGAAAAAAAAATATTATTATCTTTACCTTCCGGGGAAGACACTGAGTCTGAGAAGTGTTTAAAGAGGGTTAGGCAGCTTAGCAGGCACCTAAGGAAGATTTGAAGCTCAGAGTTTATCGATTTGATGGCCTTTCCCCTGAAGTACCCAATTGTGGTACCCAGAGATCTGAGGGGCTAACAAGTCTGATCTCAAAGTGAAACTGCAAAGGCTTCATTCATTTCCTTTATATTATTCATCAATCTCCTCTGACATTTTCAATACAATTAAAGTTGAAAATTAAATTTTAAAAATCATATCTTAAATGCAAACATTGTGCTGATGTTAGAGGAAAAGTCACAGTCTCTATCCTCAAAAAACCTTTTAATCTAATAATGGAAGGTATGGAGGATAAAAATATGTGCAAGACAGTTTATGATAAATGCAAAGAAAGAGGTTCTCTATTTCCGTTATTTTCTCCTGTAAGAGAGAGACAAGAAATACTCTGTTTATTCATGAGTGTTATTTGGCACTAGATGAAATACATGTAATATATGATAAGATATTTATGCCAATATAATAGTAATTATGATATTAATTTAATGAATTCTTCATTTTCTATCCGTAACAATCAAGTGTGCTCCTCGTGGGGATTTGTTTATTTTAAAAAAACTATTTATAACTAATCATTCCAACACTTTGAATGATTTTCCAAAGAAATTTAGTAGTTGGTTTTAAAGTGGCATTTGGTTTTCCCAGTGGTCCTAATTCATTGTGACTAACAAGCAAAAGTTTTTTAAAAAATTGTTTATTGCCATTAAAATCTGATACATCTCTTATATTCTTATCATTTCCTTAAAGATCTCTAATAGAAAGCTCAAACCAATGAAAATATCTTCAATAGAGCTTTGGTAACTACTTAGACTTTGAAGAGAATCCCACTCTGATTAGGTAGTTCATAACTTAAAAGAAATCACACGATTATGGATTTATAGCTTTGATGGGGTTTCAGTGACCATTTAGTTATCCCCTCCTTTTTCTGGACAAGTAACTAAGGCCCATAGAGATAAAATGACTTGCCTAAGGTCACACAGCTAATAAGGGTCTGTGGTCAAATTTGAACTCAGGAAGCTAAAGTCTTCCTGGTTCTAAGCACCATGCCACCTAGCTGCTCATAAAGCTGTAGTATAGCTTTAGTAAGATATACCCACTTTCTCACACTCCAAATTATTTTGAAAAATCTATAATGACCAGTGAGTGATTGAAACATCACATGACAGTAAAGCTTCAATAGCAATCATTTTCAAGTCTTATAGATTCCTGCTAATTGCATCTTTGGGACCTGGTGCTTACTGTTGTGCCTTGCAAGTAAAGGATATTCAATAAATGCCAAATGAATGAATAAATCTTGAGTGAATTAATGAATTGCCAAAAATTCTTACTACAGTAACCCTCATAGTTACTTCTAACCCATCTATTAATATTTCAAGTATGCCCTCCATGCCATTGACCCATCTTTGAGCCAACCTTTAGTCGTGTATTCCTTTTTCTGTGCCTGACTCCACTTGTCCTGATGCAGACTTTGGCCTTTCCATTTTCCCATTTGAACAGAGCAGCCTGGGCTTACTTCCAGGTACTGATTCCAGCTAGTTCTCCTTTTCTCTTCACCTTGACCTGGAACAGAAATTAGGTTCTGACGATAGTCGGTTTTTTTTTTTTCATCTGCTCAAAATTGTTGCTAAAAACAGCTTGTGAGAGCTTCCCTCAGGGCAAAACTGTAGAAAAGAGAGGTCATTTTAATTATGCCTCCTGTGTGTGTGTGTGTGTGGGTGTGTGTGTGCGTGTGTGTGCCCACAGGCGCACGTCTGAACTACAAGGGATAGTTTGACAGGGACCTTTAAGCGAAATGACATTCCGCTAAATTAGGAGAAGGAAGTCTACATGGTAGAAATAACAATTTCTCTGATGAAGAAAACATCACCAAGGAAGGCCTACCAAACATATATGAAAGGAATTTTTTTAGTTAAGATCTGAGATTTAATTGGTATGGGGAACTGCCAGTGAGAAAACTTTCCTCCTTACCAACGAAGTTTACCACTATTCTACAGTTTATAATCTTAGAAAATTGCTTGGGAGTACTAAATCAGGTGACTTGGCCAGGATCACACAGCCAGTGTATGTCAGAGACTAGACAAACTTGGGTATTTCTGACTTTGAGGTGGCTGCCTATTATGGAAGATTACATTGTAAAATGATATACAATTCTCATTTGTTTGGTATTTACGAAGTGTTTTCCTTACAACAACCTTATGAAGGAGGTAATGTTGATGTCATTACCTTCATTTTGTAGAGGAGGTTATGTTTGGAGATGGTTAATGTCTTGCTTGGGGCCACACAGCTAGTATCAGAGAGGAAATTCACATTCAGGGTTCTGCTCACTCTGAGTCCAGTCCTTTCCATGATTCCTCCTCTTATGCAAGTTCAATTTAGGGATCATTAACAGAGGAGCAATTTACTGCCAGTGAGAAAAAGTTAACATGGAGCAACTCTCTCATCCTGGCAGTGTAATGACAGTTTTGCTGGAGTTAGAGGTTGATGGGCATGATTTTTGAGAGACTGAGAGCAGAGACTGTATTTTTGTCTCCAAAGCATCTAGCTCAATGCCTCAAAGACTGAAGTTTAATAAATACTTGTTGAACTTAACACAATTGAACTGGAGGGCTTCTCAGAAGGAAATGGATTACTGTTATTGTAAACTTCATAATTTTCTTGAATTTTGTGGTTAATTTTTGTTTCAGTTGTGTCAACTTTGTAGGGCCTTTGTGACCCCATTTGTCATAGGTCCTAGAGTGGTTTGCCTTGTCCTTCTCCAGCTCATTTTAAACAAAGAAACTGAAGCATAAAGGGTTAAGTGACTTGCCTAGGGTCACACAACTAGTAAGTGTCTGAGGCTGAATTTGAACTCAGGAAGAAGAATCTTTTGCCTCCGGGAATGGCACTCTATCCATTATACCATCCAGCTGTTGTTTGTCCCTAATGAACAGTTTACCTTCCCTTCAAAACTTAATATACTCCCAGTCTTTATTTGCATTAACTCTAAATTCTAACTATACCATCATGACATGATCAGACTCTAAGTCATCATTCCTGTTGGCATCTGGAAGCAGCCAAACCTGAGGCCAATGGCACAACCCTTAGTTACAATTTTCAATACCAATATAAGGGTTACCTCAAAGTTTAAACACAATAATAATTTCTAGCAACTAGGACATTACACTGTGGTGCAACTAGTCTAGCTTTAGGCTCCAGCTGGGGAAACTGCTGACTGGGGAAAATCATTTTCCCTCCTTTTTCCATCCTTCTCTTTTAATTATGTCAGCTGGCAACAGAGAAACATTTCAAAGCAGGCCAAAAAAATAAAAATCAAACCCATAGCAGTAAAGCACATACTACAGATTTTTTCATAAGCTGTTACCTTCCTAGAAATATGATTAAAAGAAACAATGATTTCAATCAAAGGCAATATTATCCTTTTTTAAAAGCATAAAATATGCATGGTGAAACTAGCATTCTATTTTTAAATGCTCGACTTTATAGACTCTTCCCTGTCCCCGTTCCCTATGTCTCAACTCTGGTTTTCACTTCAGACTTGGTAAGGTAACTTTTTCCCTGTCTAACCTGGTGTCCACAAAACCTCTAGTGTTCTTCATGTTACAACTCTTGGCCAATCTTGATCTTTAGATCCAGAACTCTTTGGCATTCTACCAGAAGGTTATTAAAGGCAAATCTCTTACCTCACCTGACACATTCAGACCAAGGACAGAGAATTCCTGTACTTTTCACAATGGACAGAAGCACATAGAGATACTTCATGTCAACTATTTATACCCTCATTATATAGATGTTTGAAAAAATTCACAACAGGAAAAGGGGTTTTCATTATTCCTTAACAAAGAAATTCCAGCTCTTGAAGATGGCTCTCCTGGAGGACTGCCCCTCTAATTTTGCTTCCCTCCCACTTCTTTCTTTCCTCCAATCCTACCTATTTTCGTTAATCTTGCAGGGAGCATTACAAGTTCTATCTCCCAACTTTCTCATTTCATGATTGAGGGAAGTAGATCCTAGAGAGGTTAAAGAGATAAACCATGGGCTTAGGTTATGGGCTATGGAATCACAGGGTTAGATACATGGAGCTAAAAGACATTTTAGAGTTTATTGAGTTCTGGGATCCATGTAAGGAAAAAACACACCTTTATTTTCACTAACTTCTGTCTGAAATTTAATATTTCCTTCATTATGAATTTTAAAAATTGAATGAATTTGTTTTAATGAATATGAAATTAAAAACTTGAATATGAAGTAAAAAAAAAACTTCTCAGAAATGCTGTATAGGCTTTACTGAATTGGCAAAGGGGTCCATGCCACAAAAAAGCCTAAAAAAGCCTATTCTAGTCTAATAGTCTCATTATAAAAAAAAAAAAAAAGATTTAACAAATAACAAGCATTTAACAAATACCCTCCTATCACAAAAGAGAATACTTTCTTATTCAAAGGAGAAGAGAAAAAAGAGCATTATGTGTAACTGTAGGCCTTTGTATGTAGTTTTTAAATATATATATGTATATAATAAATTTGCTATGCTATTTTCAAAGTTGTCCTGTTCATTTGTATTCCCTTCAGAATTTCCTTCTGTTCTTTTTATTTTTAAAAATAATTCAGTGTTCTTTTTCTTTTTCTTCTTCTTCTCTCTGACAATGTAGTACCAGCTTGCCTTCCTCCAACATCCTCATTTTACACTTGATGAAACTGACGAGTCAGAGAAGTTTGTCCTAGATCACAAAAGTAACAGACAACACAAATCTCAAACTCCTGATTCCCAGGGCAGTAGTCTTTCCCTTGTCTTATGTGGCCTCTCAGTACATCATCTCCTTTTGGTCTCTTCTTATACATGCAGGACCCTGCTTATTTTTTGTCTAGCCCCTCTCACAGTAGTATCCCTCCATTGCTTATCATCTGTATTACTTTGGAAAGCTGGGCGGATCAGTGGACAGAGCACTGGGCCTAGACACATCTTTCAAAGCTCAAATCTAGACTCAGACATTCGCTATTGGGGGAAATCATAAAATTCATTAATATGTGTAAAGTGATAAAACTTAAACTCTGTGAAAGATGGAAGCCCAAACTGGTGACCTGTTTAAAATCATAATTTAGATATATTTTAGCCTCTGAATCAAAACTTAAGGCACTTTGACCTATGAAAGTCATAATAATATTGTGATTGACACATGAACTTACATTTGAGTATAACTATTGAGTTAACTCCTAAGCTTATTACTAAGCAGAAAACCAGAAATATTCACCAATCATCGGTGACAGATTCTCTAGCCCTCCTCCTTTTGTCTGTTTTCTATAATTACTACAGGAATTTTGAGGTTCTTTGTGGGGATCCATTGAACTGTGTGGCTGCTGCCCCAGACTGCAGATTGTCCCTGTTTTGTAAGTATTCATAAACGATTGATTACACTAGTACCTGTAATTGATCGAGAAATATTTGACCTCTTCCTTTGGTATCAAAAGAGCACCCCATGATTATGGGAGAGGTACAAGGTTCTCCAGCCAGGGGAATTCTGGATCTTACATTGTGTTATCCTGGGCAAGTCACTTAACCCTGTTTGGTTTCAGTTTCTTCATCTGTAAAATGAGCTGGAGAAGGAAATAGCAAACCAATCCAGCACCTCTGATAAGAAAATGCCAAATGGAGGTACAAAGAGTCTGATATGACTAAAATGACTGAATAACAATTTTTTTCAGGTCAACCATTTAAATTTAGGTTTTCATTTTCTGATTTGTAAAATGAGGATGGTGGGCTAGAATCAAAGGTGTTAAATTTGGGGTCATCTGACTATCTTTGGCCAGTAAAACTCATCTCTGCTGCCTAAACTAAGTTAGAATGGAACTGGGAAATGTTACAAGAATAAATTTAAAAAATACAACTACAAATCACATGCAATACTGACTAATAAAATAAACATACAAAAGAAAACAAACGCAAAACTGACCAATAAAGATATAATACAACTGTACAATTGACTTCCCTTGTCAACATGAGGCCTGCAGTGATATATTTCTGTTGGAGTTTGACACATCTGGGACTAGTTGACATTTAAGGTCCCACATTGTGTCATTTCAGTCATATTGGATGCTTCATGATCCCATTTGGTGTTTTCTTGGCAAAGATACTAGAGTGGTTGGCCATCTTCTTCTCCAACTCATTTTATGGAGGAGAGAACTAAGGTAAACTGGCTTAAGTGACTTGCCCAGGATCACACAACTCTTAAGTGTCTGAGGCCAGATTTGAACTCAGAAAGAGGAGTTGTCCTGACTCTAGGGTCAGTGCTCTACCCATCGCACCATCTAGCAGCTTTTTTAAGTTCCCTACCAGCTCTCAATCTAAAGCTATGACAGCTGAAGCAAATCTTGTCTTCTCTTGCTTTTATGAGCCCTCATTTCTCCTCTGTTGGTTTTGTACCCCTACCTTCTCTTACTTCAACTACTCTGCTTTTCATTGCCTCTCATTTTCACAGGAGGGCAGTAGTAGCCTGCAAATTATTTTCTTTATAAGTACAATTCAAATCATTACTATGATTTTGGCTGAGATGAGTTTTTCTTAATCACTGACATCACACAATTAGAGATAGGAGCTTCTTATTTGGAATGTAGACTGTAGAAACTAATACAATAATCCTTGGGTTTCATGTTCTTGAGAATCAAGGTAAGCATTAGAACTCTGAGTAAATCTCTAATATGTTGTTTATCTTAGAATATTAGAATACTAGAGCTGAAACACTCATGAGCAGGCATGTGACAAAACCTTTCATTTTGTGAATTAGGAAACCAAGGACTTTAGAGGTGGTGTCCTATCCACTGAGTTAATGCCACAGCAACTAGGACTAAATCTTAGCTCTCCTGATTATTGATCCAAGGGTGGATTTCCCTAGGAAAGACTTTCCTTTGTAACCCATACATAGTCACAATCAACAGTGTAAGTATAATGTGCTCAAGTATGCTCAAGACTGAGCACAGTCTATACTGAAAACAAACCTCCTCCACATGTGTGTATAAGAGAGAAAGAGATAGAGAGAGACAGAAAGATAGAGAGACACAGACAAAGACACACAGATAAGGGGAAATAGCATTTAGCAAGCACCTACTATGTGCCAGGTACTGTATTAAATGCTAAGAATACAAATACAAGCCAGAATAAAACAGTCCAATTGTTTATATTCTAATAAGGGAAGACATTACATAAAAGGGAAGTAGAGAGGGTGGGGAGAAGTCTTAGGGATGGAAGTGCCAGAAGAAGAGGTTCACTACACCAGAGGTGGAGAAATGATTTGGGAGTCCTGGAATGGTAGGAGTTTGAAAAGAGCATTTAACTGTTGCCTAGCAGAATCAGGAACATTGCAGAATTCTACTCTTTTCCATAGATACATGTCCAAGATGGGAAAAGGTGACAATACTTTTCTGAGTCGTTGGATTATAAGCTCCTTGAGGGCAAGGACTATCTTTTGCCACTTTTAGCATTCCCAGTGCTTAGAACACTGCCTGGCACATAGTAGGACCTTAAAAGTGTTTCTTGATAGATTATTGATTGACTGAGTCTATAGTAGCTAACAGATTCTCACAGAACCTGTGACAATGACCTCTTAAAGAATCATACATATGTTGCATATCCCAGAACTGTAGCAGCTCCAGTTACTTTGGGGTCCATGTCTCCTGAATGAGGAACAATCTTTTCTTCTATCTCATAATTTGTAATCTACTTATTTCTAGGGGTTGGTACTGGACTATAGAAGCCAGTGGGTAAGGTAGCTTTACAAACATTGCCCAGTAAAAATTGTAGAAGCTTAAAAGTCTGGTCTAACCTCCTCTAAAATAGGGAGTCAAACCTTTTGTTAAGGGCATTTCCCTTTTGTTCTATGACTCCTATATAGAATCCAGGTTTTTCTAATGTGTAATTGCCTATCTCCTGGAATCAAGTGAGTCCTGGAGACAGATTGGAGATCCCTGTCTAGGACTTACCAAGCCTCTGATCTAAACCTTTCCCTTGCGACTATACTGCCAGCCTGTCCAGGACTCTTATCTCTCCATTTTTTCTTTCTTTTCCCATAGGACCTATGTATGCTGGAATCACCCAGATATTCAGATACTTGACCATAAGAACAGGAAAGAAACTAACCCTTGGGATGTAAACAGAATATGAAGCCTGATTTTATGTCTTGGTACAGAGAGGACCCAGGTTTGGGGCTGAGGCTGATTCATTGATACTAACCTCATTGCTCCAGGTGATATTCCAAAAGGCCATGTAATATCCCAGTCACAGATGGAGCAGTTTCCTCTGATCCTGGAATTACTAGCACCAGTCATGCATCTATATGTCACTGTGTATCAGAAAAGACACAGTCCTACATTGTCACCAGCACAAACCTCAGCATGGCATATGGGATGGAAGAGGGGGGAAGGGCAGATTTGTTTTAGTCCCAGGGCTAGATAGAGGGGAAATCTGGAACCCCAACGCTAAAAAAGTCAAGTCTCTAGAGAGTCTAGAGAGTTCACTGTCCCTTAAGAAAATTAATGAGGTAGCCCAGCTCAAAGACCATTTCCTCCTTGAAGGTTCCTTTTACAGTCTTGGCTGATCTCCATTACATCTGCTAATCAATCAATTTAGTGATCAAACTATGTAATCAAGCAATCAGTCATTGTGTTAAGCTCTGGGGATATAAAAAGAGGCAAAAGACAGTCCCTGTCCTCAACAATCTTACAGTCCAATGGGGAAGACAACAAATAAATATGTACAGAGAAAGCCACATATTGGATAAATAGGAAATAATTAACAGAGGGAAGGCACTAAAATAAGAAATATAAAATAAGGAAAAAAAAGAAGAAGGCTTCCAGTAGAAGGCAGGATTTTGTTGTGGTTTGTTTTCAAAGAAGACCAATGACATGTACATGTCATAACTTGCACATGAATTGGATATAAGGGAGGCAGAGTTGTACAAAGTCCTCAGCCTCATTCTTTCTCCCAGAGTCACTGAAGTGTTTTGGACACCGAAGAGAGGAATTTATATTTGATCCTGGAGGTAACAGGGAACCAATGGAGTTTATTTAATGAGGGAAGTAGGGGGAAGAGCATAGTTAGACCTAAGTCTTGGGCAGATCAATTTGACAGCTGAGTAGAAGAAAGACTACAGTGGGGAGAGACTTTAAGCTGAGAAATAAATTGGCAGGCTACTGAAATATTCCAGGTGTAATGGAATAAGGGACCTGTATCAAAGTAGTGGCATCTATCAGTGGTAAGAAGGGGGCATATGCAAGAGATGCTGTGAAGGTAAAATCAACAGGCCTTGCCAACAGAGTGGATGTAGTAGAGTAAGGTGTTAAGCATGACATCTAGGTTGTAAGCTGGGGTGACTAAGAGGATATAGGAGCCTTCTTTAGCAATAGGAAAGTTAAGAAAAGGAGAAGGTTTGAGGGTAAATAATGACAGCCACATCTATTACCTAGTGGCATCATTACATTCCAAATATAGGCATAAGTATAATTGCAGATAAAACACTGCACAAGCAAATCAAGATAATGGATAGGTAGAACAAGAAAACATTTTCATGTAATTCCACTCACCTTTCATACTAGTGATATCTCTGTCAACTGTGGACTCTACAAGAATTGTTTTGAGGTCTGCTCAGATCATGAATAGTGTCAGTATCTTTCCCTGGAAAATGTTAATAGTGGAATGCATGGGACAAGGTCAAAGACTTACTCATCGAGGTTCTAGATGGTATAACTTTGTCCCTTGTGTTTTCTCTCATTCCCCAAGCAAAAGACTTCAATTCTCAGCTAAAGGGCCATAGATACAGGAAGATTGTATCAGGAGACACAGACACAGAATTAGTATAGGTCATAAAAATGATGATATTTTGACAAAAATGTGAAATGATTCTAATACTTGAGATCCGGGTTTTTAATTGGGGTAACGTGACTCAGTAAGGTGTGTGTGCGTGCGCGCGCGTGCATGTGTGTGTGTAAATATGGTGTTAGATGAATATGTAAACTGTAGTCATGCCAAAGACCGTGTTTGGGAATGAAATGTTCTTCATACCCCACTGAGAGGGTGCTGTGACCTTTTCATATTATGGTTTGGTGGGTGAGCGGGAGAGTGAAACTGATGAGATTACAGATAAACAATACATAGTGGAAAAAAGGAGAGCCACAGAGTTTTAGTTCTGCCAGCTCAAAAGAACCGTTGCTTCTGGGAGGACCAGAGCTGGGAAATACCCTTTTCCTGACCTTCTCCTGTCATGAAAATCAGTTTCCTCTATTGCATGACCATTTGTCTCCTAAAAGCAAGTAAGTCCAGGTAGGAAATTCCCATCCGGGCCTACTCAGGCTCTGGCACCAAACTTTCCATGCTCCCTCCAAGGCACTGTCTACTGGTTTTACCCAGAACCCAAGATTCCTGGTCACAGAGACAGGACAGGAAGTTATGGTGAGGTGACCCAATTCCAGGGTAATATTCCTCCTCTTTGGGGATCTAAGAGTTCTCGAGTATGTAGCCTCTGGTTCAGGTATATTTAGAGAGAGGAGAGCTAAGATGGAAATTTATTTATCCATCCCCAAGTTAATACTGAAGAAAAGAGGACCTGGTTTTTGAGCTGATGGGCTGCTATTCACTCTCCCGCATCCTTCATACACACACACACACACACACACACACACACACACAAACACCCTTCCTACTTCACCAACTGAAATTAGCAGAGATTTGTGCTTGAAGAGGAGGTTGACATCTAGTACTGGCAAAATTCAAGACAGGAATTTCAGTTTGTATTTCATTTTTTATTACCAAAAAGAAAGAGAAAAGGGAAAAGTTTTCAATCTCTTCACAGTGGTAGAAACAGGCACAGTAACTGGGGGAATAAGGACACAAAGTTAGTAAGCAGAAGAACTGAGAATAAGGTCCCAGATTTCTGACAAATCCACTGCTCTAAGGAGAAGATCAGTTTGATTGGATGACCTCACTCCCCAGTGAAATTAGTGAGATAAGGTTGGACCATGTTGTGTAGGATTTTAGAAACTAAACAGAGTTTATATTTTATTCTAGAGGCAGTAGGAAACCAATGGGATTCCTGAGCAGGAAAATTATATATGCGTGAGCAAAATTCCTCTGGCAGCTGAGTGAAGAATGGAGCAGACTAATGATATACTTGAATCAAGGAGACCAATTGGGAATCTGTTGCAGTAATCTAAGTCAGAGATAATCAGGATAATGTACAAAAACCTTAGGAGTATTGGGAGATCCAAATATACAAGCAATGTATTACTAATGTATCTAACGTATCTATCTTGGTATGACTCAAGGATATCTGGGAAACCAACTTCCTCCCAACAGGAACGAACACCTTTACACCACAAAATTCCTTCTTTACTCATGTATCTTTTATCTAATAGATTAGAGTGTTACAAAGAGGGAAAAAAGAACAATTTCATAAAAATAAACCTACTGCAGTTTTCTCTATGCAATTAATGAACTTTGCATATAAAACTGAAGTATCTAATTAACTAAAAGACTTGTTCTTAATGTAGGAAAGGATACAGAATGAAATGAACAGAATTAGGAGTCCAATTTATCCAGTAACAACGACACTGTAAAGATAATGTCTGTCGCATATAGACACAGTAATTGTTTGATGACTGGCAGACAACTTGGAAAGATAGGTAAATTTTGAATCAATGCAATGAGTGACCATGATTCCAGAGAACCCAAGATAAAGCATGCTAACTAGTGATTTCCTAAGAGAGGTGTAATCAAATCATGATACAGAATGAGACATGTTATTGGTCAATAGGGGAATTTATTTTGCTTGATTATTCATATTTATTAAAAGGATTTTTTATTTTTTTTTCAATTGGGGCAGGTGCGAGTGAGAGAAAATAAAAACTTGTTAATTAAAAAAAAAGTAAAATAAAATGCATACTTAAAAATAGAGAAATAAGCCATAGAAGTTCTAGGCTGAGAGGTTAGTAGCTCCGAGACAAATAAAAACATTTGAGAACTGGATCAGCATTCCTCAATGACCAGAAAACAGAAGGTCCAATGGGAAAAATGCAATGATATCGTCAGAAGACACCAATGGAGCTGAAACAGTGCAAGTGTTAATAATTGCTTCTCTGTGCCTCTTTCCTGACTACATGAAATCCTCAAATATATGCCCCTCCATAGATGGCTCCTAGCCACATGTATCCCATGGATATATGTCTCTTCACATGTGTTTCTTTGGTATATCCACTCTTTCCACTGATAATGTGTGCATTTATATGGAAGCTGACACCAGGTAGACCTGAGATCTATTGCTACTTTTATAATTCTGATTTCATTAGATGTCTTTACTTTTACTAATACTGTGCTCTTGTTGACTAGTAAAAGTACAAAGATCAGGAGTGTCTCATGATCTTTGTACTTTTTTAGTGATTCCATAGGTACATAGAGTACCATGAATCTTGAGTAGAGAACAGGTAACTGGAGGGACCTACATGTGAGTGGGGAGGGCTGAGTGCTCTAGGTACTTAATTAGTAGAAACATCATCTTCTGTTCTTCTAGAATCATAGAATAGGGTTTGTTAGTTTGCCACCTGGTGGTAGAAACTAAAGATAATGAAAACTTAAGGAAAAAGTTTTCTTCTGACTGTTCTTAGCAATGCAATTTGGCTCCTCTGCTTCCCTGCTACAGTGTGCAAATGTTTCACAAAGTGGCCCTGGATCTTTGAGAGTCCTTGGGGACAGACAAATTTCACTCAGCTTAGAAAATGATGCAACAGCTCCACCCCCAGACTCTATTTCCTCAAACTTTAACAGGGTGAAAGATCAGGTAAGAGAAATGTCCCATTCTTTTCCCAGTTACACAATGGGCATCATCCTTCTCTGCTCTGTGGTTATTTTTCTCCTGGAATTAGGTGAGTCCTGGGCACAGATGGGAAATAGCTTTATTGGGATCGCCATATTCCCTTGTAGATATGTCAGCTTCTTACCCAAGTTTCATCTCCTGTCTTTTGTCTCTTTTCTTTCCAGATTCCATGCAGGCTAAAATCACTCAGATCCCAAGGCATCTAATCATAGGAAAGGGAGAGACAGTGAAAATACAATGTAATCAAGACACTCAGCAACCTCAAATGTTTTGGTATCAACAAACCCCAGAGAAGGAGGGTCTAGTGCTTGTTAGATATTCTCTGGGGGAAAATGATGAACAGAAGGGAGATGACTCTCAAGGATTTGAAGTGGAGAGACCAGAGATCAAAATTTTTATTCTCAGCAAACGATCTGCAAAACCTAGGGACTCTGGAATGTATTTCTGCAGTGCTAGCCACAGTGGTGAAAGGGCACCTCTTTTCTATGCACAAACCTCCTTCCTTCCACCCTAGCACAGGAAATAGGAGTTGATGGGGAGGGAAGGGTTGTCCAGGCAACTGTTATCAAAAGAAAAGCAGTCCAAAAGAGAAAACAAAAAAAGTTTCGTGTAACACAATGTCCAAAAGTCACACAAATACATTAAATATTTGAGTTGATAGTGGAATAAAGTCCTCATCCTACAATGGTAGGTCCTTCACATAAGTTAAGTGTTCTCAAGTGTTAGTTGATCCACTGTACCATGCTATGTGTAAGCCTACAGGCCTAGATGAACTTAACTTTCTCCCCTTCTGTTGAGTTTCTGGGATAATTTGGTAGCCACTTCACAGTTTCTATGATTAGGCTGAGCTCTTGGCATTTGGAGGTACTGCTTGTGGATGGGAATCAAGGTGCTAGGAAGATTTGGAATGGGGGCTGTTGGATTTTGATGACCAGAATTAGAGGGACCGATGATTTCCTCACTTTCCCTCCTCTCTTCCCCTCCCTTCTCCTCTCTTCTGGTGTTCTGCTCTGAGGAAGGTAAACTCCACGGACAAAAAACTGTCTTTTTTCCTGTGGGTTAACTGGCTGCATTTCTTGTTCAAAGATCAAGCCTTAACCCCAATTCACTCTGGAGCTCATAGACTGGACAACAAGTCCCCACCCACCCAGCACAGAGTGGAAGTAATAAATAAATAGCAATTGTTTCTCTTTTATCCAGGAACCCTAAATAGTCTTTCCCTCCCAGTTTGAATTTTTTTTCTTAAAGGGGCCATTTCTTGAGTAACTTAAAGAAGCCTATTCATTGAATGGGTGTATTGCATTCAAAGTAAGTTGTTCTAAGACCTAAGTCTGAAAGGGCCAGGATCTCACATTGCATCCTGGGCCATCTCCAGTCATCCTGATGAGTATCAGGCCACTGGACCCAGATGGCTCAGGAGAAGAAAGTGAGGTTGGTGACCCTGCACAGCCCTCCCTCACTCAAATCAGTCAAGTGTAAGTCATGTCATCATGTTGATGTCATGATCCTCTTCGAGAATGAAGGACAAACACAAGAGAGACCTCACAGAAAATAGACTTTACCCATTTCAGAAAGTGATGTGATTTTGCTCCACCCCCAGACTCTGTCTACTAATTTTTTAGCAGGGTGAAAAATTGGTCAAGAGAGATGTCCTGTTCTTTCCCTAATTATGCCATGGGTACCAACTTTCTCTACCATGTGGTTATTTTTCTCCTAGAAGTAGGTGAGTCCTGGACACTAATAGGAAATACCTTTACCAAGATTGCTATATTCTGTCTTTTGTCTCTTTTCTTTCCAGATTCCATGCACAATAAAAGTCACTCAGATTCCAAGGCATCTAATCATAAGGAAGGGAGACAGTGAAAATGCAATGTGACCAAGACACTAGGGAACCTCTAATGTTTTGGTATCAATAAACCCCAGAGAAAGGGGAGTCTAATGCTTGTTCTTTACTCCACAGGAAATGAGGATATACAGGATGGGGATGACTCTCAAGGACTTGAAGCCAACAGACCAGATATCAAAATTTTTATTCTCAGGAAATGATATGCAGAACCCAGAGATGCTGGGATGTATTTCCCCTGTACCAGTCACAGTGATGAAAGGGTCCTTCATTTCTTTTTTAAAATTTATTTATTTAAAAATATATAATTTATTTATTTTTCCATTTTCAGCATTCACTTCCAAGAATTTGAATTCAAAATTTTCTCCCCATCTCTCCCCACTCTCCACCCCAGGACAGTAGGCACCCCATCCACCCCTTCCTCCAGTCTGTCCTCCCTTCTATTACCTCCCCTTCTTCCTTCCACTTTCCCTCTATTTTCCTGTAGGACAAAATAGATTTCTACACCCAATTGCCTGTATATCTTATTTTTCAGTTGCATGCTAAAATAATTTTTAACATTCTTTATTAAAACTTTGATTTCCTTATTCTCTCCTTTCCTCTCTCCCCACCCACCCTCATTGAGAAAACAAGCAATTCAATATGAGTCAAACGTGTGACAATGCAAAATGCTTCCATAATAATTATGTTGCAAAGGACTAACCACATTTCCCTCTGTCCTATCCTGCCCCATTTTTATTCCATTCTCTCCCTTGACCTGTCCTCCCACAATAGTGTTTTCTTCTGATTATCCCTTTCCCCAATTTGCTGCTCCTTCTATTAACTTCCCTCTCCTATGCCCTTCCCCTTTGCCTTCCTGCAGGCTAAAATAGATTTCTATATCCAATTGAGTGAATAGAAAATTTGACTTTCAAACAAAAGCCAAATTCCATGAGAGCAAGGCTCACTTATTTTCTTTCATCTCCTCCCTCCTCTCCTCCATTGTAAAAGCTCTTTCCTGTCTCTTTTATGTGAGATGATCTGCCACATTCTACTTCTCACTTTTCCTTACTCCTGGTACATTCCATTCAATAGAAAATTTTAGTTTTTAGGTGTTCACCCTTCATACACACACACACACACACACACACACACACACACAGATGCCCATGTACACATACAAACCTATATATATATATATATATATATATATATATATATATGTACATACATACATACCTACATATATCTATATCTCTATTCCCTCTAACTACCCTAATACTGAGAAAGATTTCATGAGTTACAAATAACATCTCTCCAAGTAGGAATATAAACAGTTCAACTTTCATGAATTCCTTAAGGCTTCTCTTTCCTTTTTACTTTTTCATGTTTCTCTTGATTCTTGTATTTTGAGAATCAAATTTTCTATTCAGTTTTGGTCTTTTCAACAAGAATGCTTGGAAATTCTCTATTTCATTGAAATTCCATTTTTCTCCCCAAGTATTATACTCAGTTTTCCTGGGTAGGTGACTCTTGGTTTTAATCCTATCTCCTTTGACTTCTGAAATATCAAATTCCAAGCCCTTTGATCCCTTAGTGTAGAAGTTGCTAAATCCTGTGTTATCCTGATAGTATTTTCACAATACTTGAATAGTTTCTGGCTGCTTGTAATATTTTCTCCTTGACCTGGGAGCTCTGGAATTTGGATACAATATTCCTAGGAGCTTTCCTTTTGGGATCTATTTCAAGAGGTGATCAGTGAATTCTTTCCATTTGTATTTTACCCTTTGGTCCTAGAATATCGGGGAAGTTTTCCTGGATAATTTTTTGGAAGATGATGTTTAGACTCTTTTGTTTTTGATCATGGTTTTCAGGTAGACCAATAGTTTTTAAATTATCTCTCCTGGATCTATTTTCCAGGTCACTGGTTTTTCCAATGTGATATTTCATATTTTTTCATTCTTTTGGTTTTGTTTTATAATTTCTTAGTTTCTCATAAATCAGTTAGCTTCCATCTGCTCCATTCTAATTTTTTTTTACTTTAGTATTTCCATATTTTATTTTTTCTACTATATTTATTCTTAGTTTTCAACATTCAATTTCACAAGATTTTGAGTTCCAAATTTTCTCCCCATTTCTCCCCTTTCCCCACCCCAAGACACTTTGCCTTCTGATTACTCCTTTGCCCAATCTTCCCTCTCTTCTATCCAACCCCTCCCTTTCCTTATTCCCATCTTCTCTCTTTTCTTGTAGAGCAAGATAGATTTCTATACCCCATTATCTGTATTTCTTATTTATCAGTTGCATGTAAAAACAATTCTCAACATTTGTTGCTAAAACTTTGAGTTCCAACTTCTCTCCCTTCTTCCTTCCCCACCCATCCTCACTAAGAAGGCAAGCAATTCAACATAGGCTATATATGTGTAGTTTTGCAAAAGACTTCCATAGTAGTCATGTTGTGTAGGATTACCTATATTTCCTTCCATCCTATCCTGCCCCCTATTCATTTTATTCTCTCTTTTGTCCTTGTCCATCCCCAAGAGTGTTTACTTCTAATTATTCCCTCATCCAATTTACCCTCCCTTCTATCATCTCCCCCCCATACCACTTATTCCCTTCTCTCCTTCTTTCATGTAGTATAAAATAGATTTTCATACCAAATTTAGTGTGCATATTATTTCCTACTTAAGTCAAATGTGATGACAGTAAGCTTTACTTTTTCCCTCTCACCTCCCCTTTTCCCCCTCCATTGAAAAAGCTTTTTCTTGCCTCTTTTATGAGAGGTAATTAGACCCATTCCATTTCTCCCTTTCTCATCCCAATATATTCCTGTCTCATCCCTTAATTTTTTTTTTTTTTTTAGGTATCATCTCTTCCTATTCAACTCATGCTGTGGTCTCTGTATATGTGTGTGTGGGGGGTGGGGGGGTGGGTGTGTGGGTGGGTGTGTGTATAATCCATTCAACTACCCAAATGCTGAGAAAAGTTTCAAGAGTTACAAATATGATCTTTCCCTGTAGGAATATAAACAGTTCAAAATTAGTAAGTTCCTCATGATTTCTCTTTCTTGGTTACCTTTTCATGCTTCTCTTGATTTTTTGGTTTGAAAGTCAAATTTTCTATTCAGCTCTGGTCTTTTCATCAAGATGCTTGAAAGTCCTCTATTTCATTGAATGACCATTTTTTCACCCTGAAGTATTACACTCAGTTTTGGTGAGTAGATGATTCTTGGTTTTAATCTTAGTTCCTTTGACTTCTAGAATATCATATTTCAAGTTCTTCGATCCCTTAATGTAGAAGCCACTGGATCTTTTGTTATCCTGGTTGTATTTCCACAGCACTCGAATTGTTTCTTTCTAGCTGCTTGTAATATTTTCTCCTTGACCTGGGAACTCTGCAATTTGACTACAACATTCCTAGGAGTTTTCTTTTCAGATTGCTTTCAGGAGGTCATTGGTGGATTCCTTCAATATTAGTTTTGCCCTCTGGTTCTAGAATATCAGGGCAGTTTTCCTTGATAATTTCATGAAAGATGATGTCTGGCCTCTTTTTATGATTATGGCTTTCAAGTAGTCCCATAATTTTTAAATTGTCTCTCCTGGATCTATTTTCCAGGTCAGTTGTTTTTCCCATGAGATATTTCACATTGTCTTCTATTTTTTCATTCTTTTGGTTTTATTTTTTAATTTCTTGATTTCTAATAAAGTCATCAGCTTCCATCTGCTCCATTCTAATTTTTAAAGAACTATTTTTTTCAGTGAGATTTTGAACCTCCTTTTCCATTTAGCTACTTCTGCTTTTTGAAGCATTCTTCTCCTCATTGACTTTTTGGATCTCTTTTGCCATTTGGATTAATCTATTTTTAAAAGCGTTATTTTCTTTTGCATTTTTTTGGTCTCCTTTAGCAAGCTGTTGACTTGTTTTTCATGATTTTCTTGTATCACTCTCATTTCTCTTCCCAATTTTTTCTCCACCTCTCTGTCTTGATTTTCAAAATCTTTTTTGGGCTCTTCCATGGCTTGAGATTGTTGCATATTTAATTTGAAAATTTTAGATGCAGAAGCCTTGACTTGTATATCTTCTTCTGATGGTATGCATTGTTCTTCCTCATCTGAAGGGATGGAAGAAAATACCTATTCACCAAAAAGTAACCGTTTGTGAAGCTTTTTCCCCCTTTATTGGGCATTTTCCCATTCAGCTTCTTGACTTTTTAGTCCTTTGTCAAGAGGAAGGTATACTGTAAGTGCCTTTAAGTTCTCAGTTACTTCAAGGTGGCACAGTGAAGGGAGAGGGGTTTACTTCTCTCTTGGTCTGTGTTCTGGTCTGGGAACAACCACAAGCTTTTCTGCTCAGGATCTGTGGGTAGTATTCCCCCTCTAGAGCTTCCACCAGCTCCAGCACCTGCTCCACCACACCAGTGCTCCTTCTCACCCCAGGACTACCACTCAGGACTGAGATTCAGACTAGCTGCTTGATTTTCCTAAGGTCTTTAGGCTAAGGGCTTGAAAGTTAGACATTGCTACTGCCTGGGGTCACCTGGGTGCGGGGCTAGGGTAGGACCCTGTTCCCTTCTCACCCAGGTGAAAGAACTTTCTTACTGACCTTTGAAGCTGTTTTTAGTGTTTGTGGGGATCTGGGAACCACAGCTGCTGTCCGGGATTCAGCACCCCAGCCTGCTCCAGTCCTGTCCCTGCTATGCTGCATGGCCAAGACTGTGCTGCACTCTGCTCTAAGCCTGATACAATAAAACTTTTCTGTCAGCCTTCCAGGCTCTCTTAGGCTGGGAATTTCTGTCACTCTGTCTTTTTGGACTTCTGCTGCTCTAGAATTTGTTTAGAGTCCTTTTTTACAGGTATTTTATAGGCTGTGGGGAGAGAGCTTCTTTTATTCTACTCCCCTCTCAATTCTAATTTTTAAAGAACTGTTTTATTCAGTGAGCTTTTGAATTTCCTTTTCCATTTGACTAATTCTGTTTTTTAAAGCATTCTTCTCCTCATTAGCTTTTTCAACCTCTTTTGCCATTTGGGTCAGTCTATTTTTAAAGGTATTCTTTTCTTCTGAAAGTTTTTGGGTCTCCTTTTGCAAGCTGTTGACTCTCTTTTTATGATTTTCTTGGATTGCTCTCATTTCTTGTCCCAATTTTTCCTCTACCTCTCTTACTTGATTTTCAAAATCCTTTTTGAGCTCTTCCATGTCCTAAGACCATTGCATATATTTTTTGGAGGTTTTGGATGTACAAGCTTTGACTTTTATGTCTTCCTCTGATGGCATGCTTTGTTCTTCCTCATCAGAAAGAATGGAAGAAAATACTTTTTCACTAAGAAAGTAACCTTCTATAATCTTTTTCTTTCCCCCTTTTGGGGCATTTTTACAGCCCATTACTTCACTTTTGAGTCCTTTGTCAAGTGGAGGGTATATTACCCTAGGTTTCAGAGATTTGTGCAGCTGTTCTCTGAGATATCTCTAAGGGACCTGTAAGTTCTCAGTTCTTCCAAGGTGGCACAACCAAGGGAGAGGAGTACCTGGCCTGTGTTCTGGTCTGTGAGCAATGAAAAGCATTCTTTTCTGTCCTGGAAGTGTGAGTAGGATTCCCTTTCCAAAGTAGCCACCAGCTCTGCCATGCCAGTGCTCCTTCTCAACCCAGGACCACCACTCAAGACTGAGATGAAGATCAACTGATCAGTTCCCCCAGGGTCTCTAGGTGGAGGGCTCCAAAAGTGTAAACTGCTGCTGCAGTGACTGCTGCTGCCCTGGGACTGGGACTGGGGCTGGACTTTTCTCCCCTCTCACCCAGGTGAAAGAGCTTTCTTATGGACCTTTGAAGCTGTCTTTGGCATCTGTGTGTTGAGAAATTTGGGAACTGTGGCTGCTATCTGTGATTCCACGACCAGGAGTCTGTTACAGTCCTGTGCATGGTGTGTCATGTGGCCAAAACTGGGTTGCTCTCCACTCAGCCCAGTGAGATAGACCTTTCCTATTAGTATTACAGGCTTTCTTGGGCTGGAAATTTGTTTCACTCTGTTATTTTGTGGCTTCTGCTTCTCTAAAATTTGTTTAAAGTCATTTTTTACAGGTATATTATGGGCTATGGTGGGGGTGCTAGAGGATATCCATCACTCTACTCTCAGGGCACTTCGTTTCTATGGACAAACCTCCTTTCCTCCTCACAAGTATAGGCAGTTCGAGTTGGTGGGGAGGGAAGGGAGTGTAGGGAACTGTCATTCAAAGAAAAGCAGCCCAAAAGAGAAGCAAAAGATGTCTTATATAACACAACCTCCAAAAGTCAGACAAGTAAACTCAATGCTAGAATTGGTAGAGGAATAAAGTTCACAATCTATGGTGGTAGAACTTTCTCATCAGTTAAGTTTCTGATATGTTAGTTGATCCACTGTGTCATGCTATGTGCAAGTCTATAGGCCTGAATGGGCTTCCCTTTTTCACCTTTTTATTGAATTTCAGCGATATTCCTTGAAACTACCACACATCTAGTTTCTATGATTGGGCTGAACCCTTGACGTTCGGAGGTGCTGCTTGAGAATGGGTTTCAAGGTGTTTGAATGGGGACTGTTGTATTTTGATGACCAGAACCACAGGGTCCAATGCTTTATTAAATTCCCAGCCAAGATTGCTGCCAGTGCTGCCCTGAATCTTTAGTCACCCTGAGAATGAACCAATGCAATAGAGAGGAGGCAGGGAGTGAGAGTAATCAAAACTCTCACCAGCTGTGAGATGGAAAGGAAGGCACTTCTGTCCCATAGTGCTTGCCTTTGCTTTCTCTTAGTATGGCTCCTAAACCTGGGAAGAGTCCCACATCTCCAATTCCTACATTAATCCTTTCTATATCTGGAGGAAATACAAGCTATACCCCAGAAGTTCACAGGTCTTGTTTGGAGGGCAGGACGACTTGGGGAAAGATGATGGCAAGCAGAGAGTTCTTTATAGAAGCTTTTAGTATTTTTCCTTTCATTCTTTCTCTCTTTGGTAAACTACATGATCCTTGTATCTATGCCCAATGCATGAACATGTTAGCTCATTAGACTGAGAGAGGAGATCCTGGTTACAGGTTTGAGTGGAGAGTTAGGTGAAGTAGAGCTGTAGATTTCTTGCTGACAATATTTCATTATCATCTTTTATTGTAAATGCCAGACCCAGTCAAGGCTGTCAGGGCTTGGAAAGGGGTGGGAGAGAATGGGGAAGAAAAGACTCAGAATTTTCTGGTTGAGAACTTCCTAACATCCAGTGAACTTACTGAAAACTTGGATGAGATTTTACCAAGCCTATACTACATTAGAACTAAGGTACCTACAGTCCTGTTGACTCTTGTTCACCCACATCTGATGAAAAAGTCATATATATATATATATATATATATATATATAGTCTACTAATTAAAATGTCAACACATTGCTTTTCTGCTGGTTAAAGGAAAATAGCATAAGAACTAATTGGCCTTGATTCTATTGCTCCAATGCCCTCATCAAATATCTCATAACAGCAATGATAATAACCAGAAATTATAGAGTACTTATAGTTTGCAAAATGCTTTACAAATAATTTCTCATTTGACGCTCATAACAACTCTGGACAGCAGGTGGTTTATTATTGTCCATTTTGTAGATGAGGAAACTGAGGAAGACAGAAGCTAAATGTCTTTCTCAGGGTCATGCCACTAATAAATGACTTAAACCTGTCACTGAGTTAGGGGGATGCCTGCCTGAAGCATGTGAAGGCTTTCTCTGTAAGAATGTATGGAAGAGTTTGTTCTAATGGCCCTGAAGAAGGTTGAAGCAGGCTCTACAGAGCTCATGGAGTTTGATCAGATGTCAAAGATGCCAAGGTCATCCACTGCCTCCTAGGCCACTGCCAGTGAAAATGACTTTTTCTTCCCATTGGACCCCTGATAGGTCTGGAAGAGAGAATGAGACTGATGACTTTGTGCAACTCTGGTCATTTAAATCCAATTCACATGCAATTTAAGACATTTGTGTCTGGTTCATTTTTGAGAACAAAATGAGCAACTCTTTTTAAAATAGTAGTATGCTTCTAAGGTTGTCCCTCCCACTGAACCCCTCCTCCACCCTTGGTAGAAACAGGAATTTGGATTTAATGATATCTAAATTTTCTTCCCACAGTATGATGCATAATCTCCCTTAGAGTTTGAAAGGAGATAGTGGAAGTGTTTGATGAGTTAAAATGCTTTATGACTGTATTCTCATCTTCTGACAAAAATTCCTTTTGCTCATTCCCTTCCCTTGGGTAAAATGCTCCTTCTTTCAAGTTTGGCTTCACTGTTTTCTTCTCCATTCCCATTCCACATTCTTTTCACTGAAAATTGTTAATATGGCCCGGAATCTATCTCTTCATAGCTTGTCATCTCAAGAGAGGGCAGTAGCACATGTGATTGGGATTTTTTCCCCCTTTCCATCTTCATTGATAAACCTTTAAGTTTCAAAGAATCATTTTTAAGTAATTGAATCAGACAAGATCATTGACATTGTGCAGCAAAAGACAACCAAAAATTCTTTCCTCCCAATGCACAAGTTAAGAGTCAACTGTCTTTCTCAATCCAGTAGTTTGCAATAAATGGCAAAACTGGAAATCATTGTAAAAGAATCGTGCTCTCATGTTACATTAATCAACCAAGGATGTGACAGGGCTCAAGACAAATTTAAAAAGACAAGTCAGAATCTACTAGAAATTCATGGAAAAACTGACATCCTGGATATTCCAGCAGGTCTCAGGCTTTGGGTCTGTCAATTGCTAACAGTCAGAAAACTCCAAGAACACAGAGTTTTTTTTCCCTTTATTTAAATTTTAACTTAGTCAACATGTAATATCTCAGTTTAGAAAACACGTGTTTCATACATGAATAGAATGTTTGAAATAGGAGAGACCTCAGCCATCATATTAAGATGTCTCAAAGTGTAATGGGCATTGTTTTTAGAGAGGACCTGAATTTAAATCTTCTCTCTTTCCCAAGGTATTTATTTGGGAGCAAGTCACTTAATCGCTAATGGCCTCAGATACCTTCCTCATCTATAAAATGAAGGAGTCAGACTGCACATCTGTTTGAAGAATACTTTCCAGTTCCAAATCTAAGATCCTAAATGCACTAATAAGAATTCTAGATAATATACAAGGAAAAACAGATGATTAGAACAGGTTTGAAAAACAGGTTTAAATTAAATGTCCTCTCAAAAATCCAACTGTATGTAATAGTGAGTCATGGTTTCATATAAAATTCTTCCTGTCTAGTTTACTTTGTATATCAAAGTACATGGGTGGGAGCTGGGGGGGCTTATTCTTAGGTTCAGAATCAATGACATAATAAAAATTGAAAATAAAAAATATATTTCTTGTTCTCATAACCTATTATGAAAGGGTAGCCCATGAAGAAAGTAATTATTTGAAAATCAATACCTTTTTCCCAATATATAAATGAATATGTGATTGTCTTTCTGAACCTAGTAGTTTGCTGTGGCAAAACGACATCTTTTGGAAAAGATATCCTCTCTTGGTTTTACATTTACCCAGTATGGTTGTGACTGTGGGTCAAGATGGATTAGAAAAGATAAGCCAGAAACATCTAGAATTCATGGAAAACTGACATCCCAGACTAAAAGCTGAGATCCAGAGAGAAGAGTGGATGGTTAAGGTCAGGTGGAAATAAAACATTCTGAAAACCTGAAGATGTAAGAAGAAGAAACCATAACATGCCTTGAAAGCACACAGAAAATGCTTCTCTTGTTTGTATGTAGCTCTGTTATCTAACATTAAAGCAGCTTATGCCTATATCTTGTCCTTGCTGTCTATAGTAAAGTAGTTACTTCCACATTCAAAAAGACAGGCCTGAGAATGTGCTGCTGTTTTGACAAATCAGTGTAAAAATAACTTCAATGTATTTCATGTAATCATGTTTAAATACAACTGAAGCTTATGTGGTGAGCCCAAAAGCTAACAGTCAACCACCTGTTATGCCATCACCACAAAAAAAATTGCCTTTTGTGGGAACCAATGAAGACAGTAGTTCCCAAAATGAAAATGATCTCTGCAAGCAAGAGTAAGTCCCAGACCTCTTCTTCCACATCATTGGGTCACATCTCAGAATTAGGAAGGCAGGGATACAATCCATTCTAACCCTGACCCTGACCCCCTCATGGGCAACAGAGTCTTTTGCAGTGTCTCCATTTTTCACCTTGGAATACGTTAGAGAGAGAAGGGAAACCTTTCTTCTGGGGAAAGGAGATTCAGAGATTTCCCTTTCCCTGGTGGATGAAGCAAAGCTCTGCCAGCTGCCATGTACCAGATTCTGTTTCTTTTTTCCCTCCCACAGTCCCTACTGAAGCAGAAATCACTCAGACACGCAGATTCCTCATCACAAGAGTGAAGCAAAAGGTGATACTGAGATGTTACCAGCATTTGGACCATAATGCCACGTACTGGTACAAACAGGAACCACAGAAATGACCCAAGCTAAGGTTTTATTATTCTTACTAAAAGACAAATTTAAATAAAACTAGTCCATAGCCCTTCAATTCTACATCACTTGGAAATAAAACAATTGACCCTCCTCATCCAAGTCATGGAGACAAAAGATTCAGCCACCTATTTCTGTAGCAGCACAAAGACACAGTCTTCCAGAGTCATCTCCAAACTGTAAAGAAAACTACCATCCCTGTCATAAAAAGAAAGGAGGGAAGGAAGTCACTGAATCAGAGACTTGGTTCACACTCTGGAGGGCAGAGAGATTGTCAAAACCCACAGAACTTGGACAGTAGCTTTCAACTTTCATAGGATGAGAGAGAGGTTGAGCTGAGTTACCCAGCTAGGTGGGTCCCCATTTAGGCAGCTTGGTCTACTCACAGGTTGTGTTCATGCTTCATTTTCTAAGGAGACCATAACTTCAGAAAAATGATGTCATGATTTGCACTTGACTTTGTTTTGAGTGAGTGAGGGCTGTGTAAGGTCACCAGCTTCACTTTCTCCTCTTGAGCCATCTAGATCCAGTGATCAGATATTCATCAAGGTGTCCAGAGACAGCCCAGGATGCAATGGGAGACCTCGGCCTTTTAGGCTAAGGACTTCTCAGGTACTCACTTAAAGTGAGGTAATGCCCATTCAGTGATTAAGCCTCTTTCAAAGTAGAGGCATGGTCCTTTTAATAGAAAAGAAAACAAATAAATAGAAATTCACCCTGGGAGGGGCAAAAGTCTCAGGGTTGTTGTTTTGAAGAGACACTGTTACTATTGACATTAACTCTAAGGCAGGTGAGTCAAAAACAGCCACTGAATTGAGATTGACCAGGGAGTGCACTGGGTCAAGGATTTTAGGTGAAAGAAGAAGGAAAGGAAAGGGAAGGGAAGGGAAGGGAAGGGAAGGGAAGGGAAGGGAAGGGAAGGGAAGGGAAGGGAAGGGAAGGGAAGGGAAGGGAAGGGAAGGGAAGGGAAGGGAAGGGAAGGGAAGGGAAGGGAAGGGAAGGGAAGGGAAGGGAAGGGAAGGGAAGGGAAGGGAAGGGAAGGGAAGGGAAGGGAAGGGAAGGGAAGGGAAGGGAAGGAAAAAAGGAGGGAAGGGAAGAGAAGGGAAGGGAAGGGAAGGGAAGGGAAGGGAAGGAATCTAGTCAATGTACCCCAAGTTAACTGGTTTCTCTATTTTTCTTTCTTTTCTATTAAAGGAGCCCTCCCCCTATTACTTTTAAAGAGGCCTGATCACTGAATGGACATTATTCCACTTTAAGTGAGTACCTAAAAGGGCCTTAGCCTGAAAGACCAAGGTCTCCCATTGCATCCTGGGTTGTCTCCAAACATCATGATGAATATCTGGTCACTGGATCCAGATGGTTCAGGAGGAGAAAGTGAGGTTGGTGACATTGCCCAGCCCTCCTTCACTCAAAATAAAGTCAAGTGCAAGTCATGTCATCATCTCTCTGATATCATGATCCTCTTACAAAATGAAAGACAAGCACAATCAACTTTGATATTACTTTAATTCACAATTCTCTGATTTATTTGAAAATGCATTAGTCTGCCCTGGCAGAAGGGACTCACTAGCAGCACTCTATTCTGCTGAAATCAGAGAGCTATTCCAAAATAAAAAGAACAACATATCTCATTCATTCATGCTCCATTTTCTTCTTGTGCTACTTTTTTTCTCCTTAAGGGATATCATAGTAGATGTGGGGACTCTCTTTGGAGATCTTGGGAAGTGTTATTCTATCTCCTCTCAGGTTTTCACCTTGTGTGGTATCAGACATCAACTAGGTATGAGTGAGACCGCCCTCCCCTCCATGGAAAACATCTTGTGGATTTTAGCCTACCTGAGCGCCCCTGGTGCCTCTAGAGATAATGAGGGACCTGGCAAAATGATGGGGCATGTTTTAGGGGTGTCTTCTCTCTGGACTATCATGGACCTCCTTTCTTCTTTTGCCATGGTCAGGAAACTGTCCAACCAGAAGCAAAGAAGGCATTCCTGGGAGTCTCCCTTCCTTGTCTTCCCCAGCCCATTTTGGCGGCCATAAGCACTGCCTTATTGGGAACAGATGCTGCCCCAGTGTCCTTCTTCCACTGCACTCATCTTCAGTCCTTGCTCACAGACTTGTGTTTCTCTGTTTAAGGCACCTAATAGTTCTTCTGAATGAAAAAGTACAAACTGTGGGTCAATTGGTTTGTATGACTTTTTTTTTTTTTAACAAATCCTTATCTGAAGTCCCTTTAAATCTCAAGAAATGACTGCCTCAGATATGAGGTATGGGGACATACACCTAGATTTATACCCCTTTTATTTGAGGTGATCCTTTGTATCATGATGTGACAGGTATCAACTCATTCTTATAGACCAAATATTCTTAAACTGGCGTCCCTAAACATTAAACATATGTATACTTCTATATCTATTGCAATATTATTGCTTTCCTTTTTAAGACTATGGATTTTATGCATTTATAAACATGCTGAGAAGGGATCCAGCTGGTGTTACTGTTGAGTCATTCTTGACTGTGTCCAACATTTTGTGACCCCTTTTGGGGTGTTCTTGACAAAGATACCACAGTAATTTACCACTTCTTTCTCCAGCTCCTTTGAAAGATTAGAAAACTATGATAAACAGTATTGTGTGAGATGCTTAGGGTCATACAGCTCGTTTCTGAGGTCAAATTTACACTCAGGTCTTCCTGACTCTAGGATTAGCACTCTGTCCACTTGATCCTCTTGTAAATGTCCAGAAACTTTACTAGATGTCAAAGTAGCCAAAGACGGAAAAGATTAAGGACCCCCACTCTAGAACAAGTTTCGTGTCTATGGTCAAGTTCTAGAAATGATTAGGGCCAGAAACTGTCAAGGTAGCCATGATTAGTTTGGGTCACTTAGGAACTTATCATATCTCTTCATGTCAATGCATTGTTCAATAAAGTCTATTTTTTATAAAGTCTATAAATTCATCCCAAGTTTGCTCCAGTGTATGAGGATACAGGAATGCTCTAAAGCCAAGACCTAGACAGTGCAGCTTTTGTGACCTTAAAGGAAGAGGAACTAAATGAACTTCAGTCACCCTTTTCAAGGTAGATGTGCTCCAGCTGCTGCACCCCAGCAGATAGCAGGAGAGAGAAGGATATGGCACAAAGAGACTGAATAGTTGAATCAGCAAGAAGGAAGGTATGAAGGAAATGTGTTTATGTGTACATACTATGTAAGCACTATAAAAATATTATCTCATTTGATCCTCACAGCAACCTCTGGTTACGTAGGAGAGGTAGGAGTTAGTATTGTTCTGATTTTACAGTTGAGGAAACTGAAGCAGACAGAGGATAGGTAAGAGAGCCGCCCAGAGTCACATAGCTGGTAAGTGACTGAGGTGGGATTTGAACTCAGGCCTTCCTACTAATTTATTAATTAACTAATTAATGATAATCAGTTAGTATTTCTTAAGTAATTAGTCATTTAGAGCATTTTAAAACATGGCTATTTATAGCTTGTATTTCTTTCTGTGACAACTATTATCATATATCCTTTAATGATATGATAATTAGGGAATGAAATTTGTCTTGCATACGTCACTCAATTCCCTATGTATCTTAGAAATGAGATATTTTGCAGAGCAACAGACTGCAAATATCCACTCCTCCCATTTCCTACTTTTTTTTTAATTTTAGTTGTTTGGTTTTGTTTCACAAAACTTTAAAATATTAGGTAATCAATATTGTATGTTTTACCTCCTGTGTATTTCTTTATCTTTTTTTGATCACAAACTCTTAGCCTATTCATGGATATCTATATATTCTATATCCAGCCATTTTATCAGCCTTGCTGTGTCTTGGAAACAGATCTAATTTTACTTTTGTCTTCTGAGATTATGACTGCTATCTTTGCCTTTTCAAAAAAAGAAACTTTAGCTGAAAAGTAATAGACTTGAAGTATATGCCTTGTATACTGCCAAAAGATGTCTTCCCTTTCATGTGTGCATGCTCACAGAACACGACCTTCATTGCATAGACTTTTGTTCCATTAAAATAACATGTGACGATACCTAGTGAAAAAAGAGTACCAAGAAAACAATGTGTACAATGAAAACATAATGGTAAAGAAAAACAACTTTGAAAGTCTTGAGAATTCTGATAAATTGATCAAGCATTTCCCTAAGTATAACAGTTCTACCTACCTCTTGTCAGAAAGTTGATAGACTCAAGGTGCAGAATAAACTATATTTTTTCAGAAACCGATAATGTGGATAAATGTTCTAGTAAACTATGTGCAGTTTTTACAAGGTTCTTTTTTTGTTTTTCTTTTTTCAGTTGAGAATCTGGGAGAGTGAAGAGACATGCAAAAGGAGTGAAAGATGGAAGGGAAGAATAAAGGAAGGAAGGAAGAGATATCAAGAAAGAAAGGGTAAAGAGTAAGAGAAAAGGGTTAGGGAAGCATTTTTTTAATGTGCTGAAGAGTTCAAAGGAAGAATAGAAAGAAAAAACAGAGCTTTGAAAATTATATGTGGAAATCATTATACATTTTAAAAGAAAAGCAAACTCTACATAATGGGAATTTGAAGTATCATAACCCTTTCTTTTTTGACTGTGTTTATAAAAATGGTGAGTTTATTTGTTCTTGTATCGCTCAGACTGAAACAAACAAAATGAATCTGTATGTGAGACTCACCTCCTTTACAGAGTCAAGGTGTCAGGAAGTGTTTATTCAGTCTTCCAGCTTAGGAAGGAAAAGTCCTTGAAATCAAAGTGTAGTTAATCCCTACTTTACTACAAAACAATGTTTCCTTATTAACTCATCCTTAAGAAAAATGGATATAGAGCTTTAAAAAAAATGATGTTCTTCTGAATGTAACTCAAGGCTAGAAATTATGATTCATTCTCCTCCTCTGTGGACTGTTCCCTCCCCTCTCTGAAGGACACGTAGAATTTCAGTAAGGTAGAGGTTTCAAAGATAAAGCCTGTGAATTGGATGAGGGAGAGCCCCAGAGCTCAACTTTCTTTAATCTATTCTATTCTTAGAACCGTGAGTTGCAAAGAAACAAAATAACTGCACTGATCATACCATGAGTACAATGCTCTTCTGGTTGGTCATCATTTATTTCCTGGGAGCAGGTGAGTTCTAGGAATAGAGGAGGGGTTTTCTTCTTAATCTTGTCAAGTTCTGACTCCAAATTTTTTCTTGGAACCTTCAGTATGAGTATCTTCCCTAGACTTATTTCTGATTCTATCATAGATCCCATGGATGCTAAGGATGCAAGAATTACCCAGAGCCCAAGATACATAGTCACAAGAACGGGACAGAAAGTGATACTAAGATGTGAACAGAATTTGGACCATAATGTTATGTACTGGTATAGACAAGATCAGGGCCAAGGACTCCAGCTCATCTATTACTCTACAGTGGAAGGTGAATTTCAGAAAGGAGACATTCCTGAAGGGTACAACGTCATTCGGGAAAAGAAGAACTTTTTCCCTCTTACTCTGAATTCACCCAGAAGCAACCAAACAGCTTTGTATCTTTGTGCTAGCAGCAGAGACACAGTAAGACAAAGTCAGTTCCTCTCCATACACAAACCTCCGTCAGCACTTGCAGTCCTGAAGTGTTCATTCTTTCCTTATACTTCTTAACACAGGAAGTTATTGTTGCTATAAACACACACTGTGAAAAGAAATGCAAATTGTAGTAGTCTTATGTCCATATCTTCCATAAAGTTTCTAATTCATGCTTCAACATAGGGAAGAGGTTGGTAAATACCCAATATCACCTGGTGATTGACATGAAAGTCATTTTTAAATTAGATATCTGAGAATAATTAGTCCACACACTTATTAGAGCAAAGTTCTCCTGCCAAGAGAATCAATTTCCTCTGTTGCATGCTCATTTGTCTCCTAAAAGAAAGCAAGCCCTGGACATAAGGGGGAAATCCCCCATGTATTTCAGACTAGACATTATCAATCAGTTCTCTCCAGAACCTATATTATTCTTATAATCCAATTTTTTCCCTGATGCTATAGCACCCAAGGTAAAATATTTAGCGATGCATGTGAGTTTTACTCTGTGTTATGATACATAATAGCCAAGAGTGTGTTGGTAAATGTTTCACAAGTGACTCTGAAAAAAAATGTGTGCATGACACACTTTTAAGTTTTATCTACAATATTAAAATTTTCTCCATCACTTTCTTACCTGTAGGCAATCAGCAAAGTAAATTAAACTCCTATTTGAACTATTTGGCAATTCTTTTTTTTTTAATATTTTTTATTTTATTTTTTTTAATTTTTTTTAATGTTTTACAATCATTTCCTTAAAGTTAAGATTTTATTCCCCCCCACCCTTCCCCCAATACCCCCCTCCCTCTCCATGACAGCATACAATTCTGTTTAGGTTCTACATATACTTTCCTATTGAGCTCATTTTCATTATATTCATGCTATGTAGTCGAACTAAAATAAATGGAAGAAATCATATAACAAATCAACACATAATACACTGAAACCCACCCACACACAAACATGATCTGCTACATTCTGCAAGTGACTTCCACATTTCTTTCTCTGAGTGTGGAAGGCATTTTGCCTTAGAAGACCAACATTAGGATTTTTTTTTTTTCTCAGTAAGTTCTTGTGTTATTACAAAGTTCCAAGTCTACCAGAAAAAACTCTCGCACACTGTGGTCGTTGCTGTGCACAAAGTTCTCCTGGTTCTGCTCCTTTCGTTCAGCATCAGATCATATAAGTCCTTCCAGGCCTCCCTGAAGTTTTCTTGTTCATCATTTCTTATGGCACAATAGTACTCCATTACATTCATATACCATAATTTATTCAGCCATTCCCCAATTGATGGGCATCCCCTTGACTTCCAGTTTTTGGCTACCACAAAAAGTGCTGCTATAAATATTTTTGTACATGTGGGACCCTTTCCCGTTTTTATAATCTCTTGGGGATACAATCCTAGTAGTGATATTTCTGGGTCAAAGGGTATGCACATTTTTGTAGCCCTTTGGGCATAGTTCCAAACCGTTCTCCAGAAGGGTTGGATGATCTCACAGCTCCACCAACAATGAATTAGTGTTCCAACTCTCCCACATCCTCTCCAGCATTTATCATTTTCTTGTTCTGTCATGTTTGCCAATCTTACAGGTGTGATGTGGTACCTCAGAGTTGTTTTGATTTGCATCTCTCTAATCAATAGTGATTTAGAGCACTTTTTCATATCATTATAGATATTTTTGATTTCTTCCCCTGAAAATTACTTGTTCATATCCTTTGACCATTTATCAATTGGGGAATGACTTGGATGGTTATATATTTGAGTCAGTTCTCTATATATTCTAGAAATGAGGCCTTTATCCCCGAGGTTAGCTGTAAAAATTTTTTCCCAATTTACTACATCCCTCCGAATTTTGGTTGCATGGCAATTCTTAAAGTACAAATACTAACACTGAAATTTTAACAATCACTTCTCCCAAACTGGTTCTTGGTGGATTCACCATACCCCTCTTACAACTCCCAGAATGCAATGGCTCCTAGTTGATCCAAACCTGCAACTTTCTTTGATGAGCTCTCTACCCCGCACTTGAGGAGCTAAGAGACACAGTTGACAGAGTGGATAGAGTGCTGGTCCTGGAGTCAGGAATACCTGACCTCCACCTCTGAAAGATCTGGCCTCCTCCTCATACTAGGTGTGTGTCCCTAGGCATGTCACTTAGCCCTGTATGCCTCAGTTTCCTCATTCATAAAATGAGTTGGAGAAGAATATGTTAAACCACTCCAGTATCTTTGCCAAGAAAACCCCAAATGGGATCATGAAGGGGTAGACACATTTGAAATGTTTGAGAAACAGCAAAAACCCTTGGATATCTATCTTTGTAGTAGCCTAGGATATCTGGGAAGGCAATCACCTCCTACCATGAATATTTATTTGTATGCCACAAAATTCTTGCTTTATTTAGGTATCTTTTGTCTAATATAGTATTACAGAGAGGGATAAAAGAACAATTTCATAAAAAATAAACCTACTGTAGTTTCCTCTATGCAATTAATGAACTTTGTATATAAAACTGTGGTCTCTAATTAACTACAAGATTCAATCGTAATGTGGGAAACGACCCAGAATGAAATGAACAGAATCAGGAGTCCAATTTATCCAGTAACAACAGCTCTGTAAAGACAATATGTGACACATATAGACACAGTAATTGTTGGAGGACTGACTGTTAGACAAATTGGAAAGATAATTAAATTTGGATCAACACAATAAATAACTATGATTCCAGAGGACCAGATATGAAGCATGCTAAAAACCAATCTCCTGATAGAGATGTGATCAAATCAAGGTGCAGAATGAGATATGTTAAGTTATTGGTCAATAGAGTAATCTATTTTGCTTGTTTATTCATGTTTATTAAAAGGGTTTTTAATTTCTTTTTCCCATTGGGGCAGTTGGGGAGAAAGAAAATAAACAGTTGCTAATTATAAAAAGTAAAATTAAACAAAACACATACTTAAAATTAGAGAAATCAGCCATAGAAGTGCTTGGCTGAGAGCTTATTAGTTCTGAGACATGTAAAAACATTTGAGCACTGGAGCAACACTCTTGAGTGACTATGCGTGAGCAGACATCAGAAGATCCCATGGAATAAGTGCAATGATTTCACTAGAAGACAGAAAAGGCACTGAAACAATGCAGGCGTGAATTGTTTCTCTATGCTCCTTTGCTGACTACATGGCATCCCTAAATTTATGTCCCTCCCCAAATGATTCCGGGGCTCATGTATTCCATGGATACTTGTCTCTTGAGCTATGTTTCTTTTGTATATATGTTCTTCCCACTGACAATGTGGGCATTTATATGGCAGTTAACACCAGGGAATCCTGAGAAAAACTTCTATTGCTACTTTTATAACTCTGATTTCATTAGATGTCTTTACTGTCACTAATACTTTGTTCTTGTTGACTAGTGAAAGTACAAGGAGTGTACTCATGATCTGTGCTTTTTCAGGGACTCTATAGGTACCTAGAGTACCATAGAATACCAGGGAGTTGCTAATTAGAGTGACCTACATATGAGTGTGTAGGGATGAGCGCTCTAGGTTTTTAATTAGTATAAACATCAATCCTCTGTTCTTCTAGAACCATAGAACAAAGTGTGTGCTAGTTTGTTGCCTGGAGGTACAAACTAAGGCTAATGAAAACTGAAGGAAAAGTTTTCTTATGCCTGTTCTTAGAAAGGGAATTTGTCTCTTCTCCCTCCCATCTATAGTGGGAAACCCTTCATAAAGTGGCCCTGAGTGTTTGGGAGTCCATGGGTTAGACATATTTCACCCAGCTAGAAAGGGTGGCAACTGAACTCCACCCCCACGCTCTATCTCCTCAATCTTTAACAGGGTGAAAAATCAGTAAGCAGCAGTGTCTTGTTCTATTCCTAATTACACCATGGTCCCCAGCTTTCTCTACTGTGTGGTTATTTTTCTCCTGGAATTAGGTGAGTCCTGGTCACAGATGGGAAGTATCTTTATTGGGATGGCCACATTCTCTTGTAGATAAAATGTCAACTTCTTACCCAAGTTTAACCTCTTGTCTATTGTCTCTTTTCTTATATGCAGATTCCATGCAGGCTACAGTCACTCAGATCCCAAGGCACTTAATCCTAGGGAAGGGACAGGCAGTGAAAGTACAATGTGACCAAGACACTGAGGAAACTGAAATGTTTTGGTATCAACAAACATCAGAGAAGGAGGGTCTAGTGCTTCTTTTGTACTCCTTTGAAAAGAATGATACCCAGGACGGGGATGACCCTCAAGGATTCAAAGCCAAGAGACCAGATACTAAAATTTTTATTCTCAGTAAACAATCTGCAGAACCTAGGGACTCTGGGATGTATTTCTGCAGTGTCAGCCACAGTGATGAAAGGGCAGCTCATTTCTATGCACAAACCTCCTTCCTTCCACCCTAGCACAGGAAATAGGAGTTGATGGGGAGGGAAGGGTTGTCCAGGCAACTGTTAGCAAATGAAAAGCTGCCCAAAAGAGAAAGCAAAAAATGTTTCATGTGACACAAAATCCAAAAGCCAGACAAATACCCTAAATGCTTGAGTTGATAGTGGAATAAAGTCCTTATCCAACGATGATAGGTCCTTCACAAAAGTTAGGTCTTCTCATGTGTTAATTGATCCACTGTGCCATGCTATGTGTAAGCCTACAAGCCTGGATTGACTTACCTTTCTCCTCTTCTGTTAAAATTTGGTGATAATTTGGTAGTCACCACACAGCTCCTATGATGAGGCTGAGCCCTTGGCTTTGGAGGTGCTGCTTGTGGATGGGAACCAAGGTGCTTGGAATTTTTGGAATGGGGAATGCTGAATTTTGGTGATCCAGAGCCAGAACATCCAATACTCTGTTCACTTCCCAGCCAACAGGACAACCGATGTTACTCTGAAAGTGCAGTCACCTTGTCCATAGTCTAGTGCAGTAGAACGATATACAGAGTGACAGGGACTGGAATTTCAGCAAAATCCCATCATTTGTGAAATGAAATGGAAAGTATTTCTATTCCATAGTACTCTCCTTTTGTTCTACCCCCACATTTTGCATCCCATAGGAAATAAGGGACATTAACCAAATCAATATAGATGGTAAATCTAATTCAGAATTATATAGATGGTAAATCTATCAAATTCAAACTCAGATTCAAGTTCAGAATTCTTTCCACTAACCCACACTGTCTCCTAAGAAGCAGAGTAGTAAACAGCTAAGGAGAATAAACCGAACTATCTGTCTACCAGTGAGAAAATCATTCTCATATTTCAGAATTGAATTGGGAATTGGAATTGGAATTTACCATTCCAACACAATCATATACCACTACTTGTTCAGTAATTTCTATAGAATTTTCTTAGCAAAGATCTGAAATGATTTACTATTTCTTTCTCCAATATGTCCCCATATCTGAGGTGAGATTTTGAGGCAAATAGTGTTAAATAACTTACTTAGCTTTACACAGGTGGTCAGCGTCTGAGGCCAGATTTGGACTTGGATTTTAACTACTGCAGGACCAGCTCATGATCCTCAGGACCTACCTGTCCAAAGGCAATGTGTTCCTTAATGGTGAAAAAAAAATTTTGTCCAAAGAATAGCAACTCTTAAATAAACAATCCTTAGCATTAAGTAATCACCAATATCACTCAAAGATCCAAATATAAACACTCTTGTGGATGGGCCCCCAGAAGTTTTGCTTTACCTTTTGCTCTCTTTTCAGTGACTTTAGGAACAGGAAGGGGTTTTCTTGACATTTCCTCCCATCACAAGAGGTAAGTAGGTTTCCTGAAGACTACAAGTAAGTTCCTCAACTTTATTTACCTCAGTTTCCTCATATGTAAAATGGGCTGGAGAAGAAAATGGTAAATCACTCCAGCATCGTTACCACAAAACCTCAAATAGGTGTAATGAGGAGTAGGACAGGACAGAACAGCAACAAAAACCCTACGTATCTGCCTTTATGGGACTGAAGGAGATCTGGAAAGCTGCACACGTTTCAGTATGGACACCTTTATGCCACAAATACCCTTCTTTAAATTATGTATTTTTTTTAAATCTACAATTATGTTATAGAAAAGCAGAAAGCAATCATAACAATAAAGATACATGCACTGCTGTTTTCTCTAAACAGTTAATGAACTTGTGATCCTCCTTATCCAAGTCATGGAGACAAAGGACTCACCCACCTATTTCTGTAGCAGCAGCAAAGACACAGTCTTTAGGAGTCATCTCCAGACTGTGAAGAAACCTACCATCTTTGTCATAAAAAGCAAGGAGGGAAGGAAGTCACTGAATAAGAGGAATAAGAGGCTTAGTTCACTCTGGATGGTTCTTGAGGGAAGAGAGATTGTCAAAACCCACAGAACTTGGACAGTAGCTTTCAACTTTTGAAGGATGAGAGAGAGGTTCAGCTGAGTTACCCAGCCAGCTGGGTCCCCATTTAGGCACCTTGGTCTACTTACAGGTTGTGTTCATGCTTCATTTTCTAAGGAGACCATGATATCAGAAAAAAGATGTCATGATTTGCACTTGACTTTGTTTTGAGTGAGTGAGGGCTGTGTAAGGTCACCAGCTTCATTTTCTCCTCCTGAGCCATCTAGATCCAGTGACTAGATATTCATCAAGGTGTCCAGAGACAGCCCAGGATGCAATGGGAGACCTTGGCCTATTAGGCTAAGGAGTTCTCAGGCACTCACTTAAAGTGAGGTAGTGCCCAATTAGTAATTAAGCCTCTTTAAAGGTAGCCAGATGCATGATCCTTTTAATAGAAAAGAAAACAAATAAATAGAAATTCACCCTGGGAGGGGCAGAAGTCTCAGAGTTGTTGTTTTGAAGAGACACTGTTATTATTGAAATTGACTCTCAGCCAGGAGAGTCAAAAACAGCCATTGAATTGAGGTTGGCCAGGGACCCATTGTGCAATCCATGGGCTTCAGAGTGCACTGGGTCAAGAGTTTTAGGGGAGAGAAGAAAGAAAGAAGAAAAGGCAAGGCAAGGCAAGGCAAGGCAAGGCAAGGCAAGGCAAGAAAGGAAAGGAAAAGAAAGAAAGGTAAAAAAAGGAGGAAAGGGAAAAGAAGGGAAGGAAAGGAAAGGAATCTAGTCAATGCACCTAAGTTAACTGGTTTATCTATTTTTCTTTCTTTTCTATTAAAGAGACCCTCCCCTTATTACTTTTAAAGAGGTCTATTCACTGAATGGACATTATTCCACTTTAAGTGAGTACCTAAAAGGGCCTTAGCCTGAAAGACCAAGGTCTCCCACTGCATCCTGGGCTGTCTCTAGTCATCAAGATGAATATCTGGTCACTGTATCCAGATGTGTCTGGAGGAGAAGTGAGGCTCGTGACCTGGCCAGCCCTCCTTCACTCAAAGCAAAGTCAAGTGCAAGTCATGTCATCATTTCTCTGATATCATGATCCTCTTCGAAAATGAAAGACAAGCACAATCAACTTTGATATTACTTTAATTCACAATTCTCTGATTTATTTGAAAATGCATTAGTCTGCCCTGGCAGAAGGGACTCACTAGCAGCACTCTATTCTGCTGAAATCAGAGAGCTATTCCAAAATAAAAAGAACAACACATTTCATTCATCCATGCTCCATTTTCTTCTTGTGCTACTTTTTTTCTCCTTAAGGGATATCATAGTAGATGTGGGGCCTCTCTTTGGAGATCTTGGGAAGTGTTATTCTATCTCCTCTCAGGCTTTCACCTTGTGTGGTATCAGACATCAACTAGGTATGAGTGAGACCTCCCTCCCCTCCATGGAAAACAGCTTGTTGATTTTAGCCTACCTGAGCGCCCCTGGTGCCTCTAGAGATAATGAGGGGCCTGGCAAAATGATGGGGCATGTTTTAGGGGTGTCCTCTCTCTGGACTATCATGGGCCTCCTTTCATCTTTTGCTGTGGTCAGGAAACTATTCAACCAGAAGCAAAGAAGGCATTCCTGGGACGCTCCCTTCCATGTCTTCCCCAGCCCAATTTGGTGGCCATAAGCACTGCCTTATTGGGGAACAGATGCTGCTCCAGTGTCCTTCTTCCATTGTACTCATCTTGCCACTCCTTGCTCAAAGGCTTGTGTTTCTCTGTTTAAGGCACCTAATGGTTCTTGTGAGTGAAAAGGTACAAACTGTGGGCCAGTTGGTTTGTATGATTTTTTTTATCAAATCCTTAAGTGAAGCCCCTTTAAATCTGAAGAAATGACTGCCTCAGATATGAGGTATGGGGACATACACCTAGACTTATACTCCTTTTAATTGAGGTGATCCTTTGTCTCATGATGTGACAGGTCTCTTAACTCATTCCTATAGACCAAATATTCTTAAACTGGCATCCCTAAACATTAAACATATGTATATTTCTATATCTATTGCAATATTATTGCTTTCCTTTTTAAGGCTATGTATTTTATGCATTTATAAACATGCTGAGAAGGGATCCAGCTGGTGTTACTTTTGAGTCATTCTTGACTGTGTCCAACTTTTCGTGACCCCTTTTGGGGTGTTCTTGACAAAGATACCACAGTAATTTACCTTTCTTTCTCCACTTCCTTTGAAAGATTAGAAGACTATGACAAACAGGATTGTGTGCGATACTTAGCATTGTGCAGCTCGTTTCTGAGGTCAAATTTGCACTCAGGTCTTCCTGACGCTAGGATTAGCACTCTGTCCACTTGACTCTCTTGAAAGTGTCCAGAAACTTCACCAGATGTCAAAGTAGTCCAAGACTGAAAAGATTAAGGACCCCTACTCTATAGCAAGCTTCGTGTTTATGGTCAAGTTCTAGAAATGATTAGGGCCAGAAACTGTCAAGGTAGCCATGACTAGTTTGGGTCACTTAGGACCTTGTCATGTCGCTTCATGTCAATGCATTGTTCAATAAAGTCTACTTTTAATAAAGTCTTTTTTATAAAGTCTATGAATTCATCCCAAGTTGGCTCCAGTGTATGAGGATACAGGAATGCTCTAAAGCCAAGACCTAGACAGTGCAGCTTTTGTGTCCTTAAAGGAAGAGGAACTAAATGAAAGTCAGTCACCCTTTTCAAGGTAGATGTGCTCCAGCTGCTGCACCCCAGCAGATAGCAGCAGAGAGAAGGATATGGCACAAAGAGATTGAATAGTTGAAGACTGGAAGCTTCTAGGAATCTTTTGGTAGATAGATTGTAGAGGCAGCCAACACACCAGTGTCAAGGGAAGATACAATGCATGAGCCATGTCCAGCAAAGATGCCCTAATGACCAGTAAAGATACTACATCCATAATAGGAAGAACACAGTGACATATCCAGAGGACAACAGCTGCTGTACAGTACTGGAGGTGAGAATTACGATAGTCACCCATATACCCAGACCATCTACATACTCTGTGCATTCCCTCTATGTATATGCCCAGGGATATACATGTATACCCAAAGGAATGGGTGTATGTGTGACCTTCTAAACACATTTTAAAGCTAAAGCCTCAAGAAAAGAGCCTTCTCTTATCTGCTAGGGCTCCTCTCCTAGAAAACCACTGATCACATATTTTCTGACAAGTTACATTACTCAAGATTTGAGGGTCAAAAAGGTTGAAAACTATGCATATGATAACTAAAGTCATGTAAAATAAGTTCAGGGTACAGCTTAAGAGGTACATTTTAAGTAGAGATGCCACAATTACACAGACTTCATTCTAACCTCCCACCTAACATAATACCACTAATCTGGTAGTAGGTAGGTGGTCCAAGAGAGAGAACACTGGGTCTGGAGTAGGAAGACCTGAGTTCAAATCCAACCTCAGCCACTTACTAGCTATGGGACTCTGGGCAGCTCACTTACCTATCCTCTGTCTGCTTCAGTTTCCTCAACTGTAAAATCAGAATAATACTAACCCCTACCTCTCCTACCTAACCAGGGGTTGCTGTGAGGATCAAATGAGATAATATTTTTATAGTGCTTACATAGTATATACACATAAACACATTTTCTTCCTTTCTTCCTTCTTGCTGATTCCCTAAGAATTCTCTCAAGTTTTCAAATGCACTAATTATTTTTTGTTCATGTAGTCTGAGAAGAGTTTAGCTACTCCCGTTTCAAATTCTTAGTCTTGACCTCCAGATAAAATAGTCCTTAGGTCAAGTAGGTGCCAGCTTCTTTAGGAATTAACTCTAGAGTCTAATTATTCTGGCATCCAATGCTGACACAGTAAGATGCCTCGTCCTGCTAGGATTTCATTCTTTCTTATGTATGAGCCATCATATATTCACAGCAATCATAGAACCATCATACTTTGAAGCAAGAATACTATTGAAAGGTGAAAATTTTACTATAAATATAAAAGACTTTAGAACAATAAAAGCATATATATATATAATGTAATAATATAATATAGTAACATTATATCATATTATCATATGATAACATAACAATAGGTATATATATATGTGTATAATACAACCATTTTTCAGTGCTTCTCACAGCATAAAGGACTGTGGTTCATTTTTTGATCATTTTTCTAAAATTCATTCTTTTTTTTTAGTTTCAAATTTTCTCCTCCTTCCCTTTATATCTCCCACACTTTGAGAAGGTAAGAAAAACAAAACCTCTTACATATATGTATAGTCACACAAAACAAATTTCTGTATTAGCCATCGCCAAAAAAATACTGATGCTTTGATCTGCACTTTGAGACTATTTGCTGTCTCTCTGAAGGTGGACAGCACAGTTTCATTATGAATAATTTGAAATTGTGTTTGATCAGTGTGTTGCTACATTTTTTCAAATTTATTATCTTCATAGTATTGCTATTATTGTATAAATACTTCTCCTAGTTCTGCTTATTTCACTTTGTGTCAATTCATATAAACCTTCCAAGGTTTTTTTGAAACAATTTCTTTCATTATTTCTTGTAGCACAGAAGTATTCAATTATATTCATATACTAAAATGTATTCTACATTTCCAATTTGATAAAAATCCTCTCAATTTCCAATTCATTGCCCTTTCAGAAAGGGCTGATATAAACCTTTTTTTGGGTATATTTAGATCCTTTTTCTTTTCTCTCAGTGAGATATAGTCCTACTAGCAGTATTGCTGGCTCTAAGAGTATTTGCAACTAATAACTTTTTAGTTCTAAATTGTTTTCCAGAATGGTTGGATTAACTCACAGTTCCATGAACATTGGAGTACTTGCATTCCCACAGAACCAGTAGCATTTCTGTTTCCTTTTTTCTCATATTAGCCAACCTGAAGGATATGAGATAGTATTGCAGAATTGCTTTAATTTGAATTTATTAAATAACTAATTAATGTCAATCAGTTAGTATTTCTTAAGTAATTAGTCATTTAGAGCATTTTACACATGGCTATTGATAGCTTGTATTTCTTTCTGTGACAACTATTATCATATATCCTTTAATGACATGATAATTAGGGAATGAAATTTGTCTTGCATACGTCACTCAATTCCCTATGTATCTTAGAAATGAGATATTTTGCAGAGCAACAGACTGCAAATATCCACCCCTCCCATTTCCCATTTTTCTTTTAATTTTAGTTGTTTGGTTTTGTTTGTACAAATCTTTTAAATCTTAGGTAATCAATATTGTATGTTTTACCTCCTGTGTATTTCTTTATCTTTTTTTGATCACAAACTCTGTCCCTATCCATGGATCTTAAAGACAAATTCTTTCATGTTCCACTAAGTTTCTAATGATAATACCCATTATGTCTAAATCATTTACTCACTTTGAGGTTTTCTTGATATTTTTTGAGATTTTGGTCTACACATAATTTCTCCACACTACTTTGGAGTTTTCCCAATAGATTGTGTTGAATAGTGAGTTCTTGACCCAGTGGAAGTTATCACTGGATATAACATATACATGTTTACTCTGCTCACTAGCTTTTGAAAATTGTATATCTAACCTGTCCCATTAATCAGTTAATTTCAATTTTTGACAATTATAGCTTTCTTATATATTTTGAGATCTGGTACCACTGGATGCCCTTCTTTTCCATTTTTTAAATTTGATCTGATATTCTTGGCCTTTTTTTCTTCCAGAGAAATTTTGTTACTATTTTTCTAGCTCTGTAAAGTAATTCTTTGCCAGTTTGATTAGTACAACAACGAATAAGCACATTAATTAGAGAGTATTGTAATGATGTAATTAGTATTTTACAAGTTGTTTAGATCTATCCTTTTTTGTGTAAAAGTGTTTGGTAATAGAATTCTTTTGAGTGTCTCAGGAGGTTGGTTCCCAAGTATTCATATTGTTTGTAATCATTTTAGTTATTTTCCAGGCTATTTTATGAAATTATGTAATACCATATGTTATTAAATGCATTTTTTCTTCCAACACTTCCTGGTGTGTATTCCTCTGTTAATATACAGAGATACTAATGTTTTGTGTGGTATTATTCTATATCCAGCCTTTCTATCAAAATGTAGTTTCCCTTCTTGTGTCTCGGAAAGAGATCTAATTTTATTTTTACCTTTTCTGAAATAATGACTGCTATCTTTGCCTTTTCAAAAAAAGAAACTTTAGCTGAAAAATAATAGACTTGAAGTATATGCCAAAAGATGTCTTCTCTTATCATGTGTGCATACTCACAGAACACGACCTTCATTGCACAGAATTTTGTTCCATTAAAATAACATGTGGTGATACCTTGTGAGAAAAAGAGTACCAAGAAAACAATGTGTACAATGAAAACATAATTGTAAAGAAAAATAACTTTGAAAGTCTTGAGACTTCTAATAAATTGATCAAACATTTCCCTAAGTATAATGATGCTACCTCCCTCTTGTCAGAAAGTTGATAGACTCAAGGTGCAGAATAAACTATATTTTTTTCAGTCACAGATAAGGTTGATAGATGTTCTAATTAACCATACGCAGTTTTACACGGTTTTTCTATGTTTTTCTTTTTTCAATTGAGAGCCTTTGAGAGTGAGAAGGCATACAAAAAAAGGGAAAGAAGGAAGGGAGGAATAAAGGGAGGAAGGAAGAGATATCAAGAAAGAAAGGTGTAAAGAGTAAGATAAAAGGGTTAGGGAAGCATTTTTTAATGTGCTGAAGAGTTCAAAGGAAGAATAGAAAGAAAAAACAGAGCTTTGAAAATTATATGTAGAAATCATTATATATTTTAAAAGAAAAGCACACTCTACATAATAGCAATGTGAAGTATCATAACCTTTTCTTTTTTGACTATGTTTATAAAAATGGCGAGTTTATTTGTTCTTTGTATCGTTCAGACTGAAAAAAACAAAGTCATTCTGTATGTGAGACTCACCTCCTTTAAAGTGTCAAGTTGTCAGAAAGTGTTTATTAAGTCTTCCAGCTTAGCAAGGAAAAGTCTTTGAAATCAAAGTGTAGTTAATCCCTACTTTACTACAAAACAATGTTTCCTTATTAACTCATCCTTAAGAAAAAAAGGATGTAGAGCTTTAAAAAAAAATGATGTTCTTATGAAAGTAACTCAAGGCTGGAAATTATGATTCTTTCTCCTCCTCTGTGGACTGTTCCCTCCCCTCTCTGAAGGACACGTTGAATTTCAGTAGGGTAGAGGTTTCAGCGATAAAGCCTGTGACTTGAATGAGGGAGAGCCCCAAAGCTCAACGTTCTTCAATCTATTTTCTTCTTAGAACCATGAGTTTCAAAGAAATGAAATAAGTGCACTAATTCTACCATGAGTACAATGCTCTTCTGGTTGGTCATCATTTATTTCCTGGGAGCAGGTGAGTTCTAGGAATAGAGGAGGGGTTTTCTTCTTAATCTTGTCAAGTTCTGACTCCAAATTTTTCTTGGAACCTTCAGTATGAGTATCTTCCCTAGACTTATTTCTGATTCTATCATAGATCCCATGGATGCTAAGGATGCAAGAATTACCCAGAGCCCAAGATACATAGTCACAAGAATGGGACAGAAAGTGATACTAAGATGTGAACAGAATTTGGACCATAATGCTATGTACTGGTATAGACAAGATCAGGGCCAAGGACTCCAACTCATCTATTACTCTACAGTGGAAGGTGAATTTCAGAAAGGAGACATTCCTGAAGGGTACAACGTCATTCGGGAAAAGAAGAACTTTTTCCCTCTTACTCTGAATTCACCCAGAAGCAACCAAACAGCTTTGTATCTTTGTGCTAGCAGCAGAGACACAGTAAGACAAAGTCAGTTCCTCTCCATACACAAACCTTCATCAGGACTTAAAGTCCTGAAGTGTTGATTCTTTCTGCTTTCCTTATACTTCTTAACACAGGAAGTTATTGTTGCTATAAACACACACTGTGGGAAGAAATGCAAAGTGTGGTAGTCTTACGTTCATATCTTCCATAAAGGTCCTAATTCATGCTTCAACATAGGGAAGAGGTTGGTAAATACCCATTGTCAACTAGTCATTGAAATGGAAGTCATTTTTAAATTAGAAATCTGAGGATAATTAGACCACAAACTTATTAGAACAAAGTTCTTCTGCCAAGAGAATCAATTTCCTCTGTTGAATGCTCATTTGTCTCCTAAAAGAAAGTAAGTCCTGGACATAAGTGGGAAATCCCCATCCAGGTCTACTCAGGTTCTGGCACAAAACCTTCCATTCTCCCTACAAGGCTCTTTCTACCAGTTTCTGTTTCCTCTGCCCACAGGACCACTAACACTGGTTTCCCCCAGAACCTAAGATTCCTGGTCACAAAGACAGGATGGGACATTATGCTGAGGTGACCTGATTCCAGGGTAATATTTCCCCTCTTTGGGGAGTTGGGAGTTCCCAAGTGTGTGGCCTCTAGTTCAGGTACATTTAGAGAGAGGAGAGCTAAGATGGAAATGTATTGATTCATCTATCCACAACTTAATACTAAATAAAAGAGGACATGGTGTTTGAGGTGATGGGCTACTATTCACTTTCCTGCATCCTCCCCACCCCAAAAACACAAACACCTTTCCCACTTCACCTACTGAAGCTATGAGAATTTTGTGCTTGGAGAGGAGATAGACATCTGGTACCAGCAAAATGCAAGGCAGGAATTGCAGTTTGTATTTCATTACTAAGAAGAAGAGAAAATGGAAAAGTCTTCACAGCTGTAGGGCTAGAGACATCTTAGCTGAACTTAAAGACTCAACCCAAGGACTTGGGGGATGCAGCTAAGTCCTTCTTCACTAGCAGCAAAAGCACAGCACTGGGATGTCACCTAAATACTTAATGTGTATGGCATATAAGCTGTTCTTAAACTATTGAACTGTTCCTTCATGAGAAGATAATAAGCATAGCTCTACATTAGGAATTTGCTTTTCCTTGATATTATTTTTCCCCTTTGAGTTCCCTCCAGTCTTTGCTACCACAAGATCTGCATCAAGTCTTCTTATAGAGTTTCAAAGAATATGCCCTTTAGACCTCAATCTTCCTCCTAAGGCAGCCAGTACCTGGAGGAATAAGTCCACACAATTAATAAGCAGCAGAATTAAAAGTAAGGTCCCAGATTTCTGACAAGTTCACTGTTCTAAAGAGAAGATCTGTTAGATTGCATGGCAACACTCTCCAATGATATTACTGAGATAAGATAGGATCAAGTTGGGTAGGACTTTAGAAATTAAACAGATTTTATATTTCATTCTAGTGGCAATAAGGAATCATATATGCTTGACAAAAATTCTTCTGGTAACTCAGTGAAGAATGGAGCAGACTGCTGATATCCCTGAATCAAGGAGACCAGTTGGGAATCAGTGGCAATAATCTAAGCCAGAGATGATCAGGACAATATACAAAACCTTAGTAGTACTGGGATGTCCAAATATTCAAACAATGTATTTCAGACTAGTCATTATCAATCAGTTCTCTCCAGAACCTATATTATTCTAATTATCCAATTTTTTCCCTGATTCTATAGCAGCCCAGGTAAAATATTTAGCGATGGATATGAGTTTTACTCTGTCTTATGATACATAATAGCCAAGAGTGTGCTGGTAAATGTTTAACAAGTGACTCTCTGAAAAAAAAATGTGTGCATGACACACTTTTAAGGTTTATCTAAAATATTAAAATTTTCTTCATCACTTTCTTATCTGTATGCAATCAGCAAAGTAAATTAAACTCCTATTTGAACTATTTGGCAATTCTTAAGGTACAAATACTAACACTGAAATTTTACCAATCACTTCTTCCAAGCTAGTTCTGGGTGGATCCGCCATACCCCTCTTACAACTCCCAGAATGTAATGGCTCCTAGCTGATCCAAACCTGCAACTTTCTTTGATGAGCTCTCTACCCTGCACTTGGGGAGCTAAGTGGAACAGTTGACAGAGTGGATAGAGTGCTGGTCCTGGAGTCAGGAAGACCTGACCTCCACCTCTGGAAGATCTGGCCTCCTCCTCGTACTAGGTGTGTGTCCCTAGGCATGTCACTTAGCCCTGTATGCCTCAGTTTCCTCATCTATAAAATGAGTTGGAGAAGAATATGTTAAACCACCCCAGTATCTCTGCCAAGAAAACCCCAAATGGGATCATGAAGGGGTAGACACAATTGAAATGTTTGAGAAACAGCAAAAACCCTTGGATATCTATCTTTGTAGTAGCCTAGGATATCTGGGAAGGCAATCACCTCCTACCATGAAAATTTATTTGTATGCCACAAAATTCTTGCTTTACTTAGGTATCTTTTGTCTAATAGATTATAATATTAAAAGGGAGGGGAAAAAAGAACGATTTCATAAAAAATAAACCTACTATAGTTTCCTCTATGCAATTAATGAACTTTGTATATAAAACTGTGGTCTCTAATTAACTACAAGATTCAATCGTAATGTAGGAAACGATACAGAATGAAATGAACAGAATCAGGAGTCCAATTTATCCAGTAACAACAGCTCTGTAAATATAAAGTGTGACACACATAGACACAGTAGTTGTTGGAGGACTGGCTGTTAGACAAATTGGAAAGATAATTAAATTTGGATCAATGCAATGAATAACTATGGTTGCAGAGGACCAGATATGGAGCATGCTAAAAACCAATCTCCTGATAGAGATGTGATCAAATCAAGGTGCAGAATGAGATATGTTAAGTTATTGGTCAATAGAGTAATCTATTTTGCTTGTTTATTCATGTTTATTAAAAGGGTTTTTAATTTCTTTTTCCTATTGGGGCAGTTGGGGAGAAAGAAAATAAACAGTTGCTAATTATAAAAAGTAAAATTAAAGAAAACACATACTTAAAATTAGAGAAATCAGCCATAGAAGTGCTTGGCTGAGAGCTTATTAATTCTGAGACATGTAAAAACATTTGAGCACTGGAGCAACACTCTTGAGTGACTATGTGTGAGCAGACATCAGAAGATCCCATGGAAAAAGTGCAATGATTTCACTGGAAGACAGAAATGGCGCTGAAACAATGCAGGCGTGAATTGTTTCTCTATGCTCCTTTGCTGACTACATGGCATCCCTAAATTTATGTTCCTCCCCAAATGATTCCGGGGCTCATGTATTCCATGGATACTTGTCTCTTGAGATATGTTTCTTTTGTATATTCGTTATTCCCACTGACAGTGTGGGCATTTATATGGCAGTTAACACCAGGGAATCCTGAGAAAAACTTCTATTGCTACTTTTATAACTCTGATTTCATTAGATGCCTTTACTGTCACTAATACTTTGTTCTTGTTGTCTAGTAAAAGTACAAGGAGTGTACTCATGATCTGTGCTTTTTCAGGGACTCTATAGGTACCTAGAGTACCATAGAATACCAGGGAGTTGCTAACTAGAGTGACCTACATATGAGTGTGTAGGGATGAGTGCTCTAGGTTTTTAATTAGTATAAACATCAATCCTCTGTTCTTCTAGAACCATAGAACAAAGTGTGTGCTAGTTTGTTACCTGGAGGTACAAACTAAGCATAATGAAAACTTAAGGAGAAGGCCTTCTTATGACTGTTCTTAGAAAGGGAATTTGGCTCTTCTGTCTCCCGCCTATAGTAGGCAAACCCTTCGTAAAGTGACCCTGAGTGTTTGGGAGTCCATGGGTTAGACATATTTCACCCAGCTAGAAAGGGTGGCAACTGAACTCCACCCCCACACTCTATCTCCTCAATCTTTAACAGGGTGAAAAATCAGTAAGCAGCAGTGTCCTGTTCTAGTCCTCATTACACCATGGTCCCCAGCTTTCTCTACTGTGTGGTTATTTTTCTCCTGGAATTAGGTGAGTCCTGGTCACAGATGGGAAGTATCTTTATTGGGATAGCCACATTCTCTTGTAGATAAAATGTCAACTTCTTACCCAAGTTTAACCTCTTGTCTATTGTCTCTTTTCTTATATGCAGATTCCATGCAGGCTACAGTCACTCAGATCCCAAGGCACTTAATCCTAGGGAAGGGACAGGCAGTGAAAGTACAATGTGACCAAGACACTCAGGAAAGTGGAATGTTTTGGTATCAACAAACATCAGAGAAGGAGGGTCTAGTGCTTGTCTTGTACTCCTTAGGACAGAATGATACCCAGGACGGGGATGACCCTCAAGGATTCAAAGCCAAGAGACCAGATACCAAAATTTTTATTCTCAGTAAACAATCTGCAGAACCTAGGGACTCTGGGATGTATTTCTGCAGTGTCAGCCACAGTGATGAAAGGGCAGCTCATTTCTATGCACAAACCTCCTTCCTTCCACCCTAGCACAGGAAATAGGAGTTAATGGGGAGGGAAGGGTTGTCCAGGCAACTGTTAGGAAATGAAAAGTTGCCCAAAAGAGACAGCAAAAAACGTTTCATGTAACACAAAATTCAAGTCAGACAAATAACCCTAAATGCTTGAGTTGATAGTGGAATAAAGTCCTCATAAACAGTCTGAGAAGGGATTCAGTTATTGCTGTTGTTGAATCATTTTCCACCATGCTTGATGACCTCTTTAGGGGCTTTCTTCAGAAAGACACTGGAGTGCTTTGCCATTTCTTTCCAGGTAATTTTATGCATGAAAAATGTGAGCCAAATTAGGTTAATTGACTTTCCAGGGTCACATAACTAGTGAGTGCCTCAGTCCCAATTTAAACTTAGGTCTTCCTGACTACTGGCACCATGACCAGTGCACTGTCTCTCCTAGATGCCTCCTCAGAACACAGGAGCAAAATAATTAGGTTGTAAGGGATATAATCTTTATTTCGGCTATTTCTTTCCTCTGACACGTTTCAGGACAGCATGCGTTTGTGCACGTTAACAGAAACTTAAAGTATGAAAAAATAGCTCATAACTTCTCTAGTCTCCTGGAAAGTTTATTTTTAATGGTAAATCACTCCAGTATCTTTACCAAGAAACCTCAAATAGGGGTAATGAGGAGTAGGACAGGACAGAACAGCAAGAAAACCCCTGGGTATCGATCTTTGTGGGACTGAAGGAGATCTGGGAAGCTGCACACGTTTCAGTATGAACACCTTCATGCCACAAATACCCTTCTTAACTTATGTATTTTTTTTTAGAATCTACAATTATGTTATAGAGAATCAAAAAGCAATCATAACAATAAAGATACTTATACTGCTGTTTTCTCTAAACAATTAATGAACTTTACCAGTAAAATTCAAATATCTAATTAACTAAATGACTCATTCTTAATGTAGGAAATATACAGAGTGGAATGAGCAGATCCAGGAGAATAATTTATTCTGTAACAATGACAGTATAAAGACAGTGTCTGACACATGTTGACACAGTAATTCTTGATGACTGATGGACAACTTTGAAAGATATGTAAAGTCTGCATCAATTCAATGAGCAACCATGATTTCAGAGGACCAAAGATGAAGGTTGCCAATTACCTATGTCCTGGCAGAGATGAGGACAAATCATGATGCAGAATAAGACATGTTGTCACTGAGCAATAGGGGAACTTGTTTTATTTGATTGTTCATTTTTTTAAAAGAATTTCTTTTTTATTTCAGTTACAAGTAGGTGGGAGGAAGAGAAAATAAACACTTGTTCATTTGAAAAATTAAAATTCAGTCAAATACATACTTAAGAATGGGGAAACAAGCTATAGTATTTCTTGCTTGAGAGGTTAATAGCTATGAGACAAGCAGAAACATTTGAACTGTGGGACACCATTCCTCAGTGACCATGGGAGACCCGAATTCGGAAGCCCTCATGGGAAAATTGCAATAACGTTCTTAGAAGACATAAAAGATGCTACAGAATGGAGGTATGACTTATTTCTTGCTGCCTCTTTTCTGACTAGATTGGCTCCTTAAATGTATTCTCCTCTACAAATGATCCCTGGCCACATACAAGCCACAGATATTTGGCTCTTCACATGGACACTCTTTGGTGTGTCCACTTTTCCCACTGATAATGCGGACATGCATGGAGAAGTTAACCCTGAAGAAAAAGTCTATTGCTACTTTAACAGTTCTGATATCATTACATTACATTAAAGTAATTATGTGTTCTTGTTGACTAGTGAAAGTACAAGTTTCAGCAAAGCCTCATGATCCACACCTTTTCAGTAGTTACGAGTTCATAGAATGCCCTAAGTCTAGAGTAGCTAGCTGGAGGGACCCACATATGTGGGGTAATAAGAGGCTATTTAATTATAACAACCATCAGTGTTCTCTTAATTGAGCATCATCAGATGAGAGAACTTGGTGGTTTATTACCTGCAGGTAGAAAGTAAGGATAATGAAAATTTAGGATAAAAAAAGGCTTTCTTACATTTATTCTTAAAAGAGGAATTTTCTTCTCCTGCTTCCCCCATAGAGTGTGATGCGGGATCGCTGAGAGTTCTCAGAGACAGATATATTTTACCCAACTCAGAAAGTGATGTGATTTTGCTCCACCTCCAAACTCTATCTCCTAATTGTCTGACCCGGTGAAAAATCATGGAGGAAAGGTGTCCTGTTCTCTTCATAATTAAACCATGGGCAGCAGCTTTCTCAACTGTATGGTTATTTTTCTTCTAGGTGAGTTGTGGGCACAGATAGGAACCAAAATTACTAAGATTGTCATTTTTCCTTGTAGATATAATGTCATCATCTTACCTATATTTAACCTCCTCTCCTTTGTCTCTTTACTTTTCAGATTTCTAGCAGGATAAAATCACTCAGATGTCAAGGCATTTAATCATAGGAAAGGGAGAGGCAGTGAAAATACAATGTGACCAGGACACTGAGGAACCTCAAATGTTTTGGTACCAACAAACCCCAGAGAAGGGGGTTCTAGTGACTGTTATTCTCTGGTAAAGGATGATATACAGAAGGGCGATGACCCACATTATTTTGAAGCCAAGAGACCAGATAAGAAAATTTTTATTCTCAGAAACAATCTGCAGAACCCAGGGACTCTGGGATGTATTTCTATAGTGCCAGCCACAGAGATGAAAGGGTACCTCCTTTCTATGCACAAACCTCCTTTCATTCACACAGCGCAGGAAGGTGGGGAGAGAGGAAAGGGTAACTGTCATCAAAAGTAAAGCAGCCCAAAAGAGCAAGCAAAAAAATGTTTCACATAACAAAACATCCAGAAGTCAGTGAATGAAGTCCAGAACCTATGGTGGTAGTCCCTTCTCATAAGATAAGTTGATTCACTGTGCCATGCTATGTGCCAGCCCGCAGGCCTGAATGAGCTTCTCTTTTCCACCTTTATTTGGATCTGAGAGATATTTCTTGAAGCTACCACACATTCAGTTCCTAGGACTGGGCAGAACCCTTGACATTTGGAGATACTTCTTGAGAATGAGAATCAAGGTGCTTGATGGGGACTGTTGGATTTTGATGACCAGAACCAGAGGGACCAATGCTCTATTCACTCCCAGCCAAGATTGCCACTATTGCTGCCCAGAATCTGCAGTCATCCTGAGAATGGATTAGTGAAATACAAAGGAGCCCAGAGTGGCAGGGAGTGAGAATTATCAAAATTCTCATCCGTGTTGAGATGGAAGGGAAAGCACTTCTGTCCCAGAGTGCTCCTCTTTGCTTTACCTTAGTATGGTTCCTAATCCTGGGAAGAGTCCCACATCTCCAACTCTTATATTAGTCCTTTCCATATCTGGAGGACATTCAAGGCTATAACCCAAAAGTTCATAGATCTTGCTTGGAAGGGAGGAGTAGTTGTAGAAAGATGATGGGAGGCAGAGAATTCTATATAGAAGCTTTTAGTATTTTTCCTTTCATTATTTCTCTCTTTGGTAAACTATATGACCCCTGTATCTGTGCCCAATACATGAATGTCAGCTTATTTGGCTGAAAGAGGAGATCCCAGCTACAGATTTGAGTGCAAAGCTAGGTGAGGTAGAGGTGTAGATTTTCCATTTACAAGATTTCATTATCATACATTAGTGTAAATTTCAGACCCAGTTAAAGTTGTCAGGGCTTAGCAAGGGGTAGGAGAGAATGGGGAAGACAAGACTTGGAATTTTCTGGTTGAGAACTTCCTAAAATCCAGTGAAGTTACTGAAAACTTTGTTGAGATTTTATCAAGCCTGTAATGTACAAGAACTAAGTATCTACAATCCTGGTGAATCTAGGTCATCAACATGTGATGGTAAACTCAGACATTATGCTGCCTTGCTTACTAATTAAAATGTTGACACATTGCTTTTCTGTTTAAGGAAAATAGCATAAGAACCAATTAGCATTGCTTCTATTCCTCCAACGCTCTCATCAAATATCTCATAACAGCAACCACAAGAACCAGAATTTATAGAGCCCTTTTAGTTTGCCAAATGCTTTGCAAATATTTTCTCATGTAATGCTCACAACAACTCTGGAATGCAGGTTCTACTATTATGCCCCATTTGGTAGATGAGGAAACTGAGACAGGCAGAAATTAAGTGTCTTTTTCAGGGTCTGAAAACTAGGAAATGTCTTAAGCCTGTCACTGAGTGAGGGCGATGTCTGCCTGAAGCATGTGAAGGCTTTCACTGAAAGAATATTTGCAGAAGAAGAGTCTGTTCTAATGGACCTGAGGAAGGCTGAAGCAGGCTCTGTGGACTTCTTGGAGCTTGGTCTGACCTCAAAGATGCCAAGGTCATCCACTGCATCCCAGGCTGTTGCCAGTCATCGTGACATTTTCTTGGCAATGGACTTTGATAGGCCTGGAAGAGAAAATGACACTGATGACTTGGTACAACTCTGCCTCATTTAAGTTCAATTCATATGGAAGTCAAGACTTTTGTGTCATTGGTCCTTTTTGAAAACATAGGATTAGCACAAACTATTTTAAAATAATAGTATACCTTATGGAAACCAAGGTCAGCTGCTAGGGTTCTCCCTCCCACACCACTCCCCCTCCACCCTTTGTACAAACAGGAATTTGGATTTAATGATCTCTACATTTTCTTCCCACAGTATGATATGTAATCCCCTTAGAGGACAAAAGGAGATAGCAGAAGTGTTTGATGAATTAAAATGCATTATTAGTATATTCTTTTCTTCTCACAAATATTCACTTTTGGTCATTCCATTCACTTGGATAAAATGCTTTTTTTCTCTTCAGTTTGATTTCTTTGTTTTCTTATCCATTCCTATTCCATATCCTTTTCACTGAAAATTGTTAGTATGGTCCATAATCTATCTCTCATTATAGCCTGTGATCTCCACAGGAGGGCAGTAGCCTATGTGATTGGGATTTTTCCCCCTTTCCATCTTCACTGATAAACCTTTCCATTCCATACAATCATTTTTAAGCAAAAGGATTGGCCAAGGTTATTGACAGTGTGGAATAAGAGCTAACAACTCCTTCTTTCCACTGCACAAGTTAAGAGGCAACTGTCTTTCTCTACCCAGTAGTTTGGAGTAAATGGCAAAAGTGGAAATCTTTTGGAAAAGGGTCATGCTCCCAATTTACACTTATCACCCATGTATTTGACTGTGGTCAAGACAAATTAAAAAGGACAAGTCAGAAGCAACTAGAAATTCATGGCATGTCCCAGACCTTCCAGCAGATCTCGGACTTTGGGTATATTGAATACTAACAGTAAGAAAACCTCAAGAACACATAGTTTTGCCATTTATTTAAATTTTAACTTAGGCAACATGCAATATCTTTGTTTAGAAAACATAGGTTTCATACATGCATAGAATGTTTGAGCTAGTATGGACCTTAACCATCCTAATGAGGTGGTTCAAAGTGAAATGAACACTATTTATGGGGAAGACCTGAATTTAAATCCTCTCTCTCTGCCAAATGTATTTGGGAGCAAGTCCCTTAACCTCTCATCTCCTCAGGTATCTTCCTCATCTGGAAAATGAAGGAATCATAGTGCACAGTCTGTTTGAAGAGTACTTTCTAGGTCCAAATCTAGGATCCTAAACACACATAAATATCCTCGATAATATACAAGGAAAATTAGATGTTTAGGGCAGGTTTGAAAAAAAAAAAGGTTTAAATTAAATGTCCTCTCAAAAACCAAAATATGTGATAATGAGTCATTGCTTCACATAAAATTCTCTCTTTCTAGTTTACCTTGTATATCAAAGTATTTTTTTTTGGGGGGGGGAAGTTGATTGTTAAGCTTAGATTCAATGAAAGAATAAAATTTCGTGACAAAAATATTTCCTGTTCTGATAATCTATTATGAAAGCATAGCCCAGGCAGAAAACAGGTATTGCAAAATCAATTCCTTCCTCCCAATGCACAAATGAATATATGACTTTATGTCTCAATCCATTACTATGTTGTGTCAAAGCCTGAAATTCCTGGGAAAAGACATTCTCTCTGGGTTTTACACTTGCACAGTATGGTTGTGACTGTGGGTCAAGATGGATTAGAAAAGATAAGCCAGAAACATCTAGAATTCATGGCAAACTGACATCCCAGACTAAAAGCTGAGACCCAGAGAAAAGAGGAGTTAGTTAAGGTCAGACAGAAAAAAAACTGCAGAGCTACGATGAAGAAACCAGTATAACATGCCTTGAAAGCCAAAAGAAAACACTTCTCTAGTCTCTATGTAGGTCTGCTTTCTAACATTTAAGCAGCTTATAGACATATTCTGTCCTTACCGTCTACAGTAGTTACTACCACACCCGAAGAGACCGGCTTGAGAATGTGCTGCTGTTGTGAAAAATCAATGTAAGAAAAACTTCTATATATTTCATGTAACTGAAGCGTGTGTGGTGGACCGAAAAGCTCACAGTCAAACATCTGTTAGGCCATCACCACAAAAAAGTTTCCTTTTGTGGGAACCAATGAAGACAATAGTTCCTTAAAAGGAAATGATCCCTCCAAACAAGGGAGTCGCAGAGCTCTTCTTCCATGTCATTGGGCCACGGCTTAGGGCTAGGAAGGCAGGGACTCAATCCATCCTGACCTTGACCCCATCATGGGTAACAGAGTCTTTTACTGTGTCTCCATTTTTCTTCTTGGAGCAGGTGAGTGCAGGAGAGAGAAAGAAAATCCTTCTTCTGGGGAGAGGAGATTCAGAGATTTCTCTTTCCCAGTGGACAAAGCAAAGTTCCGTCAGTTGCAGTTTCCCAACTTCTCTTTATTTTGTTTTTTTCCCTCCCACAGTCCCCACTGAAGCAGAAATCAGCCAGACACCCAGATTCCTCATCACAATGGTGAAGCAGGAGGTGACCCTGACGTGTCACCAAGATTTCAACCATAATGGCATGTTCTGGTACCAACAGGAGCCACAGAAAGGACCCAAGCTAATGTTTTCTTTTTCTTATCGAAAGATGAATTTAAATGAAACTGTTCCACAGCGCTTCAATGCTACATCACCAGTGGAAAATAACTTGACCCTCCTCATCCATGGTGTGGAGTCAGAAGACTCAGCCACCTATTTTTGTAGCAGCAGCATGGACACAGCCTTACAGAGTCATCCCCAAACTGTGCAGAAACCTACTTGTTGTGGCATAAGAAGAAAGGAGGGAGGGAAGGCACCACATCAGAGACTTGGCTCACACTGGGAGGTTCTAGAGGGAGGAGGGATTGTCAAACCCCACAGATCTTTGACAGTAGCTCTCAGTTTTCATACTGTTCAATTCCCCCTTCTCTTATATATTTGAAGATGTATTAATCTACATTGGTAGAAGGGACTGACTAATAACACTCTACTCTGCTGATAATAGGGCTAGTGCAAAACAAAAAGAAAAACAAATTTCATTCATTCATCTTACATTTTCTTCTTGTGCTTCTTTTTCCTCCTTCAATAATGTTATAATAAGGTTTAAAGGACTCCCTTTGGGGATGTAAGGAAATGTTATTGTATCTCCTCTCAGGTTGTCATCTGCTAATTGATTTTTCCCAGTCTGTGATATCAGAGGTAGGATATCAACTTGTGTGTTGGTCCTTTGTTGCCAAAGAAGACCATGCCATCAGAGAAATGATGGCATGACTTGCAGTTGACTTTGTTTTGAATGAAAGAGGGCTGTGCAGGTCACCAGTATCACTTCTCCTCCAGAATTATCTGAATCCAGTGACCAGATATTCAACAGGATGACTGGAGATGACCCAGAATAAGGCAATTGGGTTTAAGTGATTTGCCCAAGGTTACACAGCTAGTGAGTGTCAAGTGCCTGAGGTGAGATTTCAACTCTAGTCCTCCTGACTCTTGCACTGGTGCTCTATCCACTGCATCACCTAGCTGCCCCATGGGATATCAGCTACACATGAGTGAGATCCCCTACCCTCCTTGTAAAACACCTTGCTGATTTTAGCTTACCTGGACTCCCCTGGTGCCTCTAGAGATAAAGAAGGGCCTGGGGAAATGATGGGCAGTGTCCTAGTGGTAACTTATCTCACTTCCATGGACCTCCCTCTCCTCCTTCATTACCCAGGAAGATATCCAGTCAGAAACTAAGATGGCATCTTTGGGTGCAGCCCTTACATATCCTTCCTCAGTACATTTTGGTGGTCATAGGCACTGCCCTTATAGGGAACAAATGCCACCCCAATGTCCTTCTTCTATTGTACTCATCTTTCCACTCCTTGCTCCCAGGCTTGTGTTTCTCCATGTAAGGTACCTAATGGTTCTTGTGAGTGATACAGGACAAACTGTGGGCCTACTGGTTTGTATGACTTTCCTATCAAATCCTTATGAGAGGCCTCTCTAAGTGTCCACAAAAGACTGCCTCACATATGACCAGTATTTATCTATGGGGATGTATGGAGTGTTGAAGGAGGACCTGAACCTTTGGTGAACAGCCATACCCTGCTGAAACTGTCTCCAGAGAAGGGCTAAGGTAGGCTGAGTGTAAGTAACAGACCTCAAACTATAGGGCCTTTGGGGGAATCTACGCCAGGCAAGTGAAGATTTTCTCCAGCAGAATGGATGGATAAGAACATTTTTTTCCAATGGCTATGAAAGTAGCTGAAGTAAGCACTATGGAGCTTTCAGAACTTGGTCAGACACTGAAGATACCAAGGTCATCCTCTGTATCCTGGGGCCATAGCCATTCTTCCTGACTTTTGTCTTGCCACCATGCTGTGATGAATCTGCAAGAGAGTGTGATGTTGATGACTTTATGCAACTCTGTCTAATTTAGATCCAATTCACATGCACGTAAAAACATTCCCCGTGATAGCATTGGTCCCCTGCCAAAGTGAAGGAAAAGGGCAGTTAATCTGGGGAAGTTGATAGAACTGGGTTCCAGTCTGCCCTTAGATGCTCTATGCTTACTAGCTGTGGGGATCTGTGCAAGTTACGTATCCCTATTGCCTCCTCTCCTCCCAAAAGAAGGATGTTTGTGTAAGTCACCATAATTGTAAGCTTTTTCAAGAATAGTGATCATTTGCCAGTTATTTTTTTGTACCTCACCCAATATAGAAGCTCTTTAGATTGACTCTCTGAATGCCAAAAAGGTATTCAAGGAAGATATAACAATTGCAACGAGTCACTAAAAACTATGAACTTTTCTCAGTGAAATAGATTGCAGTTCAAAAGAGATCAGCCCATTCAATTCAGAAGAACAAGATTTGTAAAAATTGTATTTTGTGTAATTATGGCAGTTAGTTTGTGGGCAACCCATTGACCTAATTAAGCAACTTGTAAATTAGGTCAAATGTTCAAAGAATTGGTGCCCTAATTAACATGAGGAGGGAGAGAACTTAAGTTGGAAATTGTATGAGAAATGGTACTAAGCCTTTAAAGTTCTCACTGTCTGAGCCCTAGTCCTAAACATTGCTGGTGAGTTAGGAGAAGACTCAGTTTCCCCAGACCATGATCATGCTGATACAAGAGAATAGTTTAAAATACAGAAGACAATAAGTGGGATTGGTTATATTTTAGAAAAGAATTTTAGAAAATTCCTCCTTTCATGAGAGACAATCCCTAATATAAAAATCTCACAATGCACAGGTCTCTCAAGTCATTTCTGTACAGCAGTTATTCTGAACCTGGGGTCCGTAAGCTTCAAAAAATATGTTTTTAATGCCTATTACAATGTTACTGGGTGATGACTTTGCACAATGCTACCTCACTTAAATCCAATACACATGCCAGTCTAGTCAATGGTGAGGTCATTGGTCTTCTTCAAAAACAAAGGGTGAAAAATAACTCCTTTTAAAATACAAATTTATATTCTGAAATATTGGGAATAACGTGCTCTTTCAGTATCCTAGTTGGGGACATACAGAGAACTTTGCAGGTTTTCTGGGGGTCATGGAGAGAAAGTTTGAGCAGAAAAGTGAGAAAACGTGTTTTGTTAGTCATGGCTCAGCTGATTGGAACAGTGAGGAAAGTGGAGGCCATGCTCAGTCAGCAAGTTAGTTAAAAAGTATCATCAGGCTGTTATTCTGTGTCAGGTATTTGAAACACAAAGGATACAAAAGCAAAATGTGTAGAGAGAATGAATCTTTAACCCAGGGTGTCAACATTGGGGTGGGAAGTACAGGTTGCTGCCATATTACTGTATTAACTCACATTGAGTTTAAATTCAATAAACATCACCCTTAATACAACTATTATTTTGGCAAGCCTTCCTCATTCTAGAGTAGCGCATTTAATTTTTTGAAATTCTACTACATGATGCATTCCTTTGTTTATAGCAGAGCAAGGATTCCTTGTGGGTTATGAGTTGGCATAAATGGCCCCTGTGGTCCTTTCAAACTATCTGCTTCCACGATCCTGTGATGCTTGGCTTTCCAGGAGCCCTTGCTAAAATGTAAATATGTCATATATAAATAGTAATATTAGACTATTCAATAACATTTTATTTCAGGAAACATTAAGAACCTAGTATGTAACAGACTTGAACTGAGTTATAATATTCAGATAAATTACCTTTCCTAATGAACATGATATGAATACAGATAACACTATTACATAATACCAAATGATGAGTATAATGATGAGATCCACCTTGCCTTAGCATAGTACATATCAGGTGCTTAATAAATGCTTGCTGGTTAAAGTAGGGGTATGGCATTGCTGACTGAAGAGATAAAGGAGTCATGGGATCACAGACTCAGAGTTGGAAGGGACCTTAGAAATCATGTAGTCCAACTCTATCACTTTAAAGATGAAGGCCAAAGAGATTAAATGCTTTGCTTAAAATCACTTGCAAGTAGCAAGTGACAGATTCTATCAATTTAATAGAATGCATTTCCAAAAAGTAGAGGAAAAGAGTATGGGGAACATCATTCTAGGGCCAGAGGGAATAATATGGGCAAAAGCACAGAGGTTGGAAAATACTGGCTCCTGACTAGTGGGAACAATTTGTTTAAGGCAAAGAGAAGAAGTGGAAAGTATTATGCTATTAAACTGGAACAGTAGATTTATGGATGGTCTTTTATATCAGGATTCAAGACTTAAATTTTCATGATTAAACAACAGAAAATTCTTAAAAAAATATTTTGAGCAGAGGTATCATATGAGTAACATAAAGGAATTCTGGCAAAAATTGAATGTGGATTAATAAATCCAATTAGGAGGAGAACGTTTCTAAGAAATGTTCACTGAGACCAATATGGAAAGTATCTATAGTTTAGATTTTTGCCATGGAATAAAGTCTTGGATGGAACATGATAGTGAATGGATATGGAGCTTGGGGGAGTGGTTTGAGGGCCCAGAGGGCCTGAGAAGTGGGTGCTTTGGGACTAGAGGAACAAAGACTGAGAGGTGACAGTTCCCAGCACATTGCCTTGGACACTGGCTCACTAAATAGTTCTTGAATTCAACTGAACTGAAAGCAAACACAAAAGCAAAAGTCGACTTCATTATTTTCATAGGATTGGCCAAGTGTTTATGACAGGTTTTGGGCAAACAGTGTTTATGCCTTTCCATAGTCTGTAGAGAAGTTTGACGTTTAAAGAACATGGAGTCTTCTGTTTCATAGAGTCTTCCTATTTCTTGTTTCAAGGAAGAGAGCTTGGGAGTTGACGAGACATATTGATATTTGAATTTCATACTGTTGTTTCTAAGCCCTCAATCATTAAACACTTCTTGCCCCAAGAAAAGTCTGCATCTTATTCCTACTGGGCTCTCCTTCTTCTAAATAGCTATTTTTTAAACCTAAGTTAAACTAAGATTTTGATGCCTAGTATCAGAATTAAACTCAAAGGTTCTTTGTTTCAATTGTCCAATTTAGAAAATTTAGAAAGCCCATAATTCCTCTATCTTGCTGCCTAAATCTAAGCAGTTCTTAGCTTTGGTGCTTTTTCTCCTAAACTGAGAAAATCCCATATCACCTCTGTATTTTCATCTCCAGTGGATGTTGAATTATGCTGAACTCAGCTAGCCACAGAGGGAACAAAAAATAGGCTGCCTGACCCTCAGTTTCCACCAGTGATTCAGACAAAGTTATATTTTTATCTCAGGTCTGTTTCTCATTTTATCCATTCTGCTCCCACCTCAAGTTGAGTAAATCCTGATTACCAATTTCTAAAAGGCACTTTCAAATACTTGATACTTTTGATTAGCATTTCCAATGCTTTTCCCCCAAGATTTGTTCATAGGATCAAGAATTTAGAATTGCAAGTTACCACAGGTACTGCCTCTTTTATTTTATAGATTTGGAAACTGAGACTCAGAGAGGGAAAGTGACTTACTTGAAGTCGCAAGTGGCTTAGCTAGGATTTGAACCCAGGGCCTCTAACTATAGATACATTACCCTTTCCACTGTACCAGTCTAATGAATGTGCCCTCCTTATTCAGTCTGGTGACACCCTTCTGCTTGGGGGTAGTGATGGCATAAAGTTATTGGTGTTGGATTTTTTTCCAAGAAGGAGGCAATTAATGATAAGTCACATGACCAGGGTCACACAGTTAGTAAGTATCTGAGACTGGATTTGAGCTAAGGTCTTCCTGATTCCTTGGTTGGTGCTCTATCCACTGTGCCACATAGCTGCTCATCAGCATATGATTGTTGATTTAGTGTGGGGATACCTGATCATCACAGGTGCATTAAATATAGATTTCCAGAAGGAAATATTGTCCAAATCACAAACCACAGAGATATGGAATTTTGGAGCACTGAGTTAGGAGAAAGGAAGGGATTCTTTTCACAGAAATCATTTCCATTTTATTGATTATAACTTCAATTGTCTCTTAACCCTTCACAAAGCTAAGACCTGTATCCATGGACCAAATATATGAACACTGACTAATGAAAATATTATGGTATAGGTGGGGGCAAGTCCATCTCTGACCTTAACTAGTTTTGTGTACTTATACAAGTCACTTCATCCTTAGAACTCACAATCAGCCTTTTTACAGGAGTGTGTACTTAATGATCTTTCAGGTCTCTTCCCACAGTCTGATGTAATATTTCCCTCAAAGGATAAAAAGAGATAGTGAAAGTGCTTTGATGAGTTAAAATGCATTATAATTATGTTCTAATCTTCTCACAAATATTCCATTTCTCTCATTCCTATCACTTGGGTAAAATGCTCCTTTACTCTCCAGATTGATTTCATTAATTTCTTCTCCATTCCAATTCCTTATATTTTTCACTGAAATTTGTCAGTGTGGCACAGCATCTCTCTCATCATAGCCTACTCCAGGAGTGGGGAACATGGGGTCTTAAGGCCTCATGTGACCTTCTAGGTCCTCAGGTGTGGCCTTTTGACTGAATTAAAATTTTACAGAAAACCAGGATTTCTTCTGTAAAATTGGTATTCACTCAAAAGGCCACACTTAAAGACTCAGAAGATCACATGTGGTCTTAAGGCCCCAGATTCCTCAAATGTGGTGTACTGTCTGCACAAGAGGGCCATCACATATGGAATTGGTATTTCCCTATTTCCATTTTCACTGATAAACCTTTAAATTCCATAGAATCATTTTTAAGCAATTGAATTGGCCAAGATGGTTGGTTGCCATTTTGCATCTAGAGGTAACAACTCCTTCCTTCCAATGAGCAAGTGAAGAGGCAACTGTCTTTCTCAACCCAGTACTCTGCAAGGAACGCCAAGGCTGGAAATCTTTTGGGTAAGAATTGTACTTCACTTTTATACTTATCAAGTATGGATGTGACTGTGGTCAAGACAAACTGAAAAAGACAAGCCAGAAGCTGCTAAAACTTCATGGAAAACAGATATCACAGTTACTCTAGAAGGTTTCAGGCTTTGAATCTATCAATTGACAGTAGTCAGAAATTCTCAAGAGAACAATGTTTTGCCCTTTATTTAATTTTATCTTAGTAAACAGGAAATATCTCATTTGATAAAATGTTTGAGCTAGAAGGGACATTAGCCATTCTATAATCTACCCCTATGGTTCAAATTTAAAGAGCACTGAATTTGGAGTAAGAGGATCTGCCTTTACATCTTCCCTCTCTTCCAAACTACCTTGGCGACCGGGAGCAAATCACTCAAACTCTCATGTCCTCAGGTACCCTCCTCATCTATAAAATGAAGGGGTCAGACTGGATAGACTGTATTCAGAATAATTTCCAGCTCAAATGTTAGATTGTAAATGCGTTGATAAGAATACCAGAAAATTCACAAGGAAAACCAGAAAATCAAGAGAGGTTTGAAAATAAATGTTTAATTTATTATATTCTTTTTATCCCTTAAAAATTAAGCTTTATGTAATAGAGTCATGGCTTCTTCTACAATTCTCCTTTTTTGGTTTATTTTGTATATGAAAATACTTTGTTGGGGGGGGTTGTTTGCTAAGTTTAGAATTTATAATACGATAAAAAATTATAATGAAAACATTTCCCATTGTAATTACCTACTAAGAAAGGGTACCCTATCAAGAAACCCAAGTATCTGGAAAACAATTCTTTACTTCCAATGAACAAGTGAAGAGTCAATTATCTTTCTCAACCCAGTAGTTTGTAATGATAAAACCTGAAATCTTTTGGAAAAGAATCTTGCCCCAATTTTACATTTATCCAGAATGGATATGACTATGGTCAAGGTGGATTAGAAAAGACAGGACTGAAGCATCTGGAATTCACAGAAAACTGACATCCCAGACTGACAACTGAGACCCAGAGAGAAGAGGGGTTGGTTAAGGTCAGACAGAAAAAAACATTCTGACAACCTTCAGAGCTAAGATGAAGAAAACGGTATAACATGCCTCGAAAGCAAAAAAGAAAACACTTCGCTTGTCTGGAGGTAGGTGTGTTTCCTAATATTCAAGTAGTTTATGCACATATCCTGTCCTTGTTGCCTATAGTAGTTACTACCACATTCGAAAAGACAGGTCTGAGAATGTGCTGCTGTTTGTGACAAATCAGTGTAAAAAAACTTCTATATATTTCATGTAACCATATTTAAGTACAAGTGAAGCATGCGGGGTGGGCCCAAAAGTTAACAGCCAACCATCTGTTAGGTCATCACCAGAAAAAAAAATGCCTTTGGTGGAAACCAATGAAGATAATAGTTCCCTGAAAGGAAATGATTCCTCCAAACAAGGGAGTCCCAGAGCTCTTCTTACACATCCTTGGGCCACAGCTCAGAGTTAGGAAAGCAGGAACCCAATCCATTCTGGCCCTGACTCCATCATGGGCAACAGAGTCTTTTGCTGTGTCTCCATTTTTCTCCTTGGAGCAGGTGAGTGCTAGAGAGAGAAGGAAAACCCTTCTTCTGGGGAGAGGAGTTTCAGTGATTTCCTTTTACATGGTGGATGAAGCAAAGCTCTGCCAGCTGCAGTGTCCCAACTTCCGTTTCTTCTTTTTCCCCTCCCACAGCCCCCGCTGAAGCAGACATCACTCAGACACCCAGATTCCTGGTCAAAAGGGTGAAGCAGGAGACAACACTGAGCTGTCACCAAGATTTCGACCATAATGCCATGTCCTGGTACCAACAGGAACCACAGAAAGAACCCAAGCTAATGTTTTATTTTTATCATCAAAGGATGAATTTAAATGAAACTGTTCCACAGCGCTTCAATGCTACATCACAAGGGAAAAACTGGTTGACCCTCCTCATCCAAGGTGTGGCGGCAGAGGACTCAGCTACCTACTTCTGTAGCAGCAGCAAAGACACAGCCTTACAGCATCATCCCCAAGCTGTGCAGAAACCTACTAGCCCTGGCATAAGAAGAAAGGGGGGAGGGAAGTCACCACATCAGAGACTTGGCTCACACTGGGAGGTTCTGGAGGGAGGAGAGATTGTCAAACCCCACAGACCTTTGACAGTAGCTCTCAGCTTTCATATTGTGTAATTCACCATTCTCTGATTTATTTGAAAAGGCATTAGTCTGCTGAAATCATCGAACTATTCCAAAAAAAAATTAAAATAAATTTTATTCATTCATGCTACATTTTCTTCTTGTGCTTCTTTTTTCTCTGTCAGTGATGTTGTAGTGCAGAGTGCCTCTGCTTGGAGATATTAGGGAGTGGTCTTTTATCTCCTGTCAGGCTTTCATCTCATCATCTGCTAATTGATTCCTCCCTGTCTGTGAGATCAGAGTTAGGATATTAACTACATATGAATGAGACACCCTCCCCTCCATGTAAAGCATCTGCTTGACTGTAGTCTCTCTGAGCTCCTTTGTTGACACTAGTGATCAAGAGCGGCCAATAATAGAATGGTCTAAGTCCAGGGGAAGCTTTCCTGAGGACCATCATGGACGAACCTATCCTCCTTCACTGGCACAGAAGCTATCCAACCAGAAGCTAAGATGGCATCTTTGGGTGCAGCCCTTCCATGTCCTTCCTTGGTGCATTTTGTTGGACATAAGCACTGCCCTTGTTAGGTGTCCTTCTTCTGCTTGTTTTACCACTCCTTGCTCTCAAGATTGTGTTTCTCCATTTAAGGCACCTAATGGTTCTTGTGAGTGAAAGGAAACAAATTGTGGACCTATTGGTTTGTATGACTTTCCTATCAAACTCTTATATGAAACCCCTTGAAGTCTCAACAAAGGACTACCTCGGATATAAGGTATGGGGACATAGATGTGTACTCCTTATAACTGAGGTGATCCTTTGTCTCACAATGGGATCTCTTAACACATTCTTGTACATTAGATATTCTTTTTTTTTTTCCCCTTTTACTTTTTATTTTTATTTTTTTTATTTTTTTGTTTCTCTTTATTCTCTTTATTTATTTATTTATTTGATTTCTTACATTCATTTTCACAAATTTTTGGGTTCCCAGTTTTCTCCCCTTTTATCCCCTCCCCCAACCCCAATACCCCAAGCAATCTAATTTTCCCTATCTCCAATCTGCCCTCTCTTCTGTCATCTCTCCCTTCTCTTGTCTCCATCTTCTCTTTTCTCCTGTAGGGCCAGATGACTTTCTATTCCTCATTAACTGTATGTCTTCTTTCCTAGTTACAACAACAATATTAAACAGTTGTTCCTAAAACTTTGAGTTCCAAATTCTCCCCATCCCTCCCTCCCCACCCATTCCCTTTGGGACAGCAGGCAATTCAATTTAGGCCCTATCTGTGTAGTTTTGCCAATGACTTCCCTGATAGTTGTGTTGTGTAAGACTAACTGGATTACCATCCCTCCTAACCTGCCCCTCATTGTTTCTCTACTGTCTCTTGATCCTGTCCCTCCCCAAGTGTTGACTTCAAATTGCTCCCTCCTCCCTTTGCCCTCCCCCCCATCATCCCCTCCCTTGCAATATCTCCTTCTCCCCCACTTTCTTATACTGTAAGATAGGATTTCATACCAAAATGAGTGTGCATTTCACTCCTTCGTTTAGTCAAATGTGATGAGGGTAAACTTCTTGTTTTTTTTTTTTTTCTCAGCTCTCCTCTTTTTCCCTCCACTAAGAAAAACTCCTACCTGCCTCTTAAATGACATATAGTTACCCCCTTCCCTTTCCCTCTCTTTCCTCCCCCTATATTTCTCTCTCACCATTTACCTTAGTTTCTTTTAAGGTATGGTCCCATCCTATTCAGTTCAATCTGTGCTCTCTATCTCTGTATGTGTGTGCATGTGTGTACGTGTGTGCATGCGTGTACATGTGTATGTGTGGTCCCACCAACTACCCAGATACTGAAAAGTTTTAAGAGTTACAAATATTGTCTTTCCCTGTATGAATATAAACAGTTCACTCATGGTAAGTCCCTTAAGACTTCTCTTTGCTGTTTCCTTTTTCATGCTTCTCATTCTTGTGTTTGAAAGTCAAATTTTCTTTTCAGCTCTGGTCTTTTCATCAAGAATGATTGAAAGTCCTCTGTTTCATTGAAAGACCATATTTTCCCTTGAAGTATTATGCTCAGTTTAGCTGGGTAGGTGATTCTTGGTTGGAGTCCTAGTTCCTTTGCCTTCTGGAATATCCTATTCCACGCCCTTCAATCCCCTAATGTAGAAGCTGCTAGATCTTGAGTTATCCTGATTTTATTTCCACAATACTGGAATTGTTTCTTTCTAGCTGCTTGTAAGATTTTCTCCTTGAGGTGGGAGTTCTGGAATTTGGCCACAATGTTCCTAGGAGTTTCTCTTTTTGGATCTCTTTCAGGTGGTGATCGATGGATTCTTTCAATACTTATTTTGCCCTCTGGTTCTAGAATGTCAGGGCAGTTTTCCTTGATAATTTCATGGAAGATGATGTCTAGGCTCTTTTTTTGATCATGATTTTCAGGTAGTCCCATAATTTTTAAATTGTCTCTCCTGGATCTATTTTCCAGGTCAGTTGTTTTTCCCATGAGATATTTCACATTCTCTTCCATTTTTTCATTCTTTTGGTTTTGTTTTGTGATTTCTTGGTTTCTTGTAAAGTCATTAGACTCCATCTGTTCCATTCTAATTTTGAGAGAACTATTATCTTCAGTGAGCTTTTGAACCTCTTTTTCCATTTGACTAATTCTGCTTTTGAAAGCATTCTTCTCCTCATTGGCTTTTTGAACCTCTTTTGCCAGTTGAGTGAGCCTATTTTTCAAGGTGTTATTTTCTTCAGCATTTTTTTGGGTCTCCTTTACCAAGGTATTGACCCGTTTTTCATACTTTTCTTGCATCTCTCTCATTTCTCTTCCCAGTTTTTCCTCCACCTGTCTAACTTGATTTTCAAAATCCTTTTTGAGCTCTTCCAAGGCCTGATCCCACCCGATATCCCCCTGGGATGTCTGGGGTACTGAGGCCCCGCCCTCCACGTCATTCCCTGATGGCAACAATATGTCCTCGTTGTCGTCAGATCCGAAAGTCGGGATCACTTGCATCTGTTTGAAAAAACTCTCTATAGTCTTATTTTTCTTCCCTTTTCTAGGCATTTTCCCAGCCAGTTACTTGACTTCTGAGATTCCTTTCCACCCCCGCCTAGATCCTCCCAGCTAGTGCTTGGGGTCTGAGATTCAAATGGGCTTTCAGCGGCTGGCGCGGCTGCTAATCAATGTGAGCTTTAGTTCTGGTGCTGGGGTGCTGGCAGGGCCACCTCCCAGGCTCAGCTCCCTCAGGGCCTTTATGCAGAGACCTTCAGTAATGGAGCGGGTGGGGGCGGGGTCGCCTCCCAGGCTCAGTTCCCCCAGGGGCTTTATGCAGAGACCTTCAGTAATGGAGCAGGGTGGGGCAGGGTCATTTCCCAGGCTCAGCTCCCTCAGGTTGTTTATGCAGAGACTTTCAGTAATGAAGATCCTGCCTGCTGCTGGGGGAGTCCCAGGCCGCCGCTGCACTGCAGCTGCCTCCGCCGCCCCTGCCTCCTCTGCTTCCTGCCCCCGCCTCTGCCGCTGCTGCTTCCTCCCGAGGGGGCCCGAGTCATGGAGACACCCCGCTCCCCTCTCGGCCAGCCAGCCATCTCTCTCATTGACCTGTAGCTTCTGTGGGTGGAAGGACTTTCCCGGCTGCCGGAGCTTCCGTCCCTGAAGCCTACTCAGATCAGCTTCCTTGGGGCTGTGGCCAGGGCAGTGCTGGGGTGGGGTCCGCTTTCTGGGGCGCGACGGACCCTGGGGACGGCTCTCCAGGGCTCTCTGGAATGGAAATCTCTTCCACTCTCTTTCTGCATACCTTGCAGTGATCCAGAAGTTATGGGGATCTCTTTTTATATTAGATCTATGGGCTGTGGGTTCGGAGCTCAGAAACGTGTGTCATTCTACTCTGCCATCTTGGCTCCCCCACTCTGCCATCTTGGCTCCCTTCAAGCACATTTAGAGAGAGGAGAGGTGAGATGGAAATTTATTTATCTATCCACAACTTATTAATAAAGGAAATAGGACATGGTGTTTGAGCTGATGGGCTACTATTCACTCTCCTCCATCCCTCCACTCCCCCCCAAAAAAACACAAACACCTTTCCTACTTCACCTACTGAAACTATGAGAACTTTCTGCTTGGAGAGGAGATAGACATCTGGTACCAGCAAAATGCAAGGCAGGAATTGCAGTTTGTATTTCAGTACCAAGAAGAAGAGAAAATGGAAAAGTCTTCTATCTCTTCACAGCTGTAGGGCTAGAGACATCTTAGCTGAACTTAAAGACTCAACCCAAGGACTTGAAGGACCCAGGTAAGACCTTCTTCACTAGCAGCAGAGGCACAGCACTGGGATGTCACCTAAGTACTTAATGTGTAAGGTATATAAGCTGTACTTCAGCTATTGATTTCCTCCATATAAAAGATACACTGGTAAGTGCAAATTGACAAATACTTAATCCATGAAAAAATAATCAATAACTCTTTTACTCTCCTGGTAAGTTGATATTTAATATATCAAAGTAGGAATCTTTTTGTGACTGCTGATCATCCAATTTGCCTTTACTTTGACTCAGCATTTTCTCAACTGCTCTCTCAAGGTCCATATTTTTGACAAGTCCAAGGTATATCTTGAACTTGTTCTTCCAACTTTTCTTATTTTTTATGAGAAGCATGCAGCTTCAGAAAATTCTTAAAAGGAAGCTAGATGCTGAAGTCTACAGGATGCTGGGCTTAGAGTCAGGAAGACTCATCTTTCTGAATTCTAATCTTGCCTCCAACATTTATTTGTTGCTTGTATCCCTGAGCTTATAACACTTAACCCTGTTTGCCTCAGTTTAATCATCTGTAAAATGAGCTTAAGTGGAAAACCCCTCCAGTATCTCTGCAAAGAAAAGCCCCAAAAGGATAATGCAGAATAAGATACAACTGAAAAATGACTGAGCAACAGAAAGGGAAGTAAATATGACATTGCCTAAATTAGTGTTAAACTTTGTGTGTGATCTTCTTGGGCTGTGAGGGCAGAACCAGTGACAAAGTCTGGGAAGTAAATTTTGTTTCAATGGAAGGATAAACTGCTGAATGCTTAAGGATATCCCAAAGTGGCATAGGCTACTTTAGACAGTGATGGATTTCCTCTCCAGAGAAGTTTTCAGACAGACTGGCTCATTCAATCACTTGTCACAAAAGAGAGCCAAGTATGAGCTGAATCAGACAAGGGGCTCTGAGGATTCTTCCAAATGAGGGTTCTGTGAGGCAATTATTCCTGGTAGTTTTCAGAGAACTTTCTGGTCTTTCTTAGTGTTTTTGCTCATATGCAAGAAACCCATGAAAATGTGAGCATGGCATGCCTCCGTATATCCTGGTGTAGACAAACTCCCTGTTTACAAACTTGTGCTCTAGGGAAAGTGTTAAGTTCTTAAAGGAATCCTAAAGGCTTGTATTATTGTTACTCAGTTGTGTACAATCCTGCCTGGCAAGTCTAAGGAGTTTTATCTTTTTTTTCTTTTCCATTTTTGGCTTTGTGAAATTTTTTGCGGTTACATGTAATAAGAACTTTAACATTCATTTAAAAAAATTTTGAGTTTTAAATTCTCCCCTCACCTTTCATCAAGAACACAATCTAACTTCATCGGTTGCTTCTCTGGAAGGAGATAACATTTTTTTCCTTCAGAATTGACTTGAATCATTGGAATTCTGGGAATAACTAAGTCATTCACAGTTGATTTTCATACAACATTGCTATCCAGTGTGCTCCTGGTTCTGCTCTCTTCCCTTAAACAGTTCATGTAAATCTTTCCAGTTTTTTCTGAGATCATTCTGCTTGTCATTTCTTATATCATAATGATGTTCCATTACAATCATATACTGCTACTTTTTCAGCCATCCCCATGAGGATTTCTTGACAAAGAGACTGGATTGGTTTGCCATTTTATTCTTCCATGTGTTCATTTTATAGATTAGCAACTGAAGGAAATGCAGGTAAGACACTTGCTCAGTGTCACGCAGTCAGTGTCTGAGGCCAGATTTAAACTTTTATCTTCCCATATTCGGACCTAGCATTCTATCGACTGCATTACCAAGATGGCCAAAGGCTACCTGAAACTTGAAGATCTAAGAAAAGGATCTATTAAAGTAACAGAGATTACGCAATGAGCTACTCTTAGCTCTAAGGGACCTACAATTTCACTCGTCCAAATATGAACATTCTTGTGGATGGGTCCTCATTGGACTTCTCTTTAACCTCTACCACTGCCTCTAGTAGTAGGAAATACTTTTCTCTGCACTTACTTCAACCCCTAGAGATAGCTAAGTCATAACCCTAGAGTCATGAAGGTCTAAGTTCAAATAGGACCTTAGAAGTTTCACAGAGCCAAGCAAGACACTTAACCTCTTTTTGCCTCACTTTCCTCAACTGTAAAGTGAGGATAGAAACAGCACCTACCTCATAGACTTGTATTGAGGATCAAATGGGATCGTTGTAAAGTGCTTACTTCAGTGCCTGCACATAGTAGGTGCTATATAAATGCTTATTCCCTTCCCCATTTGCTGTTTTCTCAATATTTATCATGGTATTTACCTTTAGCTTCATAGAACTGTTGAGCCTCATGCAATTCCTTAGATAGACTAAGAAAAGCCTTTAGGGTTCTTGGTCCTTTGGGTTCATTCATCTCTTGAAGAACTTTAAGAACTGTTCCTTCATGAGAAGATAATAAGCATAGCTCTACATTAGGTATTTGCTTTTCCTTGATATTATTTTTCCCCTTGATTTTCCTCCAGTCTTTGCTATCACAAGATCTGCATCAAGTCTTCTTATAGAGTTTCAAACAATATGCCCTTAAGACCTCAATCTTCCTCCTAAGGCAGCCAGTACCTGGAGGAATAAATCCACACAATTAATAAGCAGCAGAATTGAAAGTAAGGTCCCAGATTTCTGACAAGTTCACTGTTCTAAAGAGAAGATCTGTTAGATTGCATGGCAACACTCTCCAATGATATTACTGAGATAAGATAGGATCAAGTTGGGTAGGACTTCAGAAATTAAAGAGAGTTTATATTTTATTGTAGAGGCAAAAAGGAATCATATATGCTGGAGGAAAATTTCTCTGGTAACTGAGTGAAGAATGGAGCAGATTGCTGATATCCCTGAATCAAGGAGACCAGTTGGGAATCAGTGGCAATAATCTAAGCCAGAGATGATCAGGACAATATACAAAACCTTAGTAGTACTGGGATGTCCAAATACTAAAACAATGTATTTCAGGCTAGTCATTATCAATCATTTCTTTCCAAATCCTATATTATTCTAATTATGCAATTTTTTCCCTGATGCTATAGCATCCCAGGCAAAATATTAAGTGATGGATATGAGTTTTACCCTGTCTTATGATACATAATAGCCACGAGTGTGCTGGTAAATGTTTAATAAGTGACTTTCTGAAAAAAATTGTGTGCATGATACACTTTTTAGTTTCATCTACAATATTAAAATTATCTCCATCACTTTCTTACCTGTAGGCAATCAGCAAAGTAAAGTAAACTCCTATTTGTACTGTTTGTCAATTTTTAAAGTATAAATATTAACACTGAAATTTTAACAATCACTTCTCCCAAGCTGGTTCAAAGTAGATCTGCCATACACCTCTTACAACTCCCAGAATGTAATGGCTCCTAGCTGATCCAAAACTGCAACTTTCTTAGATGAGCTCTCTACCCATGGGTACTTGGGGAGCTAAGTGACACAGCTGACAGAGTGGATGGAGTGCTGGGCCTGGAGTCAGGAAGACTTGAGTTCAATGCTGGCCTCCAACTCTTACTGGCTGTGTGTCACTGGGGAAGTCACTTACCCGTATATGCCTCAGTTTCCTCATCTATAAAATGAGCTGGAGAAGGATATGAAAAACCATTCCAGCATTTTTGCCAAGAAAACCATCTTGGCCTTGACCCCATCATGGGTAACAGAGTCTTTTACTGTGTCTCCATTTTTCTTCTTGGAGCAGGTGAGTGCAGGAGAGAGAAAGAAAACCCTTCTTCTGGGGAGAGGAGATTCAGAGATTTCTCTTTCCCAGTGGACAAAGCAAAGTTCTGTCAGTTGCAGTGTCCCAACTTCTCTTTCTTTTGTTTTTTCCCTCCCACAGTCCCTACTGAAGCAGAAATCAGTCACAACGGTGAAGCAGGAGGTGACCCTGACGTGTCACCAAGATTTCAACCATAATGGCATGTTCTGGTACCAACAGGAGCCACAGAAAGGACCCAAACTAATGTTTTCTTTTTCTTATCAAAAGATGAATTTAAATGAAACTGTTCCACAGCGCTTCAATGCTACATCATCAGTGAAAAACAACTTGACCCTCCTCATCCAAGGTGTGGAGTCAGAAGACTCAGCCACCTATTTTTGTAGCAGCAGCACAGACATGGTCTTACAGCGTCATCCCCAAGCTGTACAGAAACCTACTTGTGGCATAAGAAGAAAAGAGGGAGGGAAGTCACCACATCAGAGACTTGGCTCACACTGGGAGGTTGTAGAGGGAGGAGGGATTGTCAAACCCCACAGACCTTTGACAGTAGCTCTAAGTTTTCATACTGTTCAATTCCCCCTTCTCTTATATATTTGAAGATGTATTAATCTGCATTGGTAGAAGGGACTGACTAATAACACTCTACTCTGCTGATAATAGGGCTAGTGCAAAACAAAAAGAAAAACAAATTTCATTCATTCATCTTACATTTTCTTCTTGTGCTTTTTTTTCCTCCTTCAATAATGTTATAATAAGGTTAGAGGACTCCCTTTGGGGATGTAAGGAAATGTTATTGTATCTCCTCTCAGGTTGTCATCTGCTAATTGATTTTTCCCAGTCTGTGATATCAGAGGTGGGATATCAACTTGTGTGTTGGTCCTTTGTTGCCAAAGAAGACCATGCCATCAGAGAAATGATGACATGACTTGCAGTTGACTTCGTTTTGAGTGAGGGAGGGCTGTGCAGGTCACCAGTCTCACTTCTCCTCCAGAGCCATCTGAATCCAGTGACCAGATATTCATTAGGATGACTAGAGATGACCCAAAATGAGGCAATTGAGTTTAAGTGATTTTCCCAAAGTCACACAGCTAGTGAGTGTCAAGTGCCTGAGGTGAGATTTCACCTCAGGTCCTCCTGACTCTTGCACTGGTGCTCTATCCACTGCATCACCTAGCTGCCCCATGGGATATCAGCTACACATGAGTGAGATCCCCTACCCTCCTTGTAAAACACCTTGCTGAGTTTAGCTTACCTGGACTCCCCTGGTGCCTCTAGAGATAAAGAAGGGCCTGGGGAAATGATGGGCAGTGTCCTAGTAGTAACTTATCTCAGGACCACCATGGACTTCCCTCTCCTCCTTCATTACCCAGGAAGATATCCAATCAGAAACTAAGATACCATCTTTGGGTGCCACCCTTACATATCCTTCCTCAGTACGTTTTGGTGGTCATAGGCACTGCCCTTATGGGGAACAAATGCCACCCCAATGTCCTTCTTCTATTGTACTCATCTTTCCACTCCTTGCTCCCAGGCTTGTGTTTCTCCATGTAAGGTACCTAATGGTTCTTGTGAGTGATACAGGACAAACTGTGGGCCTACTGGTTTGTATGACTTTCCTATCAAATCCTTATGAGAGGCCTCTCTAAGTGTCCACAAAAGACTGCCTCACATATGACCAGTATTTATCTATGGGGATGTATGGAGTGTTGAAGGAGGACCTGAACCTTTGGTGAACAGCCATACCCTGCTGAAACTGTCTTCAGAGAAGGGTTAAGGTAGGCTGAGCGTAAGTAACAGACATCAAAGCTATAGAGCCTTTGGGGGAGTCTACGCCAGGCAAGTGAAGATTTTCTCCAGCAGAGTGGTTGGATAAGAACATTTTTCCAATGACTATGAAAGTGGCTGAAGCAAGCACTGTGGAGCTTTCAGAAGTTGGTCAGACACTGAAGAAGCCAAGATTGGTACAGTGGAAAGGGTAATGTATCTATAGTTAGAGGTCCTGGGTTCAAATCCCAGCTAAGCCACTCCTGACTTTAAGTAAGTCACTTTCCCTCTCTGAGTCTATATCAAATAAAAGAAGTGGTACCTGTGGTAACTTGCAATTCTAAATCCTTGATCCTGTGAACAGATCTTGGGTGAAAAGTATTGGAAAAACTAAACAAAAGAAGAAAGGAGGGAGGGAAGTCACCACATAAGAGACTTGGCTCACACTGGAGGTTCTAGAGGGAGGAGAGATTGTCAAACCCCACAGACCTTTGACAGTAGCTCTCAGCTTTCATATTGTGTAATTCACCATTCTCCGATTTATTTGAAAAGGCATTAGTCTGCTGAAATCATCGAACTATTCCAAAAACAAATTAAAATAAATTTTATTCATTCATGCTACATTTTCTTCCTGTGCTTCTTTTTTCTCTATCAGTGATGTTGTAGTGCAGAGTGCCTCTGTTTGGAGATATTAGGGAGTGGTCTTTTATCTCCTGTCAGGCTTTCATCTCATCATCTGCTAATTGATTCCTCCCTGTCTGTGAGATCAAAGGTAGGATATTAACTACATATGAATGAGACCCCCTCCCCTCCATGTAAAACGTCTGCTTGACTGTAGTCTCTCTGAGCTCCTTTGTTGACCCCAATGATCAAGAGCGGCCAATAATAGAATGTTCTAAGTCCAGGGGAAGCTTTCCTGAGGACCATCATGGACGAACCTATCCTCCTTCACTGGCACAGAAGCTATCCAACCAGAAGCTAAGATGGCATCTTTGGGTGCAGCCCTTCCATGTCCTTCCTTGGTGCATTTTGTTGGACATAAGCACTGCCCTTGTTAGGTGTCCTTCTTCTGCTTGTTTTACCACTCCTTGCTCTCAAGATTGTGTTTCTCCATTTAAGACACCTAATGGTTCTTGTGAGTGAAAGGAAATAAATTGTGGACCTATTGGTTTGTATGACTTTCCTATCAAACTCTTATACGAAACCCCTTGAAGTCTCAACAAAGGACTGCCTCAGATGTAAGGTATGGGGACATACCCCCTAGATGTGTACTCCTTATAACTGAGGTGATCCTTTGTCTCACAATGGGATCTCTTAACACATTCTTGTACATTAGATATTCTTAAACTGGCTTCTCTAAACTTTGAAAAAATACATTTTTATATCTACTGCAATGTTATTGCTTTTCTTTTTAAGGGTATGAATTTTGTTTTAGGCACTTATAAACATTTTGAGAAGGGATTCAGTTATTGCCATTAAGACATTTTTAATTGTGTCCAACTTTTTATGAACCATTTTTGGGGTGTTCTTGGCAAAGATACCAGGGTAGTTTAGGATTTACTTCTTCAGATTATTTTACAGATTAGAGAACTGTGACAAATAGGGTCATGTGAGTTGCTTAGGATCACACAGCTACTTTCTAAGGCTAGACTTGCACTCAGGTCTTCCTGACTCTAGCATTAGCATTCTGTCCACTTGTCCCTCTTGAATGGGTCTAGAAACTTCACTAAATGCTAAAGTAATACAAGACACACACAGAAGAGATTAAGAACCTCTACTCTAGAGTAAGTTTCCTGTCCATTTTCAAGTTCTAGAAATGATTAGGGCCAGAAACTATGTCAAGGTAGCCATGACTAGTTTGGGCCATTAAGGAAGTTATCATGTCTCTTCACATTCTCCATTGTCTCTAAAGTCTATAAAGTCACCACAAGTGTGCTCCAGTGTATAAGGTCACAGGAGTCCTCTAAACCCAAGACCAAGACAGTGGAGCTTTTGTGACCTTAGAGGGCATAGTGATTAAATGAACTTTAGTCACCCTTTACAAGATTGATATGTACTAGGTGCTGCCCTCCAGCTGATGGCAGCAGAGAGAAGCAAATGGCACAAAGAGATTGAATAGCTGAAGTCTAACAGCTGCTAGGAAACTTGTTTCAGATAGATTGTAGAGACAACCAACACACCATTGTCAAGTAAAGAAGCAATGCTTGTGCCATGTCCAGCAAAGACAATCTAATGACCAGTAGAGATGCTACACCCATCATAGTAGGAGTGCAATGATATATCCAGGGGACATCAGCTGCTCCACAGTATTAGAGGTGAAAATTACTAGGTTCACCCATGTGCCTTGGCCATCTATGCACTCTGTGTATGTTTTCTATGTATACATCTGGGGACCAACTACATAGGTGTATATGTGACCCTCCAAACACATTTATAGCTAAAACCTCAAAAAAGAGCCCTCTCCTATCTCCTAGGACTCCCCTCCTAGAAAACCATTGACCACATATTTTCCGACAAGTTACATTACTAAAGATTTGAAGATGAAAAAGGTTGAAAATCATACATATGACAATTAAAGTCATGTACAATAAGTTCAGAGTATAACTTAAGAGGTAAGTCTTAAGTAGAGATGTCTCAGCTCCACAGACTTCATTCTAACCTCCCACCTAAAATAATATCACCAATCTAGTAGCAGGTAGGTGGTCTAGTAGAGAGAACACTGGATCTGGAGTAAGAAGACCTGAGTTCAAATCCAACCTTAGTCACTTACTAGCTATGTGATCCTGGGCAGCTCACTTACTTATCCTCTGTTTGCTTTCGTTTCCTCAACTATAAAATCAGAATAATACTAACTCCCACCTCTCTCACTTAACCATAGGCTGTCGTGGGGATCAAACGAGATGGTATTTTTATAGTGCTTAGCATGTTGCCAGGCATCTAGTGTGTACTCAATAAATACTTTTCCTTTCTTTCTGCCTTCTAGCTCACAAGTTTTCAAATGCACTATATTTTTTATTTTGTTGCCTTTGAGAATAATTTAGCTACTTCTGTTCCAAATTCTTAGTCCTGACCTCCAGATAAAATAGTCCTCAGGTCTTATAGGTGCCAAATTCAGTAGAATTAACTCTAGAGTCTGGGTATTCTGGCATCCAATGCTGACACAGTAAGACACCCTGTGCTGCTAGGATTCATTCTTTATTATGTATGAACCATCATACATTCATAACAACCATCATACAACCATCATAGTTCAATACAAGGACATTTATTAACAGGTCAAAAATTTTACTATAAATAGAAAAGAATTTAAAATAATAATAAGTATACACAATATAAGTATTTTCCAGTGCTTCTTATGATATAAGGCATTGTGGTTTTTTAATTTTTAATTATTTTTCTTAAATTCAATTTTTTTCCAATTTCAAATTTTCTCCTCCTTCCCTTTACCTCCCCCATACATTGAGAAGGCAGAAGAATCAAGACCCATTACAAATATGCATAGTCATACAAAAGAAATTCCTGTATTAGCCAAGGCCAAAATTACACTGATGCTGCTTTCTGCCCTTTGAGACCATCTGCTATCTCTCTGGAGGTGGATGGGAAGTGTTGTTATAAGTCCTTTGGAATCGTGTGAGATCAGTGCGTGGCTAAATGTTTTCAAAGTTTATTTTCTTCATAATATTGCTGTTATTGTATACATTGTTCTTCTGGTTCTTCTTATTTCACTTTGCATACTTTTGTATAAATCTTCCAAAGTTTTTCTGAAGCCGTTCCCTTCATTTTTTCTTGCGACACTGTAATATTCCATTATATCCATATATCATAACGTGTTCTATCATTTCCAAGTTGATAAGAATCCTCTCGATTTCTAATTCTTTGCCCTTACAGAGAGAGATGCTATAAAAATTTTTTTAGTATATATAGGTCTTTTTCCTTTTTCTTTTATCTCTTTGAGATATAGTTCTAGTATCAGTAATTCTGGCTCCAAAATAATTTTTTAGTTCTAAATTGCTTTTCCAGAATGGATGCACTAATTCACAGCTCCACAAACAGACCCTGTGGCATTCTCAGTTTCCCTTTTTGTTATCTTAGCCAATCTGATGAATATGAGATAGTATTGCAGAGTTGTTTTAATTTGAATTTCTTAAATAATTAATGATTTAGAGCATTTAAAAATATGACTATTGATATTTTGTATTCCTTCCTGTGAAAACTACTTATTCAGATCCTTTAATCATATGCCAATTAGGGAATGGGATTTTTCTTGTATATTTGACTCAATTCCCCATGGATCTTAGGAAGGAGACCCTTATCAGAACAAGGAAATGTAAATATTTTCCCCCAATTTCTTACTTTTCTTCTAATTTTAGCTGTTTTTGTTTTGAATGTGCAAAATTTTTAATAATCAATATTTTATGTTTTACCTCCTGTGAATTTCTCTATCTTTCATTTGATCATAAACTCTTCTCCTATCCATTGATATGACAGATAAATTCTTTCATGTTCTACTAAATTCCTTATAATAATACCGATTATGTTTAAATCATGTACCCATTTTGAGGTTATCTTGATATGGTTAGATATATTGGTCTAAACACAGTTTCTACCACACTGCTTTTGAGTTTTGCAAACAGTTTTTGTTGAATAGCTAGTTCTTGACCCAATAGAAGGTATTATTTCCTTTGCTCATTTGATTTTGAATATTGTATGTCTATTCTGTTCCACTAATCCATGTCTTTATTTCTTGCCCAATTACATTTTTTTCACAACTATAACCTAGTAATATAAGTTGAGATCTGCAACCCTGAGACTCCCTTCCTCTCCATTTAAAAAAACAAATGATTCTCCTATTAATCTTGATCTTTTGTTCTTCCACAAGAATTTTGTTACTATTTTTTCTAGCTCTATAAAGTACTTCTTTATAATTTGATCAGCATAGCAATGATTAAGCATGTTAATTTAGGTCATATTGTCATTTTGATTGTTCCGGCTTGACCTACCCATTAACAATTAATATTTTTCAAATTATTTAGATCTGTCCTTATTTGTAAAGTGTTTTGTAATAGAATTCTTGTGAGTGTCTCAGGAGATTGACTCCTAAGTGTGCATATTGTTTGTAGTTACTTTAAATATAATTTTTCTTTCATCTATTCCCTTTCGATTTTGTGGGTAACATACACAGATGCTAATAATTTGTGTTGTATTATTTTATATCTTAACTTTTTTAGCAATATGCAGTTTCCCTTCTTATTTTTTTAAATTAAGTCTAATTTTACTTTTGTTTTGTCTGAGATTGGGATTGCTATCTTTGTCCTTTTTTTTAAAACTTTAGCTGAATTGTAATAATCTTAGAGTATGTACTGCCAAATATACTGCCAAAAGACATTTTCTCTTATCGTATGTATATGCTCCCAGGACTGTACCTTCATTAACCATCCTTTTGTTCCATCAAAATGACATGAAATGATACCTAGTGAAAAAAAAAGTAGTACCAAGAAAACAATTTGTACAATGGCATCATAATTGTAAAGATAAACAACTCTGAAAGTCTTACGAACTCTGGTAAATGGATCAAGTACTTCCCTAAAAATAATGATGTAGCCTGCTATTCGTCTTTTGTGAGAAAGTTGATAGACTCAAGATGAGAAATAAAGTATATTTTTTCAGACAACAGTCAATGTCTTATGTTTAACTGTATTTGTTACAAGGATTTTGATTTTCTGTTTCTCTTTTCTCAGTTGAGGGTCTGGGAGGGTGTAGGCATAGAAAAGGAAGGAAGGAAAAAAGAGAAAGGAAGAGGTAGAGAGAAAGAGAAAAAGTCAGGTATCATTTCTTTTTAATGCATGGAAGTTTAAAAAGGGAGAAGAGGAGGATAAAAACAGAGTTCTGAAAATTACACGTTGAAATAATTATATATTTTAAAAGAAAGCAAATATAATAGCAGTTTGACATTTCACAAACTTTCTTCTTTCTTTAAATATGTATATGAAAATGCCCATTTTATTTATTGTTTGTATAATTCAGAATAAAAAATAAAATAAATATGTATGTAAAACTCATGTCCATTAAAGAGTTAAATTGTCAGAAAATGATGTTTAGTCTTCCAAGATGGAAAGAAAGGTCTGAAATCAAAATATGCAACAGTGTTTCCTTATTAATGCATCCTTGAGAAAAAGGGATATGAAAACAAGTTAACAGTAACAGTTGGCCATCCTAGACTCAAGGCTTAGCTCCAGAAGGGCTCTTAGAGCTCATCTTGCTCAATGCTCATTTTTTACGCATAAGAAAACTAAGGCACAGAACAATTGAGTGTCTCAGTCAAAGTCACCAAACAAGATCACCACTGGAATAGCTTATGTTCCCATGAGTAATCGAATCATAACCACACCTATAGAGTTTTAAAAGCAAATGGTGTTCTTCTTAGTTATGATTCATTCTCATTCGCTGTGGACTGTTCCCACCCATCTCTGATGAACATGGTAAGGTACAGGTTTCAGAGATAAAGCCTGTGAATTGAATGAGGGAGAGCCCCAGAGTTCAACTTTCTTCAACCTATTATCTTCTTAGACAGAACTGTGAGTTGGAAAGAACCAGAATTGCAGCCCTGATCTTACCTTGAATACCAAGCTCTTCTGGTTTGTCATCATTTATTTCCTAAGAACAGGTTAGTCCTAGGAACAGAGGAGATTTCATCTTAGCCTTGTTAAGTTCTGACTCCAAATATTTCCTTGGGAGCTTCAATATCAGTGTCCTCCCTGGACTTATTTCTGATTTTACCATAGGTCCCATGCATGCTAGAGATGCAAGAATTACCCAGAGTCCAAGACACAGAGTCACAAGAATGGGACAGAAAGTGATACTAAAACATAACAAAATTTGGGCCATGATTCCATGTATTGGTATAGACAAGATCAAGGCTAAGGACTCTAGTTCATTTATTACTCTGCAGTTTGAGATGACACTCAGAAAGGAGACATACCTGAGGGGTACAATGTCACTTGAGAAAAGAAGGAATTTTTTCTTCTTACTCTGAAATCATCCAGAACCAGCCAAATATCTTTGTATCTTTGTGCTAGCAGCAGAGACACAGTAAGGCAAAGTCAGTTTCTCCCTAAACACAAACCTCCTTCAGACTCTACAATCCTGAAGTGTTGATTCTTTCTGATTTCATTACACTTCTCTAACACAGAAAGTTATTTTTGCTATAAACACATACTGTGAGAAGAAATGCTAATTATGGTACTCATGTCCATATCCTCCAGACAGGGCCTAATCATGTTTCAACATAGGGAAGAGATTTGTAAATACCCTGTATCAATTGGTGATTGACATGGAAGTCATTTCTTAATCAGATATCTGAGGATAATTAGATCAAAAACTTATTAGAGCAAAGTTCAAAATGAACATCAAATCATCAGACTGAATAAAGATGAAAAGAGTATGCTGAATATGTATGTAATTGTAAAAGCTTCATTATGGTCTGTGTAAATTAACTTTTAATTCTGAAACATGATGAACAGATAAAGGGATAGATATTGATTTTGAATATTAACATTTCCTAACAAAGTGTATGCACCATAAAGCAGTTGGTACAGTGAGGAAGCCAAATGAGTACTGACATCAATAAATTAATCCACAAACATTTATTATGTGCCTACTGTGTGCTTATGATATGCAACATTGGAGCTAATACCAACATCGATGAGATTATTCAACTATGAACATATCAAAGTATGTGGAAGTGCTATAGATCAGTATTTCTCAAAGAGAGGTCCCTTGACCTTTGTGGGTACTCAAAACACTTTTGAGATATCCTTGAGATCTAAATTACTTCCATAATAATAGAAAGATGCTCTTTGTATATTAAAAAGTTCCTCCCTTTTCCAACTACATATCTGTATGAAGCTGAATTTTCTTCATATGTGTAAACTGAAACAACATATTGCAATAGATTGCATGCAGCAACAGATATGAGAATCTAACTTCCATTAAGCAAAATATTGGAAACATATGCAAGAAAAGAAAAAAAGAAAATTAATGCCACCTTTCTCACTTTTTTGTTTTGGAAAATATAGTTATTTGTGTGAAATTATATTATTTATATTACTATATAAAGGACATATTTTAAATGAATTAAAGAGTAGATATTCTTAAAATAGTAGCTCTGATTTCTAGTATAACATATATCCATTGATATAACTCACATAAACAAAAGCTCTTTAGGGTCTTCAATATTTTTTTAAAAAGCATAAAAAGTGTAAAGGGCTCCTGAGACCAAAATATTAAAATAATTACTATAGAAACAACAATGTTCTAAGCACAGGACTGAAAAACAGATAGGATGGGCTTCATTTAACATAGGAATATCAATGATTCCTCATCACTCTTATCACACAAATACACACACATACACACAATTTTTATGCAATCATTCCTCAGATGATAATATATGGCTATGCATAATGAAACACCATGTTCTTTGAAGAATTAAAATTCCAGGTGATCCAGAGAGCAATGGAAAAACCACGATGTGCATAAGTAGGCTTTAGCATATGAACACTGAAGATTTTCAATTAAGAAGTACCATAAAATATGTCATCAAGAAACTATCAGAAAAAGGAGGATGGGGTGGCCAGGTGGCACAGTGGATAGAGCATCAACCCTAGAGTCAGGAGGACCTGAGTTCAAATACGGCCTCAGACATTTAGCTAACTATGTGACCCTTGGCAAGTCACTTAACCCCAATGGTCTCCTTATCTCCCCCATTCTCCCCCCTAAAGGAGGTAGACTGGTCATGTTTAAGAGTTGAGGTAACAGATTTGAAGTACCCTGATGGTACATACAAAACACTAAAAGTTCTTATGAATTGTTCCATGAAAATTCTATGTCATATTTATTATAGCTCATGGGCACAAATTGCGTATGGTTAGAAGTTATGAATAGTGTACGATCTGTATCAGGGTGGAATGGGAAGTAGGAATCCATATCAAGGAGATCATGGATACATTCAAGTATAAAAATAAGACTCAAAACGCTAACAATGATAGCACTGCTTAGTGAAAACAAAGGGGTGAGGAAGGTTAATTTAATTCAACCTCTAACCTTAACTAATTACATACATTACATACATCAGCCAAAAGCATCTATTAAGCACATACCATGTTCCAGATACTGTGATAAGCACTAGGGATATTAATACAAACAAAAAGAAAAATAGTCCCTTCCCTCAAAGAGTTTATATTCTAATTAATTCTACTTCTAATAATAATTAATTCTAAGTAACTCACATAAAAAGGAGCTAGAGCAGGGTGGGAAGGGTGATGCTGGGGAAGGTGGGAGTGGGTGGGGCAGAGGAAGGGAAGGTAGCCACAGAACTGAAATCTAGGGAGTCAAGGGCAGAGCTGGAAAAGAATGAAGGAAAGCTAGTCTGGGTCTTTCCTTAACATGGAACTCCATGAGGAACTCAGTAATGGGAGAAGGAGGTTGCAGTTACTAAGAGGTGGAAAAAATCCAGAGTAATCTTAGACCAGAGAGATTTTTAGGCTTTGGAGTCTCAGGATCCCTTTACATTCTTAAAAATTATTGAGAACCCTTCCCAAGAGCTTTCTTATATGGGTAATATATTTTACGCATTTTGTGCATTTATATAAATATTTATCATAAAAATTAACATGTCTTAGAAGTATTATAAAAGAGTTTTGATCTTGGGACTCCTATAAAAGGTCTTAGAGACCTCCAGATCACACTTTGACAACCATTATCTTAGACTATTTTATTAAGTCACTTTATATCTCTGAGCCTAGTTTCCTCCATCACCAAAAAGTAGGTTAGGACTCAATAATTTCCAAATCCGCTTCCTACTTCAAAATAATCCAATTTATAATCAGCTTCCGAGGGCTGGCTATCAAGGGGATTAAGGGAGATGATGATGAAAAATTGTCTTGATATGATGTAAAAGGAATTATAAATTAACACATGATTATCTATATTCAAACTACAGACTCTATCATTTCACCTTGTTTGGGTAGAACAGTCTCACTCTTCATGTTTTGTTCATTTCTCCCCATTCCATGGCCTTTCCCAAATCGTCTCTAACTACACTTTCTCATTCTCCCAGTCAGATAGCCTCATATCCTGCTCTCTCCATAAGGGGTCAATAGCACATTTTGAATCGCTTAGATTTTTGTGCTCTTCATGGACAGCTCCTTAAATTCTGTGGAGCTGTTGTTAAAGTACTTGAATTATTCAGGATTATTACACAGTATTCCAATCTATGCAATCTACAGTTCAGTCAAACCAGGCTTCTTGCTTCTCCCCCATCTCCCAACTCAGGGATTTTTCACTGGTTTTCTGGAATATTTTCCCTAATTGCTTCCATTATCTTGCAATTGCAAGGTTCATCTTCAAGATTAATCTCAGGTGCCACTTGCTGTATAGTTTCCTAGCAGGTCTCCCCCAAGGCTGTTGCCTTCGTATCTCCACCCTCCCCACCACCCACCTTTCCTTGTTGACATTGCTGTTTAGTTGTTTCAGTTATATCTGACTCTTTCTGACCTGGGGTTTTGGAGTTTTCTTGGTAGAGGTACTGGAATGGCTGCCATTTCCTTTTCCAGGTCATTTAACAGATGAGGAAACTGAGGCAAATAGGGTTAAATGACTTGCCCAGGGTCACATACCTAGTAATAAGTTTCTAAGACCAGATTTGAACTCAGGAAGATGAATCTTCCTGACTCCAGACCTGGCATTCTATCCAGTGCACTATCTAGCTGCCCCAATGGGTTATATATACTTTATGAATATCTACGTATGTGCACATAATTCCCATTTTCCACCCCACCTCCACCTTGAAATAGGATGTAATACACACTGTGGGATCATTTCACTTTTGTTTGTTTGCCTTGCACATAGGCTAGTGCCTACAAGAGGTGGGGAAACTGTGACCTTAAGGTCATATGTGACCTTCTAGGTCCTTGGGTGTGGCCCTTTGACTGAGTCCAAGTTTTACAGAACAAATCCTTTTACTGAGGGGATTCCTTCTGGGAAGTTTGGATTCAGTGAAAGGATAGTACTTGGGGACATAGAGGGCCATGTGTAGCCTTGAGGCCTCTGGTTCCCTACCCCTGGCTTATTCTGTCATATAAATCTAATATATGTTTGGTGATTGATTGTGTAAGAGAAGCTCTCCACTTCCTCCAAGTGACTTTATGTAGTCACATAGTTATGTAGTTATATAACATGAGGTTTAACTATCTTAGCAAGGTCTAATGTCCTGTGATCCCTTTATTAGATGTGAAAACCTCTCTGATTGAATCGAGAAGGGATTGGGTGAGCAAACAAATGAACCAGTCTCCTTTAAATAAATTTAAAAAGTTGAGCCCTAAGACGCTCAAGGCAGTTAAGGTTCAGAGAATATGTGGAGCGAGACTTGCAGGAATGGAGAGAAGGGGAGGGGAGTGTCTTCCTTCTTTCCTCCTGCTAGTCATGGCACTAGCTGGGGCTAGTGAGAGAATAAGGAAGGAATAAAAAAGCAAGTTTTTTTTAAGGTTCTTGGGAGAAAAAGGGAGGATCCAACAAGGAATGAGTCCTTTGCTTCAATTATATGGCAAGATGATAACTGATAAGAGACAAAGTAGAGCACCTTGTTTCTTATTTTACTGCTATTTGCTTTACCAAGGAAAATGAACTATGTATTGGAAAGGTCAGAAGAAAGATGACTAACAGAATTGCCACCCAGGATAAGAAAGGAAATAGTAAGAGAGACCCAAGATGCCCTTGAAAAATTCAAGTCAGCAGGCCTAGATGAATTATATATTTGGGTCCTAACAGAAATGACCATTGTGATGACTGGGCCACTATCGATGATATTGGAAAGATCATGTTAAAAATGAGAGGCATCATAAGATTTGGAGGCAGAAAGGTAGCATGGTGGATAGAGCTCTGGACTGGGAGTCAGGAAGACCTGCGTCCAAATCTGACCTTAGACATTAACTAACTGTGCGACCCTGGGAAAGTCACTTAACCTCTATTAGCCTTGATCCACTTAAGAAGGAAGTGGTAAACCACTCCACTATCTTTGCCAAGAAAATTTGATAGACAGTGTAGTTCATGGAGCCACAAAGAGTCGTTGGACACAACAGCAGCAACACATTGTTTTTAGTTGTTATATGACATGCAAATGTATGTAATACATAAATATACCATGTATATGTATATGTGTGTATACATACATAAATGCATGTATAAATATGCACACACATCAGAAGTACAGTACAATGCAATTGAGGCCAAGGAGCGACACTAGCAGCTGGGGAGGGGGGCATAATCAAGAAAGGTGGTACTTGAAGGAAGTTAGGGATTCCAAGAGGAAGACATGAGGATACATGTACATTCCAACTATGGAATGTGGTTTGACACTGTCTAGTGTAACCCCTAGTGTAACCCCCCTCCCACTTAGAAAATTAGAAAAAGAAAGTCCAGAAGGTAGATATTAGAGTCCACCTCAATTCGTAAGCATAATAAAATAACTCTGCCCCCATATGCAGAACCACAATTTCTTCTGTGAGTCTAAATTTGAATAGCACCAGGGTTTCGGCTAGCCCCTAAATCTTAACCACACCTACAGAGCTAAAAGCAATGGTGCTATTCTGAAAGTAACTCCATTCTACCAAGATTTCTTCCCCTTTTCTAAGAGATGCTCTAGCTCCCCTTGGGAAGGCTTGCTCAGTTACAAGGTTTTAAAAGATATGTTAATGCTGAATCCTCTGTGCTAAACTAGGGGCATCCCAGAGCTCAGTCATTTCTCTACTTCATCTCCAGGAACCAGAACTCTGTTCTAGGAAACCGCTCCCTTTCTGCCCTGATTCTGCCATGGACACCAGGTTTCTTTGGGGTGTGGTCATTTGTTTCCTGGCATCAGGTAAGTCCTAGACACTGATGGGAAATTGCTTCCTTAGACTTCTCAGATTTTGGTTAAAATCCTATCCCTGAGAGATTCAGTGTCAATCTCTCTCTTTGGATTATTTCTGCTTTCCCCATAGGTCCCATGGATGCCAGAGATGCCAGAGTCACCCAAACCCCAAGAAATCTAATCACAGGAATAAGACAGAATGTGAAACTGAATTGTGAACATAATTTGGGACATGATGCCATGTACTGGTACCGTCAGGACCAGGGCCAGGGGCTTCAGCTCATTTATTTCTCAATAATAAGGGGTGAAATTCAGAAAGGAGACATTCCTGAGGGATACAGTGTTGATAGGAACAAGACGGAGACCTTTCCTCTAATTATTCAGTCATCCAGAATCAACCAAACATCTTTTTATCTCTGTGCCAGCAGCAAAGGCACAGTAAGGCAAAGTTAGCTCTTCTCCATGCAGGAACTACTTTCAGTCTTCGCTGTAACTCTGAGGTGCTGAATCTTCCTGGCATTTATTACCCTTACCTCAACTCAGGAAACTATTACTGTTTCAAGAAAACTATGAACTAAACTACTCTTAAAGTATTCATCACATTCTGGCATGAATTGCAGATTTTTCTTTTTGCATATCATATATCCCTGAATAGACCATGAAATCTTTGAAAGTAACTGTGTATGTTGTTCAGGCATTTCAGTCATGTCCAACTCTCTATGACCACATTTTGGGGTTGTCTTGGTAAAGATGCTCGATTGGTTTGCCATTTCCTTTTCCAGCTCATTTTACAGATGAAGAAACTGAGGCAAACAGAGTTAAGTGGCTTGTCCAGGGTCACACAGCTAGTTAAGTGACTGAACCCAGATTTGAACTCATGAAGATGAATTTTCTTGATTCCAATCCCAGCATTTTACATACTGTGTCACCTAGTTGCCCTAAACCTTGTGTGTAGTATAAACTAAAAATATTTTCTGTGCTACTGAATTAATGAATTATTATAAGTAACAATAACTAGCATTCTATAGTGTTATAAGATTTGCAAAGTGTTTTACATATATTGTCTCCCTTGAAGAGTGGTAGTACAATAAATAAATGACTTTCAACATTAGTAGAACCTGGGTTCAAGTCCTGCCTCTGACGCTTCCTACCTATGTGAAATAGAGGAAGTCATTGAGTCTGTGTTGGTCTCAGTGGCTTCAACTCAGCTATGAAATTAGTAAGGAGAAGGTAGACTAAAAGGCCTCGGAGTTCCCTTCTGGCTCTAGATTTGTGGTCTTATGATACTATCTATGGAGATGTTAATGAAGTTCCCTTAGTACACAGTCAGCCTGATGACTGATCTATTGGAAGGTACAAAACAGAACTCATGCAATTTTCAGCACTTAAGAGATACATTGAGCAGAGTTAATAGTTACTCCAATTATTCTCAAGATATTCCAAGGTTGCTTGTAAAGGAGAAGAGTAAAAGTAAAAGTCTTCATTTGCAAAAGCTCCCAGAGCTACAGAAACTTTGGAATTAAAATGATCACAGAACTCCTCTAGAACATAGAGATACCAGGAGCCCTTGGACTCATTGGGCCACTCACACCACTTCATGGTAGAAAGAAAAATCTAGAATTATTAACTTTTTATTCTCCCCTCAATATGCAACCAGTACTCTGAACTCAGTTTTCTAGAGAAAGACTGATTGCATCTTCCTTCTCAGGATTCTAGAGGTGCCCCTGAGGGGTTGGGAGTGTCTTTCTCTAACACTATCAGCTTGAGCTTTCACTTTAGTTGGTTTTTCCCCCAATCTGGGGTAAAAATTCCAGATCCATTTAACACTTAACATCAGTTAGATTTTAACAAAAAGATATTTACTCTGAAATTATAGCAAAAAGAGAAATATAAACATTTCCTCCTCACCCAACATCTGGGGGGCACATTTTGCCCTATACGGTATTGATCCCTAAGGAGAAGGGACTTAGATTTAACTCAGTTTCTTCACAGTATTGGTCCCATCAAGTTTGTTGTCAAAAAGTCACATTGCAGCTGAATCAATCCACATTTTGGTTTTCACTGGGGTGGGTTGCTCTGAAACCTTGAAGCTGGACTAACTGCAAACCCTGTCGGGGTTTCCACTCATGAATGTCTAGTGGCTCTTTTCTCTGACCTTTAGACACCCATAATGATCTTCATTCTTTTTCATGTTAAGGCAAGAAGGTGAGAAGTGAAACCTGAAATCATGGAGCACAAGTTGACCTCAGATGAAGAGAGCCTAAGTCCCCTGCCCTTACAGCATTGTCTCTCATCTCTCACTAGAATGTAGACAGGCAAGACGGAGTCAGATCTAGAGCATATGAAGAAGCTTCAGAGGATACAAGAGGTACTTAGGATCTTCTCCAAAGCTTCCTTATTGTGTTACAAGGCTAGGAGGACAACAGGAAGGAGAAAAGTGTACTTAAAAGCCAGTTTAATTATCATTTAGCAATAGATAGAGGAGGATGAGGAAGGCACATTTATACTTCTGGTACTGTCTCTATGCAGCCCCTGTGAAATCCCATTTTCATGCATGAGATTCCTAGAATCACCACCCCAGATTCAAGGTTCTCTGTGAGTCTCCAACCACTTAAAATAATAGTTGCAGAGATCCCAGGCATACATATACATTTTTATCTGGTCATCTAGAAGACACAATTAGTTCAAAGCAAAGGCACTTAGTGAAGGGTAGAATAAGAAGACTTGAAATATACTCTTATAAACATAGGGCACATTTTGCCACAACCATAAGGAGAGTAAGCAGGCACAGTCATCAGCCATAAGGGGGCATAAAGGATCAACACACGGGGAATAAGTGTGTGTGGGAGAGGGGTGTTGCTCAGACCTCCTGCGTATCAGGACGATGATGTCTGATAATATTATTAGATTGCTATCTGTAGGCCTGCACTTCACTGAGCATAGCATCTCTGCTGGAAAAGTTGACATCCATGGGACCTATGGTGGTAGCTCTACTTGCTCCTCAAGGGACATTGTATGTCTCTGCTGGGCTTATGGTTCCTGCATTACTAGGCCTTCAGTCTACTTGGGCATGTTAGTTGAACCTGCCCTAATACAAGTAAGTTAACAGTTCTTCAGTTCTGTCCACCATATCCAGCTAATAAAAGCAAAGTGAGTTCCTCCAGCTTAAGATTGTGTCTGTCTTTTTAGACTTTTACGTCTAGACTGGAAATAAGTCTATTTAGTATAAGCATCCTCACATAATCCCCAAATCTTTGGTTTAACTAAAAATGCATTTGGGCCAAGACAAAAGGTAACCTAGGGAGGCAAGGTATTCTCCATAGCTCATGCATATCTTTATCATGCATATTTTTGGTAGCAAAACCAACTGATTTGGTGTTGTATTTGGATAGTGAAAAGCCTATATCTATATCTAGGGACACATTATGCTCTGGTCAGAAGATATCTGCAGTTACATTTCTGGATATCTCTAATAGTAGGGAAGTGTTGCCTTACATCAAAGTAAAATTTTTTTTCTTTACAACTTCTACCCACTGATCAAAGTACTGCCCTTTGGAGTCAGCTATTACAAATCTGATCCCTCTTCCACCTGACAGAATTGTAGTGAAGGATATAGAGACTGGAGGTCTGCACATGGAGAGAAACTAACCTTTACTATGTTTGCCCTGCTGGCCTAGAGATAACAAGATTTTTAGGTTGTTGTGTGTGACTCCAGGATGAAGGGTAAAAACCTCTTGTTCCCAGTGATACAATATCCCTCAGAAATCTGTCATTTTTTTAATATAAGCTTGTATTCTGAGTAAAAGATGAGCTGAAGCTCCAGGTCTCAACCCTATCAGTTACACATGATGTTATACACCAAATTCTGTTCACATCTCCATGTCTCCATGTCTCTGCATGACCCATATCTGTGATTAGGTGTCAGGGTATCAAGGATAATTCTGACTCTCTTGATATCCACAGGAACCATGATCGGGAAGCAGAGGGAAGCCCTGGTGGAAGGTTGGCATTGAAGCTATTAGGGAAAAGTTTGGAGACAGAATCCAGCAAGTTAGAATCTCCAATGAGCTTGCACCCCAGATCTGAGGGTAGCTCCTTTTGTCTCTCTATTTTTAACACCAATCCTTGTAGACTCTTAAATTGGTTTTCATAGTCAACAGCTGTGACAAGGAATTTTTGTGCCTGTTGCAATGGAGGCGAGGAGTGGGAAGGGAACTCCCCAGGAGTTTAGTTATTAAGAGTGTGTGTGCATGGGTTGGGGTGATACGTAAACTGTCAATAGCCACAAGGTTTCTACATTGCTGAAGGACTGAGTTCTGCTGAGGAAGAGGAATTAAGTTCTATAGTTTAGGAAGTCAGCCACCTTGAGGAGGAAGCCTAATCCAGAAAGCATAAGGTTTTATGCTACTGAAAGTTGGCTATTCTATCAACCTATATCTGTGTATGTGAATGCATAATTCATAATACATAATATACATAATATGTGCATATATTATGTTTACACATATGTAATACATACATCTATATTTTCATTGTTGCTGTTGCTCAGTATATATGTGTTCATGTTCATATATGTATATATTATGTATTTGTGTACATATATGAAGATGTAGAAAAGCAGATAAATGAAAAAGCAAAATATTATAAAATATTCAGGAACTCTGTTGAAACATGATACAATTCTCATAAAGTATCTTTATACATTCCTTATATTTCTTTATTCTCAAATGTTTCAATGAAGGAAGAAATGAGAATGGTGAGGTACAAGCCTCAGATGTAAAACTTCCCTGTGTAATAAACCTGTTCTTGGGGGCTTCCTGCATCTCTTGGAAATATTTGTGACTATCTAGTATGAGACACACGGAGTCTTTTCCTAGAGGCTCCTGTGAGATGAATGAATTTCTCTGAGTGTAGGACATTCAAGGAGAAGGTCAGCAACAGAAACATGGAGGAATAGATGATATTGCAGGGTGGGTTTCTTTTCATACCCCAGCTTCCCTTAAATCCAACAGATATTTCCCTTATAAGTAGAAAAAGGAAAATAGACATCTGCAGAGAAATAAATGAGATCCTATTCAGCCAAGTAGACAAGAGAATTGAAAAAATAATAAAAACAGGAATCCAGGTTTCTAATAGTTGGGGAGAGATGAGAGGCAATTCCAGTAAGTGGCTGAGATTTCAGTATCTAGCTATGTTTAACTCAACTTGAGCTCTTCGGTGCTCCTTCAGGAATCAGGAGGTTCACTTCATAACTTAAAATTTTATTTTCTTCCATTCTGATGTGAGAACAAATCAAAATATGATTATACTATAGTAGGAAGAGGTAAAATGGTTGCTGCTTTTTAAACACTAGAGTCTCTATGTCGTTTTTGCTACTCTTTTATTTGATTCAACTAAATCTCTTGCTCAGATAATGAACAAAGGTCAGTTACAAATACTTGAAAAGGAAGAGAGTGGATGGTGGACATTTTTTCAGTGTGTAATGAGGGTTTTGAACTAGATAGATGGGAGTCTGCTCCTCACCTCCATCTATACAATTTTAATCTTAGAAAGCTAGGATAGGAAGGGAATCAAAACGGAGTAGGGAGGAGGAAAAGATAGGCAAGAGGAAGGTAAAGATAAATAGGAAAGAGGTAAGGATGAGACAAAGGAAAAGTAAAGCTCCTACCTGGAAAGTGTTTGAGTCATTGAAAAGTGAGTGCAATGGTAACTGGAAGAGATTTAAGGCAGAGAAAGGAGGTTGACATCACTGAAAGACCCCAATTAGTATAACTGAAAGAGTCCCAGAGATCTTTAGTCTGCCCAAAATTCTTCTTACTCTATGTAACAGAAATCTATTCTTTCTCTAACTCCACCACGGACAGTTACCAGGCTCTGTTCTGTATGACCCTTTGTCTCCTAGGAACAGGTGAATTCTGGGTGCAGATTGAAAATTTCTGCCCTGTACTTGACAAGCCCTGGTTTCAAACGTTGCACTAGTGATTGAAATTCAAAATCCCTTTCTGACTTAGGATGGACATGATCATTCTGGTTTCTGTCTTACTTTCCAACAGGCTATATGGAAGATAAAGTCACTCAGACCCCAAGACACTTGGTCACAGCAAGAGGAGAGAATGTGATGCTGAAGTGTGACCCAATCTAGCTACATGTTTATATTTTTTGGTATCAACAGAGCCTGGAAAAAGAATTGAAGTTCATGGGTTACCTTCAGAATGAAAAAGTCTTAGATATATCAGGTGTGCCAAAATCTCAATTCTCAATTGATTGGCCTCGAAACTCATCCTCTAATTTGAACATCCAATTCACCAAGCCTCAGGATTCAACTGTTTATCTCTGTTCCAGCAGCTTAGGCACAGCACTGTGAAGTCATCTTTTTTCTTTGCACAAACCTCCTCTGGACACCACAGAGGAAATAACAGTTAGAGACAAAAGGAAAGACAGTTACCAAGCTTTGATGAATTTAGATGAGAAACATTTTGGAGGATTTGTGGTGAAGCTGAAAAAGAGAAGTCAAAGGAGGAGAAGAAAAAAAGGAGGAGAAAGGGAAAGAAAAGAATGAGGAGCTATAAAAGAAGTCAAGTAAGGTAAAGAAACAATGAAGTACAGTGGAAAACATTTTGAATTTGGCGTCAGAAGACCTGAGTTCACATCCCACCCTTGTCATTTACTATCCATAATATGACCTTTTGCAAATCAGTCACTTACTTTGTGCAAGGCATTCTGCAGTCACTTTATTTCCCTAACCACCAGTTTCTACTACACATCTAATGACCTGTATGCACAAATGATACTGTATGAAGAAACCTAAAAGCAAGCTAAAAATTATGAAATATTCATTACAAAGCTTAATATTGCAGGAAAAAGGTGATGTAGAACCACATATAATCATTGAGTCATAGATTTAGAGCTGAAATAGACCAAAAAGGTTATCTATCACATCATTCTCATTTTACAGAGAAGAAATATTTCTGTATATTGAAGATGAAGTCTTCCTAGGAGAATGGAAAATATGTCAAGTTAAGAACTGGTTAAGAAGATGATGTTTTAGAAAAGGAGATAATGTCTGATTGGTATTTCTGAACCTCACCTTAAAATGTAGAAATAACAGATTCCTGATCAAGGATGGACCTTAGAAGGATGGCTAAGAATTTATTTGTCTGAAGTTTTACAAAATTTATCCCAAGAACTTTAAGTTGAAATGGAAGCAATAGGGAGAAAAGCACCACCAAACTAGGTGCAATAGAGAGAAACCAAATGTAGAAAGAAGAATAGTAGAAGAAATACCTTGTTGTTGTTGCGTTCATCCTTCATTGCCAAAGACATACCTGGAAATACACAGAAGACAAAGTTCAACAAAGAAAGCAGCAATAAAACAATGCCTTCAAATGGTAATGCACAAATATTAAAATGGCAGAATAAGAAAGATGAACTAGAGATCCTCACATAAGAAGGGAAATATAGCCTAATACATCACTGAGACTTGATGGAATGAGTTCTATAACTAGCATATGATTCAAATAGGCAATATGATGAATATTAGTGTCAACAAAGTGACCATACATGATTTCAGAGGACTGAAAAAAAAATCTCCCATCTCTTTGCAGAGAAATAATGGATGATGGGTACAGAATGAAGAATGAATTTTAAAACATGAGCAATGATCAATTTGTTTTGCTTGACTGAATTTATTTATTACAAGAGAAAATTATATTGATGTGGAGGTGTCATGAGAAAATAATAGTGATTTTTAAAAATGGATATCAACAAAATATCCTAAAAGAAAAATAAAAGACCAATAGCAATAAAAAAGAGAACAAAATGTCATTTTCATATTCTATAAATCATTCAGAAAGTGGAAAATTCAATGATGACTTTGAGAAATCTCATGAGCCTAGAACTATATCATCACATAGTAAGTAATTTATTGGAGCTTCGGTTTTCTGCACATCTACTAGAACACTCTCTCTCTGCTAAAAGCAGAGTGACTAAAAATTTCTTTATTTGTCTTAATGATAATTATATTTATTGAAATGTTGGGAAATTGACAATTCTATTAGGGATCTCATTTTCACAAACAAGGTTGCTGGGGTGGGAATGATGGGAATCTTGGAGAAAGTGACCTCTCCATACAAGAATTTGTGAAAGAGAAAAGAAAAACTGAGTATAGTCTTGTATGCATTCTAGATTATGGGAAAACAGAGTTTAAAGAGTTGCAAGAAAATACAGATTTAATCCTATGTATTTAATTTTTTGAGAGGAAAACAGATAAGGCTTGATTGGAAGGTGTGAAGATCAAAATTTTGAACACACAAGTACTAAGAGGAGGAAAGGGGGAGTTCTAGAAGAATGATGTAGATGCAAAAATAACTCATCAATGAACTTAGATTTAAAATGAAAAATATTTTTAGGTAAGAAGGGCACAAAATGAACATGCATAAAAAGTAGGTGGCTCAGTGACTAGAGCACTGGCTTTTATGTGTGAATTTTAGTTATGTTAGGGGGAAATGGAGGATTAATGAATGAATGGGACTACTGTAGGGACAGCGATAACTGAAATCAGAAGGTAAAGTGACTTAACACATTGTTCCAGGTGAGATGGGGAAGAAGAGAAGGAATATTTTCATCAATCACAAAAAACTTAATAAAAAAAAGAAAATATAAAACATAAACTGGATGGTAATACTGGTCACATGTATTTGGAATTGGTCAAATGACTAGACCCAGAGTAGTTAAATGTTAACTTGAAAGGAAGTCTCTATGGGACTATCCTAGTAATACATTTGTGGCCATTCCCAGTTTAACATTTTCATGAACGCCTTGGAAAAAGGCAGAACTGATATACTTATTAATGTGTAAATTGACAAGAGTCAGTTTACACGTGTTCCCAAGTTTCATATAATTTATCTTTGTCATTTTTTATAGCATATTAATGTTCTATTAAATCTATGTACAAAAATTATTTTAGACACTCACTTGTTGATGGATATCTACTTTGTTTCTATTAGTTTGCTTTTACAAAAGGGCTGTTATGAATATATTCAGCTCTTTTGGTTTTTAAGTAGTTCACTGTTTTTCCTAGAAAATTACTCCCCTTCCTATACTCTGTGATCCAAACAAACTGATCTTCTCCCTCTTCTTCATACAGATCACCCCATCTTCCATCCCCATACCTTTGTTCTTGCCATCCTCCATGTCCAAGATGCATTCCCTCTTTACTTATATGTCAAAGAGTCCTCTTCTTTCAAAATTCAGTTTAGGCATCTATCTTCCACAGGAATTCTTTGCTGATGCCACCAACTGCTATTGCCCTCTCTCACAAAAGGGTCTCATTGAATTTACATATGTTTGCATTTTAACATTATTTTATATATATATATATTATATTATATTATATATTATATATATTATAATATCAAATATATATATTTCAAATATATATATATCAAAAATCTACACACACATACATATATATATATGTGTGTGTGTGTGTGTAGATTTTTGATACACACACATATATATATACATACATACATATATACCTATACACACTGACATTTACATGTACACATACACACACACACACTGCTTCACTGGAATGTCTACTTAGGTCTTAGGATTTTTTTTCTCTATAATTCCAGCTTAAACCTAATAAATCTAATTTCATATAACAAACCTTCTAATACTGGTTTCCTTTCCCTCACCAAGTCAGTTCTTCTCCAGACTAAACACCAGGAGTACTTTTAGTAGTTCCTCATATAACATCATTTTTAGACCTTGTATCAGCTGGATTACCCTCATCTGGATTAGAGTAACTGAATGAGAGACTTCTAGGGATAGTTTACATGGGAAGAAGTGTATGAGAAAGCAGTTAAAAGAGTCACAGTATTAATTGATAAGATGATTTCAGTGATGAAAGGGAAATTCTGTTGTCATTTAAGTCTCAGATATTTACTTGTGAAAGAACTCACAGAAATTCCTTATGTTTCCATCTTCCTCTGCCCTTGCAGATTCAGGAACAGAAATTTCAAAGAAATTCTTGTGCAGGATTAAAACCTATAAGAAGGAAGCCAGCAATTGTTAAGCACCCTGGGAGACAGGTGCTATTATTATCCCTGTTTTACAGTTGAGGAAACTGAGACAAACAGAAATTAAGAGACTTGCCCAGGGTCACACAGCTAGTGTTAGAGACAGAATTCAAATCCAAGTCTTGCCTACTTCCAATTCCAGCACTCTATATATGATATCATACTGACTCTGGGCAACTGGCCTCTCTCAATCCTCAACCTTTCTGCTCACTTTTTTAGCCTCAGTCTTATGAAATTTTTCATTGTCAAGTCTCTTCTGCCCATTGTTGTAACAGGGGGCAGTGATAGTTTGTAAATTTCTCTTTAGGAGTTTTCCCATATTCAAGTAATACATTTTTTATAAAGAAAAAACCTCTCCTTTAGCCATTAATTACTCCATCACCATTTATTAAATAGTTAGTATTAAACACCATCAAGCTACCATTATGCACAACTAAGCAAAGTGCCAGGAACTGTTCAAGGTGCTGGATATACAAAAACAAGGAATTTAAATTCTATCTTGGAAAATAGCATATATGCACATAGGCAAATGCAAAATATACAGAACATAAATATGAGGAAATTTCATCACTAGTAGCTGGGAGGATGGAAAAAGTATTCATGTAGTAGAAAGGGTATAAGCTGAGCTTTAAACATAACTAAGGTTTAAGGAGATATAAGAAAGAAGTACATTCCTGGCATGGGGAAGAACTTGTACAAATACACAGATATATGTGTGAGAGCCAATTTATCAAGAACTTAGAGCGTGTGAGGGGAGGAATGTATAATATGCCTGGAAGGGTAGGTTGGAAACAAAATATTAATGTCTTTAAATGCCGGAGAGGAGTTTGTAAATTATTCCAGAGGCAATAGGGGGCCATTGGAGCTTGTTGAGCATAGTCAAAACAACTATTTGGGAGTATCACTTTGGCAAGTACTTGGAGGTTGGATTGAAAAGGGAGAGGCTTGAGTCAGGGAGTCTATATCTTCAAAGAGAACAAAGAAAGGTGAAAAGGACCCGTATGTGCAAGAAAATATGTTTATAGCAGCTCTTTTTGTGGCAAAAAAAGAACTGAAAACTTAGGAGGTGCCCATTAATTGGAGAATGGCTGAATAAATTATAGTATATGGTATAATTAAATAGTATTTTGACATAAGAAGGATAAAAGGTATAGTATCAGTGAAATGAACTGGAAAAACAATTTTTATAATAAAAATGTGAAGAAAAACAACTCTAAGTCTGAAAGACTTAGAAACTCTAAGCAGTGCAATGACCTACCATGATTCCAGTACGCTGATGATAAAAAAAATGTTACCAACGTTTTAATAGGGAAGTAATGGGCTCAATAAGCAAGATGAGATATACATTTTTGGAATTTGTTTTTCTGGATGATGCATATTTGTTTTAAATTTCTTTTGGTGGGGAGTCAAAGGGAAAGAAAAGCTTGTTAATTGAAAAAATGTTGAAAGAAAAATAGGGTAGAGAGAGAGGGAGAGACAAAGACAGACAGACACAGAGATGAGAGAGAAAGACAGAGAGAGGAAAAAAGAGAGGAAGAAAGAAAAAGAGAGTAAAAGAGAGAGAGAGACAGAATTTTATGTGTATAGGTGAGTGGATGAAAGGATACAGATGGGAGAAATATTGTGGAGGTTTAACTTAAAGAATGCAAAACAGATGGAAAATAAAAAATGAAAGACAATGGCAAGTGGAGTCCCTCCAAAGTTGGGCCCTGAATGAGTGAAAAGACAATGGTACCCTTGACAAAAATAGGCAAATGAAGATCAACATTTGGGGAGACATTACAATAAATTACTCTAAACCTGTTGAGCATAATAAGTCTATGGCACATTCATTTGTAAATATCTAATAGGTTTTTAGTAATGTAGGACTGGAGTGGAAGGGAGAGAAAAAAGGGCAAAATATATAGTTCTGAAAGTCACCTCCATAAAAGTCATATTTGAACCCATAGGAGTTGGTGAGATGACTAAAGGAATGTAGAGAGAGAAAGGAAGATGAATCAAGAAAGATTCTTAAGGAAGACAAAGTTATTTACTGTTGAAATGATGAAAGGGATGTACAGATATAACTGCTCCATTACCATTAAAATTGTGGTAGTTTTAGTTAAGCTTCAAGAAGGGAAAAGTACTCCCCAATATCTGACTTAATTAAACAGAAGAAGCAATACTGCATATTGAAAAGGCAAGTTGTGTGGTCATGAGTAAGTCATTTCCCCAAGAACTGAGTGGACATATATGAGAAAGGTGAAGCTAGAACCAACAAGATTTGGCTAACCAATTGATATCTGGCATGAGTAAGAGTAAGGAAATGAAATAACATTAAGCTTATGAACCCAGCTGACTGGAGGATGGTGGTGTTCTCAAGAGTAACAGGAGAGTTGAGAAGAAGGGAGAGCTCTGTTTTGGACAGTTTGAATTGAGCTGTCCCTAGCACATCTCATTTGAGATGTCGAAAAGGCAGTTAGTGATGTAACAGGAGCTTAAGAGAGGGAGAAGGGCTAGAAAGTGAGATCTGGCAATGATCTTGATAGAGATGACAAATGAACCCACTGGGGTTTGATGACATCTCCAAGTATCTTTGTCAAGAAAACTCCAAAGTGGAGTCATGAATACTCAAACAACAATAATCTACTCAAGTGAAGATTCAGAAGAGAAATTAAAACTATCCTCATGTATTTGGAGGAGGGATTAAACTTGTTCTGTGTGGCCCCAAAACAAAGAAGGTCAAGGATGGAGCCCTGGAAAGTACCAGGGGGTTAATGGTATGACATGGTTGAAGAAACAGGAAAGGAGACTGAGAAGCAGTCAGAGAGAAAGGAGGTAGCCTTTCCAGATTTGGAAGGTGCACCAGAGCTTAGATTTGTTGGTATGATGCTCAAGAATCCTTCATGTCTTAATAATAGAATCATAGAATTTGAGAGCTGGAAGGGACCTTGACCATACATTGTAAAAAGGGAATTCCCTCTAAAGAATTCCCGCTACAAAATAGTTGAAAATTGTTCAGCCTCTGCTTGACAACATACGAAGGAGAATCCACTTCCCCCACCCACTGAGGCATCACATTCCACTGTTGCAGAGCTTTAATCACTAAAGAATTTTTCCTGATATTGAGTTGAAATTTACTCCTTTTCAACTTCTACTTATTGTTCCTGGTTTTGCCTTTTGGGGCCACACAGAACAAGTTAAATTTCTCCTCCAAATACATGAGGATAGTTATCATTTCTCTCCTGAATCTTCACTTGGGAAGACTGTTGTTGTTTGACCATTCATGACTCCACTTTAGAGTTTTCTTGACAAAGGTACTGGAGGGATTGACCATTTGATTTTTCAGCTCATTTTACAGATGAGGAAACTGAGGCAAACAGGGCAAAGTGAATTGCCCAGAGTCACACAGCTGGCAAACATCAGATCTACTGCATCACGTTAAACATGCCAATTCCTTCAACTAATGATGACGAAACACAATATTTTAGTGGAAAGCACATAGGGATAGAAGGTAAAAAGTGACCATAGGGAACTATATGGAATTCAATTTTGTGTTTGGCCTTCTGGATAAATTGAGAAAGGTTTCCTACAGTCATTTGAGGAGACCAATCTTAAAGAATTCCAGAGACATGACTAACATTACAAAGAGTCAATGTATAAGTTATTTGAAAAATTGAAAACATGTACACCAATAAGGAGATGGGGAAATCCACGGAGCCATCAAGCTACTTCACACTGAATTCAAATTCTGAATAGATCAGCAATGTACAGAGGCAGTGTGCTGTAAGAGGAAATGGGTAGAAATATTGGGAGATGTCCATTCTATATCTGACTTTGCCACAGAGTTCCAATATGAGGAAACTATACCATTTCAGCTGAGTTTCCATTTATGCTGACGTAAAGTGAAACAGGATCTCCATGGTTTCACTAGAGGCAAAATGAGTTATTTTTCTGTCTTTGTTGAAATGCTTTGTTGAGAGGCAAGAGGGTGTGGCCCCTGTTTTGTAGAGCTCTTCCCTCACACAGGAGTGTTGAGTACCATGCAAACCTGGGGCTACAGAAACTGACAGGGTCTGGTGCTGATTCCATCCAGCATCTCAAAGGACCAAAGTCCAGAGCTATCATGGGCACCTCACTCCTTTGTTGGGCAACCATTTTTCTTCTAAGAGTTGGTAAGTCTTAGACTTTACTGTTACATTCTATTTTATTTTTACTTGTGATTTCATTGCCTTCAAGTGAAGAAACTCCACCAATGAGAACTGCTTGTTCCTCTGTCACCGTAGCCTTAGAATGTTGCCTTGTGCATTGAGTCATTAAGTGACTTGCCCAAGATTTCAAAGTCAGTATGTCAGGGGCAAGACTCAAACTCAGGACTTCCCTGATTTGACCTTGGGACTTCCCGACAAAGCCAGAGAAGTCTCCACTATTTGATAACTGTTGCTAGAATCTTCAACACAAATGGTGACTCTGTCTGCTGAGTTGGCTACTTTCAACGCTAACTTTTTTCCCCTCTTTGTACTATAACATGTGGGTTCCTTTTTCCACTTACCCCTGGCTTTTATCTCCTTTCTCCACAGTACACATGGATGCTGGAGTCACTCAGAACTTGAGATATCTGATAACAGGGTCAGGACGTGAGGTGACATTGAAATGTGACCAGGATCTGGGACATGACTATATGTACTGGTATCGACAGGACCCAGGGTTGGGACTACAGCTGATCTCTTATTCCTTTGATGCTGGTTCCTCTAAAATTGAAGTCCCTTATGGATACGATGCCTCTCGGAAAGAGAAACCAATCTTCCTGTTAATTTTGAAGTCTACACACACGAACCAGACATCTGGGTACTTCTGTGCTAGCAGTTAACCACAGCAGAACAGAGTCAGCTCTTCCTTGCACAAAAAGGCCTCATCAGGCTCAACCTTAAAAAAGGCAGGGAGGTATTACCTCAGGAACCCCATGTAGAAGCTTCTGCAGGCTCTTCATCTCTGCAGCACAGACCTCTAGGATCCACTCCAGCTCTTCTATCTCGAATTCTTGCTTGGGCTGCAGTGATTCTGAGACTAGAAAAGCAAGTACCATGTAGTGAGCATGAGGGCCACTGACAGTTTGCCAGTTCTCCTCTCTGCTTCCAACCGTGTAGAATGAATAGAATGCCTCGGGAAGAATGCATGATACAGTGGAAAGACTTTTGGTCTGGGAGCCATAGAATACTCATTTCAATATTGGCCCTCCCACTAACTACCTGGGTAGAAAAGTCACTCAATCTGTTTTTACCTCAGTTTCCCCATATAGAAAAGGAAGATAATAACATCTACTTCCCACAGCTGTTGTGAGCATCATATAATATTTGTAAAGTGCTTTGCAAATCTTAAAGGACTGTATAAATACTAGTTATTAGTTCAAGCAATGTTGATCCTTTAAACTCTCACAGGATTGCAGGAACGTCTATCTGAAAGATGCCTTATCCTGATCTCTCTCTGATGACAAGCAGTGGTATCATTATTACAAAAGTCTGTCCTGACTTTTATCAGTGCTTACCTTGCCCTCCCATTCCAAAGAGCTTTGGCCAGCTCTTAGATATTTGGCCCTTAAGGGGACTGTAAACCCATAGCTAGCACATATCTTAAAGAACATCTAGCCCAACCCCTTCATCTTACAGATGAGTAAACTGAGGTCCAGAGAAGATATGTAGCTTGCCTAAGAATCTGGAATGGAGAAAAGGCCAGAGATTTATAGAGCCAGAGTAACAGGCCGAAGCAGATTCATTGACATTATAGCATCATAAGTGAAATTGGCCTTGGAGACTAATCCTAACCTCAGGTGCTGCATCCCATGATTCTCCTGCTGTTTATAGGGGCAAGAAGACTGGATTTGAAATATGTGGGGTGGAGAGGAATTCCTTCGTTTAATCTTTCTCTCAACCTGTAGGTACAGGAGGAGGATGGGAGGGATTATTGGGTTATATAACACTTAGAAGAGAACACTCGACAACTTCTTTACACTTTTAGTTTGCTGTAATTTAATCAAACATGTAGCTGAAAGGTTTTCTGCCTGGGTCATTTCAGTGAGTTTGACTGAGATCAGGTGAATTCCCCCAGTGTCAACAGTGGGAACTCTAAAAATGTAGGCTGTTTTCTTTTAGAGTTCTGCTTTGTTTTCACATTTCTAAATCAGTGACAAATCTCCTTCAAACCAGGAGAAGATCCATAACTAGGAGAAATGGGAGAGAGAAATAGGATAAAAATTTATATGTTGACCCCCCTCACCTGGGCATTCAGGGTACTTCACCTTTTGAGGAGACCTGAAGGGTGCCCATGGAACTGCCTACCTGTTTCCTTGAAAGCCTCACATCTTGGTGGATGTGTAATTACAGATTACCCACCCTTTGATGGCTAATTAATTCATAAACTGATAACCTCTCTTTCTGTTCAATTGCAGAAAAAAACATCAGATTTTTACAGCATTCTAAGCTTTTGCAAACGTTTTACTTAATTTTTTCATTTGATACGTATGTCTGATCATCAGGTATTCCCATTGTGTATGCCTTGCTCATTCTTTCCATTTCTTGTCTCATATATTAACTACTTAAATATCTTTCCCTCCTCGTAGTGTGGTAGTCTGTGGTAAAGGATATTCCTGTGGATAGGAGAAAATCATTTTGGTTAAATTTGTTCCAGGTTAATGGAATGACAACTTGGTATAGGAGATGGATAGCTGAACTTGGAGTCAGGATGACCTGGTTTCAAGTTCAGTCTCTGATATGTAATTATTACGAGACCCTAGATAAGTCAGTTCTCTTCTCAATGCCATTAGACACCCTCTAAGCTTAAAAAATGGATGTCAGTACCAAGCTAGTATTCGTCTTTTTTTGAGAGCCATTTACACATCATTATCTACTTAGTGAACATCACAAGGTGGATTACCATTTCCTTGGCTCCCCCTCTTTTAATTTCTCTGTTTCTGTTGAGGATACTACCTTTGATCCATTTATACATATTTGTAACCTCAGAGTACTCTTTTTAGTCTGTGTCCTATCCTTTATATTGCTGCTCAGATTTTCTCACAAGCCTAGAATGCTCTCCTCCTTTCTCACCTAAGAAGTCTCTCAAAATCTCTGTTTTCTGTTAAAGCCCAGATCAAGCACCACCTCCTACAAGAGGCTTTCCTCCTCTCCACCTCACACCAAATGAAATTAGTTTATATTCTTTTTGTGTGGAACTCCACTTCTGGTGACAAAGTAGAGATAAACATGACACAGAGAGAGCAATGGAAAGGTGCCTGAATGGTGTGAGTAGGCTGAAAGGAACTCTGAAGAACAGAGGCAAAGAATGCCATCAACAAAGTGTAAGTCAGAAAGAGAAGATATACTGGCTATGTGATTTCAGTTAGGGATAATAGGTGGAAAAGTCTCCACCATTTCTTTCTCCACAGATACCAAGGCCCTGACTATCAGATTATCAGATCCCTGAGAGACCAGGATGTAGAGAACAAGGCATCACAGAGAACATTGATGCCAGAGGGTAAGTGCTCTAAGGAATGACCTGGGCACATCTTCTCATCATTGCCATACTCCCCTGCAGCTATATGTGTTTACAAGCAGAAGATAACACTCCCAAATGTTGAGTACGATGGCTCTAACTTTTATTGCACTATTCCTAAGGGAGGCACCAAATAAGACTTTTTGTCCAGAATATGACAACTGGGTCCATAATTTCCAGCCACACCCAAATATTGTCTGGCTTCTGTGCCTACTATAATAATAACTACATGTATATGATATATAATATAATAATGCCACACATTTTCTACTCCCTGATACGTGTAGAGTGGCTTGATCGATGGTACACCAGCTCCTTGCCTTCCTTTTCACTCCCACAATTACCCAGACTGACTGAAATACAGAGTAGAAGTGCCAAAGCAATCAGCCCACACCACAGCCCCAATTATTCTTTTTTTCCCCTCTTTCCCCTTCTCCCTCCATCCCCAAGAGGGCAAAATTGTTTCTAGTGTGTATTCCCTGCAAATTTGACTATACTTCATTCTGTCCCCAAATTCTGTTGAGGTTTGCTCACATGCTATCACTCATACATGGCTTCAACAAGTGAGTTCACTGCACCCACTCTGCTAGCCCATTTTCAAATCCTCCCAGATGATAGTCATATCCAAAATATTTTGACAGATTAGACCTATTGGGACATATATAACAATGTGAAATTTCATTATGAAAAAATCCCATATGTCTCCAAGAGTAAAAAAAATGACTTCAAGCATAAAATTTGAAAGAGGTATATTGAGACAGACATTAGTTTCTCTTTAAAAAGCTCTGGGGTTTTAAAAGACCAGAATTTTGTTATTTCACAATACATGCTATATATGATATCCATGAAACATAATGGACACTTGGGTCCATAAAAAGAGACATGGAATATGGGACAAAGAAAGCAATAATTTTGCTCTACTATTAGCCCTAAAGACCTTATCTGGTGATGTTATGTCCAATCATGAGCTACAGATTTTAAGTCTGACTTTAGATGGGACATGAGATCTGTCTTCCAACATACAAAGAGTGGTCATGCAGAAAAGGGCAATTAATCTTCTTTTATACAATCCTTGAAGGCAGAATTAGAAACCAAAGGTGGAAGCTACAAAGAGGGAAATTTAGTCTTGAAGTAAAGAAAACTCACCAAATGTGTATCATTAATTAATCACTAGTAGTGGATTTTCCTCACTAAAGTCCTTCAAGAAAATTCTGGATAAGTTTTTTTTAAAGTATGTTGGATAGAAGTCTCTTTTTCATGTGTGAGTTGAGATAGATAATTTTTGAGGTCCCTTCTAGCTCTGAGTTTCTGTGATTTTGTGTTCTTACAGCATATCCAGGCTGACTCCCTACCTGATGCCAGAATCTGTTGGAAATCTGTCTTCCTCATGCTTGATATCTGATTATTTAGCTTCTGCTCCCATATTTCCAATGATGTGAGAATCACTATCTGTCAAGGCAGCCTATTTCTTCCATCTTGAAAAAAGTTCTCATTTTTCTGTCAATTTTTTGTATTGTCATAACCTACCTAAAATGTTCATACATTGGATCTAATCGCTTACTTTGCCCATGAAAAAGTAAAATCAATCCTTCTGTAAGAATATGCTTCAAATATTTGAAAGTAAGTATCACTTTCATTTACCAAAATTACAAAAACCAAATTTTCCAATTAAAAATGTTAAAAAAGATGTTCCTTAACTTTCATTTATGGCAAAGACATTAATCTCTAGATGCATCCAGATATATCTTAGGAATGGAAGGAAAGGGGAAATTATCTCACATAAGCAGAATGTTCAAGTAGACATTTCATCAAAGAAGGAGGAGGAGGCGGGAGCACCATCTCCTTGAATCTCACTCTCATCTCGACGGATCATTGAAGGGAGGAATATGAGAGACAAAGAGAGAGAGACAGGCAAATGAAGAAGATCATCATTTGGGGAGAAATTACGACTGACTCTAAACCTGTTGAGCTCAAGAATTATATGGTACATTTATTTGTAAATATCTAGCAGGTTTTTGGTAAAGTAGGATTAGAGTACAAGGGAGAGAAAAGAGCTAAATATATAGTTCTGAAAGTCATCTCCATAGAAATCATATTTGAACCCATCAGTATTTGTGAGATCACTAAAGCATATACAGAGAGAAGGGAAGAGGAACCAAGAAAGATCCTTAAGGAAGGCCAAGTTATTTATTGGTGAGAAGATGAAGGGGATGCATAGATAATACTTCTCCTTTAACATAATTGTGGTCATTTTAGTTAAGCTTCAAGTGGGGAAAATTACTCCACAAGATCCAACTTAATTAAACAGGTGAGGCAATGCTGCATAATGAAAAAGTAAGTTGTGTGGTCTTGAGTAAGCCATTTCCCCTAGAGTTAAGCAGACATGTATGAGAGTTATTAAGCTAAGATCAAGAAGATTTGACTATGCATTTGATATATGGCTTGAGTGAGAGTGAGTAGACGAATATAACATCAAGTTTATGAGCCTAGGTGAGTGGAGGATGGTGGTGTCCTCGAGAGTAATAAGAAAATTGAGAAGAAGGGAGAGCTCTGTTTTGGACAGTTTGAATTGAGTTTTCCCCAAGATATCTCATTTGAGATGTCCAAAAGTCAATTAGTGATGTGACAGGAGTTGAGGAGAGTGAGAACGGATAGAAAGTGAGATCTGGCAATCATCTTGATAGAGATGACAAATGAGCCCACTAGGGTTTGATGAGATCACCAAGTAAGAAAGAATTGATGTAAAAACAAAGAAGATCAAGGATAGAGTCTTGGAAAACCCCAAGGGATTAGTGGTGTGACATAGAGGAAGAATCAAGAAAGAAGACAGAGAAGTAATCAGATATATAGGAGGAAGCCTTTCCATATTTGGAAGACCCACCAGAGCTTCAGTTTGTTGGTATGACCTTCAAGAATCCTTCATGTCTTAATAAAAGAACCATAGAATTTGGGAGCTGAAAGGGACCTCAGTGATGAAATTGGACAAAAGGAATTCCCTCTATAGAATTCCCACTATAAAATAAATGAAAATTGCTCGGTCTCTGCTTGAAGACTTAAAAAGAGGGAAAACTCATGCCCCACTGAGGTATCACATTCCCCTCTTGGTAACTAATTTTTCCTGACATCAAATGGAGATTTACTCCTTTTCTACTTCTACCTATTGCTCCTGGTTTTGCCACTGGGGGGCACATAGAACAAGTGTAATCCCTCTTCCAAACACATGAGGATGGTTATCATTTCTCTCCTGAATCTTCACTTGGGTAGATTGCTGTTGTTTGACTACTCATGACTCTACTTGGGAGTTTTCTTGACAAAGATACTGGAAGGATTGGCCATTTGCCTTTTCAGCTCATTTTACAGGTGAAGAAACTGACGCAAACAGTGTTAAGTGATTTGCTCAGGGTCACACGCTGGCAAATATCTGAGGAGAGATTTGAACTTGGATCTTCTTCACTCTAGGTCCAGCGTTCTGTCTACTGCAGCAGATTAAATATACCAATTCCTTCAACCAATGATGAGGTAAAACAAGATTTTAGTGAAAACCACATAGAGACAGGTACAAAGTGAACATAGGGGACTACATAGAATTCAATGTTGCATTTGGTCCTCTGGGTAAATTGAGAAAGATTTCCTACATTCAATTGAAGTGATAAATCTTAAACAATTCCAGAGAGATCATTAACATTTATTACAAAGAGGCAATGTCAAAGTTATTTGAAAAATTCAAGTCCTGTAAACCAGAAAGGAAATAACACACTGAATTCAGATTCTCCATCAATTAGCAGTGTACTGAGGCAGTGTGTTGTAGGAGAAAACTGGGTAGAAATATTGGGAGCTGTGAATTCTATTTTTGGCTTTGCCATGGACCTCCAATATGTGGGACTTATATCATTTTAACTGTTTCCATTGACTCTGATGTAAAGTGAAACAGGATTTTTATGGTTTGTCTAGAGGGAAAAAGATTTTTTTTTCTGTCTTTGTTGAAATGCTTTATTGAGTGGCAGGAGGGTGTGGCCACTCTTTTCTAAAGCTCTTCCCTCTTACCCTGGAGTGTTGAGCACCATGCAAACCTGGTGCTATAGGAGCTGGTAGGGTCTGGTGCTGATTCCATCTAGCAATTGGAAGGACCAAAGGACAGAGCTGTCATGGGCACTTCATTCCTTTGTTGGGCAACCATTTTTCTTTCCAAAGCAGGTAAGTCTTTGACCATTTTGTTATATTCTATTTTATTTTTGTGATTTTATTGATTTCAAGTGAAGAAACTCCACCAATGAGAACTGGTAGATCCTCTGTCACTGTAGCCTTAGAAATTTGCCCTGTACATTGAGTCATTAAGTGACTTGACCAAGATTGCAGAGTCCGTACGTCAGAGGCAAGACTCAAATTCAGGTCTTCCCTGATTTGTCCTTGTCCTGACAAGTCCTGTTCTGTGTCAACTATACAACTGCTGTTAGAGTTTTCAGTACCCATGGGGAATCTGTCTCCTGAGCTGGCTACTTTCACCATTATTTTTTTCCCTTCTTGTACTATAACATGTGGGTTCCTTTTTCCACTTACCCCTGGCTTCTATCTCCTTCCTCCACAGTACACATGGATGCTGGAGTCACTCAGAACTTGAGATATCTGATAACAGGGTCAGGACATGAGGTGACATTGAGATGTTACCAGGATCTGGGACATGACTATATGTGCTGGTATCGACAAAACCCAGGGTTGGGACTACAGCTGATCTCTTATTCCCTTAATGCTGACTTCTCAGAAATTGAATTCCCTCAAGAATATAATGCCTCTCGGAAAGAGAAATCATTCTTACTGCTAACTCTTATGTCTACACACATCAGCCAGACATCTGAGTACTTCTGTGCTAGCAGTCAACCACAGCAGAACAGAGTCAGCTCTTCATTGCACAAAAAGGCAAGAGGTGAGATGACTTGGCCTCACCAGGCCCCACCTTAAAAAAGGGCAGGGAGATACTATCTCAGGAACATATGTAGAAGCCCCTGCAAACTGTTCATCTCTGAAGCACAGACCTCTAGGACTAACTCCAGCCTTTTTATCTCTAATTCTTGTTTGGGCTGCAGTGGCAATGAGACAAGAAAAGGAAGCAGTATGTGGTGAGCACAAGGGCCACTGACAGTCTGTCAGCTTCCTTCTCTGCTTCCAATCGTGTAGAATGAATAGAAAGCCTCAGGAAAGGTACATGTTACCACGGAAATACTTTTGATCTGGGAGCCTTGGAACCTGAGTTCCAGTATTGGTCATTCCATTAACTGCCTGGGTTACCTTAGACATGTCAATTAACCTCTGCTTGCCTCAGTTTCACCTTCTAGACAAGGACGATAATAAGAATATCTAACTCTTAAGGCTGATGTGAGCATCATATATTATTTGTAAAGTTCTTGGCAAACCTATAAGCACTGTTTAAATACTAGCTCTTATTTCAAGCAGTGTTGATCCTTAGAACTCTCACAGGATTATAGTAATGTCTATCTGAAGGGATGCCTACTCCTGTTGTCTCTTTGGTGACAGGCAGTGGAAACATTATTACAAGAGGCTGTCCTGACTTTTATCTCCTCAGTGCCTACCTGTCTTCCCATTCCAAAGGGCCTAGGCTAGATCTTAGATATTTGGCCTGGAGGGGACTGTAGACCCAGCCTTCAGAGTATTAAGGATCCTAAACTACTGATATCTTAAAGAACATTCAGTCCATCTTCTTTTTCTTACAAATGAGTAAACTGAAGTCCAGAGAAGATAGTGGCTTGCCTAAGACCCTACAGTGGAGACAAGGACAGGTTGTTGTGTAGAGCCAGAGAAATAGGTAGAAGCAGATTCTTTGAAACTTCTAGAATCATAGTTGAAATTGGCCTTGGAGACTATACCTAACCTCAGGTATTTTGTCCCATGCTTTTCACTATTCATAGGGGCCATCTGAGTGTATTCCAAATATGGGTGTGGGGAAGAATCCCTTCTTTTAACCTTTCTCATAATCTGAAGGTGCAGGAGGAACCTAGGAGAGATGATTGGGTTACATGACAGTTAGAGGAGAAGAACACTTGACGACTTCTTTATGGTTTTACTTTGTTGTACTTTAATCAAGAATGTAGCTGACAAATTGTCTACTTGGATTATTTCAGTGAAGTTTGATTTTCCCTCTCTCCATATCAACTCTGGGCAGTCTAGAAATCTAGGCTGCTTTCTTTCTGAGCTCCATTTTGTTTCCATATTCCTAGGTCACTGACACATCTGCTTCACACCAGGAGAAGATTCATAAACAAGAGTAATGGGAAAGGGAGATAGACTAAAAATGAATATACTGACCACTTTCTACTGGGTATTGAGGGTACTACAGCCTTTGAGCAAAACTGAAACTGCCTAGCTGTTGACTTCAGAGCATCACATCTTGGCGGATGTGTAATTATAGATTACCCACTCTTTGTTAATGAATTGATAAATCTGTTAGATTGCAGAAAATAGGTCAGATTTTTATAGCACTGTAAGATTTCAAAAACATTTTACTTAACTTTTTTCATTTGATACTCATTTGATACATATGTCCAGCCGTTAGATATTCTCTACACTTATGTATGCACTGCTCATCATTCCCATTTCTTGTCTTATATGTTAACTCCATAAATACCCTTCTCTCCTGGTAGTGTGGAAAAGGATATTCTTGAGACTAGGTGAAAAACGTTTTACTTAATTTTTTCATTTGATACTCATTTGACACATACATCCAGGAATCAGGTATTCCCTTGTTCAACCTTCACATTTCTTGTCTCCCATATTAACTGCATAAATACCCTTCTCTCCTGGTAGCGTGGTTGTCTGTGGAAAAGGACATACCAGTGGCTAGGAGAAAATTTTTTGGTTAAATTTGTTCCAGCTTAGTGGAATGACAACTTGGTATAGGATGTAGATAGCTGACTTTGGACTCAGGAACATCTGATTTCAAGACAAACCTCTGTTATGTAATCATTATGTGACCCTAGACAAGTCACTTCCCTTCTTAATGCCCTTGGACACTCTCTAAGAGTATAAAATGTAGGAAAAGACATATCTAGCACTCGTCTTTCCCTTGAGAGTCATTTACAAATCATTGCATGCTTAGTGGACATTACAAAGTAGATTACCATTTTCTTGCCTCCCCTTCTTCTAATTTCTCTATTTCTGCTGAAGAAGCAATCATTGCTCCATTTATACATTTTTGTAACCTTAGAGTAATCTTCAGTCTATCTCCTATCTTAATATTGACGCTCAGGTTGCTCCCCAAGCCTAGAATGCTCTCCTCCATTCTCTCCTAAGAATTCTCTCAGAATCCCTACTTTCTGCCAAAGCTCAGCTCAATTACCACCTCCTACAAGAGACTTTCCTCCTCTCCACCCACCACACACCAAGTGAAATTAGTTTAAATTCTTTTTGTGTGGAACGCTACTTCTGGTGAAGGACTAGAGATAAACGTGACACAGAAAGAGTAACGGAAAGGTTCCTGAACTGTGAGCAGGCTGTGAGCAGGTGAAGGACAGGAGTGGAGAATGCCATCAACAAAGTGTAAGTGAGAAAGAAAAGATGTGCTGGCTATGTGATTTCAGCTAGGAATCATAGGTGGAAAAGCCTCCACCACTTCTTTCTCCACTTATACCAAGGCCCTGACTATCAGATTTACAGATCCCTGAGAGACCAGGATGCAGAGGACAAGGCACCAAAGGCAACAGTGATGCCAGAGGGAAAGTGCTTTTTTTTTTTCCTATTTATTTATTTAATTTTTTACATTCATTTTCACAAATTTTGGGGTTCCCAGTTTTCTCCCCTTTTCTCCCCTCCCCCCACCCCAATACCCCAAGCAGTCTAATTTTCCCTATCTCCAATCTGCCCCCTCTTCTGTCATCCCTCCCTTCTCTTGTCTCCATCTTCTCTTTTCTCCTGTAGGGCCAGATGACTTTCTATTCCTCATTAACTGTATGTCTTCTATCCTAGTTACAACAACAATAATAAACAGTTGTTCCTAAAACTTTGAGTTCCATATTCTCCCCATCCCTCCCTCCCCACCCATTCCCTTTGGGACGGCAGGCAATTCAATTTAGGCCCTATCTGTGTAGTTTTGCAAATGACTTCCCTGATAGTGGTGTTGTGTAATACTAACTGGATTACCATCCCTCCTAACCTGCCCCTCATTGTTTCTCTTCTGTCTCTTGATCCTGTCCCTCCCCAAGTGTTGACTTCAAATTGCTCCCTCCTCCCTTTGCCCTCCCCCCCATCATCCCCTCCCTTGCAATATCTCCTTCTCCCCCACTTTCTTATACTGTAAGATAGGTTTTCATACCAGAATGAGTGTGCATTTCACTCCTTCGTTTAGTCAAATGTGATGAGGGTAAACTTCTTGTTTTTGTTTTTTTTTTCTCAGCTCTCCTCTTTTTCCCTCCACTAAGAAAAACTCCTACCTGCCTCTTAAATGACATATAGTTACCCCTTTCCCTTTCCCTCTCTTTCCAACCCCTACATTTCTCTCTCACCATTTACCTTAGTTTCTTTTAAGGTTATGGTCCCATCCTATTCAGTTCAATCTGTGCTCTCTATCTCTGTATGTGTGTGCATGCGTGTACATGTGTATGTGTGGTCCCACCAACTACCCAGATACTGAAAAGTTTTAAGAGTTAGAAATATTGTCTTTCCCTGTATGAATATAAACAGTTCACTTCTGGTAAGTCCCTTAAGACTTCTCTTTGCTATTTCCTTTTTCATGCTTCTTCTCATTCTTATGTTTGAAAGTCAAATTTTCTTTTCAGCTCTGGTTTTTTCATTAAGAATGATTGAAAGTCCTCTGTTTCATTGAAAGACCATATTTTCCCTTGAAGTATTATACTCAGTTTAGCTGGGTAGGTGATTCTTGGTTTGAGACCTAGTTCCTTTGCCTTCTGGAATATCCTATTCCATGCCCTTCGATCTCTTAATGTAGAAGCTGCTAGATCTTGGGTTATCCTGATTGTATTTCCACAGTACTGGAATTGTTTCTTTCTAGCTGCTTGCAAGATTTTTTCCTTGAGGTGGGAGTTCTGGAATTTGGCCACAATGTTCCTAGGAGTTTCTCTTTTTGGATCTCTTTCAGGTGGTGATCGATGGATTTTTTCAATACTTATTTTGCCCTCTGGTTCTAGAATGTCAGGGCAGTTTTCCTTGATAATTTCATGGAAGATGATGTCTAGGCTCTTTTTTTGATCATGACTTTCAGGTAGACCCATAATTTTTAAATTGTCTCTCCTGGATCTATTTTCCAGGTCAGTTGTTTTTCCCATGAGATATTTCACATTCTCTTCCATTTTTTCATTCTTTTGGTTTTGTTTGGTCATTTCTTGGTTTCTCGTAAAGTCATTAGACTCCATCTGTTCCATTCTAATTTGGAGAGAACTATTAAATTCAGTGAGCTTTTGAGCCTCTTTTTCCATTTGGCTCATTCTGCTTTTGAAAGCATTCTTCTCCTCATTGGCTTTTTGAATCTCCTTTGCCAATTGAGTGAGCCTATTTTTCAAGTTGTTAATTTCCTCAGCATTTTTTTGGGTCTCCTTTACCAAGGTATTGACCCGATTTTCATACTTTTCTTGTATCTCTCTCATTTCTCTTCCCAGTTTTTCCTCCACCTGTCTAACTTGCTTTTCAAAATCCTTTTTGAGCTCTTCCAGGGCCTGAGCCCACCCGCCACCCCCCTGGGGTGTCTGGGGTACTGAGGCCCCGCCCTCCACGTCTTTCCCTGATGGCAAGGACACGTCCTTGTCATCAGATCCGAAGGTCAGGATCATTTGCATTTGTTGGAAAAAACTCTCTAAAGTCTTATTTTTCTTCCCTTTTCTAGGCATTTTCCCAGCCAGTTGCTTGACTTCTGAGATTCCTTTCCACCCCCACCAGGATCCGCCCAGCTAGTGCTTGGCCTCTGAGATTTAAATGGGCTTTCCTCCTGCCAGCTGTCAATCAGTGAGCTTTAGTTCAGGTGCTGGGGTGGGGGCAGGGCCGCCTCCCAGACTCTGATCCCTCGGGGGCTTTAAGCAGAGACTTTCAGGAATGGAGCGGGTGGGGGGCCCGCCTCCCAATCTCAGTTCCCTTGGGGGCTTTGAGCAGAAGCCTTCAGTAATAGAGCGGGGTGGGGGCAGGGCCGTCTCCCAGGCTCAGCTCCATCAGGTTTTATGTGGGAATCTTCCTTAATGAAGATCCTGCCTGCTGTTGGGGGATTCCTGAGTCCTGGGCCGCTGCTGCCTCAGCCGCCGCCCACACCTCTGCCTCCGCCGCTTCCTGCCCCTGTCTCTGGCACCGCTGCTTCCTCCCAAGGGGGCCCGAGTCACAGAGACGCCCTGCTTCCCCTCACCTCCAGCCCAGCCTCTCTCACTGACCTGTAGCTTCTGTGGGCGGAGGGACTTTCCCGGCTGCCGGAGCTTCCGTCTCTGAAGCCTTCTCTGGGGCCATGGCCAGGGCAGCGCTGGGGGTGGGGTCCACTTTCCAGGGCACGCCGGACCCTGGGGACGGGTCTCCAGGGCTCCCTGGAATGGAAATCTCTTCCACTCTGCTTCTGCACACCTTGTATTGACCCAGAAGTTATAGGGGACTCTTTTTACATTAATTCTATGGGCTTTTGGTTTCGGAGCTCGTAAATGTGTGTCCTTCTACTCCGCCATCTTGGCTCCGCCCCCGGGAAAGTGCTTTAAGAAATGACATGGGCACATCTTCTCATCATTGCCATTCTCCTCTGCAGGTAAACCTACTTACAAGCAGAGGACAACACTCCCAAATGTTGAGTAGAGGCCTTAACCTTCATTGTATTCCTAAGGGGAGGCATCAAACAAGACTTTGTTGAGAATATGACAACTAGGTTCATAATTTCCAGCCACACACAAATCTTACCTGGCTTCTGTGCCTGCTATTATAATTATAACTATAATGTGTATGATATATACTATAATAACCCCACACACATCTTCTACTCTTTGGCGTGTATAGAGTGGTTTCATCAATGGTACCTCAGCTCCTTGCCTTCTCTTTGACTCCCACAATTACCCAGACTGACTGAATACAGAGTGGAAGTGCCAATGCAATCAGCCCACATCAGAGCCCCATTTATTCTTCTTTCCCCTTCTTCCTCCATCCCTGACAGGGCAAAATTGTTTCTAGTGTATATTCCCTGCAAATCTGGCTGTACTTCATTCTGTCCCCAAATCCTGCTGAGGTTTGCTTGCCTGCTATCACTCATTCCAGGCTTCAACAAGAGAGTGCACTGCACCCAGCCTGCTTGCCTGTTTCAGATCTCCCCAGGTCACTGTCATGACCAGTGTTCTCCTTTACCAAGGTTTCTCTTCCATTTCCAACTTTCCTCTAGGGGCAATGGCATACTTGGAATTGTTTCCTTACATATCTCACTCCAAATACCTTCAGTGGTTGTGTCTTTCCTCTGATCTTACCCTCCCCCACTTTTTATATCTATACTTTGCATGTAAACAGGTACATGCATGTTACTTCCCCCAATAAATTGTGAACTCCTTGAGGGAAAGAATTATGTTTTAGCCTTCCTTCGTATCCTTAATTGTTAACACAGTATCTGGTGTATATTAAGTGTGTAATAAATGTTTGCTTATTCACTGACTTCATACATCATATTTAAGAAATATTTTGGTATCTTCAATCACTAGATAAAGGATATAAACCCGGGAGAATTAAAACTTTGGATGATAGTCATATCCAAAATATCTTGACAGGCTAGACCTATTGGGACACATATAATAATGTGAAATTTAATTATGAAAAAGAACCCACATGCTGACTAAGACAAAAAAAAGTCTTCAAACATAAAATGTAAGAGAGGCAAAACTAGACAGATGGTAATTACTCTTTAAAAAGCTCTGATGTTTTAAAAGACCATAAGTTTGTTATTTCACAATAGCTGCTACATGTGATATCCAGAAAGTTAATGGATACTTGGTTCCATTAAAAGAGGCACATACTATGGGACAGAAGAAGAAATAACCTTGCTGTACTATGAACCCTCAAAGATCATTTCTGCCAATGTTATGTTATCCTGAGCAACAGATTTTAGGTCTGACTTTAGTTAGGACATAAGAACTCTCTTTCAGCATACAAAAAGTGGTCATATGGAAAAGGGCAATTAGTCTTCTTTTGCTTGGTCCTAGAACACAAAATTAGAAACCAAGGGTGGAAGTTGTAAAGAGGAAAATTTCATCTTGAAGTAAAGAAAACCACCAAATGCTTATCATCAATCCATCAATAAACATTTATGAAGCACCTGCTATATGGCAGCCATTCACTAAGCACTATATAACACTACAATGATCTTCATAGGGAAGTAGTGGGTTGGTTGTCTCTTACCAAAGTCCTTCCCGAAAATACTGGATAAGTTTTTTTTAAAGTATGTTGGACAGAAATCTCTTTTTCATGTGTGAATTGAAATAGATTATATTTGAAGTCCTTTCCAGCTCTGTGGATCCTTGTCAGTCTGTATTCTTACAGCACATCTAGGCCAACTCCCTACCCAATACCAGAGTCTGTTGGAAGTCTGTCTTCCTCATCCCTTATATGTGATTATTTAGCTTCTGCACCTACATTTCCACTGATGTGAGAGTCATTATCTCTCAAGTCAGCCCATTTCTTCTATCCTTAAAAAGATCTCATTTGTCCATCATTTTTTTGTATCAAGTCATAACCTACCTAAAACTTTTCATGCCTTGGTTCTGACTGTTTCCTTTGCCCATAAAATCAATTCTTCCATAAAAAATGCTTCAAACATTTCAAAGTAAGTATCATTTTCCTCTACCAAAATTCCAAAAATCAAATTTTCCAGTTAAAAATGTTAAAAAAAATTCTTAAGTTTTCATTTATGGCATAGACATTACTCTAGGTGCATCAAAATGTATCTTAGGAATGCAAAGATAGGGGAAATTATCTCACATAAGCAGAATGTTTAAGAAGGCATTTCAGCAAAGAAAGAGGAGGGAGTGGGAACACCATCTACTTGAACCTCACTCTCATCTCATCAGATCATTGAAGGGAAGAATATGATTGATAGAGAGAGAGAGACAGAGAGAGAGAATGAGAGAGAGTGACGCAAATGAAGAAGATCATCATTTGAGAAGAAATTACAATGACTGACTGAACCTGTTGAGCTCAAGAAGTCTATGGTACATTCATTTTTAAATATCTAATAGGTTTTTGGTAATGTAGGACTAGAGTACAGGAGAGATAAAATGGCTAAATATATAGTTCTGAAAGTCATCTCCATAGAGATTATATTTGAACCCATAGGAATTGGTGAGATCACTAAAGAAATGCAGACAGAGAAGGGAAGAGGAACCAAGAAAAATTCTTAAAGAAGACGAAGTTCTTTACTGTTGAGAACATGAAGGGGATACATAGATAATACTGCTTCATTATCATCATAAGCTTCAAGCAGGGAAAATTATTCCCCAATATCCAACTTAATTAAACAGAAGAGGCAATACTGCATATTGAAAAGGCAAGTTGTGTGGTCTTGAGTAAGTCATTTCCCCTAGAACTGAGTGGACATATATGAGAAATGTGAAGCTAGGACCAGCAAAATGTGGCTATCCATTTGATATGTGGCTTGAGTGAGAGTGAGGAGATGAATATAAAAGCAAATTTATAAGCTTAGGTGACTGGAGGATGGTGGTGTCCTCTAGAGTAATAGAAAAGTTGAGAAGAAGGGAGAGTTGTGTTTTGCACAGTTTAAATTGAGTTGTCCCTAGGACATCTCATTTGAGATGTCCAAAAGGCTGTTAGTGATGTGACAGGAATTTGTGAGAAAGAGAATGGCTAGAAAGTGAGATCTGGCAATCATCTTGATAGAGATGACAAATGACCTCACTGGGGTTTGTTGAGATCACCAAGTAAGATAATATTGAGGTAAAAACAAAGGAGATCAAGGATGGAGTCTTGGAAAACTCCAGGGGGTTAGTGATGTGATGTGGGTGAAGAAACAAGAAAGCAGGCTGAGAAGTAGGCAGGTAGATAGGAGGAAGCCTTTTCAGACTTGGAAGACCTAACGGAGCTTGGATTTGTTGGTATGACCCTGAAGATTCCTTCATGCTATAATAAAAGAAACAGAGAATTTGAGAGTTGGAAGGGACCTGAAATTTGCATTGTACAAAATGATTTGTAAATGACTCTCAAGGGAAAGACGAGTACTAGATATGTCCAGCCTCTGCTTGAAGACCTACAAAGAGGGACAAGCCATGCCCTGCTGAGGTGTCACATTCCACTGTTGGGTAGCTTTAATTACTAAATAATTTTTCCTGACATCCTGACTCCTTTTCTACTTCTACCTGTTGCTCCTGGTTTTGCCTTTGGGGGTCACACAGAACAGGTGCAATCCCTCCTCCAAATACATGTGGATAGTTATCATCTCTCTCCTGGATCTTCACTTGGGTAGATTATTATTGTTAGACTCTTTGTGACCCCATTTTGAAGCTTTCTTGTCAAAGGTACTGGAGTGATTGGCCGTTTGCTTTTTCAGTTCATTTTAATGATGAGGAAACTGAGATAAGAAAGAAGGGTTAAGTGATTTGCTCAGGGTCGCACAGCTGGCAAACAGCAGAGGCCAGATTTGAACTTGGATCTTCTTCACTCTAGGCCCAGCGTTCTATGTACTGCACCAGGTTAAATCATGAGGTTAAACAAAATTTTAGTGGGAAGGACATGGAGATACCAGGTAAAAAGTGAACGTAGGGGACTACATAGAATTCAATGTTGCATTTGGCCCTCTGGGTAAATTGAAAAAGGCTTCCTACAGTCATTTGAGGAGACAAGTCTTAAAGGATTCCAGAGATATCATTAACATTTATTACAAAGACATAATGTATAAGTTATTTGAAAAATTTGAGCCCTCTTCACTAATAAGGAAATAATGCACATAGAGATGGGGAAATTCATAGAGACATCAAACTATTTCACACTGAATTCAGATTTTGAGTAGATCAGCAGTGTACAGAGGCATTGTGGTGAAAGGGAAAAATGGTTAGAAATGCTGGGAGCTATGGATTCTAATTCTGGCTTTGTCATGGACCTCTAATGTGTGGGAGCTGTAGCATTTCAGTTGAGTCTCTGTTTACTTTGATGTAAAGTGAAAGAAAATTTCTATGTTTTCTCTAGAGGCAAGATGATTTTTTTTTCTGTCTTTGTTGAAATGCTTTGTTGAGAGGCAGGAGGGCGTGGCCAGTGTTTTCTAGAGCTCTTCCCTCTTACCCTGGAGTGTAGAGCACCATGCAAATCTGGTGCTACAGGAGTTGGCAGGGTCTGGTGTTGATGCCATATAACATCTCAATAGACCAAAGGCCAGCGCTGTCATGGACACCTCTCTCCTTTGTTGGGTAATCATTTTTCTTTTCAATGCAGGTAAGTCTTGGACCTTTCTGTATATTCTATTTTATTTTTAATTGTGATTTCATTAACTTCAAGCGAAGAAAATCCAGCAAGAGAACTGGTAGATCCTCTGTCACTGTAGCCTTAGAAAGTTGCCCCATACATTGAGTCACAAAGTGACTTGCCCAAGATTTCAGAGTCAGTATGTCAGACGCAAGACTCAAACTCAAGTCTTCCCTGATTTCACCTTGGAAATTCCTGACATGGCCAATTCTGAATCCACTATATGATAACTGCTGCTGGAGTCTTCAATACAAATGGTGAATCTGTCTCCTGATTTGGCTACTTCCAGCATTAATTTTTTCCCCCTCTTTGTGCTATAACAAGTGGGCTCCTTTTTTCACTTACCCCTGCCTTCTATCTTCTTTCCCCACAGTCCCTATGGATGCTGGAGTCACTCAGAACTTGAGATATCTGATAACAGGGTCAGGACGTGAGGTGACATTGAAATGTGACCAGGATCTGGGACATGACTATATGTACTGGTACCGAGAGGACCCAGGGTCGGGACTACAACTGATCTCTTATTCCATTAATGTTGACTTCTGGGAAGTTGAAGTCCCTTATGGATACAATGCCTCTCGGAAAGAGAAATCATTCTTCCTTCTAACTCTGAAGTCTACACTAACAAACCAGTCAGCTGGGTACTTCTGTGCTAGCAGTATAACCACAGAAGAACAGAGTCAGCTCTTCCTTGCACAAAAAGGCAATCAGAGTAGGTGAGATGACTTGACCTCACCAGGCCCCATCTTAAAAAAGGGCAGGAACACATGTGTAAGCCCCTGCAGGCTCTTCATCTCTGCAGCACAGACCTCTAGGACTATCTCCAGCCCTTCCTTCTCTCTTCTTGTTTGGGCTGCAGTGGCTCTAAGAAAAGAAAAGCAAACAGCAGGTGGTGAGCACACAGGTCACTGACAGTCTGCCAGCTCTCCTCTGTGCTTCCAACCAGGTAGAATGAATAGAATGCCTCCGGAAAAATGCTAATATATTACAGTGGAAACACTTTTGGTCTGGGAGCCTTGGAACCTGAGTTCCAGTACTGGTCTTGCCACTAACTGCCTACGTCACCTTAGAAAAGTCACTTAACCTCTGCTTGCCTTAGTTTCTCCATCTAGAAAAGGAAGATAATAATAACATCTACCTCTCAAGGCTGTTTTGAGCATCATATAATATTTGTAAAGTGCTTTGCAAATCTTAAAGCACTGTATAAATACTAGTTATTATTTCAAGTAGTGTTGATCCTTAGAACTCTCACAAGATTGTATTAATGTCTTTCTGAAGGAATGCCTACTCCTGGTCTCTCTTTGATGATGGGCAGTAGTGACATAATTGCAAGAGGCTGTTCTGAGTTTTATCTCCTCTGTACCTACTCTATCCTCCCTCTCCAAAGAGCTTTGGCCAACTCTTAGATATTTGGCCCTTGAAGGGACTGTAGATTCACCCTTCAGAGGATTAAGGATCCAGAGCTAAGAGCTATCTTAAAGAACATCTAGTCCAATTCCTTCATTTTACAAATGAGTAATCTGAGGTCCAGAGAAGATAGGTGGCTTGCCTAAGACCCTGGACTGGAGACAAAACCAACGTGTCGTAAAGCCAGAGTAACAGGCAGAAGCAGATTCTTTGAAACTTCTAGCATCGTAATTGAAATTGGCCTTGGAGACTAATTCTAACCCCAGGAATTTCATCCCATGCTCCTCCCTCTGTTCACAGGGGCAGTCAGAATGAACTATAAATAGGAGGTGGGGGGAGGAATCCCTTTTCTTAATTTTTCTCACAACCTGTAAGTACAGGAGAAGGCTTGGAGGGATTATTGGTTACATGATAATTAGAAGAGAAGAACACTTGTACTTGTATATGTATCAAACATGTAGATGAAATATTTCCTGGGTCATTTCAGTGAAGTTGATTAACAGGGATCAGGTGATTTCCCCCCCTCCCCTCCAACTATGGGCACTCTAGAAATCTAGGCTTCTTTCTTTTTTGAGCTCCAATTTGTTTTCATATTCCTATATCACAACTTCAAACCAGGAGGAGATCCATAGAAAAATAGTAATTGGAGAGTGAGAAAGGATAAAAACATACATACTGACCACCCTCTGCTGGATATAGAGGATACTGCAGCTTTTGAGGAGACCTGAAGGGTGGCCATGAATCTCACTGAGAGCATCACATCTTGTTGGATGTGTAATTAAAGATTACCTAGTCTTTTATGGTTAATTGATTTATAAAGTGATAACCTCCTTTTCTGTTAGTTTGCAGAAAATAGGTCAGATTTTTCAGGCACTGTAATGCTTCACAAACGTTTTACTTAATTTTTTCATTTGATATTCATTTGACAGAAATATCCAGGAATCAGGTATTCCTTACATGTTTGCCTTGCTCAGCCTTCATGTTTCTTGTCTCACATACTAACTACACAAATAGCCTTCTATCCTGGTAGTGTGGTAGTCTGTGGAAAAGGATATTCCTGTGCCTAGGAGAAAATACTTGTGGTTAAATTTGTTCCAACTTAGTGGAATGACAACTTGGTATAAGAAGTATTCAACTTCACCTTGGAGTCAGGAAGACCTAGTTTCAACACAAGCCTCTGATATGTAATTATTATGTGACCTTAGACAAGTCACTTCCCTTTGGATACTCTGTGAGATTATAAAATGTAAAAAAGTATATAGCTAGTACTTATCTTTCTCTTGAGAGTCATTTACATATCATTGCCTGCTTAGTGGACGTCACAAAGTGGATTACCATTTCCTTGCCTCCACCTCTTTTAATTTCCCTGTTTCTGTTGAGGACACTAATATTCTTCCATTTATACATATTTGTAACCTCAGAGTAATCTTCAGTCTATCTTCTATCTTTAGAACGCTGCTTAGGCTGTTCCATAGGCTTAGAATCCTCTCCTCTTTCTCACCTTAGAATTCTCTCAGAATCCTTACGTTCTGCCAAAGCCCAGATCAGCCATCACCTCCTAGAAGAGGTTTTCCTCCTCTCCCCAGCCACACACCAAGTGAAATTAGCTTATATTCTTTTCGTGTGGAACACCACTTCTGGTGAAGGACTAGAGATAAACATGACACAGAGAGAGCAATGGAAAGGTGCCTGAATGGTGTGAGTAGGCTGAAAGGAACTGAAGAGCAGGGGAAAAGAATGCCACTAACAAAGTGTAAGTCAGAAAGAAAAGATATACTGGCTATATGATTTCAGCTAGGAAAAATAGGTGGAAAAGCCTCCACCATCTCTCTCTCCACAGACACCAAGGCCCTAACTATCAGATTATGAGGTCCCTGAGAGACCAGGATGCAGAGAACAAGGCACAAAAGTGAACAGCGATGCCAGAGGGAAAGTGCTCTAAGGAATGACCTGAGCACGTCTTCTCATCATTGCCATTCTCCCTGGTAGATATACCTGCTTACAAGCAGAGGATAATGTTCCCAAATATTGAGTAAAAAAGTCTTAACCTTCATTGTACTATTCCTAAGGGGAGACACCAAACAAGACTTTTTGTCCAGAATATGACAGGTAGGTCCCTAATTTCCAGCCTCACCCAAATCTTACCTGGCTTCTGTGCCTCGTATTATAAGAATAACTCCAGTGTGTATGATACATAATATGATAACCCCACACACATTTTCTACTCTTTGACATGTAAAGAGTGCCTTGATCAATGGTACCTCAGCTCCTTGCCTTCTTTTTGACTCCCACAATTACCCAGACTGACGGAATACAGAGTAGAAGTACCAAAGCTATCAGCCCACACCACAGCCCCAGCTATTCTTTTTTCCCTCTTTCCCCTTCTTCCTCCATCCCTGACAGGGCAAAATTGTTTCTAGTGTGTATTTCCTGCAAATTTGGCTGTACTTCATTCTGTCCCCAAATTCTGTTGAGTTTTGCTCACATGTTATCATTCATTCCAGGCTTCAACAAGAGAGTGCATTGCACCCAGCCTGCTTGCCCATTTCAAATCCCCAAGGTCACAGTCATCACCAATGTTCTCCCTTATCCATGGTCTCTCTTCCATTTTTTACTTCCCTCTAGGGCAATGGCATATTTGTAATTGTTTCCTTACATATCTCACTCCAAATGCCTTCAGTGCAAGTGCCTTTCCTCTAACATTACCCTCCCCCATTTTTTCCTATTTATACCTTGCATGTAAACAGTTGCATCCATATTACCTCCCACAATAGACTGTGAACTCCTTGAGGACAGGGATTATCTTTCAGCCTTCCTTTGTATCCTCAGTGATTAACACAGTAACTGGCACATAGTATGTGTTACATACTTGTTTACTCACTGACTTCAGCGATCACATTTAAGAGGTATTTTGATAAAGCTACAATCAGTAGATAAAGGATACGAATCCAGGAGAATTAAAACGTTGGATGACAATCATATTCAAAATATCTTGACAGATTAGAACTATTGGGACACATATAGTAAGATGAAATTTAAGTAAGAGAAAAACCCACATGCTGACAAGGGCAAAAAAATGATTTCAAATATAAAATATAAGAGAGATGTAATGAGACAGCCACTTGTTCCTCTTTGAAAAGCTCAGGAGTTTTAAAACTCTAGAAGTTTGTTATTTCATGACACATGCTATACATGCCATCCAAGAGAGATACTGTACCCTTGGCTTCATTAAAAGAGGCATTGAGTATGGAATAAAGGAAGCAATAATCATGCTGTACTATGACCCCTCACAGACCATATCTGCCAATGTTATGTCCAATCTTGTGCAACAGATTTTAGTACTGACATTATGCAGGACATGAGAACTCTCCTCCACCGAACAAAGAGTGGTCATATGGAAAGGGGCAATTAGTCTTCTTTTGCTTGGTCCTAGAAGGCAAAATTAGAAACCAACGGTGGAAGTTGCAAAGAGGGAAATTTTGTCTTCAAGCAAAGAAAACCCACCAAAAGCTTTTTATCCATCAATCAATAAACATTTATGAGGCACACTATATGACAACCATTCACCGAGCACTATAGAATAGTACAACCATCTTCATAGGGAAGCAGTGGGTTGTCCCTTAGGAAAGTCCTTCAAGGAAAGGCTAGATAGCCACTTTTTAAAAGTATGTTGGACAGATGTCTCTTTTTCATGTATGAGTTGAAATAGATAGTCTTTGAGATCCCTTCCTGCTCTGAGGTTCTGTGATTCTGTGTTCTTACAGCACATCTAGGCCAACTTGCTGTCCAGTGCCAGAATCTGTTGGAAGTCTGTTTTCCTCATCCCTGATATCTGGTTATTTAGTTTCTACCTCCATATTTCCATTGATGTGAGAATCACTATCTCTCAAAGCAGTCCATTTATTCCATCTTTAAAGGTGTCTCATTTTTCTGACTTTTTTTTATATTAAGCCATAACCTACCTTAAATTTTCATGCATTGGTCCCGATTGTTTGCTTTGCCCATAAAAATGTAAAATCAATCCTTCTGTAAGGATATGCTTCAAATATTTAAAAGTATGTATCACTTTCATCTCCCAAAATTCCAAAACACTAATTTTCCAGTGAAAAAATGTTAAAAAGGAATTCTTTAACTTTCATTTATGGCATAGACATAAATTTCTAGCTGCATCCAAATGTCTATAGATTTCTTTGTTACTATAATGGACTTGGCTTTCTGGTATATGAATAAATACCTTGGTTCTGTCTTTGATGAAGAGGATTTGTTATATCTTGTGATTCAAACATAGAAATACTCCAGCATATTCATAGTAATCATTGTGGGTATTGCCTTGATGATATTACTGGACTTGCTCAACTCTTAGGCATTTGGCCATTGGAGAGAAACGATCCTAATCAATTTGTCTTAATTTTCATTACCGGACAGCTTGGTGGATTGAGCACTGGGCCTGGACTGGGGGAAACCTGAGTTCATATCCAGCCTCAGACATTTACTAGTGGTGTGACCCTGACACTTAATCTTGTTTGCCTCAATTTTCTCATCTGTAAAATGAGCTAGAGAGGGAAGATGTCAAACCATTCCAGAAACTTTGTCAAGAAAACTCAAAATGGAGTGATGAACAGTCAGACATGTATAAAAGGACTAAACAACGACAACAACAGCTGCAAACTCTAACAGTCATTTAGTGTAAGGACAACAGGGCAAAAATAATCCATAATTCCTATTCTTCTCAACCTAGGAATTTTCATGAAATTTTGAAGGACTCAGTAGAAATAAGATTTGAGAGACTAAAGATTCACTGAAGTCCTTTCAGTTTTCCTAGGTAGAAGCCCTGGGAATCATAGGAGTACAACAGCTATTAAAATGAATTTTCTGATTTCAAATTCACATACAATGCTGAGAGAGTTCAAAAAAACATATTTAAGACGTCTAAGAGTTTCAAAAAAGAGTGAAACATGGCCCTTGAGGCTATCAAACTGAAGATGTGTCAGAATCATTCTCCTATGAAAGAAGAAGAAACCCAGGAGCCACCTTGGGCTTCCTAAGTCAACATTTCCAATCCCTTGACAAGTCAGAATATCTCTTGCATTCTTTCATTCTGTCCTCATGTTGAGATGCCACTTTTGTTCAAACCTCTCACCCTGAGTATTGAAATAACTTCATGTTGATTTCCCTGCTTCCAGTTTCTCCCCTCTCCAACCCCTTCTGGTACAGCTGCCAAGTGATTTTCAACTAAGTCACTCCCAGGTTGAATAAGCTGCAATGGATGCCTACTGCTTCTAAGAACCCTCTCTTGACTGGCATTTAAAGACTATCAAAACTTGGTTCTAACCTAACTTTCCAGGCTTATTGAACATCATTACTTTTCACCAACTCTTTGTTCTTAATGAAATGTCCTTCTCATTCTCTTATGCATAATACTGTATCTCCTATCTCTGTATTCTTGAACAAGTGGTTCCGAACATTCCATTTTGGAAATATATTCCCCAACTTACCTCTGTTTTTTACAGTACCTTCCTTATAATAATTATATGTAAGGTAATTTTTGAGATATAATCACTGGGTTTACTCAAAGGTAATGTTATAATCTTTTAACAAGGTGTTCCCTTTCCCTTAGGAGCAGAACATGACAGTGATCTCATTGAAGGAATTAAAAAAACCCACCCCTTTACCAGGCTTTAAATATCTGAGCCATGGAAGAGTTTAGCAGTTTGCAAGGGCAGATCAAAAGCTTTTCATGGAGATGTCTGTAAGGAAAGTGAAGGGATTTCTCTCTCTTTACCTCCCTTTCACTACACCCTTCCCTCATTGGAGAGAGAAAATCAAACAGTAAGAAATACAGCATGTAGTAGAGAGCAGAGACAAGCATTTTAAATAGAAATAGACCAGAAAGTTACGACCAGGGGGTGGAGTCAAGAGGGCGGAGAAGAAAGACTCATGTATGCTAGCTCCGAACCCACAGCCCATATATTTCCTACAAGAAGAACTCCCCACAAATTTTGGATCACTGCAAGGTGCGCAGAAACACAGTGGAAGAGATTTCCGTTCCAGAGAGCCCTGGAGATCCATCCCCAGGGTCCGTTGCGCCCCGGAAAGTGGAGCCCACACCAGCACTGCCTTGGCTGTGGCCCCAGAAAAGCAGATCTGAGCAGGCTTCATGGACGGAATCTCCAGTGGCCAGGAAGGACCCTCCGCCCCCACACACTACAGGTCAGTGAGAGAGACATTTAAGCTGATCAAGAGGGGAGCGGGGTGTCTCTGTGGCTCGGGCCCCCTCGGTAGGAAGCGGCGGAGGCAGAGGCAGGGGCAGGAAGCAGCGGAGGCAGAGGCAGCTGCCTGGGACTCCTTGAGCAGCAGGCAGAAGCTCAGGTCTCTGCATAAACCCCCTGAGGGAACTGAGCCTGGGAGGCGGCCCTGCCCCCACCTCAGCACCAGAACTTAAGCTCACATTGAATAGCAGCCGTGCCTGTTGCGGAAAGCCCATTTGAATCTCAGACCCCAAGCACTAGCTGGGCGGATCTAGGCGGGGGTGGACAGGAATCTCAGAAGTCATGTAACTGGTTGGGAAAATGCCCAGAAAAGGGAAGAAAAATAAAACTATAGAGAGCTTCTTTGAGCAGGTGCAAATGTTCCTGCCTTTCAAATCTGATGACGAGGAAATATTCTTACCATCAGGGAAAGATGTGGAGGGCAGGGCCTCTGTATCCCAGACATCCCAGGGGGATGTTGGGTGGGCTCAGGCCTTGAAAGAGCTCAAAAAGGATTTTGAAAAGCAAATTAGACATGTGGAGGAAAAACTGGGGAAGAGAAATGAGAGAGATGCAAGAAAAGCATGAAAAACGGGTCAATACCTTGGTAAAGGAGACCCAAAAAAATGCTGAAGAAAATAACACCTTGAAAAATAGGCTCAATCAATTGGCAAAAGAGGTTCAAAAAGCCAATGAGGAGAAGAATGCTTTCAAAAGCAGAATTAGTCAAATGGAAAAAGAGGTTCAAAAGCTCACTGAAGAGAATAGTTCTCTCAAAATTAGAATGGAACAGATGGAGTATAATGACTTTCTGAGAAACCAAGAAATCACAAAGCAAAACCAAAAGAATGAAAAAATGGAAGAGAATGTGAAATATCTCATGGGAAAAACAACTGACCTGGAAAATAGATCCAGGAGAAACAATTTAAAAATTATGGGACTACCTGAAAGTCATGATCAGAAAAAGATCCTAGATATCATCTTCCATGAAATTATCAAGGAAAACTGCCCTGACATTCCACAACCAGAGGGCAAAATAAGTATTGAAAGAATCCATCTATTACCACCTGAAAGAGATCCAAAAAGAGAAACTTCTAGGAACATTGTGGCCAAATTCCAGAATTCCCAGGTCAAGGAGAAAATATTGCAAGCAGCTAGAAAGAAACAATTCCAGTATTGTGGAAATACAATCAGGATAACTCAAGATCTAGCAGCTTCTATATTAAGGGATCGAAGGGTGTGGAATAGGATATTCCAGAAGTCAAAGGAACTAGGACTCAAACCAAGAATCACCTACACAGCAAAACTGAGTATAATACTTCAGGGGAAAATATGGTCTTTCAATGAAACAGAGGACTTTCAAGCATTCTTGATGAAAAGACCAGAGCTGAAAAGAAAATTTGACTTTCAAACACAAGAATGAGAAGAAGCATGAAAAAGTAAACAGCAAAGAGAAGTCATAAGGGACTTACCAAAAGTGAACTGCTTATATTCATACAGGGAAAGACAATATTTGTAACTCTTAAAACTTTTCAGTATCTGGGTAGTTGGTGGGACCACACATACACATGTACACGCATGCACACACATACACACATGCACACACATACAGAGACAGAGAGCACAGATTGAATTGAATAGGATGGGACCATATCTTAAAAGAAATAAAGGTAAATGGTGAGAGAGAAAGATAGGGGGAGGAGAGAGGGTGAAATGGAATGGGGTAAATCATATCTTATTCAAGAGGCAATCAGGAGACTTTTTAGTGGAGGGAAGAAGAGGAGAGCTAAGAAAAAAAACACAAAATGTTTACCCTCATCACATTCGACTAAAGGAAGGAATAAAATGCACACTCATTTTGGTATGAAAACCTATCTTACAATACAGGAAAGTGGGGGAGAAGGAGATAAGGAAGGAGGGGGGATGATGGAAGGGAGGGTAACGGGAGGAGGGAGCAATTTGAAGTCAACAGTTGGGGAGGGACAGGATCAAAAGACAGAATAGAAACAATGAGGGGCAGGATAGGATGGAGGGTAATTCAGTTAGTCTTATACAACACGACTATTATCGAAGTCATTTTCAAAACTACACAGATAGGGCCTATATTGAATTGCCTGCCTTCCCAAAGGGAATGGGTGGGGAGGGAGGGATGGCGAGAATTTGGAACTCAAAGTTTTAGGAACAACTGTTTAGTATTGTTGTTGCTACTAGGAAATAAGAAATACAGTTAATGGGGAATAGAAAGTCATCTGGCCCTACAGGACAAAAGAGAAGATGGTGACAAGGGAAGGGAGGGATGATAGAAGAGAGGGCAGATTGGTGATAGGGAAAATTAGATTGCTCGGTGTATTGGGGTGGGGGGAGGGGATAAATGGGGAGAAAATTTGGAACTCAAAATTTTGTGAAAATGAATGTAAAAAGTTAAATAAATAAATTTTTATTTAAAAAAAAAATAAAATAAAAAGCAAACAAAAAATAAAAAAATTTTCTTTGGTAAAAAAAAAAAGAAAGTCACCACCAAAAAAAAAAAAAAAAACAGGAGTATCCTCCACAGTCAGTACTTGGCCTCCATTTCTCTGAGCTGTTCACCTCCCGAGATCTCTGTTGAATCTATAGCTGACTTGCTTTTGTATTGCCATTCCTTAAAGTTTACTGATTAAAAAAAAGGAATAAACATAAGCATGCAAATTATAGTTCAGAGAGTTGGACTTCTATTCCTGGGGGGGAAATGTAGAATCTATTATTAAAGAAATAGTTAGTGAATATCTTGAAAAGGAAGCAGTGGTCTTTTGGTCAAGATAGCTGCCCCAATGGAAGCAAACCACCTAGCTCCCATACTTACTCCAACAAAAATAAAACCTTAAATTTGTGCCAGATTGAATAATGAGGAAGGAATTCAAGGAGAAACTGTAATAAATTACTTCTTCTACCCTTAGAACTTTACAAAATGTAATTCAGTTCATAGGAAACAGGAAAGGTAGCTACCCATTCTGGATGAAGCAGAGATGTGATCCACCACAATTTAAAATTGACCAAAGACACCTGTAGCATTCAGAGTTCTATGTCTAGGAGCATTAAGAGAGAAGACAGAGAAAGGGAGGAATCATCAGATAAACTTCATTTTTATCTGAAATGGATGAAGAATTTCACACACACTCACATACAACTTCATTCAGAGACATATCAAATAATTCCAGATAGAGAGTATTGTTAGGAGGGATGCTAATACCAGGGAGGGAATAGCCCCAAACACCAGAGACATCCTTAGCGGGAAGGGGGAATTAAAAGGAATTAAAATAAAAGCAAAGAAGGAGAATCCAATGGAGTGCCCATCAATTTGGGAAGGGCCAAACAAATTGTCTTCTATGAAAGTAACGATAGTTAACACAAGGGAAAACAAATAACTAAATTGAAAGTAAGGAGGTACAATTAAACAATAGCTCCTCTGAAAAAGAAATGTGGTTTAATAGATTAGAAGCTTCATGTTAATAGAGTGGAATAGAACAGCAAAGATAAGCAGTATTAAAAATACACCATGTCCTGGACTAGGAATATTGAAACCTTCAATGAACTATGTCAAGATCTGGATAACATACTTTAGGCCAGACATTAGATGGTCCATGATAAATTTTTTTCAAGTATTTAAAGAGTTCTTATAAACAAAAAGGATTAGGTTTATTATATGTGGTCTCAGATAAGAGAACTAGGAACCAAGGACAAAAATTTCAGAGATGAAAATTTAAGCTTAAAGTAAAATAATGTGAAAAGAGAATTGGTATACCTCATTATTAAAGCTAACTCTTTCATTAAATAGGTCTGTGACCTTGAATGAGGTGTTTTTTCCTAATGGATATCAGTTGAATCATCTGTACAATGATGAGAATGAACTAGGTGGTCAACAAGTAGCTAGGTTGAACAATGGGTAGTGGTTAGACCTGGAGTCTGGAAGATTAGACTTCAAATCTGGTTTCAGAGACTTACTGCATGATGTTGGGTAAGTTATTTAATTTCTACCTGCCTCAGTTTCCTCATCAATAAAAAAAGGAAACAATAGAATCTTCTTCCCAGAGATATTGTGAAGATAAAATGAGATAATAAATGAAAATGCTAGCTATTGTTATCTCCAACGACTCTAACAATTGCAAGATTGTATGTTTATAAGAGTATTTATTTACAACATACCTGGGGCTTCCTCTTCTGTTGAAAGCATTCAATCTCATATACTTACTCCAGCAAAAACATAAAATTTGTATTGGATTGAATAATGATTGAGAAATTCAATGAGAAACTATAACAATTATTTCTTCCACCCTTAGAATTTTACAGAACATAATGGATCCATATCCACTCAAAACTATAATTCACCAACTTTAAACAATCATTTAGAAGAAACTATTGTTTCAAAGCACATCTGTTGAATAAAGTAGCATATTGAGAAAAGTAGAAATAGAATGTTTTGGCTATACATCTAGGTTACAATCTTAAAGGAATATCTCTCAGGGAAATAAATAAGAACCATAAATAAAGAGAAGAGGTTAGTACAGACAGGGAACTCGTGTTCAGCACACACAAGGAGAGAATATTATGTGGGGAAGAATTGTAACGGAGGAACATACCTGGATGGGTAATACATGCTTCTTATGCTTCACCTATGTCTTTACATGATGACATCGTGCTTCTCTAGGATGGCTGGATGGGGACTATGTGCTCCTGTGTTGAACGTGGGGGTTCCTTGTACCACTATTTTTTTTTTCCATTAGGTTGCTATCACCATTGAAACATACTACATCCTTGTCTCTTGTCTTCATCATTACTTTTACTCTTCCTCATTTGAGGAGACAATTCTGACATCTTTTGAGTTTGTAATCCAGAGATTGAGTTTTTTTATTAAGAAAGTTAGTTCCTTATAATTCAATTACAAGGCTAGAGAAAACCAAAACAAAACACCTCATCTGCATTGTAGCTTTCTTTCCATAAGGAAAGACCTGTCATTTCCTAGACTCTAAGTACTAGGGCCTTAGCTTTTTTGAACCAAAACCTGACAGTCAGCTAATGATAATCCATAGGCATTTTCTGTCTATTGAATGTGCTTCATCCTGCTAGCAGGATCAAAGTGTCTACCCCAAGCCCTTATGTACTTCGGAGTTTCAAAGTACCCTGAATTCCTCTCCTGATTTTTAAAAATAAAGTCAACCTACATCTCCCCTTAACCCAATTTGTGAGTTATTCTAGTGTATTGCACAGGGTTACATAGGACTACACCACTAAAATTCTCAGACTCTAAAATTCCCTGGATTCACTATGGAAAAAAAGAGAAATAGAACCAAGACAAGATAATTGGAGCTACTATGAGATAATGACTTTCCATTCTAATTCCTTCAGTTTAAATTTCTGCCTTTCACCTGCAGATATGGGCAACCACAAATCTTCCAGGCTTTAAGCTGCCCTAAACTATCCTCTGAGGAGATTTGGGGAGATTTGATATACTCTATGGAATCTTCGGAGAGACAAAACAATAGAAATAGCACTGAACACATGGAGCTATGTCTCAGAAGGCCCCAGGAAGTTCACTAACATTTATTACAAAGAAAATGAATATATAGATACAAGATCAATTTAAATCCAGTACATAGATCAAGATACATCACTTATAGACTTCAGAAGAGACATATTCAGAATGAACACAATAGAGAAACAATATACATGACTGATGACCAGGGGGCAGTATAGAGAGGTACAATAATGGGTAAAATAATAGATAAGAAGTCCAGAGAAATGCTTTCTAGACATAGCTTCTCCATTTCCATCCTCAAAATTTCCACAACTCTACACTTCATCAGACAACATGGAGCAGGTGGGTAAAGTCACAGTTTTTTAGAGTTCTTATTCTGAAGTCTTTCAGTACAACAGAAACATCATGGGCTGTAGAACCTGGTAGGGACAATGACATTAATGGCATACTCCATTTAAAGTCTTTCTAATTCCCCTTACTCAGATGTTGGATATCACAGCTGAGAGGACACTCTACTCCTTTCTGCCTTGAGCCTTCCATGGACACCAAGTTCTTTACCATGTGACCATTTTTTTTTCTCCTGGGAGCAGGTGAGTCCTGAGAAATTCTTTTATTGAGCTTGAAACTAGCTCTAAACCTTTTCTAAGTGGTTCTAGCATCTGACTCCTTTTTATGCTGATTTTCAGTCCCATTTCCCTTGCTCCACAGACCTCCATGGATGTTGGAATCACACATAACTTGAGATACTTGGTAACATCGACAGCACATGGGGTGATACGGAGATGTGACCAGGATCTGGGGCATAATTATTTCTACTGTTATAGACAAGAACTAAGGTTGGGGGTACAGCTAATCAATTATTCTATTAATACTGGTGTGAAGAAAAGTCTCTAATAAGCACAATGTCTTTCAGTAGGAGAAGACATTCTTTCTCTTAACCCTGGAATTTACTAATACAAACTAGGTAGCAATGAACACAAGAGTACAATGATGCTTGATTTGTATTTGTAGATTAAATGCAGCAGTTCAACCACAGTGCCTTAAAATCATCTTTTTGAACAAAAAGTCATTCAGAAAAGTTGAGTTGTCCCAGCTCCACTCAACTTCAAAACCAGGGAAGAAAATGCCACCTTAGGAATACATTCAGATTCCCTTTTGAAAGTTGTTGATGCTTACAAGTCTCACATGAGTCTGAAGTATTTTTACCCAATGCTTTTTTTCTGGTGCCAACCAGCAGGTAACTCCCACAGAAGAGACTGCCCTGACTCCATCATCTCTCATGCACTTAGATTCTATTCTTGGTCCAGTGGGTCTTAAAGAGCTCTTACACATCAAGTCCTTGAGGAGAAATTTTCCTAACCACTTCCCTTTACATTACATTATAGGGGATTATGGCAAAGCTTTTTATAGTTAATATAAGGAGGACAGAAATTTTTATTGTCATTTAGGAGTAGATCAATGATCATCAACTCTCTCCATTCTTCCCTACCTGGAACAGGACTGGGATCTGCACAGAAGATGAAGTACCTGATGATGGTTAAGATTGAAGAAGAGGTCTAAGAGAGTCTTCTCACTATAATTTCAGGGAACTTCTTTGCAGTTTTCCTGAGTAGAATCTCTGGGAATTGTTTGCTTGGACCAGGGTATGACAGATAATAAAAAAAAAAAATTTCTGAACATAAATACAGTTGTCCTTCATTCTTGAAGAACTAAAACAGCAAGTTAGAGTCAAGTTACAGTGTGTCCAACTGTGGCTGATCTAACCAATATGAGTTTGAAATGCTTTACCACGGGTTGGGCACAAATAGTCCATATGAGCATTTGGGTGGATTCTCTATGTTTGCACACCTTGCATTTCCTTGGAGCTACTTCAGTTCTGCTTCACTCACAAAGCTCAGCACATCCTCTGATGAGGGTACACCATGCTGGTGAGAAGTGGGTCAGTGTCTCCTATGTCATGCAATCAATTCTAAAGTTCTTAAGAGAGATCTTGAGAGTATCCTTGGAACACTTTTTCTGACCACCATGTGAGTTCTTGCCTTCTGTGAGTTCTCCATAAAATAGTAATTTAGCAAGTGCACTTTTGATATTTGAACAATGTGGCCAGCCCATCAGAGTTTCACTCTCTGCAATAGAGTTTGAATGCTTGGAGTTTAGTCTCATAAAGGACCTCAATGTCCGGTATCTTATCCTGCTAGATGATCTTTAGCATCTAAGAGAAATCAAAGAAAATGATTTAGTTTCCTGGCTGGGTGCTGGTACACCATCCAGATTTCACAGGCATACAACAGTGAAGTAGCACAATGACTCTGTAGACTTTTAGTTTGGTAGTCAGTCTAATACCTCTTCTCTCCCACACTTTCCTTTGGAGCCTCTCAAATACTGAGTTAGCCCTGGTAATGCATGCACCAACCTCATTATCAATGTGCACATCCCTGGAAAGTACACTACCGAGTTAAATGAACTTATGCACAGCATTCAAAACTTCTCCATTTGCTGTAACTGATACTTCCACATGTAGATGGTGTGCTGCTGGTTGATGAAATACCTGTTTTATTGGTTTTAATTGTTAGACAAAAATTAGCACAAACAGCAGAGAATTAATTTATTCTTTGTTGCATTTGAGCCTCAAAGGCAGCATTGAGTGAACAATCACACCAACACTCCCTCCATTTTGGTCTTGGCTTGTAGCCGTATCAAGTTGAATAATTTACTATCAGTGTGGTAGCTGACCTTGTTGCCATGTTCATCCTCATTGAAGGCATTTGACAACATGTCTGAAAGCATCATGCTAAAAAGCTTGGGAAGAAGTACACAGCCTTGTTTCATTCCATTGGTGACTGGGAAAACCCAAGAGTACTGTCCATCATCCAGAATCCAGACAAGCATGAAGTCAGGTAATTGATGTACAATGCTGATGAATTTCTCTGGGCAACCAAATTTTGACATAATTTTGCATAAGTTCTTATGACTGACAGAATCAAAGGTCTTGGTAGGATCTACAAATGCTCTGTATATTCCTTGTTTTGCTCTTGGCATTTCTTCTGCAGTTGTCAAGGAGCAAACACCATTCCAACTGTTCCTTGGCCCTTTCTGAATCCATGCTGTTTTCAGGTAGATGACCACCTTCCACGTGAAGGATCATCCTACTAAGGAGGCCTCTGGCAATAGTCTTGTCAGCAGTGACTGAGAGAAATCCCCTTCTGATTGTCACAGGATAATCTATTTCCTTTACCTTTATAGATATGGACAATATAGGCATCCTTGAATTCCTGAGGGATAATGTACTATTGCCATATAACCCAGAAAAATTCAGTCAGCTTCTATATAAGCAATGGACTGTTGAGGGCCAGGATGGAGTGTGGTTGACAAGTTCAGGATAGACCTTCAGGGAAACTGTTCTTTGACATTGTGCTCATTATCATCCAGAATGGCTCTCCATGCCCCCCAGATGTTGCTGTCTCTGTGAGATAAACAAGAGAACTACAAAATACAAGGGGTATGTAAAATAGATGCCCTCTAGGCTAACAGTCTTTAAGACAATAAGACTGGCCAAATCACTAGGACAGGAGATGAGCAGAATGTCGTGTTGACTTGCAGTTTCTGTCTATAAATATCCTGACTCTCAGATCAATAAATGGAGTTGCCCTATCTTTGTCCACCTGCCTGTGTCTTTCTTCTTCACCACATCACTGAGCTATGTGGGGATGCAGGCCTTCCACCACAAATGGTGCCTGAACAGGGACCTGACCCAGGAACGGGACTCATCTTTTGGTGATAGTGGCCACCTGGGAAGGAGTTCTGAGTTGTAATAAGGTAACTAAGGTAAAGGGAAGCCTCAAAGAACCCTTGCAGGGGCATTTCACTTTATCTGAGGTTCACGTCGACACAGTAAAATCTCAGTAATTACAGGCTTATGGGGAGAGCTTACTGTGTTAACAGAATCAAAAAGCAGATTCTGTTCATAAGAAACTGAAACTGACAGATCAATAGCAAAAGTAAGGTTAACAATGGGTCAGATACTTTTAAAGGCAGAAACACTCAGGTAGGGGTGGATATAGAGAAGGAGGAAGGGAGAAGGGTCAGAGGAAACCTCAGCATCCCTAGAACCCTCAGTTCTCACAGAGATGCTGTCATTCTATACTCCTCCAGAAACCCCAGATCCCAATAACCCAGGAGGAGTTGCAAGAGAACTCACTTCTCTGGATTTTAAATTTTTAAAGGAATTAAAACAAGGGGCAATCAATTATGGACCAAGTAATCCTTACATTTAGTCTCTTCTAGACAGCATTTCTCAGACAGCTCTATGCCCCGCTGATTAGTGTAATTTAGATAAAGCCACTCTTGAAGGAGATTACTTAATGTGGAAATTTGAATTTCATAAGGAATGTTTGGAACAAAGTAAAAGGAAATCAAGTCAAAGGTCTAATTTGTGCAGAGGATTTCTGACAATCTTTTCTCAGTTATTTGAATTCTTTTTTATTGTCTGTATATGTATTCTGTCTCTATGTTCTATGTGATTGTGTTCATGTGTTAATAATCTCTTTCCCATGTTTTCTCTTTCCTTCCCCCTCATCCCTTCTCTTTGATGACTGTAGCATCAGGGAGGAGAATGGAAGAAAGAAAGAGAGAAACTAATCTTATATTGCTAAAGGCAGTTTCAGATCAGGTATACAAGGAAATAACATGTGCAGTTTTAAGGAAAGCATAAAAGTTTTGGAAAGTTATTGGTAAAATTCTCTCTCTTTTTCTACCTTCTAACCCTGGTGAGGTTGTGAAGGTGGAGAGAAGGACAAAAAGGAATCAGGGAAGCTTTTTCCCTCATATCAGAGAGGCAGGCTGACTAGCATTTTAATTATCTCATGCCTTACCTAAAAGAGAAAAGTTTTTGTATAATGGGAAATAACCAAATAGTTGTTGTTCTGGTCATATATTAAGTGAAATATGTCACTCCTAATTGGATGTTTAAGACAGGTCAGAATTTGTTATATTACTTGGCACTAAGGTAAATTGGAAAAATGCATACATCTGAAAAAGAGACACCTCAGAGATAAAGCTTCTGAACTCTCCAGTAGAATGGAGGGGACTTGGCACCACTGGATAGTTGTCCAGAAGTCTCCCCTCACTTCAGCTGATAGATTCAAAAGCCCTCTCTTTCAATGAAGTTCTTAAGGAGTGGACACAGATGTAAAATTTACTTGAGTAAAGGTTAGAACCATTAAGATTTATTTTTGCCCTGCCATCCCGATTCATCATCCAGCTAGGGCTGCAGTGAATAGTTACGACTGATAACTCTTATCATCCCAGATTAGATAAAGGGAAGAGAATGCTAAAGAATAGTAGGGAATTTAATTTACCCTCCCAGAGAGTAGGGGTTGGGCCACAGCAGTATGAGACCACAAGTCAACCAGCCCCTACATTTAATAAGCCCAGTGTTCTATTAATAATATTTATATGTGATGGTTTGGAAATGACACCTAAGGCTCACTATTTGTGTAACTGCTGTGCTTCTAAATTGTAATAGTCTTGTATTGTAAAATATTAGTAACTCCTGTAATCAGGGAAGAGAATAGAGAAACCAATTTCTAATCTGAATTTTGTTGAAACTAAAAGATGTTAGGAAAATTGTGTAAAACCAGTTATGTTATTTTAAATTTTATCAGTCCTGCTAACCTTGTCTTATAATGTTTTGGTTTTTGTAATTGTCATTTAGAAAACCAGGTATCTTCACCTTTGCCAATTAAAGAAGTTTCAGTTAAAACAATTTGGCTATCATTTTAAAAGTTGTAAGATTGTTAAGTTATTTGGAGTTACTGTTAATTTATTACTGTGTGTAGAAAGAAAGAAATTGAGTGAAAACTTTATTTAGATTAGTTCTGCCCATTCAGAACAGTCCTCCTGTATGCTTGGGGGTTGGCAGGCCTAGATGTGGTACCAATCTCCTTTATTTTGTAAAATTGCTCAAGATAGGACTTGCTCAGAAATTGTAATAAATGGAGACGATTTTTGGCAATTGGCTTTTACATCAGGATAAGTTTTAAACTTGAAAAAGAAAGATCTTATATGGAATTCCCTTGCGTATGAGTCCTGGTAAATCTTTATTGCTATCTGGCTCTGAGCTGATTAGTGAATTTTGCTGTTTAAGGTGAAAGAATTTGAGGCTATAAATATTTTTGCTTTGAGTTTGAATTAAAATTGTATCTAATCTGAGAGAAATGCCACAAGCTACTCAAAGGGAATATTTCCCACCTGGTTATTCCTGAGTCTGGCTATGAAACAGATACTACATAACTGGAGAATTTTACTCTTACCTTAATTCAAACAGAGTCAAGGATGTTTTATCCTGTCATATTTGCTATGTCACATATCGCTGTTTTCTCTTTCTGTAGCAAATTTCTATGATCAATAGCAAGTGATGAACAAAACACGTGAGCACCTTTTGTGTGATCTTACTGGGAAATCTAATATTATTTTTATCTGAAATTAGAACATGTTCAGCAACTTAAGTAAACTACTTAAGACTCATGTAAGATGTCCCCATTGTTTAAAAGGATTTTATAAGCAGCAGTATTTTTCTGTCATCAGTCTCTTACTGTTATCAATGTGAGAGTATATTGTACCTTTTTGACTAAAACATTTTGTGTTATCTAGGGATTCTGTGATAATTAAGAATTGGGTTTGTTCTAATACTTTGGACATTCATATCACTTAAGGACATTTCCATACCAACTAAGCTTTAATAGATTTTAATTTTAAAAAGTTTTATTTTTGTTTCAAAGTTAGAAGAGAACTATCATTTTAAAGGTTTTCAACTAATTTTCTTTATAAAAGTTTGGTGCCTGTTAAAAACTGGATAAATTTTAAACTGTTTTGAAACAAAAGAAAATACTTTTAGAAGAAATATTTTAAAACAATCTCTTGTAAAGCCTACTAAATTTTCATTTTCAAGACAATGTATTGATAAATTAATATGTAATGATCTATAAAGCAGAAAAGATCTTACTGTTTTAATCTGAATTTGTAGTCATTCCATGACCTAAGCAAAAGTTAAATTTAGTGTTTGAGCTTATTAACAATTTAATTTCTAAAGTTTTTCTTCGAGTGTATATAATCAGAGATGGAGAAATTAGCCTGTGAAACAATGATGTACATGTATTCAGTTGTAAGGTTCAAGTTTGAAATCTCTTTTGTTTAAGACAATACAGTTACGCTAGTGAAGAGTAATAACTTGTGAGCTATCTTGTCTATGGTAGAAATATAAAGGAGAGTGAAACAGTCTGAATGATGGGGTTCAGACTCTGGCAACTTCTCTGAACTCACCTTGAATTTTGCCAATTACCTGGACTTTTCATACTCAAATTTGTAGCCAAGTCTTCCTTAATCTTCCCACTTAATCTGGCCTTTCATATTCAGATCTGTTGCCCTTGGCCTAGCTAGGCTTCCTTTGTCTGTTATGCCAGGGAAATTGTCTTTTATTTATATTCATTTTGTGCCTATTTAGTCTTTGTCTAACCTCCATGCCAGGTTTGTCTTTTCCAGAGTGCAAGCCATCAACTTCCAGATAACTGCTCAGGCTATGTATGCCTTGAAAAGGACCCATCGAGGCAGGAACAGCTCTACATCCAATCTCAGCAGGAAGCAATTTCAGAAGCTGAGACCTTCATCCCTTACCCCAAAACATCTTGGGTCCCATCTCATACACAACTGCCAGGGCCTATTTTAGAGGGAAATAGACAAGCAGACAGCTTGCCCACACTGACAGTTTTAGAAGCACAGCATTCTCACAACCAATTTCATCAGTCAACCTCCATGCTTCGCAGGCCATTTCACATTACTAGAGAACAATTAAGAAGCATTGTAATAAAGTATTGTCCACGTTGCATTCCATTTCTGCCAGCTGCATCAAATACATCCAGCAATCCTCGAGGATGCAATCCTCTTGAAATATGGCAAATGGACATCACACACGTCTCAGAATTTGGAAGGAACAAATACCTTCATGTGACTATAGACACATATTCAGGTTATATTATTTGCCACCTCACTGACTGGGGAATCAACAAAATTTGTTATTGATCATCTGTTTAGGTATTTTGCAACTCTAGGTATTCTACAAATTATAAAAACAGATAATGGTCCAGCTTAAAGTAAGTTCTGTCTGTCATACAGAATACAGCATAGAACTGACTTCCCATATAATCCTACTGGTCAGGCCATTGTAGAACATCACAATCACGACATAAAAACTCTCCTCCAAAAACAAAAGAAAGGGAGAGAAGAAGGCAAAAGAATAAGAAGAAGAGTTGACATGGTGTTGTATAACTGGCACCAGATAGAGAGAGGCTTATGTCTGCTCAAAAACAGTTTCAAAAAAGTCAAAACACACCTCACTGGTTGGAAAAAAAAGTGAAGATGAAATTGAAAAACCCAAACTGTTAATGTGGGGGGCGAGGGTATGCTTGTATTACCACAGGAAATGGTGAAGAAATGATCTGGATACCAGAAAGAAACATCTGCCCTCTGCCATATATTGGAGAAGATACGGACTGAGAAAAAAGAAGAAACCATGATCATTGGACTGACAGAACAATGAAGACACTCATTCTGCTTCTGGGCACCCTCCAGATGACCACTGCAGCAGAAGGAACTGATTGAGAGGAAGACAGATGGACTTTTTGTACATAATCTGCCTTGGGTTAGGGAGGTGACATGGGGAGGAAAGGTAGAGGAGGTAATTATGGTAGGATATGAGTCAAAGGTTTTTGGAAAACAAATCAATATAGATAGAATTTTTGCTTTTTATGACTGAGAAATAACGTTTTAATTGTACTATCACTGAATATGTTGGTTTTCATATAACTAATACTAGCACTATATCTGTAATTATGTGTCTTAGGTTTGCTTTAATGCCTATCAAAAGTAAAGGTTGGTATATGACTGTATCTGATCAAACTTTTAATCAGTTAATGTTGAAAGTAGGAGAGAAAAGATGTATAAGTTGCATTATTTTAGGCATTATAAACTTTGTGTCATTTGGTTTATCTGTACATACCACTTAATGGATGCTTTAAGGGAAACTATTGTGGTGGTGGGAAACAAAATTGATGTTCTTGAAACAATATTGTCCATGAGATGTGATTATAGGTTCATTTCTATTTGTGTTACTCCTGTCTATAAATAATTGGGCTAATGATATAGATTGGGCCTCCGAGGGAAATCTTGACCCTGATGGAGTTGCATGTATGATTTGGGATTATTTTGCTAATACAAATTCCTTTGCTTCCCCGTTCCATTGACTCATGTCTATATTACCTTTATCCCTCTGTTTCTCTGTATCAGTCACCTATTTATAGGTGCCTTCTCTCTCATGGGAAAGATCTTCAGACTCAAGTACCTCATCTCTGATTACAACAACCACAAAAAAAAGAGGGAATTGTTAAGAGTCAGGATGGAGTGCAGTTGGCAAGTTAAGGATTGCCCTTCGGGGAAACTGTTCTTTGATACTGTGCTCATTATCATCCAGAACGGCTTTCCATGGCCCCCAGAAGTTCCTGTCTCTGTGAGATAAACAAGAGAACTACAAAATACAAAGGATATGTAAAATAGATGCCCTCTAGGCTAACAGTCTTTAAGACAATAAGACTGGCCAAATCACTAGGACAGGAGACGAGCAGAATGTCGTGTTGACTTGCAGTTTCTGTCTATAAATACCCTGACCCTCAGATCAATAAATGGAGTTGCCCTATCTTTGTCCACCTGCCTGTGTCTTTCTTCTTCATCACATCACTGAGCCATGTGGGGATGCAAGCTGTCTGCCACAATGGACCCCAACCTACTAAATCTTATCTGGAAGACAATCAATACCAAGTCCTTTGCCACATGAAAGGAGGCTAATGGCATTCGAAACCTTTTCTGAAGTGGAAGGTTTTTCTAGACAGGGACTGACTTCAACCTGAGGCAAACGGTCAACAGCTTCCGTATTTATTGATGATGGTCTCTTTAGAACACTATGAAAATGTTCAGCACATCTCTTCAGGATCATGTTCTTATTACTAATCAACGTGGCTCCATCAGCACTGAGTAGTTGACATGCACCATATATGTCTTTGGTCCATAAATAGCCTTCAGGGCATCATGAAAGCACTTGTTGTTAACTATCAGCACAAAACTGAATTTCATCTACCTTTTTACTCAGCCAAGAATGCTGCATCTCTCTAATCTTCATTTGTACTTTACTTTTGATGGGGTTAAATACTGCTTTCTTAGAGATGGATGAAGTATCCTACTGGCAAACCCTGTGGAGTTCTTATTTTTCACTTAGCAGCTTCTGAATTTCACTTTTAAATATGTGATTTCATATGTAATCTGAATGCCTTTGCTTTGAAGGAATAAGTATATGATGAAAGATGAAATTACATATGTTGGAACATGAATATGTGAATTGCTACAATGAGCTTGAGGTTTGTGACTCCCATGAAGAAAAGGGTTGTGAGTTACAATGGTTTGGTACAAAATTTGAATATTGGTATTATCCACCCAGATGTTCTCCACTGACATAGTACCAGTGACAATGGTGATGGGAGTAAAAATACTAGCCACTGGTCTATGGTGGTGCATAGCACCAGTGGTTGCTGTCCTTCATTCTCAAAGAGGACCAATATGGCATAATTATTTTGGAGTCAAGGTTACAGTGTATCTGACTGTGGTCAATAAGATCAGTATAGCTTGGATCACAACTCAGGCACAAGTAGTTCTCAAGAACACTTGGAGGGAAGAGTTATCTAAATTTGTGTATCTTACATTTTTTTGTGAGCTATTGAAATTTTTCTTTGCTCATAGAGTATATGCAGCACCTTCTTTGACGAAGGCATGCTGTGCTTGGAGGTCCTTTGCCAGTTTCTCCTATGTCATGCAAGGTGGGTGGTACAATGGAGAGAGTACCAGGCTTGGAGTCAAAAAGATTCCCCTCTGTGAGTTCAAGTCTGGCCTCAGACACTAACTAGCTGTGTGACCCTTTGCAAGTCACCACCACTAGCAGGGCAGTGGTAGCAACCTACTCTGTTAAGACTTTCATTTTATAGAACAACAAGTGTGATGACTGCAGTATGATCATAGTTGTAGAGGTTGGTATATACACAGAATGAAAACAATCAGAGGCTTGAGCTTCTAAACAAAATACTAAGGGTAGTATTTCCTTAGTTGTGGACTGAACCAATTGTGAGAGGAGTTTAGAGTTTTGATTTTATTAATAACTGGTAGAGTCTTTTGTGAAATGGATTCTAGTTGCTTTAAGCCAAGATGTCAAATATGCACATGCAGCCCGTAATACTTGTGAGTGCAATCCCAATCAGATTAAAATGCAATTGAGAAGTATTTAATAAAAGAAAATAAAAATCCAACAAACTCTAGACAGCAAAATATTTTAAAGCTAAGTCAGCATACATCCTACAGAGATTCTTATGTATTGATTAGTGGCTCCCATGTCTATTTGGCTTTGACACTATTGACTTAAATCATAGACAATCCAGGGAATCTCCAATCTTCAAAACAAGGAAGTGAGGTAGAGACATGCTCAATGCCTCCTGACACAATCAATTGTCTAGATAAAATCATCCCTGATTACATTCTTATGTTGGGGGAAGAAGCGGAAAAGTCACTTTCTCTTCCTTTTGCTTTTCCTTTCCACCCTAAATTCCAAATATTTCCAGAGAGTGGCATGTTTTGTTTACATGTGGTTGTGGCTTCTTCCTCAGTAGATAGCCTTTGTGAATTTACTGTCAGCAAAAAAGAACTGTATCCCCTGGTGACCAATATCTGGAAATAAGCCTATACAACATTAGCAAGACTTTTTAAAATGACGAATATATAGTCCATGAAAAAAATTCAAAAACTTTTTTAGCTAATAAGGAACCACTGAACTTTGTTTTCTTCTGGCATAGGACTTAAGATCCATGATTACCTCCATGTCATTATAAAATATCAGAAGAAGATTTTAATGGAGAATGTACATTAACATATAATAAAAGTGCATGTCCACACAGGGGACTGTTAAGGGTCCAATTTAAGGATCAGGGATTAGAAACCAAGTTTGAGGAGTCAAGGCTTAAGAGGCTTCTAGGAGACCATTTTGCATGTATGACAGAGAGAAATCATACAGATATTCGGAAAAATTCAGGTTCAGTACACAGGTGAGGCAATATCACAGTTGCAGATAAAAAGAGGTGCAAAATGACTTCTGGAAAAGTATAGAGAAATAACATGTACAACATGTTGGACCATGTAGAAATATAGGATAGCATTTTGTTTTCCACATCTATGTAAGTCCATAACATGTATGGAGACAAGAGTACATTGGAAAACAAAAGCTGGATGTAGAATTGGCTTCCCCATTAACTAGCTATGGGATCATAGGCAAGCTCCTTTACCTAAGCTTCGATTTCTGTCTTCTGATGTGTGATTTCTTTGTGGTCAACTCTAGTTCCATAAATCTAAGGTTCTGGAATTTTACTATTCATGAGACACTATGTAGGAGAAGGGAGGGGCCACTTCTTTCTAGAGCTCTTTCCTCTTACCCCAGAGGCTTTGAATGCTATAGAAATATCGGGGGCTGTATGAGAAGGTCTCTCACTCACTTCCACCCCAATGAGTACCATGCTCCTCTACTATATGAGCTTTTTTCTCCTGGGAGTAGGTGAGTCCCTGACACAGAAGAGAAACCTCTTTCTCAAAATTTTCAAATCTAATTCTGAACTTTTCCCTTGTGTTTCTAACCACTAGGTTCTTCCTCAGCTGTTTCTCAGCTCTTTTTTTCTTTCTCCACAGATCTCGTGGATGCTGGCATCACTCAGAATTTGAAGTATCTGGTTATAGGTATAGGACGTAAGGTGACACTGAGATGTGACCAGAATATGAAGCATGATTATATGTGCTGGTATAGAAAAGAACCAGGGTTGGGGCTAAGGCTTATCTACTATTCTAATGATGTGGGCCTTGAGGACAAAGGAGAGATCTCAGTTGGCTACAGTGCCTCTAGGACAAAATAGCACTTCTTTCATCTGATCCTGGAGTCCACGAACAAAAACCAGACATCTGAGTATTACTGTGCCAGTAGTTTAACCACAGTATAGCAGAGTATCTTCCTTCCTGAACAAAAAGGACAATCATAAGAGACAACATGGCTGAAATGTATCTAGCCCAACTCTGAGAGAGAGGGGGAGAGAGAGAGAGAAAAAGACAGAGACAGAGACAGAGAGAGAGACAGAGAGACAGAGACAGAGAGAGAGAGACAGAGAGACAGAGACAGAGAGACAGACACAGAGAGAAAGACACACACACACACACAGATCATTTCAGGGACATATATCAACATCATATTATTGTTCCTTAAAAATCTTCCCCATTATCTATCTGAACTGTTAATCTCAGTCTGAATGGATATCTATCATGGGTGTCTCTGATAATAGCTAGGTGGTGTCATCTCCATAATGCATACTCTCTATTTCTATTTCCAGAAGGGTTTTCTCACCTCTTAGGGACTTGGTTATTAAAGAGAAATTTTCCCAAGCAGAGTGACTTATATTGTGTGTCGCATTACATTGTTAACTCTTGGAAGTAAAGATATCTTACTTTTTCTCAAATACATTCAAGTCACTTCTCTTTCTCTAAACATCATAGACTTGATTATCTGGGTGCCTAATGCTTGACCATCCAGGATCCAGAGAGCCAATTGTTAAAATTTTCATATGAACATTTACACCTCAGGAAATCAGATGCTGCAAATCAGGGTTTGACTTTCTGCTTTTGTTGATTGTCCAGATTTTAAAAATTGATGGAGAAAATGTTAATAACGCAAACTAAATTTTAAAATGCATCACAAATGATTTTTTTTCCTGCAGAGTCACTTATTAAACATTTCTCAGTCCATCCCTGATTCAGACCCAGACAAACTCTTAGAGCCAGGAATGGCCTCAAAAAAAATATTCTGAGTGATACCCTGGCCACATTTTATTAGCATTTTTTCCATTCCCTCTCTTCTGTCCTCCACCCTTAGTAGTAATACTAACTCCCAAACACTGGTCAATGTGTCTAAAAACACACAGCATCACTTAAAGGGTGATTCCGTTTTGCCCTTCATGAAAGTGGGAAACCTCACAGGAAGGATTTGTTAAGAATTCAGTAGCTGAGTCCTTGCTGCCCTATTATAACAAGCTCTTCATCTAGTGTCTGTAATTATGGTATTCCAATAACAAAGACGATGATGGTGGTGGTGATAATTAGCATTTATATAATTTTTAAGCTTTAAAAAGTATTTTACAAACATATAATTTTATCCTCACAAAAACTCCTGGGAGGTAGATACTATTATTATCCCTATTTTATATATGAAGGAACTGAAGGAGATAGAGATTCTTGCCAAGAATCACACAGCTAACTTATGTCTGAATTGAGATTTGAACTCAGATCTTCTTTATTCCAAGTTGAGCATTCTATCCATTGCACCATCTAGCAGCCTTTTTACATGTATATAGTGGTTTAATTAATGATATAGAAGCTCTTTTCTATGACCCATAAAAATGCCCTTGTTAACTCCAAACCTGGATGGAAGTTCTAATGCATAATTCCACAAAATCATATATTCAGGGACTGAAAGATCTTAGGAATCACTTAATGGGACCTTCTAATTTTCAGCCACTCCATTGTTCCCAGTTCTTTTCCTTCCCCCCTCAGCCATGCCAGAAGTGTCACAAGTAGCCTTCAGTATGCAATGCCTAAAGTCTCAAGTATGCTTCCTTTCCCTGAAAATCCTGGTAAGTTTTATCTATTGCCTATCTCCTTGCTTTTCCTGTTGGTGTCACATAAGCAATGCATACCTTCTCACTTCTTTCCCTTATTATCTCTACTTTTTCTTCAAAATTCACTTTGAGGATCACTTATACATAAAGGCTTTTTAAAAAATTGAATTCTCTTCATTTTTTACTTAACACTAATTTATTTTATCTCTTCCTTCCTCCTCCCCATTAGAAAGTGTGTGGGGAAAACAAAACCAAAACAAAATAAAAACACTTGTAACAAAGTGTATAGTTAAGTAAAACAAATTTCTGAAGTGGCCATGTCCAGAAAATATATCTCTTTCTGCACTTGAGTCCATCATTTCTCTGTCAAGAGATGGATAAACATGCTTCATCATCAGTGCTTTGAAATAATAATTGGTCATTGCATTGATAAAAAATTCTTAAATCTCTCAAAGTTCTCTGTTGTTACAATGTGTTATTATTGTAATAATTCTACTTCTGATGACTTCATTCTGCATAAGTTCATAGAAGTCTTCCCACATTTCTCTGAAACGGTCCTTTTCACCATTTCTGATAGCACAATAGCATTCCACAGTATTCGCATGATAACTGTTCAACCATTACCCAAATGATGGCCATCTCTTTGGTTTCCAATTCTTTATCATCTCAAAAAAAGCTGCTATATTTTTTTTGTATGCACATAGGATCTTTTTCCTCTTTTAAAAATCTCTTTCTGAAAAAAAAAATCTCTTTCTGGTGCTAGATCTGATAGTTGCATTGCTGGGACACCTTCGAAATTTTGGGACATAGAAACTATTTTCCATACCAAATAACAGCTCTATCAACAGTATGCTACTGTTCCTTTTTTCCTGCAGTCCCTCCAACATTTGATATTTTTCTTTTTTTTTTCAACTTTGGCAATCTCATGAGAGATACTTTAATTTTATTTCTCTGATTATTTGCTTATTTAGAATAATTTTTAATATGTCTATTGATAATTTTTATTTCTTCCTTAGAAAATTACTTGTGTATATTCTTTGGCCATTTATTAATTGGAGATGGCTCTTATTATTACAAATTTGAATCAGTTACTTAAATATCTTAGAAGTGAGACCCTTATAAGAGAAACTTATTGCAAAGGTTTTTTTCTCCCAGTTACCAGCTTATGCAAACTTTCTTAAACCACCCCACTATTAGAAGGAAATATATCCTCCCTCTAACATTTATCTTATATGTATATATTGCATATACTAATATATGTGCGTATTATTTCTCAAGATAGAAATTAAACTCCCTAAAAATAGATTGTTTCATTTTTGTCTTTTTTATTCTCCTTATCTAGCATGGTGCCTTGGATGCTAGACCTTGAATAAATGTTTGTATGATTAAGAGATTGATTGACACAGTTTGCTTTTCCACCTTCCAGATGGCAGTGCCTTCACTTTTCCTACCCATTTCCAATCCCCAGCCTTTTTCACTCCCATACTTTTTTGTGAGTTTCTCCTTCTAGCTGATTTTCCACTAGGTGGCAGTGGAATATTCTGAATTGTTTTTTCTCACACTCTTCACTCCTGGTCTCTTAAATGATTCCATTTAACATACAGGTGAGTAAAATGAATCTCAGCTAAGTCAATTACAGGATGAATGATGAAAAAAAATGTCTTTCTCAAGCAATGATTCTCCACAGACTTCTTGCTTTCCTGTTGTGCTTGATCTAACTTCTCATGTGAACAATTATAATACATTAATAGTTTAGATTTAGTTTACAAAATATGTTCTTTACAACCTTGTCAGGTTTTTGGCACAATTATTATCACCCCCCCCCCCATTTTGTGGATGAAAAAACCAAGTCTCAGAGATGATATTAGTGACTTTTAATTCCGTAGCTAGAAAATAGCAGAGGTAAAACTAGACCTCAGATCTTTTAATTCTAAATCCACTGCATTTGATACTCTACTAGGCAGAGAGTCCTGGGCCACATAGCCCGTATCTTTTTCAAGATAAATGCTTATCTAAATCTTTATTCAGTTAACCTGAATTGAACTAAAAAAAAGCCCAGACAGGAATGATGGGCTTGAATCATTAGAAAAGGGTATATTCTAAGGACAAGGATCCTAACAACAAAAATATTTATTTAACACTTTAAGGTTTGCAAAACCCTTTATATATCATCTCATTCAAACCTCACCAATCCTATTACGTAGGTACTAATCTTATCTCAACTTTACTGGTGGGGAAACTGAGGCACAGAAACTTTAGGTGACTTGGCCAGGGATTACACATCTAGTAAGTGTTTGAAGTGGGGATTTGAACCCAGGTCTTCCTGATCTCCAGCTCAGGATCCTAACTACTCTAACATGGTGCTCCGATTATATACTGCGGTTTAGAATATGACCTTCTCTAGAGGGATAATCCTGTGACTGTGTGTGTTCATGAGGTGAATGATGTCACAAACAGGTCTTGCTTAGAAGGGATGGCTAATTGTCAGAGTGCTAGAACTTCCTCCCACTGGTGCAGAGCCTTGAGCCAGATACATGCTTCATTCATGATCTAAACTCTTAATGGACATCTACTGCCTCTGCTGTGCAACCTTTTGTCCCTTAGGTGCAGGTGAGCTGTGGTCACTGACACAAAATTCCATTGCTACGTGAGATCAGTTTCAGCTCCAATCTGTCTGAAACATCTCACTTCTGCTGTTTGTCTCTTTCCCTTACAGGCCTTCTGAATGCCAGTCACCCAGATTCCCAAACACCTGATCCTAAGGACTGGCCAGGAAGCAATCCTGGAGTGTGAGCCAATGTCCACTTATAATGTCCTCTACTGGTACAGACAGAAAGCAGAAGAAAGGCCACAGTTCCTGTATGACTTTCGGGATGATGAAATGATGGAATCAAAGGTGGCTAAGTCTAGGTTTACAGCTCTGTGACCCAAGGACACATCTTCCATTCTCAAGACTGGTTTCACTGAAGTGAAAGACTTGGCTATATATCTCTATGCCAGTTGCAAAGGCACAGTATCACACTGTCTTCTCCTTTCTGTGCACAAACCCAGTACAGGAAACAAGGGAGTGGCATGTGGTTGGCTGGATGCAGAGTCCCGGCACAATCTGGGGAACCTTGGGGAGACACCAGAGCTCTAAGACACAAGAAACTAAACGTAATCATCGGGATGTATTTATTCTTTTTTATTGAGATTTCAAGAAGTGAGGAAGCCCCTGAACAGGAGTTAACTAACTGTTGCTAAGTTAACCAACTGAAGATGAATCCAATTTTCTTTTACTATTCCAAATTCTTATTAACAAAGATCAAACTTGGAGACTTTTTCAGTATCTTTCCTTAATTAATGTACATTATAGTTTTGGCATTCCGATAACTAAGGAGAGAAAAAAGAGAGGGGGGAGAAGAAGAGAGAGAGAGAGAGAGAGAGAGAGAGAGAGAGAGAGAGAGAGAGAGAGAGAGAGAGAGAGAGAGAGAGAGAGAGAGAGAGAGAGAGAGAGAAGAGAGAAGAGAGAGAGAGAGAGAGAGAGAGAGAGACAGAGAGAGAGAGAGACAGAGAGAGAGAGAGAGAGAGAGAGAGAGACAGAGAGAGAGAGAGACAGAGAGAGAGAGAGAGACAGAGAGAGAGAGAGAGAGAGAGAGAGAGAGAGAGAGAGAGAGAGAGAGAGAGAGAAGGGTACAACTTGCCATGATTTCTCCTTCATTTGTCCCTGATGAGCACATATTCTTTTTCTAAAGGCTCACAAATCATCTCTTTACTAATGCATTGTAGAATTTTGCCAGAAACTAACATCTCATTGATCAGCAGTTTTGAAAATCCACCTTTATTCTTTCTTTTATAAAACTTTTATTAATTTTTTTATGTTTACATTAAATTTGCTTCCCAATATTCTGAGCTGCTATTAAACCCTTCCTTCTAACAGCTGTAAGACAGCCTAGCCCTTCCCAATATTCTGACATGCATACTCTCTTCCTCTCTTTGTCCTTCTCCATCCTTCTATAAAAATAAGGTAGTAAGAGGAGTTTGTTTATGACTAATGGTATGTTTCCCATCTTTTCTTCTCATGTTCCCAGTCCTAGTCTTTCTTTAATTTTAATTTCTACTTTACACTCTACCCTCTGACACTGGAGTTTGTTTCGCTTATTACTACTCCCCCACCTACCCGTCAGTACCTCTTAAACTCTCCTCCCCCTCTTCCTTCCTATTTCCCTGTTGAGTAATATTAATGTATTCCTGTATTATGCTTTTTGTATGTACAAGTTTCTTACTGGGTGTGTTCAACTTTCACGTCAAGCTTAGATGAAAGTGAAGTTCATGGGAGGTCCATTCACTCACTTCTCTCTGTTTGAAGAGTCATCTCATGCACTGCTGCTATATGAGACAAGGTCCTTCGGCTTCCTCATTTCCCCCAGTTTATTCTTATAGTCAACTTATTTTCCTCTTCTCCAAAGGCCATTAAAAAAGAATAAAGGCAACCATAGGCCTTTGCTAGTCATTTTATCTTTCAGTTTTCAAAACCTTAGGGTCCTGAGAAGAGGCTTGTTTTTTTTCTTCCTCCTATGAGAATGTAAATGGTTCATTATCATAGAAACGCAAAGTGTATTTATATTTCTATAATTCTTAGTATCTATGTAGCCATTTTAAAAGTTCTGTTGAGTTTGCCTTTTCATTAGAAATCCATGGAAGTCTTCTACTTCATTTTTAACCCAATTTTTTTTCTTCCTGCAGGATTATTTTCAGTTTCTCTGCATAGGTGATTATTGGCTGTAAGCCTTTTCTTTATATTCTAGGCTCTCTTTTCCTTTATTTGATAGTTGTCAGATCTTGTGTGATACTGACATCAGATTATTGGTAAGAGAACTCTTTCTTTTTGGATGCTTCTAGTATTTCTTTTTCCTTAATCTGGAAAGTGGATTTTTGGTTCTGATACATTTAGGAGTATTTATTTTGTTGTTCCTTTCAGGGATCAATTTAATGGGCTCCTTCTTTTTTTCATTCTTCCTCTGGTTCTAATAGATCAAGGCAGTTTTAATTGACAGTTTCTTTCGATTTGGCAAGTAAGCATTTTTGGGGGTGAAGAAGGGTCATGATTTTCACATAGTCTGATGAATTTTATGTGTTCCCTCCTTGACCTGGCTTCCAATCAATTGTATTTCATAATATATACACTTTTATTTTCTTCAGTTTTTAATTTGTTATTTTATTTTTATATTAGTATATTAATATTACACTGTTAGTATTTTAATATTTAATATTTTCATGGAGACATCACTTTCTGTTTTGCTTCCTAAAATCTTTTAAATGATTAATTCTTCTTGCCATCCATTACTCTGTCTTTTCCTTTAACATCACCTGTCTTTTTTTTACATTTTTATTTAAAGTTTTGAGTTCCAAATTTTATCCCTCCACTCTTACCTCCCTCCCTCCCCTTCCCCTTCCCTGAGACAGTAAGCAATCAGATATAGGTGAGATATGTGCAATCATACAAAATATTTTCAGATTGGTCATATTGTACAAGAAGACTCAAATATAAGAAGAAAAGTAAAAATTAGCGTATTTCAGTATGTACTCAAATAATATCAGTTCTTTCTCTGGAGGCAGATAGTATGCTTCATCATCAGTCCTTTGAGGTTTTTCTTGGATCATTTTATGGTTGAGAATAGCGAAGTCATTCCCAGTTGTTCATCAGACAATATTGCTGTTACTGTGTACAATATTCTCTTGGTTTTGCTCACTTCACTATGAAACAGTTCATGTGAGTCTTCTAGGCTTTTCTGAAATCATCATGCTTGTTATTTCTTATAGCACAATGATATTCCATTACAATCATATACCACAACTTGTTTGCTCATTCTCTGATTGATGGGCAATCCTTTGATTTCCAATAGACTGATTTCCCTAATGAATATTGACACATGACCAAAAGAGCTGCTATGAAAATTTTTTTTACAAGTAAATACTTTTTTCCTTTTGATGGGGGATTTCTTTGGGATATAGACCTAGCAGTGGTATTGTCTAATCAGAGGGTATGAACAGCTTGTTCTTTGGGCATAGTTCCAAATTATTCTCCAGAATGGATGGATCAAGATATAACTCTACCCACAGTGCATTAGTGTTCCAGTTTTCCCACATTGTTTGCAATATTCAACATTTTCCCATTTTATCATCTTAGCCAATCTGACAAGTGTGAGGAGGTACCTAAAAGTTGTTTTAATTTGCATTTCTCTAATAAATAGTGATGTAGAGCACTTTCTCATATGACTATTAATAGCTTTTGCCTTGTCTCAAATCTGCCTGTTTACATCCTTTGACCATTTATAAATTGGGGAATGATCTTTATTTTTTATAAATTTGACTCAGTTCTCTATATATTTGAGAAACGAGGCCTTTATCAGAGATAGTTGTTACAAAAATGTTTTCCTAATTTTCTGTTTTCCTTATAATTTTAATTTCATTGATTTTACTTGTGCAAAACTTTTTTAAATTTTATATCATCAATATTATCTAATTTATATTTTGTAACACCCTTTATAGCTTTTTCAATCCTAAATTCTTCCTTTCTCCATAAATCTGACAAAAACTCTTCCATGAGCCCTTATTTTGCTTATAGTAGCACTCTTTATGTTTAAATCATGTACCCATTTTGACCTTATCTTGGTATATAGTGTGAAATGTTGATCTATTCCTAGTTTCCATCCTATGGTTTTCCAGTTTTGCCAGCAGTTTTTGTCAAATAATGAGTTTTTGTTACAAAACCTTTGATCTTTAGGTTTATCACATACCAGATTATTGTGGTATTACTATAATGTAATTTGTACATAAACTATTCCATTGAGCCACCATTCTATTTACTGGACAGTGTGAGATTGTTTTGATCATCACTACACTATAATACAGTTTGAGATCTAGTGTGGCTAGACCACCTTTCACTTTCTTTTTCATTGATTGCTGTGATATCCTTGAGCTTTTGTTCTTCCAGATGAATTCTGTTTTTTCTAGTTCTAAAAATAAGTCTTGATAATTGCATTGAATAAATAGGTTAATTTAGGTAGAATTGTCATTTTTATTTCATAGGCTCAGCTCACCCATGAGCAATTAATATTTTTTCAGCTGTTTAAATCTGATTTTATTTTCGTGAAAACTGTTTTAAAACTTGTAGTCATAGAGTTTTTGGATTTGTTTGGCAAGTAGATTCCCAAGTATTTTATATTGTCTACGGTTATTTTAAATGGAATTTCTCATCTCTTGCTGTCAGACTTTGTTGGTAATATTTTGAAATAATGATGATTTATGTAGGTTTATCAGGTTTATATAGATTTTTACAGGTTGCATCTTACAACTTTACTGAAATTATTAATAATTTCAAATAGTTTTAAAGTTGATTCCCTAGGATTTTGTAAGTATAACATATCATCTGCAGAGTGGTAGTTTTATTTCCTCATTGTCTATTTTAATTCCTTTAATTTCTTTTTCTTCTCTTATTGCTATAGCTAAGATTTGTAGTTTAATATTAAATAATAGAGCTGATAATGGGAATTCTTTCTTCATCCCTGATTGTATTGGGAAGGCTCCTAGCTTATCTCCAACACAGATAATGTTTGCTGATGGTTTTAGATAAATGTTACTTATCATTTTAAGGTAAGCTCCATTAATTTCTATATTCTCTAGTGTTTTTAATAAGAATGGTTGCTGTATTTTGTCAAAGGCTTTTTCTGCATCTATTGATTTTATTCTTGATATGGCCAATTATTATGATAGCTTTCCTAATATTGAACCAGCCCTGCACTCCTGGTATAAATCCTACTTGGTCATAGTATCTGATCCTTGTGATATAATACTGTAATTCTTTGCTAGTATTTTATTTAAAATTTTTGCATAGATATTCATTTGGGAAATTGGCCTATAAGTTTCTTTCTCTGTTTTGGCTCTGCTGGTATAGGTATCAGGACCATATTTGCATCATAAAAGGAATTTAGAAGGACTCCACCTATTTTTAAATATGGTTCAGTATTGGGATTAATTATTCTTCAAATGTTTGGCAGAATTAAGTTGGGAATTCATTTGGATTTAGGGATTTTTTCTTAAAAAGTTCATTGGTAGCATGTTCAATTTCTTTTCCTAGCATTGGGTTATTTAAGTAGTTTGTTTCTTCTCCTGTTAATCTGGCTAATTTATGCTTTTGTGGGTATTTATCTATTTAATTTGGATTGTCAAATTTATTGACGTATAATTAGCTAGAAGAACTCCTAGCAATTTTCTTAATTTCCTCTTCTAACTTTTCCAAAATTTATTCACTTCATACTCAATTCTGCTTCATTTATAAAATGATCTGGAAAAGGAACTAGCAAACCACTCCATTATCTTTGCCAAGAAAACCCCAAATGGGGTCACAAAGAGTCAGACATTACTGAAATGACTGAACAACTTGTGAGTGAAATACAAGGAATGATTAAAGAGCATGTGATATAGCCAGGGAAAATAAAGGGGAAGACAGAACAGATTGAAATATTTTTCTTTTTTTTAATTTATTTGTTTTTAATTTTCAACATTCATTTCCACAAGATTTTGAGTTCCAAATTTTCTCCATATCTCTCTCCCCACCCCAACACACCATGCATTCTGATTACCACTTCCTCCAATATGCCCTCTCTTCTATCACACCCCTCCCTTCCCTTATCCCCATCTTCTCTATTTTCTTGAAGGGTAAGATAGATTTCTATACCCTATTACCTGTATTCCTTATTTCCTAGTTGCATGCAAAAACAATTTTCAACATTCATTCCTTGAATTTTGGGTTCCAACTTATCTCCCTTCCTCCCTCCCCAACTATTCCCACTGAGAAGACAAGCAATTCAATATAGGCTATGTATATGTAGTTTTGCTAAAGACTTCCATAATAGTCATGTTGTGAAAAACTAACTTTATTTCCTTCCCTCCTATCCTGCCCCCTATTGATTCTATTCTCTCTTTAGACCTGGATATCCGTAGGGACATCAGAATGTATCTTACATGTGAGTCTCCACAGATGTGTATGTCCTCAGTTTCTTTTCAGAAAGAGGCCCCATGCAACTCTTAAGTTAGTAATACATATTGTACACAAGACACAAAACTTTATTTCGCCCTACAGAATATATGAAATACACAGAGGGTTCGCAGAAATTCATAAACATTTAAGCTAACTCCCTTTTCCTCCTTGTCTGTCCCCTAAAGTGTTTACTTCTAACTACTCCCTCCTCCCATTTGGCCTCCCTTCTATCATCCCCTACCCCACTTATCCCCTTCTCCCCTACTTTCCTGTAATGTAAGATACATTTTTAAACCAAATTGAGTGTGCATGGTATTCCCTTCTTAAGCCAAACACTCTTATTTCTCATGATTCCTCAAAGATTCAAAAGTAGTAGCTTTTAAATTATGTCTATATATTACTGGGATTTATTTCTCCATGATAGTGCAGCCAAATACATTTAAAGTGATTAGAACAGAACTCTTAGAAGGGATCTACGAGAAACTTGACAGATGACAGATACATTCCTGGGAGAGATTAAGTCCCTTCTGGAAATATTCATCCTCAGAGATAGCAAGAATGGAGCTTACCTTAAAATGATAAGTAACATTTATCTAAAACCATCAGCAAACATTATCTGTGTTGGGGATTTTGGCAAAGTAGCTAATCCATGTTTCAAAAAGGTAACCAAGTCCTAGAAAAGGAGGGAACTACATATCTCCAGGGATGGCAGTAAAAAGAGGCAATGGTGAAGCAATACAAATTTCTAGACAAAACTTCCCAAAGAGAAGAGGAAAAGATTGATGTGAATTTCACAAGCAACATTCTTAGAAGTCAAAAACTTAAATGAATGCTGTAGACAGAGGGAAAGCAATAAAGGCCAATCATGACATAGACTAGCAACACAGACCCTTCATTATACAATTACTGTAGGATAGTTGGTTTGTGCTTCTCAATAGGGAAGAGAATTAATCTTCTAAGAACTCAAACCTAGGCAAAGATGGTGGAGTAGGAAGACACATATACTCTAGAGTTTCCACCACAGCCCACAAAATACTTGTAAAAAATGACTCTCAACAAATTCTAGAGCAGCAGAAGCCACAGAACAACAGAATGAAAGAGGTTTCCAGTCAAAAGTAACCTGCAAGGCCAAAAAGGAAGGTCTATCTCATGGGACACTGAGTGGAAGAGAGCCCAACCCTGACCATGGGGCACTGGAAGGAACAGTACCTGAATAGACCTCTGGGGCAAAATTCCCAATGGGGGGGTCCCAGATTCCCTCAACCCACAAGTTACAAAGAAAGCTTCAAAGGTCACTGTGGAAGGGCTTTCCTAGCTGGGCAAGAGGGGAGTGGGGTTCCCCCAGCACTGGTCCCAGGTGGTGGCAGAGGTGGCAGCAGCAGCAGGTGGCGGGCTGCTATGATGGCCGTGGAAATAGCCTGGGTCTATTGCCCAGGCAGCTCTTCAGGAATTAAGCAGCTGATCTGAATCTCAGTCTTGAGCATGGTACTGGGGGGAGGAGGAGCACTAGGACCCTCCTCTTGTCAAAGAATTGAGAAGTCAAGTAACTGACTGGGAAAATGCTCAAAAAGGGGAAAAAATAAGACCACAAAAGGTTACTTTCTTGGTGAACAGGTGTCTCCTCCCATACTTGCAGATGAGGAAGAACAAGACATACTGTCAGAGGAAGTCAAGGCTTTTGCCCCCAGTACCTCCAAAATGAATACAAAATGGTCTGAGGCCATAGAAGAGGTTGAAAAGCGAGTCAGCAGCTTGCTAAAGGAGAACCAAAAAATACTGAGGAAAATAACACCCTTAAAAATAGGCTAACTCAATTGGAAAAAGAGGTCCAAAAAGCCAAGAGGAGAAGGAGGCTTTAAAAAGCAGAATTAGCCAAATAGAAAAGAAGGTTCAAAAGCTCACTGAACAAAATAGTTCTTTAAAAGAGAGGGTAGAATTCAGGGAAGCTTATGACTGACTATGAGATAAACCAAGAAGTTACAAAATAAAATCAAAAGAATGAAAAAACAGAAGATTAGATGAAATATCTCATTGGAAAAACAACTGACCTGGAAAATAGATCCAGGAAAGACCATTTAAAAATTATGGAACTACCTGAAAGCCAAGACCAGAAAAAAAAGAGTCTAGACATCATCTTTCATGAAATTATCAAGGAAAACTGCCCTGATATTTTAGAACCAGAGGGCAAAATAGATATTGAAACAATCCACCAATCACCTCCTGAAAGAGACCCAAAAAGAGAAACTCCTAGGAATATTGTGGTCAAATTTCAGAGTTCCCTCACCAAGGAGAAAATATTGCAAGCAGCTAGAAAGACACAATTTGAGTACTGTGGAAATGCAATCAGGATAATGCAGGATCTGGCAGTTTCTACATTAAGGGCTTGGAATAAGATATTCCAGAAGTCAAAGGAACTGGGATTAAAACCAAGAGTCGCCTGCCTACCCAGTAATACTTCAAAGGACAAAATGGTCATTCAATGACATAGAGGACTTTCAAGCATTCGTGATGAAAAGACCAGAACTGAATAGTAAATTTGACTTTCAAACACAAAAATCAAGAGAAACACAAAAAGGCAAGCAGGAAAGAGAAATCATAAAGGACTTTCTGAAGTTGAACTATTTGCATTCTTACTGAAAAGATATTTGTAACTCTTGAGACTTTTCTCAGTATTTGCGTAGTTGGAGGGATTATATACCTACACACAGACTAACAATCACACACACACACATAGATAGAGAGTACAGGTTGAGTTGAATCAGAAGAGATGATATGTATAAAACAAATAAAATTAAGGGTTGAGAGAGGAAAATATTGGGAGAAGAAAGGAAGAAATGGAATAGGGCAGGCTATCACTCATAAAAGAGATAAGAAAAATCTTGTTCAATGGAGGAGAAAAGGGAGGAGGTGAGAGGGGAAAAGCAAAGCTTACTCTCTTCACATATGGCTTAAAGAGGGAATAACATGCTCACTAAGTTTGGTAGGAAAATCTATCTTACACTATAGGAAAGTAGGGAAGAAAGGGAAAAGTGGGTTAAAGGGGATGATAGAAGGGAGGGCAAATGGGAGAAGAGAGTAATTAGAAGTAAACACTTTTGAGAAGGGCCAAGATCAAATAAGAGAATAAAAAAGAAAAGAATAGAAAAAAAAAGGGTAGAATGGAGGGCAATATAGTTAGTCTTACACAACATGACTATTATGGAAGTCTTTCACAAAATGACACATATATAGCCTGTATTGAATTGTTTGCCTTCTCCGTGGAGATGGGTAGGGAGAGAGGGATGGAGGGAGGGAAGTTGGAATTCAAAGTATTAGAAATGAATGTTGAGAATTATTATTGCATATAACTTGGAAATAAGAGATACAGGTAATGGTGTATAGAAATTTATCTTGCCCTACAAGAAAAGAGAGAAGATGGGGATAAGGGAAGGGTGGGATATGATAAAAGAGAGGGGTACATTGAGGGAAGGGGTAATAAGAATGCAAGGTATTATGGGGTGGAGAGAGGGGAGAGATGGGAAGAAAAATTGGAACTCAAAATTTTGTGGAAATGAATGTTGGAATCTAAAAGTAAATTAAAAAAAAAAAAAACTCAAATCTATTTCCCAAGTCTCAGTTACAGTATTGCACCATAAATATGGAGCACTACATAGATCAACATTGAACAGTTAAGGGGGGCGGAGCCAAGATGGCGGAGTAGAAGGACGCACGTTTACAAGCTCTGAAACCAAAACCCATAGAATTAATGTAAAAAGAGACCCCCATAACTTCTGGGTCAATACAAGGTGTGCAGAAATGGAGTGGAAGAGATTTCTGTTCCAGGGAGCCCTGGAGACCCATCCCCAGGGTCCGTCGCACCCCGGAAAGTGGACCCCACCCCCAGCGCTGCCCTGGCCGCGGCCCCAGAGAAGCTGATCCGAGCAGGCTTCAGAGACGGAAGCTCTGGCAGCCGGGAAAGTCCCTCCGCCCACAGAAGCTACAGGTCAGTGAGAGAGAAGGCCGGGCTGCAGGAGGGGAGTGGAGCGTCTCTGTGACTTGGGCCCCCTCGGGAGGAAGCGAGGGCGGCAGAGACAGGGGCAGGAAGTGGAGGAGGCAGAGGTGTGGGCGGCGGCTGAGGCGGCAGCGGCCCAGGACTCAGGAATCTCCCAGCAGCAGGCAGGATCGTCATTACGGAAGGTTCCCGCATAAAACCTGAGGGAGCTGAGCTTGGGAGACAGCCGTGCCCCCACCCCACTCTATTACTGAAGGCCTCTGCTTAAAGCCCCTGAAGGAACTGAGCCTGGGAGGCGGGCCCCCCACCCCACCCCTACCCGCTCCATCCCTGAAAGTCTCTACATAAAACCCCTGAGGGAACTGAGCCTGGGAGGCGGCTCTGCCCCCAGCCCAGCACCTGAACTAAAGCTCACTGATTGACAGCCGGCAGGAGGAAAGCCCATTTAAATCCCAGAGGCCAAGCACTAGCTGGGCAGATCCAGGCGGGGGTGGAAAGGAATCTCAGAAGTCAAGTAACTGGCTGGGAAAATGCCTAGAAAAGGGAAGAAAAATAAGACTATAGAGAGTTTTTTCCAACAAATGCAAATGATCCCGAACTTCGGATCTGATGACGAGGACGTATCCTTGCCATCAGGGAAAGACGTGAAGGGCGGGGCCTCAGTACCCCAGACACCCCAGGGGGGTGGCGGGTGGGCTCAGGCCCTGGAAGAACTCAAAAAGGATTTTGAAAAGCAAGTTAGACAGGTGGAGGAAAAACTGGGAAGAGAAATGTCAGAGATGCAAGAAAAGTATGAAAAACGGGTCAACACCTTGGTAAAGGAGACCCAAAAAAATGCTGAGGAAATTAACACCTTGAAAAATAGGCTCACTCAATTGGCAAAGGAGGTTCAAAAAGCCAATGAGGAGAAGAATGCTTTCAAAAGCAGAATGAGCCAAATGGAAAAAGAGGCTCAAAAGCTCACTGAATTTAATTGTTCTCTCAAAATTAGAATGGAACACGTGGAGTCTAATGACTTTACGAGAAATCAAGAAATCACCAAACAAAACCAAAAGAACGAAAAAATGGAAGAGAATGTGAAATATCTCATGGGAAAAACAACTGACCTGGAAAATAGATCCAGGAGAGACAATTTAAAAATTATGGGACTACCTGAAACTCATGATCAAAAAAAGATCCTAGACATCATCTTCCATGAAATTATCAAGGAAAACTGCCCTGACATTCTAGAACCAGAGGGCAAAATAAGTATTGAAAGAATCCATCAATCACCACCTGAAAGAGATCCAAAAAGAGAAACTCCTAGGAACATTGTGGCCAAATTCCAGAACTCCCAGCTCAAGGAAAAAATCTTGCAAGCAGCTAGAAAGAAACAATTCCAGTACTGTGGAAATACAATCAGGATAACCCAAGATCTAGCAGCTTCTACATTAAGGGATCGAAGGGCGTGGAATAGGATATTCCAGAAGGCAAAGGAACTAGGACTCAAACCAAGAATCACCTACCCAGCTAAACTGAGTATAATACTTCAAGGGAAAATATGGTCTTTCAATGAAACAGAGGACTTTCAATCATTCTTGATGAAAAGACCAGAGCTGAAAAGAAAATTTGACTTTCAAACACAAGAATGAGAAGAAGCATGAAAAAGTAAACAGCAAAGAGAAGTCTTAAGGGACTTACCAGAAGTGAACTGTTTACATTCATACAGGGAAAGACAATACTTCTAACTCTTAAAACTTTTCAGTATCTGGGTAGTTGGTGGGACCACACATACACATGTACACGCATGCACACACATACACACATGCACACACATACAGAGATAGAGAGCACAGATTGAACTGAATAGGATGGGACCATACCTTAAAAGAAATTAAGGTAAATGGTGAGAGAGAAATGTAGGGGGAGGAAAGAGAGGGAAAGGGAAGGGGGTAACTATACGTCATTTAAGAGGCAGGTAGGAGTTTTTCTTAGTGGAGGGAAAAAGAGGAGAGCTGAGAAAAAAAAAAAAAACAAAACAAGAAGTTTACCCTCATCACATTTGAGTAAACGAAGGAGTGAAATGCACACTCATTTTGGTATGAAAACCTATCTTACAGTATAAGAAAGTGGGGGAGAAGGAGATATTGCAAGGGAGGGGATGATGGAGGGGAGGGCAAAGGGAGGAGGGAGCAATTTGAAGTCAACACTTGGGGAGGGACAGGATCAAGAGACAGAAGAGAAACAATGAGGGGCAGGTTAGGAGAGATGGTAATCCAGTTAGTCTTACACAACACGACTATCAGGGAAGTCATTTGCAAAATTACACAGATATGGCCTATATTGAATTGCCTGCCTTCCCAAAGGGAATAGGTGGGGAGGGAGGGATGGGGAGAATTTGGAACTCAAAGTTTTAGGAACAACTGTTTAGTATTGTTGTTGCAACTAGGAAAGAAGACATACAGTTAATGAGGAATAGAAAGTCATCTGGCCCTACAGGAGAAAAGAGAAGATGGAGACAAGAGAAGGGAGGGATGACAGAAGAGAGGGCAGATTGGAGATAGGGAAAATTAGATTGCTTGGGGTATTGGGGTGGGGTTGAGGGGATAAAAGGGGAGAATTTGGAACCCAAAAATTTGTGAAAATGAATGTAAAAAATTAAATAAATAAAATTTAAAAAAAAAAACATTGAACAGTTAAGACTTAAAGGAGGAAAAGGGAGTTAACTTAAATGTTCATCCATTTCTGTGGACCCTCTGTATATTTTATATATTCTTTAGGGTGAAATAAAGTTTTGTGTCTTGTGTGCAACATGTATTTGTTAACTGAAGAGATGCATGGTGCCTCTTTCTAAAAAGAAACTGAAGACATACACATCTGCAGAGACCAGATGTAAGATACGTTCTGATGTCCCTAGGGAAGTGGGGAGTGGGAGGGTCAAATAAATCAATATTCTGAGATTCCAGGGGTTACCCTGAGTTATGACACAAATGATATTTTAAGAGATGCTTTGAAGACTAAATCCTGTCTCTCTAAACCCAGGATGAAGGATACTGGAACATGGAATACATATGTTTTCATCCAGGTCACTGAAAAAATCAAATAAGACCAAGGTTAGAGGTCCAAAATGCTCTTTTACAGATCTTCTCTTAACTTGATCTCTATCTAGTTCTAAAGTCAGTAGTCATCTAGTCTACTTGTTTCTATTTTATTCATCTGGTGGCACTTGGTAAATTCTTGAAAGACATAAAATGTTTTGTTAAAATCTATGTATTCTTTTGTGGTTTCTTCATAATTTTTCCACTACATGTAAAAAGAAAAGTCTAAAAAACAAATGAGAATAGTGTGGTATATGTTTTGAGAGAAAGCTGTGCTGGCTGAATGTGATCACCACATTCAAAAACAATTCTTTTAAAAATATCTCCTACAACTGTATCCCAATGAGATCATAAACATAGGAAAGGGTCATACACAGACAGAAATATTCATAGAACTCTTTGTGAGAGCCAAAAACTGAAAATCAAGGGGATGCCCATCAACTGGGGAATGGCTGGACAAGTTGTGGTATATGAGAGTAGTGGAATACTGTTGTTCTATAAGAAATGATGAACAGGAAGACTTCAGAAAAGCCTGGAAGGACTTATATGAACTGATGCTGAGGGAAAGGAGCAGAACCAGGAGAATTTTGTTCACAGCAACAATCACAGTGTGCAAAGAATTTTTCTGGTATGCTTAGTCCTTCACAGCAATGCAAGGACCTAAAAAATTCCCAATGGATTCTTGAGGCAAAATGTTTTCCACATCCAGAGAAAGAACTATGGAACTGGATCACAGAATGAAGCAGATCATTTTCTCTTGTGTTCTGTTCTGTTCTGTTTTGTTTTGTTTTATGGTTTGTCCAATTCCCTAAGGTGAAAATGGAACTTATATAAGATTGCATGCCATCTCAGGGAGGGAATGGGGAAGAAGAAAGCAAGGAGAGGGGAAAAAATTTAAGATACAGGGAAATGATTGTAGAAAACTGAAAACAAATAAAATAATTTTTAAAAGTAAAAATAAAAATGCCTCCTAGAATTTTCTAATAATTGAATTTCTCATTAATCTATAGCTACATGTCACCCACCCCCAAACACACAAAGTTTGAAGTCAAAAGATGAGGTTCCTAAACAGGAATCCTTAAACTCCATGCTACTTTGGTTCTTATTTCTTCAAGATTTGACTATTGTCCTTGGAGAATATCCCTTCTGTTTATGTATAGAAACATGAACAGAATGACTTTTACAGCCTCCAGGAGTCCCAAGTAAAGGAATCTAAACCAAAACCCCACTTCCATTTTGGTTTGTTCAGATATTGTCAGTGTAAGGGCTAGCAAAGTAGATCTTTTGCTGTTTTTGTTTATACCAAGAAGTATAATGCCTCTGAATAATATGATTATTCATATTGATGGGCCTGCCAATTGATGGATGCTTGATTAAGGGAGTTGTTTTGTAGGACAGTCCCAAGTACCTTTTGTTCTTTCTTTTGAAGCACTGAGTCAGAGGGTCATGCCCTCTGGCTCCAAAAAGTGTATAAATACTCTGAGGGTGAGGTTTTACTTGGGGTTTACTGACTGGAAGCTGGGCCAGACAAGAATCTGGGAAGCCCCTAAGGAGCCCCCTGGCTTTGGAAGCCCAGTTATTGCTCTTGTTTCTGCGTTATGTATGTTAATGGTCAGACATATGGAAGCATGTCTATTGATTTTTGATTTTTCTGAAATTTTGATTTTGATTTTCTTTGATACTTGTACTTGATTAAAGTGATTTCTAACCCCTGAAAAGTTTCCTTTCCTTTTAGAAAAGCAGATCAAAAAACCTGTGATAGCAATCCCTTAGGTATATGTTGGGGTGCTTACTGATACAGTCAGCTAATATCACCCAAACAAATTTAATACCAAGATGTTAGTTTTGTAGAGTGGAGAGACTAAAAACATTGATGCTCTGTCTTCCTTATCCTCTTTCTCTTCCTCATTATTCTCCTCCTTCTTCCTGCAAACATCACTACCACCACAAGTTTATCTTGCAAGATTGCACACCATCAGAAAAATCTTCAGTTCCCTTGTAGAGAGCCTCCCATTCTCTCCATCTCAGTTAATTCTCATGGGCATTACTTATTTAGAATGCCCATGAAATCTTTATCATTTAAAAGTTATGTATCGATAAAAAGTCTAAAATTAGGAGAACTGATACAGAATGGTAGGAAAGGGAAGGGTGGCAGGTGTGTAGGGTGGGTGGGGAGAGTGGAGAGGTGACTTTATGCTTTACACTTTCTACTCCCCCCACAAGAATATAAAAATCAAGAACCTTTATGAAAAAGTCCACCAAATCCTGCTAAAATGAACTCTCTTCTGATCCCGGCTTTTTTTTTTTTTTAGCAGCTGGTGAGCCCTTCCAATCACCTTATGTCACTTACTGCCTCTGACCATTCTCTCAATAGTGGCTGATTCACTCCCTTTTCTGTGTTTGTATCTACTAACCTGTCAGTTCCTACAGATCTAGTTCTCTCTGTGGGGGAAGCTAGGTGGTACAGTGAATAGAGCACCAGTGCAGGGGTCAGGAGGACCTGAGTTCAAATCTCACCTCAGACAATTGACAGTCACTAGTTGTGTGACCTTGGGCAAGTCACTTAACCCACTGCCTCATCCTGGATCATCTCTAGTTATCCTGATGAACATCTGATCACTGGATTCAGAAAACTCTGGAGGAGAAGTGAGGCTGGTGACCTGCACAGTCCTCCCTCACTCAAAACAAAGTCAAGTACAAGTCATGTCATTATTTCTCTGATGGCATGGTCTTCTTCAGCAATGAAGGACACACAGTTCTCTCTATTGGGGGCAGTTAGTGAGTACAGTGGGTAGAGTGCCAGACCTACAATCAGAAGACTCAAATTCCTGAGTTCAAATCTAGCTTTAGACATTTACTAGCAGTGTGACCCTGGGCATGTCACTTAATTCTATTTGTCACAGTTTCATCATCTGTTAAAATGATCAGGAGAAGAAATGTCAAACCACTCCAGGATGTTTTTCAACAAAACTGCAAATGGGGTCATAAAGAGTCAGAGATGACCAAAACATCCAAATATGCCCAGAGTCAAATAAATGTCTGAGGCCAGATTTGAACTCAGAAAGTAGTCTTCTGACTCCAGGCTTGGCCCTCTATCAACTATGCCACCTAGATGCCCTAGTATACAGGGGACTCTTCTAGAAACCCATTTTTAATTTTCTAGAAATCTATATTCTATTTCTAGAGGTACATGTTAAATCTGTCAAAAGTGCAAATGCTTTAAATATACAATATTAATAACATGCTATTTTTAGTGAGAGTAAGGACAGGGCAATGTTATTTCAGCTCATACAAATGATCAAACAAATGAACATAATTGGGGCATTCTTCCACTGTCAAATGCACATGGAGACATGATGGGGGCACCTCTTTGGGCAAGTCACTTAACCTCTGGTATCCTTAGTTTCTTCAACTATAATATGAGGATAATTACAGCACTTCTATTGCTAGTGGTTGTGAAGATCAAATATTTGTAAAACACCCAAGAGAGTGCCTGGTACACAGAAGGTGTTATATAAATTCTTCCTCCTTGTGTTCAGTTATATTCCTCTTTGCATATACATTATAGCAGCAACTCAAGTGGAAAATCAAGCATTTCCCAACTGCCGAGGTGACTATGACCCTCTCGAACATGGCAGGATTAAGAGAAGGGAGGAAAAACTGAATTTCTTGATTGGAGAGGGAAAAAAACTGAAATTTGGTTGTTGCTATAGTTTTATTTCTCCTGTGAAGGGTTGGAATTAGTAATGCATGTGTTTTTTGTATTAATTTTTACTATGTTCAACCATGACCTCTCACAATGATCATTGACTTAAATAACACTCAGGAATGGAAAGGAAAGGCACATGGACTGTAGGTGATGAGGAGTCATCCATATGAGTGAACTGCAGGCACTGGCATGGATTCTTGAGTCAGTTAGGTGGTGCCATAGGGCATAGAGTGCGGATAATACAATCAGGAAGACTCATCTTCCTGAGTTCATATCTGCCCACTGTCACTTACTAGCTGTGTGACACTAGACAAGTCATTTAGCCCTGTTTGCCTCAGTTTCCTCATCTGTAAAATGATCTGGAAAAGGAAATAGTAAACCACTCTAATATCTTTGCTGAGAAAACCCCAAGTGGGATCATGAGGAGTCAGACATGAACGAAATGACTGAATAACAGCTTATGAGTCAACTATAAAGAATGATTAAAGTGCATGTGATGTAGCTAGGGGAAATAAAGGGGAAGTAGATCATACTGCGTACTTTTCAAGGAAAAAAGATCAGAAAGACAAAATGGTCACTATCTTAATCAGCTCATTTTTCTGTCTTTCCTCAGCCTTTGTCACAGTTTTTTTTTGGTCACATAAATCTTCTCTCTTCTGGCTTTTCTTTCTCTTCCTCATCCTTCATTTGCTCCTTCCTCCAAACATCCATATGGCTACAAATTTATCCTGTAAGAGTGCAGACCACTAGAAAAAAAATAAAATTTCCTTGTATAGAAACCCCCATTCTCTCCATTTCAGTTAATGTTCACAAGCCTCAATTATTTGGAACATCCATGGAAATTTATTTATCATTTAAAAGCCATTTATCTATGAAAAGGCTAAAACTAGAAAAACAGGTATAATATAGTAGGAAAGGGAAAGGTGGCAGGTGTGTGGGATGGGTGGAGATTGGAAAGAGTTGACCTCCCTTATGAACTTTCTACTCTCCCATAACAATATAAAAAGCTGAGGGCCTCCATGTAAAAGTTAACCAAATCCTGCCAACATGAACCCTCTTCTGATCCTGGCTTTTGCTGGAGCAGCTGGTGAGTCCTCCCAAGCACCTAACATCCCTTACTGCCTCTGACCTGTAGAACATTCTGGCCATTCTCCCAATCTATGCTTCTGTCTTCTTCAGTTATTGTTCTTCCCCACCTGACCACGCTCCCCTATCTGCCTAGTTTCTCTCTTCACTTGCCAAATTCTTCTAGCTTCCCTTTCAAAGTCCTTTGCAACTTCATTCACCTCTCTTGGTCCCCAATATGCACAGCTGTAAGATCTTCTGTTAACCCAAACCTCTCCATGCAGTGATAGAACAGGAAATGTGTGCAAATGAAACAAACTAGGAAGAAAGAAAACAGGAGCAAGTGGAAAAAATCAATGGGTTAAAAACAATATGGTCCAAGATCAGAGAGAACCAGTGAATGAGGAGGCTAGTCTGAACAGGAAGGGACAGGAGATAGGAAGGGATGGGATCACATTCAAAGTAGTAAAGTGTGAGCTTCTTAAGGAAAGAAAATATTTCATTTTTATCTTTGGGTCCTCCAGATCTAAGAAGAGTAGGTGCTTAATTAATGACTGTTGATTGATTCTACTGCCTGTGAAAAGAAGAATGTTTTTCCATGTTTTTAACCTAGGGAGGCAGAACGAAGGAGAACCTGTGTAAAATAAGGTAGAGTTAAATGCTGGTTGCAGTTTGGGGGAAGCTACAAGAGGCTAATAGGTCATGAAGGATGGAAAGAACAGTGGAGGGCAGAGGATCCTGTCATGTAGAGGGGTTAAAAGAATTCTTAAAAAAACATGGACAAATGAAGCAGCATTTATTACTCATCATAATTATACTCATATATATGAGTATATATAGGGCTCCTCGCAGATTATACTTAAGTCTTGTAGAAACCAAGGATGAGATGGAGAGGGAAGACAGAGAGATAGAGAAAGAGAAATATTGAGACAGAAACAGAGAAAAACAGAGGCAGATACACAACGAGGGAAATGGAAATAGAGACACAGAGCAAAACAGGAAGACAGAGCTACTGACTTTGCTAACCATGATTACAATAGCAGTGGCGTTCAGACTTTTGGAAGGACTATGTAGAAGATAAATTCTAGAAATCAAGCCTAGGGCTTAGACTTCACATGCTGCTAAATTCTCCTCTTCAAATTTTCCCCTCAAGTTGCTTTTTCCACTGATGATGATGATAAGATCATCGGGGGCTACACCTGTGAGGCAAACAGCCTCCCCTATCAGGTATCCCTGAATTATAATGGAAGACATCACTGTGGTGGTTCCCTCATCAATGACCAGTGGGTGTTGTCAGCTGCTCACTGCTACAAATCGTAAGTGATTAGCCCAGTGGTTGTATCCCCAGGGTGGGTTCTACAGCTGACTAGCCATGGTACCTTTTGGAGACTTTGTAGAGAACAAGGGACCCAATCTGCTGAACAGCAGAAACTCAGAGAAGTCAGACTCATCATCCACACAGAAGACTGGAATAAAAAGGATCAAGGTTAAGAGTGGAGTGGAAACAAGAAGTTTCCTAGATTAACTTTGGTGCTACAAGTTTCAAAATGAGAGATACATAGTAAGCAAACCCCCGGAGAGTTGGGAAGATGACACAGTTTTCAAATGTCTAGGAATAATGTTTCATTCCCTTATACCACCCTATCACTAAGACAAGAAATGAGCAGGCATTTGCAACATCCACACCCATCCCCAGTATTTCCACATAGAGCTGAATTGTAGTCAAGTGTTTCTGGACACACATACACACACACACAAGCACACATAATTCCACAACACACATAATTTTTATTAAATTTAAAGTGATCTGATCTGTATAGAATCTTAGGTAGAATGTCTACCTAGTTCTTAGAAGGAAATATTCCTTCTGGCCACATCCTGCATTGAAAATAATTTTCCTCAACAGCCAGCTTCAGGTGAGACTAGGAGAGCATAACATAGATGTCTTTGAGGGAAATGAACAGTTCATCGATGCAGAAAAGATCATCAAACACCCAAATTACCGCAGTCCATCTCCAAATAATGACATCATGCTACTCAAGCTGAAAACCCCAGCTGTCCTCAACAGTCGTGTGGCTACCATCTCCCTGCCCAAGTCCTGTGCACCTGTAGGCACTGAGTGTCTCATCTCTGGTTGGGGCAACACTGCTATCTATGGTGGTGAGTAGCTTTGTCCTGTACCATACTTTACATCAGACCAACCCCCCAGACCCTAAGTCAACTTCTCCCTTCTTTCTATCATCAATACTATGCCCCTACCTGTCCTACCCTTTCCTGACATCAGGAAGCCCATGATGGAAATAAATACTTCTTGGATGCTAAGAACAACCAATACAGAAAAATGTCAGTCTTTTCTCAAAAATTTCATTTTTTCTTGACTATCCCTCTAACATTGGCCTATTTCCAAGGTACTTTCCTATCACTTCCTACTTTCCATTAAGTATCACACTGTTGAAAAGAAAAAACTTTATGAAGGAATTTGGAGAAAGAATAAAACTCATCAAAATAACATCCAGAAGAATTTAATAGGTTTCAAAAATGCAGAAGTTTTAAAAATTTTTTTATTTAATGTGTCTCTGGCATTCTAGTCTCACCTCTGATTTACCTCTCTCTTGTATGTTCATATCTATACCCTAACACCTATCAGGTTAGAAAAGCTTGTTTTCTCTCTTTGTGGGCATCTAGGTGGCACAGTGGATGGAATGCTATACTTGGAATCAGGAACAATGATTTTCCTGAGTTCAAATCTGGCCTTAGACACTTACTAGTTATATGACCCTGGGCAAATCACTTAACCCTATTTGCCACAGTTTTCCTCATCTGTAAAATGAGGCGGAGAATGAAATGGCAAATCAGTCCAGTATCTTTGCCAAGAAAAACCCAAATTGGATCATAGAGAGTCAGAGATAACTGAAATGGACAAACATGCCTAGGGTGACACAGCTGTCTGAGGCCAGATTTGAGCTCAGGAATTTGGATAATCTGATTGTCCATATGTCACTCTATTCATTACGGAACCTATCTGCCCTAGTATATAGAATACTGTCCTAGAAATCCATTTTGTAATTTTCCAGGGGTCTATTTTCTATTTCTAGAGGTACATGTTAAATTTGTTAGAATTATGAATGTCTTAAATAAACAATAATAATAACATTCTATTTTCAGTGGGAGCAAGTCAGGAGCATCTTATCTCAGCTCGTAATTTGGGGTCATCCTAATATTCACTCATCAAACATATTCAGGTGACTATGATGAACAAGGCACTGTGCTGTGTGCTGTGGAATACATAAGGACATGAATAAACTGGGTTCTCCCCTGAAGGAGATTAGATTGGAGGAGGGCTAAGGATAGAGCCTGGCCCAGTGATTTCTCTGCAATACAGAGTTCCACAATGAAATGACTGCTTCTACCACTCCAGAGTCACTTGTCTGTAATTTAACACTCTAAGAGAGAATTGCCTGCAAATCTAAGAAATGAAGTGACCTGCCTCATATCAAATAGCCCATATGTGTCAGGAATAAGATTTAAATGGAGATCTTCCTGGTTCCAAGACCACTTGTCTATCCATTCTGCATCATTGACTTGCCGCAGTCTAGTAGACGGGATAAAACATTTGCACAAATGACCACCGTAGAGAGAAGTATGAGATGTGCCATGAGAAACATCTGGAAATCATGGGAGTTCAGAGGAAGAAGAAATAAAAACTGTTTTCTCTTTTCCATACTAAAGTTCCCAAGTCCCTTTCTCCCAACTCTGATCATAGGGACTAGCATTGTTAAGTAGGCTGTGCTTCTTTCTTTACTCTGACCCCTGCTCTGACTCTCCTCCAAATCCTATTTTCTTCACAGTTGACTATCCAGATGTTCTGCAGTGTTTAGAGGCTCCCATTCTGTCTGATGCTGATTGTACGTCCTCATATCCTGGTCAGATCACAGAAAACATGGTCTGTGCTGGTTTCCTTGAGGGTGGCAAGGATTCCTGCCAGGTAAGACCCTGCCTTTCTATAAGTGGAAGAAAACAACACTTTCATTGAGCCCAACAGGGATCAGGGTTTGGAGAAACATCATAGTCTCTGAAAAGAAAGAAAATAGAGAGGATGTCCTCACCAATACCTTGTCAACTGCTTCTAGATGAGTTGAAGATGGGCTGAATCTCATAGTCATGAAGATATGGAGGGACAGGAATGGTAAATAGAAGGGGATTTTCCAGAAAGATTAGATGGCCATAGAGTCAGGGATTTGGCTGGATGACCTCTAAGATCTCTCTGACCCCAAGCTTCAGATTGACATGTGGGCTGCAGTCTCATCCTTTCCCTCTCTTCACTTTTCCATGTTCTCCATCCCTAGGGAGACTCAGGTGGCCCCATGGCGTGTAACGGAGTACTCCAGGGTATTGTCTCCTGGGGCTCTGGCTGTGCCCTGAGAGATAATCCTGGTGTCTACACCAAAGTCTGCAACTATGTGGATTGGATCGAGGTAACTATTGCTGCCAACAGCTAAAGGCACCTAAGACCTGTTTCTTTTCCTTCCTTTGCTATTTTGTGTTGGGACATGATACCAATAAAATGATGCTCTATTATTTGCTCTGTCAGTGCCTGAGTTTCTTTTCAGTTTTCTTCTAAGGACAGGGGAATGCTTTTGAATCCATATGGGACAATATAGCACAGCCTCAGGGCAAATTCTCCTCTCCAGTGGTCAATTCATGTAACTTCTTATATGTAGACAAAAGAATGGTTATATCTGGGATATGAATATCTTCCCTTGGTTATAAAGCAAAGAAGAAACATAATAGACACATTTTTTCTATGTCAAACGTACAGGATTTAAGTTTAACATAAATCCTTCTTTATCTTCAGCTGCTGAGGAGTTAGTGGTATTAGAACCCTTCCAGGTTATCATAGGCAAAGTGGGAGATATCCCTAAAGGAAGCCTGTGGAGGTAAGGCTGTGGAGGGATTATCTACCCACACTGTTTCTCCGTGAAACTATTTTTCACAGTGCAGACCTTGAACCTCTCTTATTCATCCCCTACATCTTCTCCTTTTTTGATCATCTATCATTTGTTCATCCAATAATCACTTTGGTGAATACTACTAGACCCTAGGCTGGAGGATTGAAATCTTAGGTATGACTTGATGCTTGGCCTGTACAGTTAACAAAATAGAATCAAAATAAGAGACAAATGCAGGAAAGTAAAATCTAAAATATGTAGTACATGAGAGAGTTGCAGAATAAACTAATCTATTGTCTGAAGCTGTGTGGCACTGGACAAGAAGGACTCTTGGTCCTTCAGGTTTCTCATTTGTAAGGTGGGAATCATAATACGCCTACCCCACAGGGTTGTTGGAAGGAAAACACTTACATAGAAGCTATGTAAGTGTTAGCTATTATTATATTGCTACCACTACTAAACATTAGCAAAGGCTTTGTTTAAGAGGTAATAGTTGAATTAGGCTATAAAGAGTAGAAAGAATTGAGGAGGGAAAGAACAGATGTTTCAGGGATTTCAGGTGTTGAGACTCTCTCCAGGTGTTGTGACTCCCAGGTTATGAGACTCCACAAAGACAATTCCAACCTCTGAGAGTAGGAATAGTGACTAGGGTATTCTTAGCCTGGTGGTGATGAGTTGATAGAGACAGAGACTAGGAGTCCGGGGAAGTAAGTTCAGTAGTTTCTAGGAAGGCAATATAGAAAGAGAGGGGTAAAGAATGTGAGGGAATCAAGGGAAGAGAGTCTCATGAAAAGATAAGAAAGAAAACAGAGAAAGACTGCACCCTATAGGAGAGGGACAAAAAAAATTGGACATAGGAGAGATCTGGGTTCAAATCCTGTCTCTGATATTTATAAGGTATGTGAATCTGCACATGCCATTTAAACTGTCTACACTTCATTTTTCTAACCATTAAAATGAGGATAATAATATAATTTTTGAGCAAGCATGGCACAAGCTTCAAATGCTATTTAAATATGAGTGGTTACTGAGAGTTGTTGGAATCTGACGAGAGATTTGGCAGGGGGCAGTCAAGGAAGGATAAATTCACCTTGAATTGAGAGAGAATAGAATTCTAGAAAGCTGGGCCAAAGAACTCCTAGACTCAGAATGGATTGGAGTTAGGGCATGAGGTTCACAAAATATATTCAGCCTGAATGAAATCAGTAAGACGTTTCCAAAGCCACACAAAGCAAATATCTATGCATCTGTGAACACTTTATTTGCCAATTTACATTGCTTGTATCTCTTTCTTCTCCATGAATTTTTGATAAATTGAAGGCTGCTGAAATTGAATGTTTTGGGGCATGGGAAAGCAGGAGAGAGAGCATATGGAAATGACCACATTCCTGGAACCAGTGACATGAAAGGGACTCCCAAGTCCTTTACTGTCATTAACAGTGGAGATAGATTGTTTATGAGTAGCTTCATACCTTTGTTTCTAGGACTCTCCTCCTGCCTGCCCACAGTATTTACTATTTCTCATTCCTCCCTATATGACTCTATTCAAAACATTCATACTTTTGATAATATAGCAAGCATATGAGAAACAACTGGACCTTCACATTTCATAACTGCATAGTATGCTTCCTATGAGAAACCACACAAGAAGATGTAAGTCAGAGAAACATAGTTCTTTGAACTAGAATGATTTCTAGAAGAATGACAAGGTTTGCAACCTAAGAGCCTTCAGGGATGTGGTTTGACGGCTATCTTCTTTGAGCTTAAGTGAATATATCATGTCACAATATTAATTATGCAGCAAGAGAGTCTAGTAAACAGCACAACATCTGAATTGCCCAACAAATGACATTCTGCTTGAACTAGTAGCCCAGGCTTTGTTAATTCTCTAATGAATGTAACCGGTAGCTTCTCCACTGTCCGCAAGGAGAACAGAAAACCTAGTTTGCCAATCCCTAGGGGCCATAACGACACAAAAACATCTTTGACTTATCTCTCCTTAGCAAGGTCCTGATTTAATCCAGGAGATGGAATAGAACCCTGTTCAAAATATTAAAATATCAAATCTACTCTTACCAACTCACAGTGCACTCATAGACTCAGAAATTTACCTTAGTTTATTCATAGAATAAAGTAAAAAGAATATTAGAACAAACACTCTTTAATTATTTGTTTTCAGTTTTCTACAATCACTTCCATAAATTTTAAATTTTCTCCCTCTCCCTCCTCCCTCCCTTCCCCCTTTCTCCTCTCCCTCTCCCTCCTCCCTCCCTTCCCCCTTTCTCCTTTCCCTCTCCCTCCTCCCTCCCTTCCCCCTTTCTCCTCTCCCTCTCCCTCCTCCCTCCCTTCCCCCTTTCTCCTCTCCCTCTCCCTCCTCCCTCCCTTTCCCCTTTCTCCTCTCCCTCCCCGAGATGTTGTGCCATCTTATGTGGCTTCTACACATAACATTCTTACTAAATACATTTTCACCTTCGTCATGTTACATGGAAGAATTCAAATGAATGGGAGAAACTGAAGAAAACCAAAACAAAACAAAACATGACACAAGAGAAAATAGTCTGCTTCATTTTGTGATCCAATTCCATAATTCTTTCTCTGGATGTGGAAGACACTTTGCCTCAAGAGTCCGCTGGGAATTTTTTAGGTCCTTGCTTTGCTGTGAAGGGCTAAGTCTACCAGAAAAATTCTTTGCAAATTGTTGTTACTGTATACAAAGTTCTCCTGGTTCTGCTCCTTTTACTCAGCATCATTCATATAAGTCCTTCCAGGACTTTCTGAAGTCTTCCTGTTCATCATCTTTTATAGCACAATAGTATTCCATTATATCTATATACCACAACTTGTTCAGCCATTCCCCAGTTCATAGGCATGCCCTCAGTTTCCAGTTCTTGGCTACCACAAAGAGAGCTGCTATAAATATTTTTGTACATATGGGACCCTTTTCCATTTTTATGATCTCTTTGGGATAGTCCTAGAAGAGATATTGCTGGGTCAAAGGGTATGTACATCTTTGTAGCCCTTTGGGCATAGTTCCAAATTGTTTTCCAGAATTGTATCAGATCTCAGCTCCACCAATAATGAATTAGTGTTCCTGTTTTATAATGTTAGCCAATCTGATAGGTGTGATGTGGTACCTTAGAGTTGTTGTGATTTGCATATCTCTAAATAAATAGTGATTTAGAGCATTTTTTCATATGACTATAAATTGCTTTCATTTCTTCCTCTGAAAACTGCCTGTTCATATCCTTTGACCACTTATCATTTGGGGAATGACTTGTATTCTTATATATTTGCCTCAGTTCTCTATGTATTTTAGAAATGAGGACTTTATCATAGACACTAGTTGCAAAAATTCTTTCCCAGTATTCTGCTTCCCTCCTAATCTTGGTTGCATTGGGTTTGTTTGCGCAAAAACTTTTCAATTTAATGCAATCAGAATTATCCATTTTGCACTTCATACTATTCTCTAGCTCTTGTTTGGTCAAAAAATTCTCCATTCTCCATAAATCTAACGAACATACTATTCCTTACGCCTCTAATTTGTTTATAGTTTCAATCTTTATACCTATATCATGTATCCTTTTGGATTTTTTTCTTGTGTATAGTGTCAGGCATTGTTCTATGCCCAGTTTCTGTTTCTGCCACTCTTATCCTGTTTTCCCAGTAGTTTTTGTCAAACAGTGAGATCTTATCCCAGAAACTGGGGTCCTTGGTTTTATCAAATAATAGATTGCTATATTCATTGACTACTGTGTCTTGAGTACCTAACCTAAAGAATAAACACTCTTAGGTGGCTAAAATTGCCTTTAACCATCTCCTTTTACTTGCCCTTTACCCAGTTCCCTTGTAGATTTTTGGGTGAGGTTGGGAAACAGTCCATACCACCCAGGCCCATTATTTCTATAAAATAATGGATGTAATGGTCATGAACTACTTGTTTTAAAATCATGAACTGAAAAGGAGAGAGTTCTTTTCCTGCCCTCACCTGTTGAACAGAATTCATAATACATATCATTTTCTGCTTCCAGGCCACAAGGTCTTTTAGATTTACTGATTTCCCCAACACCACCTTTTACCTCATGCCTAGTACCTCCTTTAGACACACAGTAATAACGGTAACTGCCAGAACTTTGTTTTCTTCTAGTTTTGGTAGCAGTTTCCATGCCTTTTTGTATTACCTCCATTAACCATATCTAACCCTAAAAGTCCAAATACAAATATATAAAAAGTACAAATGTCCTTCTCCCCTATTGACTAGCTTCTTCCAAAACTAAAACTGCTTCTCCTACCTTCTTTCCATCCTAGACACATTTATGGTAGAGTAATTGACGGTGATGTATCTGACCAATTCTGTTTCATCTTTTTTTTGGCCTTAATATCTGCATAGATTTTTTAAATATAGTGTAGAATATTTAAGCTACAGAAGATTTTAAATAATCTATCTACCCTTATTATTATCAACAAATCTAGATTTTGCATTCTTTTAGTCATTCAACCAATTGTATCCTTTTGACCTGGTATGAGGTTTTCTTGGTAAAGATGGTTTGCCATTTCCTTCTCCAATACATTAAGGTAAACAGAGGTTAAGTGACTTTCCCAGGGTCACATAGCTCATGTTTGAGGCAGAATTTGAACTCATGTCTTCCTGACTCCAGACTCATAACTCTATCTAATATAGCCACCTAGTTGCCTCCTTCGAATACTTAATTAAAGTTAGATTAATTTATATTATTAGACAGGATATAATTCATCTGGTAATGATAATTTAGCTTAGTTATAGTTATGGTCAGGTAGGTGGTAGAGTAAATAGATCACTGGGCTTGGAATCAAGAAGACTCATCTTCATGAGTCAAAATCTAGTCTAAAACATTTACTAGCTCTCTGACCCTAGGCAAGTCATTTAATCCTGTTTGCCTTAGTTCCTAATTTATAGAATGAGTTGGAGAAGGAAATAGCAAACAGCTTCAGTATCTTTGCCAAAAATAAAAGAAAACAAAGCCAAAATAGGGTCTACAAAGAGTAGACACAACTTGAACAACAATTAAATCAGTTTAGAAATCATTTACAACATTGATGCCTAAAGAACCATTTTCCTATTATTATTATATAATTATTATATTTTATCATTATATAGTATATAATACATATTATATATGATATATTATTATATATCATATATAATATGTATTATATATTATTATATTTTCCTATTATTATATTGAAACTCCAGTCTAATTTCATAATTTCTGGAACAAGCAGAGTACCATTTATCATTTGCCCTTTAGGCATGACAAGGACTACTTCCACAGGTACTAAGGTAAACTGAATTGCTGCAATTAAGTACCATGTAAAAAATTAACTCATTATCTACTTTTTCCTAGTGAAGTTCATGATTATCAACAGGGTCATGTTGTTCTGAACCATTTCTTTGGGTTCCTCTAGCATTATCTCTAGCAATCTTTTTCTCAAATGTCACCTGTAGATATTCCCAAATTGTATTACTACCCAGTTCCTTTGTCATCCCTCAACCCACACTGTAATCTGGAGTCTTGGTTTGCAGTCCTACACTTGCCAAATCCTGTTTGTATGGTCAAGTCAAAGGCTTACTGAGCATTACTTTTCTGCTCTAGAAAAAAAGGGAATAATAATATTAGGCCTTTAGATTCTGTCCTTATTGAATCTCCTATAATTAATGTCTTGTATGTGATATATTTCTCTTTGCTCTTGTATGTCAGATCTTCTATTAAGATTTCTTTTTCTCAAATGCCCTTTTCTCCTTCAAAATTATGCTTAGATTTGCTGGTTATGATATTTTTGGCCAGAACCTCAGTTCTTTTGACCTTTGATATATAGCGTTCCAAGACCTGCAGTCTTTTAGGGTCATTGCTGCTAGGTCTTGTGTGATTCTAATTGTGGCACTGCCATATGTAATTTTTTTTCTTGTTCCTCATGTTACTTTATTATTGCACTGGGAGTTTTGGAATTTGACTATACTATTCCTATGAGTTTTCCTCATAAGATCTTTTTCAGGTGATGATCACTGAATGTTTTTCTCTTTCTGCTTCTCTGTCTTGTTCTAATGACTCAGGACAATTTTCAATTTTCTTTAATTATTTCCAGTATTGTTATATCATGATTCTTTTTTAAAAAATCATAGCTTTCAGTTAATCTGATTATTCTTATGCTTTTTCTTCTTGATCTATTCTCCATAAAATTGGTTTTCTTATGAGATGTTATATTCTCTTCTATTTGTTCATTCTTTATATTTTATTTTTTCATTTCTTGATCTCTTATAAAGTCTCCGTCCTCCTCTTGCTCAATTCATATTTTCAAGGAGTCGTTTTCTTCCTTAAGATTCTGGATCTCTTTTGTTAATTGGTTCACTTTCTTTTCATATGTTCTTGTTTTTTCTTGGATTGTTCTTTGTTTTTCTTTTTCCTTAATCTCTCATTTGATTTTTAAAGTCTTTTTAAAGTTCTTTTATGAATTCTTTTTTCCACAGATGATCATTTGACATTACTCTTTGAGATAGAATAGGGTTTCTTTGCTTTAGTTTCCTCCTCTGAAGATGAATTCCAGCCTTCTCTATTGCCATAGGAACTTTCTATGATTTAATTCTTTCTCCTTTGCCTGTGCATTGTTTTTTGTTTGTAGTAGCTTAGTTTATGTAAACACCTCTGGCCTCAGATCCTCCTTTGGATCTCCTCTCTGGCCTAGAATGAAAACCAAGATCTCCAACCTCATGTAACTGTCCACAGCCTACAGTGTCCCTACCCCACTCCTTCCGAATGTTCCTTTGCACCTCCTACCCCAGGTTCCCCTAAACATTACTAACAGTACACAAGGTGCTGTTGCTGTTCAGTCATTTCAATCATGACTGATTCTTTCTGACCATGGTATTTTTGGCAGAGATACTGGAGTGGTTTGTCATTTCCTTCTCTGGCTCATTTTATAGATGAGGAAGCTGAGGCAAACAGGGTGAAGTGACTTGCCCAGAATCACATAGCTAGTAAAAGTCTGAAGCCACATTTAAAGTAAGGAAGTTGAGTCTTCTGACTCCAAGATGAGCACTCCATCTATCTAACTGCCCTAATATAGAGAGTAGAATGCTGGAAGACTAATTTGAATTTTTTAAAAGTCCATTTTCTGTACCTAGAGGCATGTACTAAATTTTTCAAAATTGTGAATACTTTAAATAGAGGAAAATAATAACTTTCTATTTCCAGTGCAAATAAGGACAGGCACATCATATTGAAACTCATAATTTGGCTTCATACTAATATTCACTTATCAAACATATTCAGGTGACCGTGATATACAAGGCACTATACTGTGTGCTATGGAATGCATAATGGACGTGAATAAACTGGGTTCTTCCCTGAAGGAGGTTAGATTGGAGGAGGGCTAAGGATAGAGTCTGGTTCAGTGTTTTCTTTGTGGTAGGAAGTTCCACAGTGAGATAACTGCCTCTACCACTCCAGAGCTGCTCCTTCTCTGTAATTTAACACTTAGAGAGAATTGCCTGCAAATCTAAGAAGTGAAGCGACCTGCCCCATGTCACATAACCCGTATGTGTCAGAAACAAGATTTACATGATGCTTCTGATTCTAAGACCACTTCTCTATTCATTCTACATCGCTGCCTTTCTACAGTCTAGCAGAAAGGATGAAGCATTTACACAAAGGACCACCACAGAGAGAAGCATGAGATGTGCCATGAAATACATCTGGAAATTTCAGTAGTTCAGATGAAGGAGCAATTCAAACTGTTTTCTTTTTTTCTGTATTAAAGTAACCAAGTCCCTTTCTTCCAGCTCTGATCTTAGGGATTAGCACTAGTAGGCTGTACTTCTTTCTTTACTTTGACAGCTGCTCTGACCTACCTCCAAATCCTATTTTCTTTACAGTTGACTATCCAGACTTTCTGCAGTGTTTAGAGGCTCCCATTCTGTCTGATGCCTAATGCAAGTCCTCCTATCCTGGTTGGATCACAGAAAATATGGTCTATGCCACTTTCCTGAAAGGGGGCAAGGATTCCTGCCAGGTAAGGACCTGTCTTTCTATAAAAGAAAGAAAATGGGACTCTCATTAAGTCCAATGGGGATCAGGGTTTGGAGAAATATCAAGGTCTCTGAAAAGAAAGAAAAGAGAGAGGATTTTACCACTACCTTCTCAAGTACCTCTAGATTAGTAGAAGGTGGAGTAAATGAGAATAGTCAGGAAGATATGTAGGGATAAGAATGGTAAATTGAAGGAGATGTTCCAGAGAGATTAGATGGCCACAGAGTCAGAGATTTGGCTGGATGACCTCTGAGATCTCTTCCAAAACTGAATCTATGACACCAAGCTTCAGACTGAGATGTGGGCTACAGTCTCTTCCTTTCCTTCTGCTCACTCTTCCATGTTCTCCATCCCCAGAGAGATTCAGGTGGCCCTGTGGTGTGTAATGGTGTACTCCAGGGTATTGTCTCCTGGGGCGATGGCTGTGCCCTGAAGGGTAAACCTGGTATCTACACCAAAGTTTGCAATTATTTAGAATGGATCGAAGCAATTATTGCTATGAACAGCTAATTACCCATCATCTCTGTTTTTATATTTTGTTTTTTTTGTGTTGGGACTTGATGCCAATAAAATGATACTCTGTTAAGTATTTCTCATGCCTGTGATTGAGTTTTTATTCATTTTTCTTCTAAGAAAATGGGAAAACTTTTGAACCAAAATGTGGGAATGCAGCACAGCCTCAGGGCAAACTCACCTTTCCAGTGATCAATTCATATAATTCCTTATACGTAGACAAGGGAATGACTCTCTCTGAAATGGAAATATTTCCCCTTGGTTATAAAAAAAAGAAACATAATAGACACATTTTTTTCCATGTCAGATGTATAGGGTTAATTTTAACACCAACCCCTCTTTATCTTCAACTGCTGAGGAACCATTCCAGGTTATCCTAGGCAAACTGGGAGACATCCATCAAGGAAGTCTATGGAAGTAAAGCTGTGAAGTGGTTATCTATCCCCACTGTTTCTTCTTGAAACTATTTTTCATAGTGCTGACCCTCAACCTCTCTTCTTCATTCCCTACATATTTTCCCTTGTTGGTCATCTATCAACTTATTCATTCAAAAATCACTATATTGACTCCTACTAGATCTTAGGCTAGGCCATAACAATTTTAGTTAAGACATGGCCCTATGCTTGTAGAGCTTACAGTGTAATGTGGAGATAAGAAACAAATGTAGAAAAATATTAAATATATATATATATATGTGTGTGTGTGTGTGTGTGTGTGTGTGTGTGTGTGTGTGTGTACATTATAGAGTTGCAGAATAAAGTACTCTAATGTCTGAACCTGTCTAGCACTAGAGAAGTCATTGGCTCTTCTCAGACCTTTAGTTTTCTCATTTGTAATGTGGGGATCATAATCCCACCTATGTCACAGGGTTGTTGGAAGGACAACATGCAAAGTTTTTTTATAAACCTTAAATGCTATATGTGTTAGGTATTATTATATAGCTATCACCAGTTGGAATCAGGGAAGGCTTCATATAGGAGGTGATATTTAAGTTAGTCTTTCATAAGTAGAAGGAACTCAGGAGGAAAAAGAAGAGATGTTTCAGAGATCTTTTAGTTTCTCCTCTCATTCTCCAGGTGCTCTGATTCCCAGACTCTGGGATTCCAAAAGGACAGTTTCCATCTCTGAAAATAGGAATAGTGACTGGGGTATTTTTAGCATAATAGTGAGAAGTTGGTAGAGCCAGGGACTGAGTCCTGGGGAAGGAGGTTCTGGTGTTTCTATGAAGGCAATATAGAAAGAGGAGGAACCTAGGAGGAACTCCACAGACAAGAAGAAATAAGCCAGAGAAGCATAGTTGTTAGAATCAGAATTCTTTCCAGAAGGATGGCATGGTTCTTACCTAAGATCCTTCAGGAATGTGGTTTGAGTGATATTTTCTTTAAGTCTAAGTGAATACAGCATGTCACTGTATTAATTATGTAGCAAGGGAGTTTGGTTAGCTGAATGCAATGTCTGAATTGCCCAATGAGTAGCTTCTCCACTCTCCACAGGGAGAAGAGAAAACCTAGGTTGCCAATCCCTAGGGGTCACAATGGCACAAAAAAACATCTTTGATTTATTTCTCCTTGGCGAGGTCCTGATTTGGCACAGGACATGAAATGGAACCTTTTTCAAAACATTAAAGTGTAAAACCTGCTCTTTATAGCTAACTATAAGCCTGTGCCCTGTAATGGACTACATTTCTCATGCCATTTCCCAGTGCATTCATAGACTCAGAGATTTACCATCGTTTATTCATTGTGTGGTTAAAGTTGCCTTTAACTATCTCTTTTTCCTTGTCATTTTCTTCCAAAATCTCTTAGATTTTTGGGTGAGTATGGGGAACAATCCATACCACACATGCCCACTATTTCTGTAAAAGAAAGGATGAGAAAGGTATGAGTTGCATGTTTTAAAGTCATGAACCAAAAAGGAGAACCTCCCTCACCAGTTGAACAGGATTCATAATACCCAGTATTCTCTACTTCAAGTTCAGGAAATCTCTCAGCTGCACTAATTTCCTGATTACCATCTTTTGCCTCTCTCATAGTACCTCTTTTAGATACATAGTAATAATGGTAACTACCATTTTTATTTATTTTTCTATAGTTGGTAGCAGTTTCCATGCTTCTTTGTACTATCACCATTCACCCTATCTGACCCCAGAAGTCCAAATGCCAAAAGCATAAAAACTACAAATATTGCAGTTTTGTCCTATTGACTAGCTTCCTCCCCACAACAAAAACTAAAAATTTTTTTCTTCTACCTTCTCTCAGTTCCTGACATAGTTGTGGTAGACTTATTGGTGGTGTTTCTGACCAATTCTCTTTCATCTGATTTTCTTTCTTTTTGTGGAAGATTCCTTTGCCTTAGTACTTCCACAGATTTTTTCAAAAGGTAGTGGAGAATCAATAGGCTACACAAGGAAAGCTTTAAATAATCTACCTACCCTTATCATTGGAGAGACATCTAGATTTTGGATTCTTTTAGTCATTCAGTGAATCATATTTGACTCTTTGTGAACCCATATGGGACTTTCTTGACAAAGATTCAAATCATTTGCATTTCCTTCTCTTCTTAATTAAGGCAAACAACTTGCCAGGATCACACAGATCATGTGTGATGTGGGATTTGAACTCAAGTCTTCCTGAATCCAGACCCGAGCTCTAACTACTGAGCAACCTAGTTGCCTCCTTTGGATACTCAAAGTTAATTAAGTGGTGCTATTCAACTGAGATGAACAGTACTTAGGATGCAATTCATCTATGAATATTTCTATAATTCAGCTTAGTTATAGTTATGAACAGCTAGATGGTGTAGTGAATAGAGCACTGGGATTGGAAATCAGGAGGTCTCAATTCTCTGAGTTCAAATCTGGCCTCAGACACTAGCTCTGTGACTGTGCACAACTCACTTAATCTTCTTTGCCTCAGTTCCTCATTTATAAAATGAGTTGAAGATAGAAATGGCAAACTATTCCAGTACCTTTGCCAAAAAAATTCCAAATGAGGTCACAAAGAGTTGGACACAACTGAAACAGGTAAATGACAAAAAAATCAGATTAGCTATCACTTAGTACATTGATGCATAAGGATGCCTTTTCCTGTTATTTTCTTAAAAATTCACTGTCTAGTTTTCTTGCTTTATGAAACCAGAAGAGTACTGTTTATAATTCATGCATTAGATGTAACAGGGACTACTTCAGCAGCTACTATGGCAAACCGAAGTGCTGGAATTGAGTATTATGTTAAAAATTAACTCATTATTTTGTTTTTTTTTTCCTGGTGGAGCACTTGACATCAACAGGGTACTGATGTTCTGAACCATTTCTATGGGTTCTTCTGGTATTATCTCCAGTAACTTTTCTCTTAATGTTACCTGCATGCATTCCCATCCTGAATTACTCCCCACTTCTCATGTCCTCCTCCAACCTCCACTGCAATCTGGAGTCTTAGGTTACAACCCTACATTTGCCACATCCTGTCTGTGTGCATAAGTCAAGGTCTTACTGAGCATTAGTTTCTTGATCTATGAAAAAGGTATTTGCTCTGCCTACCAAATGGAATTTTTAAAGGTTCAAGTGAAATAACATTGGTAAAAATGCTTTGAAAAACTAAAACTTTAAACAAAAATATGGTTAAATTCTTATTTTTCTCACTATTATTTTATAGGAATGATCCCTGAAATGAGGCACAGGATCACACAATTTTAGAATTTAAGAAGTGGAAGGGATTCACTCTAATCTCTTATTCTCCCTGATATAGAAAGCATCAACAAAATATGAATTGAGTAGTTTTCTTTCCTTTGACCACTGTGATTACACCATCTATTCTTTCTTTGATCTTTCTATTTAATCCAACATCACAAACACATGAATATTTACACAAACGCACATACACACACTAACTTTGCCTCAGTTCATTCTAGGATTTACCTCTCCTGATTTAGCTCTTTTTTAGGATTATATGACTCTTCTTTCTTAATTTTCCATGACTTATCCTAGCCTTCTCCTTCAGTATATGGTCTTCAAAAATGTAAATTCTATAACAAATTCATTTTATATCTGTAATCACTTTGATCAGCTTCCCTGTTTCTTATTAATCAGAACTTTACTTTTGTATTTTCATAATTTCATTTTCCAGAGTTTTGTATTTCTTTCCTGGTTACGTTGGTTAACTGATGGTCTACATGGTCAGGTCCATGAGACAGGTGGCTGTCCACGACCTCTCATTCCACCTAGTACTCTTACATCTTAAGTCTAGGGTATGTCTGGCCCACCTACTGACTTCTGCCAAAACACAGCTCTGATGACTAAGAAAATGGAAGGCTGTCTAAAGAGACTAAGAGATATGAAAGGAATTCACTTTCCTACTTACATTTTAAAATGAAATATGTAGAAGAAAGTATGGAAGGTCAATAAAACTAAAGAGAGAAGAATCACATATTCCTATCTGAGTGTTATCAGGAGAACTAAAACCCAGAATGAACAGAGGCCAAGAAAAGTGTGCAAGGGTTGCGTATGTGTGTGTGTGTGTATGTGTATGTGTGTGTTTATGCACATGTGGAGTTTAACCTATGTTGGAGTAAAATGGAAGATCAAAGAAGAAATACATGGGATGATCACAGCGGTCAAAGGAAAGAAGTCAGAGCTACCCCCAGTTCCTATTTGTCTATACTTTCTCTATAAAGGAGAATAATTTTCAGACTAAAATGTGAATTAAATCTAAGATAAGTGAGGAGTGAGTAAATGAGCATCATATATCTCAAATGAATTTAAGTCACAAAGAATAGATACCATTAAGGCTTAGTTAAAAAAATTGCAAATGTGAGTGCTAAATCAATGGCAATGATTTTGAAAAACAAATATAAACAAATATGTGCAAAAATAGAATAGGAAGAATAGGAAAGGTGTCCCAGGACTAGATATAACAAAGGTATCCAATATTGAAAAAGGAAGTTTTCAAATAATAGAGCAGTGAACTCGAATTCCACTCTTGGCAAAATTCTAGAACCCAGAATTATATTATTTGTCTTAGAAACAAAAGTTATGATCACTATAAGTTATGAAGGATCCACTAAGAACAAGATTAAGAACAACACTAGACTATCCTCATTTCTTTTTTGGAAATGATTATTAAACAGCCTGTATGACTAGATTTCACTAATATATTGGAAAACAACTCTCATAATTTGTTTGTGGACAAGATGGTTCCAAGTCCCTGGAGGTCAGTGTTCTTAGATATATTCTGAAATTTTTTGAAAGACAAAATTCAAAAAGTAATGATTAATGAATTGATGTTAAGATTTTTGAGAGAAGGGAGTATTTATTTTTCATATCTCTAGAACAGAGTACCGTACCTTCTCTATCATAGGAGCTCAATAAATATTTGTTGACTGTAAACTGGGAAAATTCGAGTCAATGCGATGAGATCGTCTCCTTGATATACTGTTTAACATTTTTATGACTAATTAGAATAAAGGTATCAAATTATGGAGGTTTAAAAGTTGTGAGAATGGTAGTTACTTGGACAGAAGAATCAGGAGATCCAAAAACATCTCCAGGTGGCAGAATAATTACTTATAAACCATATCACCCCATGCGTTGTATTCCCATTGAAAGCTAACAAAATGCCTGGGACAGGAAAAGGGGATCAACTCATTTTGTACTCAGAAAAACCTCTTAGGAGCATCAATGTCCAGTTCTCAATGGAAATTCGGAATATGTAATGCTTCTAACATCCTCCTTCTTGAGGAATTAGGGATTCCCCAGAGTATGTTCTGGCAGCCCTCCTCTTCATCCTCAGGCCTCAGCTCTTTGCAATTGTGCTCATTTTATCAAATGTTTGCATTTAACTGTGATATGGTACATATTTTTAACCTCTTTTTTGTATGTTCCTCTATCTTTTGCAAATTACAAAGAGCCTGAACTTGTAAGTGAAATTTTAGAGTATATCAGATATTTTCCCCATGCATAACAGAATGCCTGCCTGCCTCAATTCTACCAGTGACATCAGAGGGAGACTAGTACCAGCTTCCCACAAGACAGTTGCCATGCTACAGAGACCCAGATATAGATGTTCCTAGGGAAAATGCTGATGAGGAGTGGCAGGTTCTAATAAGAAAATATTCTGAGGTTGCAAGGATTACCCTGTTTAATATCAAGACAAAGCATATTTTAAGAGATACCTCTAAGACAGAATCTTGTCAGTGTAAACCCAGAGCAAAAGATATTGCAACATGGTTTATATATGCTTTCATCTAGGTCACTGAAAAAATAATTTAGGGTTAATCTAATAAAGCCCTAATATGTTCCTTAAAAGAATTTGTCTCAGTTTTATTCTTAGCTGTTTTTAAAGCCACCTAACCAAACTATCATCTAATACAGCTGTTTTCATTTTTTTGATATGATGGTGCACTATAAGCACTTGAAAGATGTTGTCAAATAATGTGTTAAAACCCAGGCACTCCTTAGTGATTTTTTCACAATTATTCCTGTAATTGTAAAAAAAAAAAACCTTACAAAACAGATGAGATTAGTATTGGGTATACTTTGAGAGAATGTGATTGCTACCTCCATAAATCATTCTTTTTTGAACAATGCCTTCAAGAATTTTCTAGGAATTACACTTCTAATGTCAAACCTTCTTCCCTCTTTTTGAAAATAATAATAACTTTTGCCTTTCTCCCATGCTCTTCTTTTTTCTTTTGTGGTTTTCCAAACGTCACCAAGAATAAATCAGCAACCATTTTTCCTAGTTTTTTCAATATAATGTCATGCAATTCCAACAGTTCTAGTTACCTGACTTCAGTGATGGCAGCTAGGCATTGCTTTTCTATCTTTCCAATTGATCTAAATTTCAATTCCTCAACAAGAATTTTTCCTACCTTTCTCAATCTGAATCACTTTTATGAAAATATGGTCAAAATTATTCAAGAACTGTTACTACATGTCACCCACCCTCAGATACAGAAAGTTTGAAGTCACAAGCTGAGATTCCTAAGCTAGCTTGGTAATAATTTCTAAACTCTATTCAACTTTGCTTCTTACGTCCACAAGATTTGACATAACTTCTGTTTAGGAGTGGAAAGATGAACAGAGTGACTTATAGAGCCTCCAGGAGCTCCGAGTAAAGCAATCCATTACTAAACCAAACCCCCACTTCCTACATGATTTGTTCAGAAAAAGTAAGATAATGTCACCCAAACCAATTCAATACCAAGATATCAGGTTTAGACAGTACAGAAACTCAAGGTATTGCAGTTTCGTGTTTCTTTTTTTCTTCCTCTTCCTCCTTCCTCCAAACATCCCTACCACTACAAGTCTATCCTTCAAGAGTGTGGACCACCAGAAAAACCCTCAACTCCCTGGTGTAAAAACTCCCAGTCTCTCCATGTCATTTAATCCTCACAGGCATCAATTATTTGGAATGCCCACGCTAACTTCTTTATCATTGAAAAGCTATTTATCTACAAAAAAGGCTCAAACTAGAACTAATACAGGAAGGTAGGACAGGAAAAGGGGGCAGATGTGTGGGGAGGGAGAAGAGAGGAAAGAGGTGACCTTGTGTTTTACAAACACTTTCCACTCCCCCACAAGAATAGAAAACCTGAGAGCCACCATGTAAAAGTCAACCAAACCCTCCCAACATGAACCTTCTCCTGATCCTGTCTTTCATCGGAGCAGCTGGTGAGCCTTACTAATCTTATATCCCTTACTGCCTCTGACCTGTGCAACATTCTGGCCATTCTTTCAAACTATGCTTCTGTCTTCTACATTTATTGCTCTTCCCCACCTGACCCCATGTGCATATCTGTATGGTTTCTCTCTTCACCTGCCCACCTTTCCTAGCTTCCCTTTCCAAGTTCCCCTTCACTTTGTTCCCTACTTTCTCTCCCCAATATTTACAACTATAGGATATTCTCATAAGCAAACCTCTGCACGGAGCTGCAAATTGTGCAAATAAAATTTCTCATCAGCTGAATTCAGGTAAGACTGGGAGAGCATAACAGAAATCCTTGACAGAAATGAACAGTTCATCAATGCAGAAAAACTCATTCACCACCCAGACTTCAACAGGGCGACCTTGGATAATGGCATCATGCTGATCAAGCTGGAAACACCAGCTGTCATCAACAGTCATGTAACCACCATCTTCTTGTCCAAGTCCTGTGCACCTGCAAGGCACTGAGTGTCTCATCTCTGGTTGGGGCAACATTGCTATCTTTGCTGGTGAGTATATTTGCCCTGTCCCATACTTTAGCATTAGATTAAACCTCCCAGACCTTAAGTCAGCTTTTCACTTCTCCTGTTCTCTGTAGTGTGCCACTATCTTTCCCCTCCCTTTCTAATTTCAAGAAGCCCATGATGGATATAAATATTTTTGAATCATCAGAACAACCAATGTAGATAACTCCAAGTCCATTTTCTATATCTAGAGACATTTGTTACAGTTGTCAAAATCATAAATTCTTCAAATACATAATAATATTAGCATACTATTTCAAGTGAGAATGACAGGAACATCTTATTGCAGCTCATAATCTAGCCTCATACTGATATTCACTTATCAAACATTTTCAAGTGATTATTTTGTAGAAAGTGCTGTGTTGTGTACTGTGAAAAACATATGGAAATGAAAAAATCTGACTTTTTTCCCTGAAGGAAGTTACAATCAGGTAGGCATGAAGATAGAGCTCAGATCAGTGATTTCCATGTGTGTGTATGTATGTATGTATGTATAAGCACAGATTTATTATGAATATATTCACTATGTGTGTACACCTTATACTACGGCAGACCAGCTGCTTCTCTGCAATTTAACATCATTAGAATTGCATGCAAATCTAAGAAACAAAGTGACCTGCCCCTCATCATATAGCCTTTGTGTGTCAGAAACAAGATTTAAGGGCCACTTCTGTATCCATTCTGCACTACTGCCTTTCTGTAGTCTAATAGAAGGATGAAACATTTGCACAAATGACCACCATAGAGAGAAGTATGAGATGAGCCATAAGAAACATCTGGTAATTATAACAGTTCAGAGGAAGGAGAAATACAAACTGTTTTCTCTTTTCTGACTAAAGTTTCCAAGTCCCTTTCTCCCAACTCTGATCTTAGGAATTAGCATTCTGTTAGGTAGACTGTGCTTCCCTCTTTACTCTGGCACCTGCTCTGAACCTCCTTCAAATCCCGTTTTCTTCACAGCTGACTACCTAGACCTTCTGCAATGTTTGAATGTTCCCATTCTGTCTGATACTGATTGTGAATCCTCCTATCCTGTTGAGATCACAGAAAACATGATCTGTGCTGGTTTCCTGGAGGGTGGCAAGGATTCCTGCCAGGTAAGGCCCTGCCTTTTTATAAGTGGAAGAAAACGACACTTTCACTGAGCCCAACAGGGATCAGGGTTTGGAGAAATATCAAGGTCTCTGAAAAGAAAGAAAGGAGAAAAGATTTTCTTACCTGTGCCTTCTTGAGCACCACCACCTTCTTGTGTTGAAGGTGAACTGAATGAGAGTAGTCATGAAGATATGACGGGACAGGAATGGCAAATAGAAAAGGATGCTGTGGAAAGACTAGATGACCATATACCAAAGATTGCATTGGATGACCTCTGAGATGTCTTCCAAGGCTGAATCTATGACCCCAAGCTCCATACTAAGGTGTAGGCTGCAGTCTCTTCCTTTCTCTCTCCTCACTTTTCCATGTTCTCCATTCCCATGGTGACTCAGGCAGCCCTGTGATGTGTAATGGAGTACTCCAGGGTATTGTCTCCTGGGGCTATGGATATACCCTGGTGAATAATCCTGGTGTTTACACCAAAATCTGCAACTACATAGACTGGACTGCAACAACTATTGCTGCCAACAGCTAAATGTCCCGTGTTTCTGTCCCTTCCTTTGGTATTCCATGATGAGACAGGATGCTAATAAAATGAAGCTCTGTTAATTGCTCATGTCAGTGCTTGAGTTTCTATTGATTTTTCTTCTAAGAAAATAAGAATGGTTTTGGACTGATATGTGGTAATACAGCACAGCCTGAGGGTGAACTCTTGCCTCCAGAGATCAATTCATGTAACTCCTTCTATCTAGACAAGAAAGTCCCTCTCTCTGAGACAGGAATATTTCCCCTTGATTAAAAAAAAGCTAAATCAAATATAATGAACCCATTTTCCCCCCTGTCAGCTGTACAGGAGAGAAATCTTAACATTAATCCTTCTTTATGCCCAACTACTGAGGAGTTGTTATAGAATCCTGCCAGGTATCATAAGAAAAATGACAGACATCCCTAAAGGAAACATATGAAGTTCAGACTGTAGAGGGGCTATTTCCCCCTGCTTTTACTTCCTGAAACTGTTTCCCATATTGTTGTCCTTGAGCCTCTCTGATTCATCCCCAACATCTTCTCCCTTTCCAATCTTCTATCATTCAAAAACCACTTTAGTGACTCCTACTAGACCCTTGGTAAGGGGATAAAAATCTTAGTTAAGACAATGTCCTAGGCCAGTAGAGCTTACAGTATAGTGTGGAGATAAGAAACAAATACAGGCAACTAAAATACAAAATATTTCATAAGTACATTAGAGAGCTGTTGAATAAACTACTATGTCTGAAATTTTGTGGCACTAGACAAGACATTGATGTCTCTCTTTTCTTTAGTTTTCTCACTAGTAATGTGGGGACCATAATAGAACCTACATCACAGCATTGTTGAAAAGGCAACATGCTGTGTTTTATAAGCTTTGAAGTGCTATAAAAGTGTTAGGTATCATTATATTGTTACCACCAGTGGGGATCAGGAAAGGTGATATTTAAATTAGCCTTTAAAGAGTAGAAGGAATTAAGGAGGGAAAAAGAAAGAAAGAACTTTTAGGGATCTTGTAGTCTCTCTTTCTCCTCTCCAGGTGCTGTGACTCCCACGCTATAGGACTCCAAAAAGACAATTCCCATATCTGAGAATAAGAATACTAACTGCGGTGTTTTTAGTCTGTTTTTGATGAGTTGTTATAGCTGGACTTAGGAGTTCTATGGGAAGAGGTTCTGGATTTTCTAAGCAGGCAGTATAGAAAGAGAGGAGTGTAGCATGCAAGGGATTCCAGGACATAAACATCTGAGTTCCATGAAAAGATAGGAATGTAATGAAAGACTGTATGCTATGTTAGAGGGGTTAAAAATGTTGTACCCAGTCAGGGGGATCTGAGTTCAAATCATGTCTCTGATATTTATAAGGTCTGTGTAATTAGTAAGTATCCCAACATATACACCCAGGCCTGCTGTGCAGGTTCTTAGATCTGTTTTTTTCTAAAAGGAAAGCAACTTTTGAGGGATAAACAATCACTTTAATCGAACACATATACCAACAGAGAAAATACAAGCAGAGAAATAAAAAACAATAGACAGGGCTTCCAATTGTCTGACCATAACTAATACACCCATCATAGATCCACAGACAGATCCAGCCGTCTGACCATTACATACATGCATACTTACCAGATAGAGAAGAACCAACATCTGGGTTTTCAAAGCTGGAAGATTCCTTAACAGCTACCCAGAGTCTCATCTGACCAAATGAACACTTCCAATGAGTAAGTCCCAAAGTAAAACCTTACCTTAGAGGATTTATACACATTTTAGAGGCAAAGGGCACAACCCTCTGACCCAATGGCTCAACAGAAATTAACAACAGGCATTGAGCTCTATTAATGGGCATGGAAGACCTTTAACTCTTCCCCCACCCACTTAACATTACAGTGTGTGAATCTGTACAGGCCATTTAAACTATCCAAACTTCAGTTTCCTAACTATTAAAATGAAGATGGAAATATGGTTGTTAAGTAACTTTGTGTAAACCTCAAAATACTTCTTATATATGAGTTGTTTTTGACAGTGGTAGGAATCTGAGAAGAGATTTCTGGGGGTAGCCAAAGAAAGATAAATTCAGCTTGAACTGAGCGAGAATACAGGCATTTCAGAAAGTCAGACCAAAGAAATCCTGGACTCAGAATGGACTGAAGTTAGGGCATGAGACTGGCAGAATATATTCAGCCTGAATGAAATTTGTAAGAAATGTTTCCAAAGACAGAGAAAGCAAACATCTGTGCATCTATGTTCATCTTATTTGCCCACTTGCCTTGTTTGTAACTCTTTTCATAAATTTTTGTCGTGTTGAACACTGCAGAAATTGCATGCTTTGGGAGGAGGAGGGAGCAGGAGAAATGACATATAGAAATGGCTACATTCTTCCAACCAGTGACATGAGAAGGAACCCAGGTCTTTCACTAATGACAGTGGAGATGGATTACTCATAAATAGCTTCATTCTTATGTCTCTAGGACTCTCCTCCTACCTGCCAACCGTATCTATTGTTTCCCATTCCTCTCCATATGACTCTCTTCAAAGATTTCATACTTTTAATGTTATAGCAAGCATAGCCAGAAACAACTCTGACCTTCACATTTCATAGTTGCACAGTACATCTCTGAGGAACAATAAACACAAGAATAAAGAACAGAGGAACAGGGTTCCTTGAACTAAGATGACTTCTAGAAGGATGACTTCTAAAGTCATCCTACCTAAGACCCTTCAGGTATGCAGTTTGAGTGCTATTTCTTTAAGCCTAAGGGAATACAGCATGTTACTGTATTAATTATGCAGTAAGGGAGTTTAGTTAGCTGAGTACAACATCTGAATTGTCCAACAAATGGCATGCTACTTGAACCACTAATCGAGGGTTGGTCAACCAAATAATGCATATAATGAGAAGCTTCCCTACTGTCCACAGGGAGAACCAAAAACCAGGGCTGCTAATCCCCTGGTGTCACAATGACACAAAAACATCTTTGATTTATCTTTCCTTGGCAAGGTTTTGATTTAACCCAGGAGATGACATGGAACCTTGTTCAAGATAAAATCCACCCTTCATAGTTAGCTGTAAGCCTGGACTCTGTAATGGATACATTTTATCATACCATTTCCCAGTGCCTCCATAGACTCAGAGATTTACCATAATTTAGTAATAGAATAAAGCAAAAAGGACGCTAGACCAAACACTCTTGTGTTGCTAAAGTTGCCTTTAACCATCTCCTTTTCCTTGTCATTTGCACATTTCCCTCCTAGATTTCTGGATGCGGATGGAGAAAAGTCCATACCACACATAGCCACTATTTCTATAAATGAATGGGTGCTATGGGTATGAACTATATATTTTAAAATCAAGGACCAAAAAGGAGAAAGTTGTTTCCCTGACCTCATCAGTTAAACAGAATTCACAATACCCAGCATTCTCTGCTTCAAGATTAGGAGGTCTCTCAGCTGTACTTACATCCCCAACATCACCTTTTACCTCATGCCTCGTACCTCCATTAGACAAGAGATAATAAAGGTAACTGCCAGAACTTTGTTCTGGAAGTGGTTTCCATGATTGTTTGTATTATCTGACCCCAAAAGTCCAAATGTCAAAAGTAAAGATATCACTATTCAATAATATTTAAATTGTTTTCCCTACATGGAAGACAATTTTTGTAACTCTTGAGAACAGTATTTCTATTAGAGCAGTTAGAATGAGTGTACATAGACAGAGGGTGTGGGTATAAATTGACTTTGATGTGATGATATTAAAAAAATAAGGGAGATATAACACTGAGAGAAGAGGAAAGAGAGAGGCAGAATAGTTTAAATTGCATCAAATGAAGAGGTGCAAAAGACTTATTGTAGCAGAACGAAAGAATAAAGGGGGTAAGCATTGTTTAAATCGTGCTTCATCAGATTTAGCTTGAAGAGGGAATAACATACACACTCAGTTGGGTATAGAAATTTATCTTACAATATAGGGAAGCAGAAGGGGAAAGGGAATAGAAAAGAGAAAGGGAGGTGCTACTATAAGGGATAGCAGAAGTAGGATTGGAAAGAGAAAAGAAAAGAGGAAACTGATAGAAGGAAGGGTAGACTGAAGGATGTGATGTTCAGAAGCAGGATTCTGTTGAGGAGGGACAGGGTGAAAGGAGGGAGAAAAGCAGAAAGGGGGAAAATAGAATGGAAGGATATAAACAATTGGCGATCATACTGTGAATGTAAATGGGATGAACTTTTCCAAAAAAATAGAGGCAGAAATCCACCTGTTATTACCTGAAAAAGATTCTATGAGGAAAACCCACACGAATAGTATAGACAAATACTATAACCCCCATCTCAAGGATAAAATATTATGAGCAACAAGAAAAAAAATTTACATATGGTGGTGCCACAGTTAAAATTTCCCAAGACCTGGCAGCAGTGACACTAAAAGACCACAAGTCTTAGAACACTATATATCAAAGAGCAAAAGAATTAGGCTTCTGGAAGAAAATAGCATGCTCAGAAAAACTAAGCATAATTCTAAATGAAAAAAAGTGGACATTTAATGAATTGTCAGACTCTCAGGACTTCGAAAATAAAGCAAACCACTGAACTTAACAGAAGACTTGACATACAAGAGTCAAGAGAAACATAAGGTACATAGCAAAGGTCAATTAGAAGGAACTCTATTTCTGATCTTATTGATATAGCTAATATTTTTAGTACAATATTAAATAATAGAAGTGATGATGGGCATCCTTGATTCACATCTGATTGTATTGAGAAGGCTTCTACCTTATCTGCATTACAAAAAAAAGATTGCTGAAGATTTTTAATAAATATTACTTTACCATTTTGAGGTTAGCTCCATTTGTTGCTGTGCTTTCCATTGTTTTTAATAGGAATGGGTGTTGTATTTTGTCAAAGACTTTCTCTGCATCTTCTGTAATCATCATGTGATTTCTATCAGGTTTATTATTGAATCGTCAATTATGTTGATAGTCTTCTTAATATTGAAACAGTCCTGAATTCCTGGTATAAATCTCATCTGGTCATAATTTATGATCCTTGTGATATGTTGCTATAATTTCTTTGCTAGTGGTTTCTTTAAAATATTTACATCAATATCCATTAGGGAAATGGTTCTATAATTTTCTTTCTCTGTTTTAGCCCTTCCTGGTTTGCAGCATATTTGCATCATAAAAGAAATTTGATAGGACTCCTTCTTTCCCTATTTTCTCAAAAAGTTCATACCATATTGGGATTAATTGTTCTTTGAATGTTTTGCAGAATTTTCTTGTGAATCTATCTGGTCCAGGAGATGAAGACAGGCTGTTCGTTTGTTTTGTTTTTTTTCTAAAATAAGGTTCTTTAAGTATTTTATATCTTCTGTTAATCTGGGTAATTTTTGAAGATATTCAACTATTTCATTTAGATTGCTAAATTTCTTGTCATATAATTGGGCAAAATAGCTTTTAACAATTGTTTTAATTTCCTCTTTGCCCACTTAATTTTTTGTTACTAGCTATTTTGTTTTCTTCTTCCCTTTCTTTAACAAATTAAGCAATGGTTGGTCTATTTCACTGTTTTTCCCCATAAAACTGGCTAGTTTAATGGTTTTTTTAATTGCAACTTCATTTATCTCTCGTTGGATTTTTCAGGTTTTCCAATTTGGTGTTTCATTGGGGAATTAAAACTATTTTTTGCTAATTGTTTTAGTTGCATGCCCAATTTATTGGTCAGTTTTTTTCTCTATTTTATTAATGTAAGCAATTAAAGATATAAATTTTCTCCTATTTTCCACTTTGGTTGCATGCCATAAATTTTGGTGTGTTATCTCACTGTAATTTTCCTTCATGAGATTATCAATTGTTTTTATGATTTGTTCTTTAATCCACTTTTTTTTAGGATTAGATTATTTAATTTCCTAATAACTTTTTATCTCTCTTTCATTTGTTCATTATTGAATGTTACTTTTATTGTACTTTGATCTGAAAAGTATGGGTTAACTATTTCTCCTTTTCTGCATTTGGTTGCAAGGTTTTCAGATCCTAATGGTCAGTTTTTATGTGGGTGCCATGTACTGCTGAAAAATAAAAGGTATATTCCTATCTACTCAAATTCACTTTTCTCCAGAGGTCTACCATATCTAATTTTTGCAGAAATTTATTCACCTCCATAACTTATTCCTTGTTTATATTTTGTTAGATCTATTCAGTTCTGAGAGGGGAAAACTGACATCTTCCACCAGTATAGTATTATTGTGTATTTCCTCTTGTAACTCATTCAACTCCTCCTTTAAAAATTTAAATGCTATACAATTTGATAAATATATGTTTAGTATTAATACGATTTCATTACTTATGGTAACTTTCAGCAAGATGTATTTTTTACTTTATCTCATTTAATAAAATCTTTTTTGCTTTTGATTTATCTGAGATCAGGTTTTCTATCCCTGCTTTCTTTACTTCCGCTGGAGCAGAATACACTCTGCTCCACCCTCTCACCTTTACCTTGTGTGTATCTCTGCTTCCAACATGTTTCTTGCCAACAATATATTATAGGATTCTCATTTTTAATCCATTCTGCTAGACTTGGCCGTTTTAGGGATGAGATCATTCCATTCACATTTACAGTTATGATAACTAACCATGTATTTCCCTTCACACTATTTTTCCCTTGGTTAGTCTTCTTTATCTCTTACCCCTCACACCCTTTCCCTCCTCACAAGTGTTTTATTTTTGATCACCACCTTTTGCACTCAACCCTCCCTTTTGTCGGTGTTCTCTTCACCCTTCTACTATCCCTTTTTTACTTCCTTATATTGTAACTTAGATTTCTGCATCCAACTGATAGATATGTTACTCCCTCTTTGGGTCGATTTTTATGAGCGTAAGAGTTAAGCTTTGCCTGTCATCAGCTCTCCTCCACCTTCCCCTCAATCATAACAGCTTTTTTTATATCTCTTTTGTGTGGGATAATTTACCATATTAAACTTTCCTCTTTCTTCTTCCAGCACAATTTCCTTTCTCACCCATTTGTTTTATTTTGGGGAGTAGCATTCCATCAAATGCAACTTATATCCATACTATCTGTGTATACATATGCCTGCTAATTGCTCTAATAATGGTAAATTAAGATCTTGAGTTACAAATATTGTTTTGCCATATAGAACTATAAACTTTTTAAACAAATTGAATTTGTTATATTTTCTCTTTCTTGTTTCTTTTTTTTTAACTTTTCTATGTTTACCTTGGCTCTTGTATTTAGTGGTCATGTTATGGTCTTTTAATTAGGATTTCTTTTTTTTTATTATTATTATTAAGTGCTTACTGCTTGTTTTTTTTTAATTTTTAATTTATTTATTTATTTAATTTTTTTACATTCATTTTCACAAATTTTTGGGTTCCAAATTTTCTCCCCTTTTCTCCCCTCCCCCCACCCCAATACCCCAAGCAATCTAATTTTCCCTATCTCCAATCTGCCCTCTCTTCTGTCATCTCTCCCTTCTCTTGTCTCCATCTTCTCTTTTCTCCTGTAGGGCCAGATGACTTTCTATTCCTCCTTAACTGTATGTCTTCTTTCCTAGTTGCAACAACAATACTAAACAGTTGTTCCTAAAACTTTTGAGTTCCAAATTCTCCTCATCCCTCCCTCCCCACCCATTCCCTTTGGGACAGCAGGCAATTCAATATAGGCCATATCTGTGTAGTTTTGCCAATGACCTCCCTGATAGTCCTGTTGTGTAAGACTAAGTGGATTACCATCCCTCCTAACCTGCCCCTCCTTGTTTCTCTTCTGTCTTTTGATCCTGTCCCTCCCCAAGTGTTGACTTCAAATTGCTCCCTCCTCCCTTTGCCCTCCCTTCCATCATCCCCCCCCTTGCAATATCTCTTTCTCCCCCACTTTCTTATACTGTAAGATAGGTTTTCATACCAAAATGAGTGTGCATTTCACTCCTTCGTTTAGTCAAATGTGATGAGGGTAAACTTCTTGTTTTTTTTTTTTTTTTCTCAGCTCTCCTCTTTTTCCCTCCACTAAGAAAAACTCCTACCTGCCTCTTAAATGACATATAGTTACCCCCTTCCCTTTCCCTCCCCCTACATTTCTCTCTCACCATTTACCCTAGTTTCTTTTAAGGTATGGTCCCCTCCTATTCAGTTCAATCTGTGCTCTCTATCTCTGTATGTGTGTGCATGTGTGTATGTGTGTGCATGCGTGTACATGTGTATGTGTGGTCCCACCAACTACCCAGATACTGAAAAGTTTTAAGAGTTACAAATATTGTCTTTCCATGTAGGAATGTAAACAGTTCACTTCTGGTAAGTCCCTTAAGACTTCTCTTTGCTGTTTCCTTTTTCATGCTTCTTCTCATTCTTGTGTTTGAAAGTCAAATTTTCTTTTCAGCTCTGGTTTTTTCATCAAGAATGATTGAAAGTCCTCTGTTTCATTGAAAGACTATATTTTCCCTTGAAGTATTATACTCAGTTTAGATGGGTAGGTGATTCTTGGTTTCAGTCCTAGTTCCTTTGCCTTCTGGAATATCCCATTCCACGCCCTTCGATCCCTTAATGTAGAAGCTGCTAGATCTTGGGTTATCCTGATTGTATTTCCAGAGTACTGGAATTGTTTCTTTCTAGCTGCTTGTAAAATTTTTTCCCTTGAGCTGGGAGTTCTGGAATTTGGCCACAATGTTCCTAGGAGTTTCTCTTTTTGGATCTCTTTCAGGTGGTGATCGATGGATTCTTTCAATACTTATTTTGCCCTCTGGTTCTAGAATGTCAGGGCAGTTTTCCTTGATAATTTCATGGAAGATGATGTCTAGGCTCTTTTTTTGATCATGACTTTCAGGTAGACCCATAATTTTTAAATTGTCTCTCCTGGATCTATTTTCCAGGTCAGTTGTTTTTCCCATGAGATATTTCACATTCTCTTCCATTTTTTCGTTCTTTTGGTTTTGTTTGGTCATTTCTTGGTTTCTCGTAAAGTCATTAGACTCCATCTGTTTCATTCTAATTTTGAGAGAACTATTAAATTCAGTGAGCTTTTGAGCCTCTTTTTCCATTTGGCTCATTCTGCTTTTGAAAGCATTCTTCTCCTCATTGGCTTTTTGAACCTCCTTTGCCAATTGGGTGAGCCTATTTTTCAAGGTGTTAATTTCCTCAGCATTTTTTGGGGTCTCCTTTACCAAGGTATTGACCTGTTTTTCATACTTTTGTTGCATCTCTGACATTTCTCTTCCCAGTTTTTCCTCCACCTGTCTAACTTGCTTTTCAAAATCCTTTTTGAGCTCTTCCAGGGCCTGAGCCCACCCGCCACCCCCCTGGGGTGTCTGGGGTACTGAGGCCCCACCCTCCACGTCTTTCCCTGATGGCAAGAATACGTCCTCATCTTCGTCAGATCCGAAGGTCGGGATCATTTGCATTTGTTGGAAAAAACTCTCTAAAGTCTTATTTTTCTTCCCTTTTCTAGGCATTTTCCCAGCCAGTTACTTGACTTCTGAGATTCCTTTCCACCCCCGCCTGGATCCGCCCAGCTAGTGCTTGGCCTCTGAGATTTAAATGGGCTTTCCTCCTGCTGGCTGTCAATCAGTGAGCTTTAGTTCAGGTGCTGGGGTGGGGCCAGGGCCGCCTGCGAGACTCTGATCCCTCGGGGGCTTTATGCAGAGACTTTCAGGAATGGAGCTGTTGGGGGCGGGGTGGGGGGCCCGCCTCCCAATCTCAGCTCCCCTGGGGGTCCCGAGCAGAAGCCTTCAGCAACAGAGCAGTGTGGGGCAGGGCCGTCTCCCAGGCTCAGCTCCGTCAGGTTTTATGCGGGAATCTTCCTTAATGAAGATCCTGCCTGCTGCTGGGGGATTCCTGAGTCCCGGGCCGCTGCCGCCTCAGCCGCCGCCCACACCTCTGCCTCCGCTGCTTCCTGCCCCCGTCCCCGCTGCCGCCACTTCCTCCCGAGGGGGCCCGAGTCACGGAGACGCCCCGCTTCCCCTCTCCTTCAGCCCGGCCTCTCTCACTGACCTGCTTCTGTGGGCGGAGGGACTTTCCCGGCTGCTGGAGCTTCCGCCTCTGAAGCCTGCTCGGATCAGCTTCTCTGGGGCCTCGGCCAGGGCAGCGCTGGGGGTCGGGTTTACTTTCTGGGGCACCCCGGACCCTGGGGACGGGTCTTCAGGGCTCCCTGGAACGGAAATCTCTTCCACTCTGCTTCTGCACACCTTGTATTCACCCAGAAGTTATGGGGGACTCTTTTTACATTAATTCTATGGGCTTTGGTTTCGGAGCTCGTAAACGTGCGTCCTTCTACTCCGCCATCTTGGCTCCGCCCCCTTAATTAGGATTTCTTGAAAGACCTCTATTTTGTCAAATGTCTAATTTTCTCCCTAAAAATTATATTCACTTTTGTTGGGGAGGTGATTCTTGATTGTAATCCTAACTCCTTTGTCATCTAGTATATCATATTCCAAGCTCTCTGGTTCTTTAATGTAATGACATCATATTTAATGATAGATATTCCACAATATTTGAACTGTTTTTTCTTGGTTGCTTGCAGTGCTTTCTCCTTGATCTCAGAGCTCTAGAGTTAGGCTATGATGCTCTGGGCATTTCCATTTCACGACCTCTTTCAAGTAGTGATTGGTGAATTCTTTCTATTTCTATTTTGCCCTCTGGTTCTAGTATGTTAGGGAAATTTTCTTTAATAATTTCCTGAAAAATGTCCAGACTATTTTTTAGCATGGCTTTCAGGTAATCCCATAATTCTTTCCCTCCTGTATCTATTTTCAAGCTTAGTTTTTTTAAATGAGTAATTTCATATTTTCTTCTATTTTTTAACTCTTTAAATTGCATTTTTATAACATCTTGATTTCTTGTAGAGTCATTAGCTTCCACTTGCTCGATTCTAATTTTTAAGGAATTAGTTTGTTCATTGAGCTTCTGTACTTCCCCACTTGATCTCAGTTTTGTCCTCCAGTGTAAAAGAGACAGTGATTCTAGGGTCAGAGTATCCTGGCTCAAATTCTAGTCCTGTGGGTCCCTTCCTCTATGATCTTGGACAAGTCACCTTACCTTTCCAAACCTCAGTTTATTAATTTGTAAAAATGAAGAGGGTCTACTGGATGGCCTCAAATGTCCCATCTAGAGTAAATGACTACAGATTATAGGAGCAGCTGGTTTTCCCTCCTTTGTCTCAATGAAATTCCTTTACCATCTTTTTAATTGAGAGGTGTTGTTTCATATCCCACAAGTTCATTTAGTACTTTATTCAAGTATTAGACTCTGAAGAATGGATAGATGCTAAATACCATTAACGTTTATAGTTTTTCTGCCTGCTCTACACAATTTTCCATACTCCCTGGTACCTGTTAAACCAGATTCCCCAAACACTATCAAGAGCATACAGGGTTTTATTGTATTGTTTCAGTTAAGACTGACCCTTCACAACCCCACTTAGGGTTTTCTTGGCAGAAGATAGAGTGGTTTGCCATTTCCTTCTTCACCTCATTTTACAGATGAGGAAACTGTGCTAAAAAGGGTTAAGTGACATGCCCATGGTCACATAGCTAGTAGTGTCTGAGGCTAGATGGCTGAATTCAGAAATCTGAGTCTTCTGATTGTAGGGGTTGTATACTATTCACTCCAGGACATACCATCCCAAGTGTACAAGGTACTGTCCTAGAAACTCATTTCGTAATTTTTCACAAGCTCATTTTCTATTTCTAGAGTCACTTGTTAAATTTGTCAAAATTGCCAAAGCCTTAAATACACAATAAAATAATATATTATTTCCATTGAGTGTGAGGATAGGACCATCATATCATAGCTCATAATTTGACCTCATACTAATATTCATTACTCTAACATATCCAGGTGACTAAGACGTACAAGACACTGTGCTGTGTGCTATGGAATTCATATGGACATGAATAAACTGAGTTCTTCCCTGATGGTGGCTACATTTAAGGAGGGCTTAAGATATAGCCTAACCCAGTGATTTCACTGCAATATGCAGCTCCATAGTGAGAAGACAGCCTCTCCCACTCCAGAGCAGCTCCTTCCCTGCAATTTAACACTCTTAGAGAAAATTCCCTGCAAATGAAAGAAATGAAGGGAACTGTCCCATATCACAAAGCCAATATGTGTTGGAAATAAGATTTAAATGGAGATCTTCCTGATTCCTAGGCCACTTCTCTATCTATTCTGTCTTTCTACAGTATAGTGGAAGGGATGAAACATTTACACAAATGATCACCATAGAGAGAAGTATGACATGTGCCACGAGAAACATTTGAAAATTACAGTAGTTCAGAGGAAGGAGCAATACAAGCTTGGTTTTTTTCTGTACTAAAGTTCCTGAGTCCCTTTCTCCCACCTCTGTTCTTAGGAATTAGTACTATCGACAGACTTTGCTTCCTACTTTACTCTGACAGCTGCTCTGACTCTCCTTTAAATCTCATTTTCTTCACAGTTGACTACTCAGACCTTCAGGAGTGTTCTGTCTGATGGCCAATGAGAGCCCTCCTATCCTGACGAGATCACAGAAAACATGGTCTGTGTTGACTTCCTGGAGGGTAGGAAGGATTCCTGCCAGGTAAGGCCCTGCCTTTTCATTAGCAGAAGAAAGTAACACTTTCATTTAGCCCAACAGGAATCATTACATGGAGAATGATCAAGGTCTCAGAAAAGATTACAAACAGAGAAAATGAGTTCTTACGAGTACCTTCTTGAGCAGCACAAGATGAATTGAAGGTGGGCTGAATGGAAATGGTCCTGAAGATCTGGAGGAACAGAAACAGTAAATAGAAGGTGAAGTTGCAGAAAGACTAGATGACCGCAGAAGTAGGGATTCAGATGGATGACCATTGAAATCTCTTCTAAGTCTGAGTTTATGACCCTAAGTTTATGAGTTCAGACTAAAGTATGGGCTGCAGTCTCTTCTTTTCCCTCTTCTCACTCATCCATATTTTCTATCTCTAGTATGACTTAGAAGGTTGCTAATGTCTGTGCTTGAGTTTCTATTCATTTTACTTGTAAGAAAACAGGAATGAAATTCTATACTTGAGAAGCTGGGCTTTGTGACCTTCCTGGGGCTAGAGAACTCAGGTCCCTGCAACACAAGCAGAATTACCAAGGTTAATTGCAAAAGTGAGGTTGCAAACCTCAAGTCAAGAAGGAGATCTTGATGACTAGAGATCTATATGATTAAAAACAATAACAAAAACATTACAAAATGCCAATATGTCAGCCTCTTTACCATTCAGAATGCAACCAATACACTTGGAAATTAAAAGAACACCCCAAAGACCTTGTACCTGGAAGTTTTCCCTCTCTTCTATGCCCTTGGTGCCAATGACATCCTCAATGAATATGAAGACATGCTTCCCAATGAGGGCCCTCTACAGGTTTTGAGAGCTACATATGCCTACAACCTCTCCAATGTCAAAGAGGTTCTTCATCTGGTCAAAAAACATGAGTTGGAGGAGATTCCCCAGGTACAGACATTTAAATACACAGAGTCTATTTTGAGGCACGAGCAATTTTCTCACCTCTTGGAAGTGGAGCTGTTCCCAAATACCTTGAACTCTCACAAGGAGGAATCCTTGACATTAGTGGGTACAATGATCAAGCAAATAATTGAACTTCACAAAGGCATTCGATGGTTCCACATTTGGTGAAGAGGAGATATCTAAAGTGTCTTTAACAGGATCAGAACAATATGGTAAAAATGTGTGTGATACAGATGAAAGTCATTGCCAGTTATGTGCTCAATCACCACCACAATATGAAGTCCACTGTATGGGATGACATGCTGAGGGGTATTAGTGAAGAATGTCTCAAAGAATCAGGAATAGCACAGCTGATGGAGCCAATGATCCGGGACTGCATTGAAGATAAGGGTGTGCATGGAAAGAGTTTCCTCACTGATAAGTACAGGCAATGTTGTTGCCCTAAACTGTGGGTAGTCAGCATTTTTAAAGGTGCCATAGATATGAATCAGACTTTGACCATTACTTACCATCAACTCAAAATAGCATCCAGTGGTTGAAAGTGGCATACAGTTGACTTGAACAGATGTTGCAAGAAATTTTTCTAACTGGTTGGGAAGGTATGACAACTTCTCTTTTCCTCGAGAACTTCTGCCTTCGGGAATCCCATCCCTAGCAGTATGTCTGCAGGCACTCAAACATAGGAGTTATATTGACAACATTAAAAAAATACTTGAGGAGTACCTAGAGATGTTAAATTTGGAAATCAACAGTTTTATGGGTGTAAGATCTAGGACTTTCCCTGGCAGTGATGTTTTTGCCCTTCTCACTCAGGTCAGCTTTCAATTAAGGAACTTTGTGGATTAACTGCTAGGCATGTGACAGGCTGGTTTAGCCCTTACCACTGCATGCAGGAGATGATTCACCCAGTAATGATCCAGTACAATCAGGTGAATGCTATATCTCCTGTCATCTAGGAGATACAGGCAGCACTTGAAAGAATTTTCTGCCCACATGCAGTACAACAGTGACTGAAAGAAAACACCTATCCTACCATCCAGAATCTACAGCAGCTGTTGCAAGATCTGGATGCAGCAATAGCAGCTCAATCTTAGTAGCTTTGCCATGGAAGTGACTTACCTTATATGTAAAACTTACCCACTGCTAACCTAGTGGGAACTCTTACAGATGGGCATTATGACTCATTTACTACATGAATGCAGTGCTAAAGGGAGAGGAGCAGGGTTGGGAGAGTACCTGTAGGCATGATTGAAAAATTTGAGACTAGGAGAGAAGCTGAAAAGAGACACTGAGGTATGAAGACATGATATTGTATTTGGGGTTAAAAGTTATTACCATGAGAGGATGAAGCAGACTTTATCATACCACAAGGGAATCCAAAAAATTAGAAGTGGCAATTAAAATCTTCCACAAGGCAGCAGTAAAAAAGATAATAAAAGTTAAAAAAGCAAAAAAGATAATCAGGGAAATTACATTATACTTGAAGGCACTATAAAAATATAATGTTAATACTGAAATATATGCACCAAAAAAGCACAGCATGCAAATACTTGAAGCTAAAATTATTGAAATATAGGGGGAAATAGATAACAAACAGTTGGTATCCTCATTGTATACCTTTCTACACTAGTCAAATCTAACAAAAATATAAACAGTAAAGACCCTAAAAAAGAGTAGAAAAATCAGATAACATAGATGCTTGGTTATTATTTGATTGCAATAGAAAGTAATATTTTTCTTTTTAAAAAATACACAGTTTATGTATTTTTCAGTTCTCAACATTCACTTCCACAAGAATTTGAATTCAAACTTTTCTCCCCATCACTTCCCACCCTCCTCACCAGTACAGCCTGCACCCTGTCCACCCCTTCTTCCAGTTTGTCCTCCCTTCTGTTTACCCCCCCTTTCTTTCATCCCCCTCCCTATATTTTCCTGTAGGGCAAAATAGATCTATTTGCCCCATTGTCTATATACCTTATTATCCAACTGCATACTAAAACAATTTTCAGCATTCATTATTAAAGCTTGGAGTTCCATATTCTCTCCCTTCTTCAGTCCCCACCCACACTCTCTGAGAAAACAAGCAATTCAATATAGGTCATACATGTGGAATATACAAAACATTTCCATGACAGTTATGTTACAAAAGACTAACCACATTTCCCTCTGTTCTATCCTGCCCTCCATTTATTTCATTCTCTCCCTTGACCTGTCCTCCCACAATAATGTTTGTTCTGATTATCCCTTCCCCTATTTGTTGTCTCTTCTATTGTCTTCCCTCCTCTATTCCATTTCCCCCTGCCTTCCTGCAGGATAAAATAGATTTCCAATATCCAACTGTGTGTGTTAGTCCCTCCTTAAACCAATCCTATAAGAGTAAGACTTGCTTATTTCCTTTCATCTCTCCCCTGTTTCCCTCCATTGTAAAAGTTTTATATGAGATGATTTGCTACATTCTGAATCTCCCTTTCCTTACTCCTAATACATTCCACTCAATAGTAAATTCTATTTTTTAAATATTCTTCCTTCATATTCAACTCACCCTGTGCCCTCTGTCTATGTATGTATGTATGTATATGTTTGTATGTATGTATGTGTTTATATGTACGTATATGTGTATATAAGATATATACACATATACCCATGTACATGCACATATCTAAACACATATATACATACATATAAACCCATACATGCCATATATACATGTATATATGTATGTGTGTGTGTATATATATATATACATATATATGTATATATATTCCCTCTAACTATGCCAATACAGAAAAAGATTTCATGCGTTATAAATACCATTGTTCCATGTAGGAATGTAAACAGTTCAATTTCAATGAGTTCCTTAAGGCTTCTCTTTCCTATTTACATTTTCATGTTTCTCTTGATTCTTGTATTTGAAAGCCAATTTTTCTACTCAGCACCGGTCTTTTCAACAACAATACTTGCAAGTCCTCTATTTCATTGAAATTCCATTTTTTTCCTCTGAAGTATTATACTCACTTTTGCTGGGCAGGTGATTCATGGTTCTAATCCTATCTCCTTTTACCTCTGGAATATCATATTCCAAATCCTTCAGTCCCTTAGTGTAGAAACTGCTAATTCCTGTGGTATCCTGATTGTTTTTCCACAATACGTGAATTGTTACTTTTTCCTTTCTTCAAATACCTTCTCCTTGACTTAAGAACTCTGGAATCTGGCTACAATATTACTAAGAACTTTCTTCAATGATTTTTTTCCATTTCTATTTTACCCTCTGGTTCTAGAATATCAGGGCAATTTTCCTTGGTAATTTCTTCGAAGATGATATCTAGGCTCTTTTTTATCATGATTTTCAGGTATACTAACAATTTTTAAATTATCTTTCCTGGATCTATTTTTCAGGTCAGCTGTCTTTCCAACGAGATATTTTGTCTATTTTTTCCATCTTTTAATTTGTTTTATAGTTTCTTGGTTTCTTCCATCTACTCCATTCTAATCTTTAAAGATTTTAAAGAACTATTTCCTTCAGGGAGGTTTTGAAACTCTTTTTCCATTTGGCCAATTCTGCTTTTTAAGACATTCTTCACCTTCTTGGCTTTTTGGATCACTTTTGCTATTTGGGTTAGTCTATTTCTAAAGGTGTTATTTTCTTCAGCATTGGCAGAGGTCTCCTTTAGTAAACTGTTGACTCACTTTTCATGATTTTCTTGCATCATCTCATTTTTCTTCCCAATTTTTCTCCACCTCTTTTTATTTGATTTTCAAAATCCTTTTTGAGCTCTTCCATGGCCTGAGACCATTGCATATTTTTTGGAGGCTTTGTATGCAGTAGCCTTGACCTTCTGTCTTCCTCTGATGGTATGCTTTGTTCTTCCTCATCTGAAACGATGGAAGAAAATACCTTTTCACCAAGAAAGTAACATCTTATTGTCTTATTTTTCCTCTTTTTAGGCATTTTCCCAGCCAATTACTTGACTTTTGAGTCCTTTCTCAAGGGAGAAGGTGTACTACACTGGGTTTCAGAGGATCTGTGCTGCTGTTCTGTCAGATATTTATTGGGATCTGTAAGTTCTCATTTCCTCCAAGGTGGTACAATGAAGTGAGAGGAATTATTCCTCTCCTGGCCTGTGCTCTGTCTGTGAGCAACCAAAAGCACTCTTTTGTGCCCTAGAATTGTGAGTAGTATTCCCTCTCCTCAGATGCTACCAGCTCCACCACAGCAACACTCCTTCACACCCCAGGACAGTCACTCAGGGCTGAGAGCAAGATCAACTGCTCAATTCCCACAGGGTCTTTAGGCTGAGGGGTCCAAAAGTAGATACTGCTCCTACAGTGGCTGCTGCCACTCTGGGGCCAGGAGAGGGGTCAGACAGTTCTCCCCTATCACCGAAGGGAAAGAGCTTTCTTACTGACCTTTGAAATTGTCTTTGCCACTTGAGGGTTGAGAAATCTGGAAACCACAGAAGCTAACCTTGATTCTGTGCCCTGAAGCCTAATCCAGTTCTGTGTGAGCCTCATGGCCCATGCTGTGCTCTACTTAAAGCCCAGTGCCATAGACCTTTCCTGTTGGCTTTCCAGTCTGTCATGGGCTGGAAATCTGTTTCACTCTGTCATTTTGGGGAATCTACTTCTCTACAACTTGTTTAGAGTAATTGGGAAAACTAGAGAAGATTTCCATCCTTCCACTCCACCATCTTGCCTCCACCCCCCTGAAAGGAATATTTCTCCACATGGCACCTTTCTTTACAGAAACGAATGCAGAAAGTTTGAATTCTTCTTTTATTGACAAACAGCACACTGAAAGCTATACTCAATAGATGGGAGAAAAGAGAATATGGGAATAATTTTGGACTGATATGTGAGAATACAGTACAGCCTGAGGGCAAACCCACCACTCCAGCGGTTAATTCATGCAACCCCTTATAGATATCTAGACAAAAGAATGACTCTCTGGGGCAAAGGTTCTTTCCATTTGGTCAAAAATCTAAAATAAACCTAATAGACTCATTTTCCCCATTGCAGTTGTACAGGGGTTAATTTTAACAGCATTCCTTCTTTGTCCTCTGTTATTGAGGGGTTAGTGGTATTAAAACCCTTCCAGGCATCACAGGCAGACTCGGAGACCTTCCTAGAGGAAACATATGGAGGTAATGTTGGGGAAGAGCTATCTACCCCTACTAGTTCTTCCTGAAACTGTAGATGGACTACAGAACCACAGGACTACAATACAGATGTACTAGAGCTGTAATCTATCTATTCCTATCCTTGTAGACAAATCTACAGTTTGAATACTTTTAGTGATTCACTCAATTGTATCCAGCTCATTGCAACCTGGTATGGGGCTTTCTTGGCAAAAATACCAGTCGTTTACCGTTTTTTTTTTCTAGTGAATTAAGACAAAGAGTGTTTAAGTGACTTGCACAGGGGCACATAACTCATACTTAAGGTGGGATTTGCATTCAGGGATTTCTGATTCCAGGTCTAGAGCTCTACTCACTGAGTCACTAACATGCCTTCTTTGGATACTTAATTAAAGTTAATCATACTATTCATCTGTGATGAGTAGTACTTAGGATAAAATTCATTTTGTAATATTTCTATGATAATTCAGCTTAGATATAGTTATGGGTAGCTGGGTGGTACAGGGAATAGAGAACTGAATTTGGAATCAGGAAGATTTATCTTCTTGAGTTCAAATCTGGCCTCAGACACTTCCTAGCTTTGTGACCCTGAACAAGTCCCTTTACCCTGTTTGCCTCAGTTCCTCATTTATAAAATGAATTGGAAGAGGAAATGGCAAACTACTCCAATATCTTTGCAAAAAAAAATACACCAAATAGGGTCATGAAAAATTAGACACAAGTGAAACAATTGAACAATAATAAAATTTCACCTAAAACACCATTTTACCACATTGATTCATAAGGAATCAATATCCTATTACTTTTCTAAAATTCCACTGTCTAGTTTCCACACTTTATGGCACCAGAAGAGTACTGTGTATACTTCACCACTAAGACATAACAGATATTTCTTCAGTAGGTAATAGGGCAAACTAAATTGCTAGGTTAAGTATCTTGTAAAAAATTAACTTGTTATCTTCTTTTTCCTGGTGGAGCACATAATATGAACAGGGTCATGTCATTGTGAACCACTTCTGTCGGTTCTTCTGGCATTATACCCAGTAACTTTTCTCTCAAATGTCACCTGCAGATATTCCCACATTGCATCATTTCCCACTTCCATGTCCTCCCCCAACATTCACTGTAATCTGGAGTCTTGCGTTGCAATCCTATATTTGCCAAGTTCCCAATGTGAGGACAAGTCAAAACCATACTGGACATTAGTTTCCTAATTCATGAAAAAGGTATAATAACATTTGCCCTGTTTCCCAAATGAAAGAAAAATTTTTGACTAAACAAGAGATAGAAAGCATTATGAGGTGCAAAATGTATAATTGTTGGTGGAGCTGTGAGCTGCTCCAACCATTCTGCAGAGTAATTTGGAACTATGCCCAGAAGGCATACCCTTTGACCCATGAAACCACTTCTAGGACTGTATCCCCAAGAGATTATAAAAATGGGAAAGGGTCCCACATATACAAAAATATTTATAGTATCTCTCTCTTTGTGGTGGCCAAAACCTAGAAATCAAGGGGATGCCCATCAATTGGGGAATGGCTGAATAAATTGTGGTATATGAATATAATGGAATACTGTTGTGGTATAAGAAATGATGAGCAGGAAGACTTCAGACAGGACTAGAAACAGTTATACGAACTGATGCTGAATGAAAGGAGGAGAACCAGGAGAACTTTGTACACAGCAACCACCACAGTGTGGGAGGAATTTTTTGGGTAGACTTAGTACTTCATTGCAGTTCATGGACTTAAATATTTCTCAATGGTCACTTAAAGCAAAATGAGTTCCACATCCAAGGAAAGAACTGTGGGATTAGATCACAGAATGACACAGATCATTTTTTTTGTATTATGTTTTGGTTTGCTTTATGATTTCTCCCATTCACTTCAGTTCTTCTATGCAATTTGACTAAGGTGAAAATGTATTTTATAGGAATATATGTGTAGAACTTATATAAAACTGTATACCATCTCAGGGAGGGAGTGAGGGGGGGAAAGGGGTGAAGGGAGAGGAAATATCTAGTATATATGGAAGTGATTGTGGAACACTGAAAACAAATTAAAAAACAGAAGAAAAAATCTCTCATACTTCAGGAAATTAGGGGAGAAGGGGATAAATGGGATGAGGTGAATGATAGAAGGGAGGGCAAATGGGAGGAGAGAGTAATTATAAGTAAACACCTTTGGGGAGGAACTAGGTCAAAAGAGGGAATAGAATAAATGTGGGGTAGGATAGAATGGAGGGAAATATAGCTAGTCTTTCACAACCTCACTATTTTGGAAGTCTTTTGCATAACTACACATGTATAGCCTATGTTGGATGGCATACCTTCTCACTGGGGATGGGTGGGGAGGGGAACTCAAAGTTTTTGGAACGAATGTTGAGAATTGTTTTGCATGCAACTGGGAAATAAGAAATATAGGTAATGGGTTATAGAAACATATTTTGCCCTACAAGAAAAGAGACAAGATGGGGATAAGGGAAAGGAGGGATGTGATAGAAGGGAAGGCAGATTGGAGGAAGGGTTAATCAAAATGCAAGGTGTCTTGGAGTGGAGGGAGGGGAGAAATGGAGACAATATTTGGAACTCAAAATCTTGTGGAAATGAATGCTGATAACTAAAAATAAATAAATCAATCAATAAATGTATAGATAGGTAGATAGATGAATGAGTGAATAAATAAATAAATGAAAAAAGAAAAAAGTATTATAGCTAGCAAAAAGAAAATGCTTACCTGACTTTTTCTTTCTAGCATGACTTTCAGGTAATCCTATAATTCTTTCTCTCCTGAATCTCTTTTCTAGTTTAGTTCTTTTTTAATGAGTAATTTCACATTTTTTTTCTTTTTTTACTCTTTAAATTGTGTTTTTAGCATATCTTGATGTCTCATAGAATCATTAGCTTCCACTTGCTTGATTCTGATTTTTAAGGAATTATTTGTTCAGTTAGCTGCTGTACTTCCTTTTCCATTTGACCAATTCTATTTTTAGGTAGCATTTTTTTCTCAGAAATTTTTTGTATATCTTTTCCCATGCTACTGACATTTCTTCATGATTCTTTTTCATTATTCTTATTTATTTTCCCAATTTTTTCTTTTACTTCTCTCATCTGTTTTAGAAATCCTTTTTAAACTCTTTCAGTAATTCTTTTAGGGCCTGAGATCAAATTATATTTCTCTTTGAAGCATATTATACTTATATTTATTGATTATGTATCATATTAACTGCCATTATTTATCTTAGTATTTACTAATAATGCATACATTCCAGGCACTGTGCTAATGTTTTAGTCTTGATTCTTTCTCTGACTCTTTCTTCTTACCATTGCCAAGCTTAATTCTATTCTTTGATGTGGGTCTCAATCATCCCATTCAGTTTTATGTTTATCGGATGAGCCAATGTCTAAGTAGACTCCAGATGCTTTACTTTCCAGGTGCTTCCCTTGTCCCAGCTCTTTCTCTGTCTCAGATAGGGTTGCCTGGGTATTAAATTGCCTAAGCTCTGACTAGGTTTCTTTTTACTCCTATTTCCAACTGTCCCTTGGACTAGGCTGCCTGGGTGCTGCTCTGGTCCCATTCCCCACTCTCAGTCTATGCTTTGCCTTCTGCCTCCCCTGACTTTTCTCGGCCTGGAACTCATCAGTGTTCTGGTGGGGCTTTCTGAGTGGTTCTGGATTAGTGAGAGAAACTTTTAACTGTCACTTTTTCCCTTTTCCATGCTTATCTGCTACAGTAAGCTCCTTGAGTTTACCAACTGTATTTTACTTCTGTATTCCAGTACATTGTGCAGTGCCTGGCATACAGTAGGTACTTAATAGATGCTTATTTATTGAGTGATTCCTTGTCAGTATTTGTTCTGGTGCATTTTTTAGACCTTTATGGAAGTGTTTATCTCCTGTCGACACTAATAAACAAACTTATTCTCACAATTTCCCTTCTCTGACCTAATCAATAAATTAATCAAAAAGCCTTTCTTAAGTGTCTGTACTGTACCAAGTATTACACTGTGTGGTGAAGATCTGAAGCAAAAAGTGGGATACTACCTTGAGCAAGCTTGCATCCTATGAGGGAAATAAAACCAGCTCAAAGGTAAGTAAATAGAGGTTATATGTATAAATACATACATAATACAGTTTATACACACAAAGCACATTTGATTGTATACAAATACAAGTTAGCCCTGATCCCAAAACTATAGGAAAAAAGGAAAGGCCTTTTAGAGGATCTGGCACTAATTTGAACTGAGCCATGGAGACATGAAGGGAGTTACCAGAGGTCAAGATGTGAGTGTTTCAGGATGACTAGGAGCACAATATGAAATATAGAATAGCAAGTAATTCAACTTGGTTGTAGAATGCATGAGGGGATGTAATGTATGATCAGTTTTGAAAGTCATGCTAGAGCCAGATTTTAAATGGGTTTTCATTTACCCTTTTCTCCATGAAATGCAAAATTCCTAAGGGAGTGTTGATGAGGGGTATAGACACAAGAAAGATGGCAAACATGATTGGTTTATGGAATGTTGAAGGAGAATAGACAGAGAGAAATTCTTAAAAACCATGACAGACAAACTAACACCAGCCAGTCGCCAGGAACCTTTGAGCAGTTTACTCTCTACTGAAGTGGGTGCAAGGGCAGACAGATTTAAACATCAAACTAATGGATGATGGAGCTATTTCTCTTGACTTCTTAGTCCAGAAGTAGAGAACCTATGACCACAAGGCCATATGTGGATTTCTGGGTCCTTGTGTGTGGCACTTTGCCCAAACCCAAGTTTTACAGACCAAATGCTTTTATTAAGGAAATTTGTTCCATGAAGCTTAGATTCAGTCAAAGGGCTGCACTTGAGGACCTAGAGGACATTGGGGCCTCAAGGTCATATGTTCCCCACCCCTCTTGAGTCTCTTAACCAGCCAGGCAGTGTAGTAGTGCATTGAGCACTGTGCCTGGATTCAGGAAGACATGAGTTCAAATCTAGCCATGAACTATTACTAGTTTTGTGACCCTGGGGAAGTCTCTTAGCCCTGTTTAGCTCAGTTTTCTCATCTACAAAATGATCTGAAAAAGGAAATAGCAAATCACTTCAATATCTTTACCAAGAAAACTCCACATAGGGTCATGAAAAGTTGGACATCACAGAAACAACTGAAAAATAACTTGTGAGTCAATGAAAGGGAATGATTAAAGATCATGTGATACAGCCAGGGAAAATAAAGGGAGAGATAGACCAAATAGCAGTACTTTTCTGGAAAGAAAAGGCCAGGAAGATAAAATGATCACTAGCAGAGAGTCAGCCCATTTTTCTGTCCTTCCTCAGTCCTTGTCCTTGTATTATTCTGGCCATACCTCTCACTTCCTGCTACCACTGCTTGTCCTGGGGCCTACTTGTGTCCAAAGGCAGGGACCTTTCTCTTTAAGATTTATCTTGGAAAAAATACACTCTGAGGGAAAACCAGGCTGCCTCTGTGTCAATAGCCACTCTTTTACATTTGAAAATCCCTAGCCTCCCTCCCTCTTTAAATCAATTCCCCCACAGTTAATCTCCATTGTGCCCATCCTTCCCCTCCATTTCATTATTTCCTCATCTCCAACAGTTGATGGGTAGTCCTAAAGGGACAGGTCTGTCAGCTGTGGAGGAAGGTCAAAGTGTCAGTCTCTCCATGTTTTCCCAAATACCTCACATTCACCATTTGTTACAAAGTAGAAGTATTCTAAGATTTTGCCATGCTATGGTTTGTTCAGTCTTGTTGACCAAGGTACATCTACCTTCTTCTCCTTTTCCAACACAATTTATTGCCGCTGTAAAAAAATGTTTCTGGAATAAAGAGCATCATATCTTTATAATCACAACAGACCGTAGGAACCATCTAATTTAAATTCCTCATTTCACAGATGAAGAACCTGAGGCAAAAAAAAAAGAAAAAGATATGTGGTTTGCATAAGATTCTACAGCTGAGAAGTAGCAGAGATGGGAATTGAATGAAGTTCTGACTGAAAGTCTCTTTCTATTCCCCTATAGTGTGTCTCCTTGCACCTTTTGGAAATGTGGGGATAACATTAAGAAACTCTGTGATTCTGATACTACTCTTTTCCTCATAATTCCTCAAAAGTTCACTAAAAAGTAGCTTTTAAAATGTGTCTACACATTATTGGGAAGCGTTTTCCATGTGATAGTGCAATTAAACACATTTAAAGTGATTAGAACAAAGCTAAAGGACCTAAGAGAAGGATATGATAGAAAACAGATATGTTCCTGGGAGGTATGAAGTCTTCACAGTGCCCTGTGGAAATACTCATCCTAAGAGATGGCAGCTATAGAAATTTATTGGCAGAGTAGGCAATCCATGTTTGCAAAAGGGAATCAAGTTCCAGAAACACAGTGAAGTACATAGTTTTCAGAGAATGGCAGCAGCCAGAGGCAATAGTGGAAAAATTTCCCAGATGAAGCTACCCAAAGAAAAGAGGAAAAGATTGATTTGAATTCCAAAAGCAATATTTTTAGAGAAATACTAAATGACTTCTGCAGAGAAAGGGATAGCAAGAAAGGTCAGTCATGACATAGAGTAGCAGGATGAACCCTTTGCTGTACAATTGCTGTAAATTAGTTGGGTTGTGCTTCTCTAATGGAAGAGGATTGACATTCTAAAAATGCAAGTCTAGTTATCTTCAGATAAAATCTCAGCAACAGTATGGCACTATAAATATGGAGCAGTACATAAATCTCCACTGGAAAGTTGAGGTTTATAGGAGGAAAAAAAGAGAGTTAGGTTGATGGTTTATGGGTTTCTGTGAGGTCTCTGTATGATTTATATTTTCCGTGGTGTGAAATAAAGTTTTGTGTCTTGTGTACAATATGTATTGTTAACTTGAGAGTTATGTAGTGCCTCTTTCTGAAAAGAAACTGAAGATATGCACATCTGCAGAGACCCAGGCATAAACTACGTACTAAGGCTTCTAAGAAAAATTATGGTGGGGAGAGGGAGGGTCAAATAAGTCAGCACTCTAAACTTCTAGGGGTTGCTGTGGGTATTGTCACAAACAATATTTTAAAGGATGCCTCTAAGACTGAATCCTGTCTATCTAAACTCAGAGTGAAAGACACTGGATCATAGATTATATAAGCTTTCATCAGGTCATTGAAAACAGTTGAATAGGGTGAAGGACAGAGCCCTAACATACTCTTTTAAAGATCTTTCAATTTGATATTTATCTACTTCTAATGCCAGCTATCTACACTCTTATCTAATCTATTTCCATTTTATTAATCTGATGGAACATGGTAAGTGTTTGAAATATGTTGTCAAGTACTTTCTTAAAAGCTACATTCATCTGTGATTTTTTTCACAATTATTCCAGTACTTCTCTAAAAAAAAAATACCTCGATGCAAATGAGATTGTGTTGTGTATATTTTGAGAGAAAACTATGCTGATTAAATGGGATTGCCTATTCCAAAAACCATTCATTTAACAATACCTTCTAGAATTTTTCTAGAAATGGAATTTCTCAGTGGTCTGAAGTTTGATAAATTTGGTTTCTTTCCCCTTTTGAAAATAATAACAGTATTTTTCCCTTGTCTCCCATGCCCTTCCATGTGCTATTGTTGTCTAGAAGTCACTAAGAGTAGTTTAGCAATCATATTCACATGATCTGTCAATAACATGGCCTGTAATTCATATAATTATAGTGACTTGAATTCAGTAATGGCAGTTAGATATTGTATTTCTGTCTTTCCACTTGTAGTGAGTTTAAATTCCTTGACAACCATTTTCCCTTCCTTTTCCAATCTGAATTACTTTTATGAAAACATGATCACACTTACTCAGGAATGTTATTACATGTCACACACACCCATATACACAAAGCCTGAAGTTACAAGCTAAGATTCCAAAGCAGGCCTGTCTGAACACCATTCAAATGTAGTTCTTATTTTCTGAAGATCTGGCATTTGCCCTAGGAGAACACCCCTTCCTTTTAGGGGTAGAAACATGAACAGAGTGACTTATAGAGCCTTCAAGTCTTCAGAGTAAAGGAATCTATTACTCAACCAAACCCCTCACTTCCTTCTTGGTTTATTTAGATATTGTCAGACAATATCCCACAAACCCATGTAATACCAAGATATTAGGCTTGCAGAGTGCAAAGAATAAGGACATTGATGCTCTCTCTTCATCACCCTTCTCTTCCTCATTCCTCCAAACATTCCTATCACCACAACTTTATCCTCTAAGAGCATAGACCACTGGAAAAATCCTCAGTTCCCTTATAGAGAAACTCCCATTCTCTCCATCTCAGTTAATTCTCACAAGCATCAAATATTTAGAATGCACATGGAAATTGTTTTATCATTTAAAATATATTTATTTACAAAAAGGATAAAACTAAGAGAACAGATAGAAGATGGTAGTAAAGGGAAAAGTGACAAGAATGTGAAGGGGAGGGGGAGGAAAGAGGTGACCTTCTGATTTACAAACATTTTCTACTCCCCCACAAGAATATAGAAAGCTGATGGCCTCCATTGAGATGTCAACTAAACCCTATCAACATGAATCCTCTTCTAATCTTGGCTTTTGGAGTAGCTGGTGAGCCCTCCCAATCACTATATACCCCTTAGTGCGTCTGGTCTGTAGAATGTTCTAGTCATTCTCTCAATCTTGCTTCTATTTTTTTCTTCAGTCACTGTTCTTCCCCACTCCCCCCCACCCCCATATCTGTCTAGATTCTCTGGCAACCTCTTCTATCTTCCCTTTCCCAAGTCCCCCTTCACTTTGTTCACCTCTTTCAGTCACCAATATGCATATCTATAAGATCTTCTGGGGCAGTGATGGAGCTGGAAATGTGTTCAAATAAAATATCTGGGGAAACAAATTAGTAAGGAAAGGAATAGGAGAAAGTAGAAAAATCAATGGGTCAAAAACCAATAGAGTTCAAGATAAGAGAGAACAATGGAATGAGGAGGTTAAGATGAATAGGAAGGACAGGAGAAGGGAAGAGACAGAATTGCATTCAAAGAAGTGAAATATGAGCTTCTTAAAAGTGAAGGAAATTCTTCACATTTGTCTTTGCATCCTACAAATCAAGTGAGAGTTAGTGCTTAATTAATGATTATTAATTGATTCTATTCCCTGAGAAAATGAGTATATTCAAACCTGTTTGTAAATTAGGGAACTAGAATGGAGGAAAGCCTGTGTCAAGGTAGAGCCCAATAAGGTAGAGCCAATGAAGGCTGCAGCTTGGGAGGGGCTACAAGAGGCTAATATGACATGAAGGACAGAAGACACAATGGAGGGCAGAAAAATGTCTAAGAGGGTAGAGGACTCTGTCATGCAGATGGGGCATAAAAGAATTCTTGAGAACATGGATAAGTGAAGTAGCATTTATTCCTTGTCATTCTTATACTCTTATGTAGGATTCTGGGGCTCCTGTCAGATTGCCCATTGTGTTGAAGAAACCAGGAGAGAGAAAGTTATGGAGAGAAAAAACAGACAGAGAGACAGAGAAAGACTGAGACACATGGTGAGAAAGAAACAGCCAGAGAGAAATAGAAACAGAGAGAAAAACACAGACAGGGAAACAGTCATTGATTTTGTTAACCATGGTCATAACATCAATGATCTTCAGACTTGGAATGGATTTTGTAGAAGGTAAATTATTGAAATCACCTCCAGGACTCAGATTTCACATGCCGCTAAGTTCTCTTCTCTAAATTCTCCTCCCCCCCAACCCCCACAGTGACTTTTCCCACTGTTGATGATAAGATCATCGGGGGGTACACCTGTGAAGTTAACAGCCTCCCCTATCAGGTGTCCTTGAATTCTGGTAAACATATCTGTGGTGGCTCCCTCATCAATGACTAATGGGTGTTGTCAGCTGCTCACTGCTACGAATGGTAAGTGATATGGCTATTGCTGGCCCCAGGATCAGTTGCTCAGCCAGCTAGGAACCATAGCTAGAACCATGGAAATCTCATGGGGGAAAATGGGTGCAACTTGGGTTTGAGAGAAGAAATTCAGAGAACTTAGATTCATAATCCATATGGCAGTCTGGGATAAAAAGAAGCCAGGTTAAGGGTAGAGTTGAAAGAGTATAATTCATAGATTAAACTTGTTACATGGTTCAAAATGAGTTATACAGAATAAGAAAAAACATGGAGTTGGAAAGAAGGCACAGTGTTTGATTGTTCAGGAATAATGTTTATTGCTCTATGCCACCCTATTACTAGGGCAAAAAGTGCACAGGCGTTTGCAACATCCACATACATCCCTTGCCTTTCTCCATAGAGCAGAATTGTAATCAGTGCTGTTGGACACAGACACATACACATGTGCGCATGCACACACACAGAATTCCACAAAACACTTATTTATATACCTTTAATCAGATCACTGTGTACAGAAGTCTATGTGGAATGTCTACCCAGTTCTTAGAAGAGAGAACCTTTTGTGACAATATACAACAATAAAAATAATCGTCCTCATCAGTCGACTTCAGGTGAGACTAGGAGAGCATAACATAGAAGTCCTTGAGGGAAATGAACAGTTCATCGATGCAGAAAAAGCCATCCTCCACCCAGGTTACAACAGTATGACCTTCAATAATGACATCATGCTGATCAAGCTGAAAACTCTAGCTGTCCTCAACAGTCGTGTGGCTACCATCTCCCTGCCCAAGTCATGTGCACCTGCAGACACCGAGTGTCTCATCTCTGGATGGGGCAACACCCTGAGCTTTTGTGGTGAGTACCTTTGCCCAATCTTATACCTTTGCTTAGATTAATCCTCTTGACCTTAGATCAGCTTCTCCCTTCTTCCTGTTCTCTATATGTCCCTATGTTTCCTTCCTTTTCCTGACCTCAGGAAGCCCAGGATAGAAATAAATACTTCTTGGGTGCTGAAAACAACCAATATAGAAAAATTGCAAGGCCTTTCCAAAATTTTTATTAATTTTACTATCCCATTAACTGCCTCTGAGGTACTTCCCCACCACTCCCCATTTCACATTAAATGTAACATTGTTGGAAAGAAGTTACAAAGGAATTTGGTGAAATACTAAAACTAGTCAAAATGACACCCAGAGGGAATTTAATAATCAAGTTACAAAGATACAGAGGAATTCTCTAAATTTTTTTTTAATTTTATCTGTCTCTGGTATTCTAATCTCTCTGATTCACCTCCCTTTTCTTTGTATCTATGCCTGACACCTATCTAGTTCTGTCTCTTTTGGGGGTAGCTTGATAGCACAGAGGATAGTGTGTTGGACTTGGAATGAAGAAGACTAATCTTTCTGAATTCAAATCTAGTCTCAGACATTTTCTAGCTATGAAACTGTGGGCACATCACTTAACCCTATTTGCCACAGTTTTCACATCTGTAAAATGAGCTGGAGAAATAAATGTATCTTTTGCCAAGAAATCCCCAAATGGCATATGAAGAGTCAGAGATGACTAAAATAACCAAAAAAAAGAGTTCTCTTTTTAGACATAGTTCAAATCTTTCTAATCTAATATCGAGCTTGAACACAGTCTTAAGTGGATTGAATGGAAATGAAATTCTGTACCTGAGAAACTGGGGTTTGCAACCTTCCTGGGGCTAGAGAACTCAGGTCCCTGCCACACAAGCAGAATGACCAAGGTTAATTGCAAAAATAAGGTTGAAAACCTCAAGTCAATATGGAGATCTTGATGACTAGAGATCTAGATAATTAAAAAAAATAAGAAAAAAGCATTTTGGGGGGAGGAGCAAAGATGACAGAGTAGAAAGATTCACATATGCTAGCTCCGAACCCACAGCCCATAAATTACCTGTAAGGAGGAACTCGCGACAGGTTCTGGAGCAGTGGAAGCCACACAGCAGCAGAGTGGAGGATATTTCTGCTCCAGAGAGCCCTGAAAAACCGACCCCAAAGGTCCGTCGCACACCGGACCTGGATCAGAGCCCAGTCCTGCCTCGGCCACGTGGCCCCAAGAGGAGCAGATCCAAGCAGGCTTCAGGGATGGAATCTCTGGTGGCCCCATAGGTCCCTCCACCCATAGGCATTACAGGTCAGCGAGATACCCTATCTGGCCGTCCAAGAGGGGAGTGAGGTGTCTCCATAACTCAGGCCCCCTCGGGAGGAAGTGGTGGGGAAGCAGTGGCCAGGGGCTCCCAAAGCAGGAAGGATCTCCATTGTTGAGGGTCTCCCCATAAAACCCCTGAGGGAACTGATCCTGGGAGGTGGCCCTGCCCCCACCTGAGCACCTGAACTTAATCCCACTGAATAGCAGCCCCGCCCCCCGCTGAAAGTCCTGAGGCTGGAAAGCAGCATTTGAATCTCAGACCCCAAGCACTAGCTAGGCAGGTCTGCGGACAAGGTGGGTATGGAAAGGAATCTCAGAAGTCAAGTAACTGGCTGGGAAAATGCCCAGAAAAGGGAAAAAAAATAAGACCATAGAAGGTTACTTTCTTGGTGAACAGATATTTCCTCCTTTCCTTTCTGATGAAGAAGAACAATGCTTACCATCAGGTAAAGACATAGAAGTCAAGGCCTCTGTATCCCAAACATCCAAAATAGATATCCAATGGGCTCAGGCCATGGAAGAGCTCAAAAAGGATTTTGAAAACCAAGTTAGACAGGTGGAGGAAAAACTGGGAAGAGAAATGAGAGAGATGCAAGAAAAGCATGAAAAACAGGTCAATACCTTGGTAAAGGAGACCCAAAAAAATGCTGAAGGAAATAACACCTTGAAAAATAGACTAACTCAATTGGCAAAAGAGGTTCAAAAAGTCAATGAGGAGAAGAATGCTTTCAAAAGCAGAATTAGCCAAATGGAAAAGGAGGTTCAAAAGCTCACTGAAGAAAATAGTTCTCTCAAGATTAGAATGGAACAGATGGAGGCTAATGACTTTCTGAGAAACCAAGAAATCACAAAACAAAACCAGAAGAATGAAAAAACGGAAGATTATGTGAAATATCTCATTGAAAAAACAACTGACCTAGAAACTAGATCCAGGAGAGACAATTTAAAAATTATGGGACTACCTGAAAGCCATGATCAAAACAAGAGCCTAGACATCATCTTTCATGAAATTATCAAGGAAAACTGCCCTGACATTCTAGAACCAGAGGGCAAAATAAGTATTGAAGGAATCCATCGATCACCACCTGAAAGAGATCCAAAAAGAGAAACTCCTAGGAACATTGTGGCCAAATTCCAGAATTCCCAGGTCAAGGAGAAAATCTTGCAAGCAGCTAGAAAGAAAGAATTCCAGTATTGTGGAAATACAATCAGGATAACATAAGATCTAGCAGCTTCTACATTAAGGGATCAAAGCGTGTGGAATAGGATATTCCAGAAGGCAAAGGAACTAGGACTCAAACCAAGAATCACCTACCCAGCAAAACTGAGTATAATACTTCAGGGGAAAAATGGTCTTTCAATAAAATTGAGGACTTTCAAGGATTCTTGATGAAAAGACTAGAGCTGAAAAGAAAATTTGACTTTCAAACACAAGAATGAGAAGAAGCATGAAAAAAGTAAACAACAAAGAGAAGTCATAAGGGATCTTTGAAGCTGTCTTTGGCGTTCATGGGTTCAGCAATCTGGGAACTGCAGCTACTGCCAGGGATTCTGCCTCTTGAGGCCTGTTCCAGTCATCTTCCTACCAGCGTCATGTAGCCAAGACTGGGATACACTCCATGGGCTGTGCTCCTCCCTGAGCCTGGTGTGATAAACCTTTCCTGTCAATCTTCCAGGCTGTCTTGGGCTGGAAGTCTCTTTTACTCTGTTGTTTTGTGGCTTCTGCTGCTCTAGGATTTGTTTAGAGTCATTTTTCACAGGTATTTTATGGGCTTGGGGGGGGTAGCTTCTACAGGTCTGTCTTTCTACTCTGCCATCTTGGCTCCACCCTCTAGGAAGTTTCTAAAGATCACCTGGCAGGATAAGGTACCAGACTCAGAGGTCCTTGCCCCAACTAAACAGTCAAGCAAAACTATGCTTCAGAGAGCACAACTCTGACAGGTTGCTCACATTGTTTGAATGCGAAATATATGATTACAAAAAGGCTGTTTTATGGAGAACTAGCTAAGGGCAGGTGATTCCATGGTGGTCAGAAGAAGTGATACGGGGACAGTCTCAAGCATCCTCTCAAGAACTTTGGATTTGATTGTGCAACATGGGAGACACTGGCACATGACTGCTCAGCATGTCACACCCAGATCAGAAATGGTGCTGTGCTCTATAAGCAAAGCAGAACTGAGACAGCACAAAGTAAACGTAGGATGCACAAACTTGGTATATCTACCTAAAATGTTCACATGGACTATCTGTGCCCAATCTGTGGTAGAGCATTCTGAGCTCATATTGGTTTGATCAACCACAGTTGGACACGTTGAAATTTGACTTTTGGTCCTTTTCAGAAATGAAGGACAACCACCACCACCATCTACTCTTAATCTGGGTAATTTATATTTTTGCTGATATTCACCCATTTCATTTAGATTATCAAATTCATTGTCATATAGCTAGGCAAAGTAGCTCCTAACAATTATTTTAATTTACTCTTCAGCCATTTAAGTTTTGTTACAAGTGATTTTGTTTACTTTTTTCTTCTCTTTAATCAGAATAACCAATGGTTTCCTTATTTCACTGGTTTGTTTTCATAAATCTGGCCAGTTTAATGGTTTTCTTTTCTTTATTTAAAGTTTTCAACATTCATTTTTCACAAAATTTTGAGTTTCAAATTTTCTCCTCATCTCTCTCCTTCCCTCATCCCAAAATGCCTTGCACTCTGATGACCCTTTCCACCAATCTGCCCTCCCTTATAAAACCCCTCCCTTCCCTTACACCCACCTTCTCTCTTGTCCTGTAGGGCAAGATAAATTTCTATATCCCATTACTTGTATTTCTTATTTCTCAAAACAGTTCTCAATACTTGTTCCTAAAACTTTGAGTTCCAACTTCTCTTCCTTCCTCCCTCCCCACCCAGCCCCACTGAGAAGGCAAGCAATTCAATATAGGACGTATACGTGTAGTTTTGCAAATGAATTCCATAATAGCCATATTCTGTAAGACTAACTATATTTCACTACATCCTCTCCTGCCCCCCCATTTCTTCTATTCTCTCTTTTGACCTTGTCCTTCCCCTAGAATATTTACTTCTAATTGCTCCCTTCTCCCATTTGCCCTCCCTTTCATCATCCCCCCACCCTGCTTATCTCCTGTTCCCCTACTTTCCTGTAGTGTAAGATAGATTTTCATACCAGATTGAATGTGCATGTTATTCCTTCCTTGAGCCAGATGTGATGAGAGTAAGCTTCACTTTTTTCCTCTCACCTCCCCCCTTTCCCTCTCCATTGAAAAAGCTTTTTCTTTTCCCTTTTATGAGATATAATTTGCCCCATTCAATGTCTTCCTTTCTCCCGTCAATATATTCCTCTCTCACTCCTTAATTTTGTTTTTTTAGACATGATGCCTTCCTATTCAACTCAACCTGTGCTCTGTCTCTCTGTCTCTATGTCTCTCTCTGTCTTTCTGTCTCTGTCTCTGTCTCTCTTCTCTCTCTCTTATTACTATGTTCGGTGAGTTTCTGTACTTTCTTTGTCATTTGGCCAATTCTAATTTTACGTAGCTTTTTTTTCTCTCAGAAAATTTTTGTATATCTTTTCCCATGCTATGGACAGTTTTCCATGATTCTTTTCCATGATTCTTATTTATTTTCCCAGTTTCTTTTTCTTTTACTTCTCTTATTTGTTTTAAAAATCCTTTTAAAACTCTTCCAGGAATTCTTTTAACGTCTGAGATCAAATTACATTTCTCTTTGAGGCTTCACATGTAACTATATTGTATCTCTTCTTGTCCTCTATTTTCCACTTCTAAGCCACTATTGTCCTCTTCTAGGTTTACGACTTGATCCTCCCTGTCATCAGAGTAACTTTCTATAGTCAAGTTCTTTTTCTTGTCTTTTGCTCACTGGTTTCTGTTTTTGTGACTTGAAGTTCTTTGAGAGTTGGACTCTGGTCCCTCACTGCCCCAAGCTTTTTTAATTAGGGCTCTGTGACTTCCTACTGGGTTTCACTGAACTTCAGAGCTTAGCTTCTTTCTTTCAGTAGAGGGTTGGTTAACCTTCTGGCTAGTACTGGGAGTGGAGTTTCCCAGTTGACCTCCCCTGGTTGTGGGGTTTAGCTGATGACCTGTCCCCAGGCTGTGGCCTTTCTGGTGGGTTGCTGTTTTAAGTGTCTTTTTCATGGCTGGCCATGGAGGAGGGAGCTTGTTGGTCTGTCCCTGGTGTTGGGCCCTGCTGCAGGGTTGTTATGAAAGCAGGGTCTCTCTGCTGGTAGGCCCCAAATGTGGGGTTTCACCATCAGTCCCAGGATGGGACCTCACCACTGAACACCAATGGGCTGAAGGCCCTGCTGGCAGCTTGTTCTGGGCCTTGGGTCACTAGGGTGGGGCCTTGCAGTTCTGCACAGACTTCTCACTTGCCTAGGGATCTGCTGCTTTGCAGGAGGGAGAGACCTCACTAGTGGATTGCACCACATTTGGATACTTGCCGTAGGATCTTTCCTATGAAACTGGTTGCTGCTGCTGCTTCTGCACCTTGCTCCCCTCTTGTCCCAGTGAGAAAGACCTTTGCTGATGAGCTGGTAAGCTTATAGATCAACTGTGTGGTGGTTTTCTAGTTGTTTGGAGGGGAAATGGGAGGACTCCAGAGGGGTCCTTCCTCACTCTGCCATCATGCCACTGGATGTGAACATCCCAACCCTTACTTCATTTCTTTGAGGTACTCTTGTGATGCACATAGCCAGGATATTATTTTCTCTAAGCCTCTAATGGGAATTGTTGGAGAGTTACTGTTTTGAACTTGATTCTCTCAGTTCAAGGTACTTTTGATTGAGTTCAGTGGTCTCTTCTGTTACTGATATTTCCTACCTCAGTTTCTATTATTGGTTTCTTTTGTTTGGGTCAGATTCATCTCCTTTCCATAATTTTGGATAATGTTAACAGTTCCTATTTGGTCCTAGATGTAGAATCTAACACCAGCACCTGCCTTCTGCAAGAATAATTTAATCTGGGTTTAAGCCAATAAGGATTTATTACTGTTTATTAATAATTTATTGTACTTTTTATATTTATTGATTATGTACCATATTTATCACTATTATTTATATTAGTATTTACTAATACTGCATACATTAAATGCACTGAGCTAATGTTTTAGCTTTAACTCTTTCTCTAACTCTTTCTTCTTGCGGTTGTCAAATATAATTTCGTTCCTCAATGTAAGTCTCAATCATCCTATCCAAATTCTGTTCATGGTGTTAGTAAATAAACCTCTAAGTAAAGGTTCAGATTCTTTGCCTTCCTCCAGATTCTTTGCCTTCCAGGTACTTCCCTTGTCCCAATTCTTTCTCTACCTCAATTGGGGCTGCCTGGATATTAAATTGTCTAAACTCTGACTAAGTTCTGTATCACCCCCATTTCCAGCTGTGCCTTGGTCTGGGCTGCCTGGGCACTGATCTGGCCTCATTTCCCACTCTCAGTCTATTCTTTGTCTTCTGCCTTCCATGACTTTTCTCTGCCTGGAAGTCATGCAAGATTCTGATGGGCCTTTCTGAGTGGTTCTGAATGAGTGAGACAAACTTATGACTGTTCCTTTTTGCGTTTTCCTTGTTTATTTGTTATAGTAAGCTCTTTGAATTTAGCAACTGTATTTTACTTCTGTATTCCCAGTACATAGTTCAGTGCCTGCCACATAGTAGGCACTTAATAAATGCTTATTGATTGATTCTTTATCACTATTCATTCTGGTGCATTTTTTAGACCTTATGGGACTGTTTGACTTCTGTAGCTACCAATAAACCAACTTATTCCCACAATTTTCCATCTCTGACCTAATCAAATCAAATAATCAAAAAGCCTTTCTTAAGTGGTGGCAACGTACCAAGTATTACACCATGCGGTGAACATCTGAAGTGAAAAGTGAGATACTACCTTGAGAAAGCTTATATCCTATAAGGGAAACAAAACAAGTTCAAAGGTAAGCAAATACAGGTTATATGTATAAATACATACATACAACATACATTTGATTATATACAAATACAGGTTAGCCCTGATCACAAAACTAAAGGAAAAAAGGAAAGGCCTTTTAGAAGAGGTGGCACTAATTTGAACTGTCATGGAGACAAGCAGAGAGATGCCAGAGGTCAAGAGGTAAATGTTTCAGTGTGACCAGGCGACCAATATGAAATTTCATGAACAAAGAATAATAAGTAATTCAGCTTGGTTGTAGAATGCATGAGAGGATTTAACATATGATCAGTCTTGAGAGCCAGATTATAAATGGGCATTCAATCTACACTTTTCTCCCTAAAATGCAGAATTCCTAAGGGTTTTTTGATGAGGGGTACAGGCACAGGAGAGGTGGAAAACAAGTGACGTATGCAATGTTGAAGGAGAACAGAGAGAGGGAAATCATTAAAAACCATTACAGACAAACTAATAACAACAGTCAGTCCCCAGGAGCCTTTGAGCAGTGTCACTTTCCGCTGAAGGGGCTGCAAGGGCAGACAGATTTCTGCATCAGACCAATGGACCATGGAGCTATTTCTCTTGACCTCTTAGTTCAGAGGTGGGGAACCTGTGACCACAACGTCACATGTGGCTTTCTAGGTTCTTGTGTGCAGCCTTTTCCCTGAATCCAAGTTTTACAGACCAAATGCTTTTATTAAGGGGATTTGTTCTGTGAAGATTAGACTCAGTTAAAGGGCTACACTTGAGGAATGGGAGGACATTGGAGCCTCAAGGTCACAGGTTCCCCACCTCTGTTGAGTCCCTTAACCAGCTAGGTAGTGTAGTGAATAGAGCACTGTGCCTGAATTCAGGAAGACATGAGTTCAAATCCAGCCATGGACTGTTGCTAGTTTTGTGACCCTGGGGAAGTCTCTTAGCCTTGTTTGGCTCAGTTTTATCATCTACAAAATGATCTGGAAAGGGAAGTAGCAAATCACTCCAATACTTTTACCAAGAAAATTCCAAATAGGTTCATGAAAAGTTGGACTTCACAGAAATAACTGAACAATAACTTATGAGTCGATGAAAAACAATGATTAAAGATCATGTGATACAGCCAGGGAAAATAAAGGGAGGAGGTAGAACAAATTGCAGTACTTTTCCAGAAAAAAATGTATCAGTAAAACAAAATGGTCACTCACATAGTCATTTTTTTGCCCTTCCTCAGCCCTTTTTCCTGTATTTTTCTGGCCACACCTTTCACTTCCTGCTGACACATACATTTACTGCTTGCCTTGAGGTCTGCTTGTGTCCAAAGGAAGAGACCTTTCTCTTAAAGACTTATCCTTGAAAAAACACTCTGAGGGAAAACCAGGCTGCCTTGGTGTCAATGGCCACTCTTTTCCATTTGAAGATCCCTAGCCTCCCCCCATCTTTAAATCAGTTCCCCTTCAGAAGATCTCCATTCTCCCACTTTTTTCCTTTCATTTCTTCCCATCATTTTCTCCTCTCCAAAAGTTGATAGGTAGTGCTAAGGGGATGGGCCTGTCAGCTGTGAAGGAGGGTCAAAGTATCACCATAACTACCACAGTCTCTCCTTATTTCTCCAAATGCCTCACATTCACCATTTGTTACAAAGTAGAAGTGTTCTAAGACTTTCCCATGATATCGTTTGTTCAATCTCCTTGATCAATGGAAATCTACTTTATTCCCCTTTCCCAACATGATTTATTGCTACTATAAAAAATATTTCTGGAATAAAAGCATCATGACGTTACAATTGCAAAAGGCTTTAGGAGTCATGTAATTTAATCTCCTCATTTCACAAATGAGGAACCTGAGGCACAAAGAAAGAAAAAGATGATGTGGTTTGCATAAGATTCTATAGCTAATAAGTAGCAGAAATAGACACTGAATGAAGGACCTATGATTCAAATTCTTTTTCTATTCCACTATAGTGTATCTCTTTGCACTGTTTGGAAATGTGGAGATCATATTAAAGAAAAGCGAGGTTTCTGATACCACTCTTTTCCTCATAATTGCTCAAAGGTTCACTAAAAAGTAGCTTTTAAATTGTGTCCCATTACTGGGATGTATTTTCCCTGTGACAGTGCAATTAAACACATTTGAAGTGATTAGAACAAAGCTAACAGACCTAAGAGAAGGATTTATCAGAAAACAGAAATGTTCCTGGGAGGTATAAAGCCTTCACAGTGCTCTATGGAAATACTCATCCTAAGAGATGGCAGTCATAGAAATTCATTGGCAAAGTAGGCAATTCATTCTTGGAGAAGTGAATCAAGTACCAGAAACACAGGGTAGTACATGGTTTCTAGAGAATAACAACCACCAGAAGCAAAGGTAGAGAAATACAAACTCCTAGATTTAGCTACCCAAAGAGAAAAGGAAAAGACTGACTTGAATTCTAAAAACAATATTCTTAGAAATGAAATGACCTCTGCAGAGAGAGGGAGCACAAGAAATGTCAGGTATAACATGCAATAGTAGTACCAACCCTTTGCTATACAATTAGTGTAAGTTAGTTGGTTTGTTCTCCAATGGAAAGAGGGTTGACATTCTAAGAACGCGTCTATTTCCCATCAGATAAAATCAGTATCATACAGTATTGCATGATAAATATGGAGCACTCTATACATCTCTTTTGGAGAGCTGAAACTCATGGGGGGGGAGGGTGGGAAGTTAGGTTGAATGTTTATGGCTTTCTGTGAGTCCTCTGTATGATTTATATTTTCTGTGAGGTGAAATTAAGTCTTGTGTCTTTTGTACAATATATATTGTGAACTTGAGAGTTGCATCATACCTCTTTCTGAAAAGAAACTGAAGATATGCACATCTGAAGAGACCTAAGTACAACCTGCATACTGAGGTTTCTAAGGAAAACCCTGGTGGGGACAGGGAGAGTCAAATAAGTCAATAGTCTGAGCTTCCAAGGGTTACCCAGGGTAATGTCACAAAGAATATTTTAAGGGATGCCTTTAAGACTGAATCCTTTCTGCGTAAGCCCAGAGCAAAGGATACTGGACCATGAAATACATATGTACTCATTCAGGTCGTGGAAAAAAAATTGAATAGGGATAACGGCAGAATTCCAACATAGTTCTTTATAGATCTTTCAATTTGATATTTATCTGGTTCTAAAGTCAACTGTCAAAACTATCATCTAGTCTACTTATGTGCATTTTATTCATCTGATGGTACATAGTAGTGATAGAAAAATTTTGTCAAATACTTTCTTAAAATCTACATGTTCCTTTGTGATTTCTTCACAATTATTCCAGTAACTAAAAAGAAAAACTTTAGATGCAAATGAGATTAGTGTTGTATATATTTTGAGAGAAAATTGTACTGGATAAATGATATTGCTTCTTCCAAAAATCATTCTTTTAACAATGCCTTGTAGAATTTTCTAGAAATGGAATTTCTAATTGGACTAAAGTTTGATAAAGCTAATTTCTAATTTCATGGTATGTAATTCATACAGTTATAATGATTTGAAATTCAGTGGTGGCAGTTAGATATTGCATTTCTATCTTTCCACTTGTAATGAATTTCAATTCCTTGACAACCATTTTTCCTTCCTTTCCTAATCTGAATTACTTCTATGAAAACATGGTCACATATATTCAAGAACATTGTTACATATCACACACACCCTTATACACAAAGCTTGAAGTCACAAGCTGAGATTCCAAAGCAGGCCTGGTCTAAATACCATTCAAATGTGGTACTGATTTCCTCAAGGTTTGGTATTTGTCCTAGGAGAACATCCCTTCTTTTGAGGAGTAGAAACATGAACATAGAGCCTCTAGGAGATTGAGTAAAGGAATTCATTACTAAACCAAACCCCCACTTCCTTCCTGTTTTATTTAAATATTTTCAAATAATATCCCACAAACCAATTTAATACCAAGATATTAGAAGTGGAAAGACTCAAGACATTGATTCTCTTCCTCCTCCTTTTTCTCTTCCTCACCCTTCTCCTCCTTCCTCCAAACATCCTTACCACCACAAGTTTATCCTACAAGAGCTTAGATCACTGGAAAAAACTTCAGATCCCTTATAGGGAAATTCCCATTCTCTCCATGTCAGTTAATTTTCACAAGCAACAATTATTTGGAATGCCCATGGAAATCTCTTTATCATTCAAAATATATTTATTTACAAAAAGGCTAAAACTACGAGAACCGATACAAGATGGTAGGAAAGGGAAAGGTGACAGGTGTGTGGGAAGGGAGGGAGAGGAAAAAGGTGACCTTCCGATTTACAAACATTTTCTACCCCAGCACAAGAATATAAAAACCTGAGGGCCTCCATGGGAAAGAAAACAAAATCCTGCAACATGAATACTCTTCTGATCTTGGGTTTTTTTGGAGCAGCTGGTGAGCTCTACTAATCACCTTATATCCCTTACTGCCTCTGGTCTGTAGAACATTTTGGCTGTTCTCTCAAATCTATCATTCTGTCTTCTTCGGTCATTGTTCTTCCCAGTCCTCCCACCCCCATATTTGTCTACTTCTCTGTCAATCTCTTAACTTCTTCTAGCTTCCTTTTCCATGTCGTCCTTCACTTTGTTCATTTCTTTCAGTCTCCAGTATGCAGAACTATAGGATATTCTCATAAGCAAACCTCTGCATGCAATGATGGAGCTGGAAATGTCTTCAAATAAAACTTCGAGAGGAAAAAATCAGGAAGGAAGGCAACAGGAGCAAGTAGAAAAGATCAATGGGTCAAAAAGCAATAGGGTTCAAGATAAGAGAGAACAAGTGAATGAGGAGTTTAGTCTGAATAGGAAGGGACAAGACAGGGAGAAGGGAAAGGACAGGATCATATTCAAAGAAATGAAAAATGAACTTCTTAAAAGTGAAGGAAATACTTCACATTTGTTTTTGGATCCTCCAGAGGATGCAGTGAGAATTGGTGCTTAATTAATGATTATTAATTGACTCTATTGCCTGCAAAAATATGAATATACTTCCCTTCGGGAGATAGAATGGAGGAGAACTTGTGTAAAATAAGGTAGATCCCAATGCAGGCTGCTGCTTGGGCAGAAGCTACAAGAGGCTAGTAAGACATGAAGGACAGAAGGCAAAATGAAGCGCAGAAGAATACCCACGAGAGTAGAGGACCCTCTCGTGTAGATGGGGCTTAAAAGACTTCGTAGAAAGACATGGATAAGTGAAGTAGCATTTATTTCTTATAATTCTTATACTCTTATGTAGGATTCTGGGGCTCCTATCAGACTGTCCATTGTTTAGATGTTGAAGAAACCAGGAGAAAGTTAGGGAGAGAAAAAACAGACAGAGAGAAAGAGAAAGACTGAGACATGGTGAGAAAGAAACAGAGACAGAGAGAAATACAAAAAAGGAGACGGAGAGAAAAACATAGATAGGGAAACAGAGGTACTGATTATGTTAACTATGGTCATAATAGCAATCATTTTCAGACTTTGAAGGGACTTTGTAGAAGGTAAATTATTGAAATTACCTCTTGGGCTCAGATTTCACAGGCTGCTAAATTCTCTTCTCCAAATTTTCCTCCCAAGTTGCATTCTCTAGTGATGATGATAAGATTGTCGGGGGTTACACCTGTGAAGCTAACAGCCTCCCATATCAGGTGTCCCTGAATTCTGGTAAACATATCTGTGGTGGCTCCCTCATCAGTGACCAGTGGGTGTTGTCAGCTGCTCACTGCTATGAACGGTAAGTGATATGGCTATTGCTGGCCCCAGGATCAGTTGCACAGCCAGCTAGCTATGGTTACTTTTGGAAATCTCATGGTTGAAAATGGGTGCAATTTTGGTTGAAGAGCAGAAATTCAGAGAAGTTAGACTCATGGTCCACATCGCAGACTGGGATAAAAAGGAGCAAACCTAAGGGTGGAAGGGAAACAGGATATATCATAGAATAAGCTTGCTGTTACATGACTCAAAATGAGTTATACAGAGTAAGCAAACACATGGAGTTGGAAAGAAGGCACAGTGTTTGATTGTTCAGGATAATGTTTATTGCTCTATGCCACCCTATTACTAGGGCAAAAAGTGCACAGGCATTTGCAACATCCATATGCATCCCTTGCCTTTCTCCATAGAGCAGAATTGTAATCAGTTCTATTGGACACAGACACATACACATGTGTGCATGCACACACACAGAATTCCACAAAACACTTATTTATATACCTTTAATTGGATCACTGTGTACAGAAGTCTATGTGGAATGTCTACCCAGTTCTTAGAAGAGAGAATCTTTTGTGACAATATACAACAATAAAAGTAATTGTCCTCATCAGTCGACTTCAGGTGAGACTAGGAGAGCATAACATAGAAGTCCTTGAGGGAAATGAACAGTTCATCGATGCAGGAAAAGTCATCCTCCACCCAGGTTACAGCAGTATGACCTTCGATAATGACATCATGCTGATCAAGCTGAAAACCCCAGCTGTCCTCAACAGTCGTGTGGCTACCATCTCCCTGCCCAAGTCCTGTGCACCTGCAGGCACCGAGTGTCTCATCTCTGGATGGGGCAACACCTTGAGTTTTGGTGGTGAGTACCTTTACCCAATCTCATACTTTTGCATTAGATCAATCCCGTTTACCTTAGATCAGCTTCTCCCTTCTCCCTGTTCTCTATATGTCCTTAAGTTTTCTCCCCTTTCCTGACCTCAGGAAGCCCAGGATAGAAGTAAATACTTCTTGGATGCTAAAAGCAACCAATATAGAAAAATTGCAAGGCCTTTCCAAAATTTTTATTTATTTTTACTATCCCATTAACTACCTCTGGGGTACTTCCCCCCAACTCCCCATTTCACATTAAATGTAACATTGTTGGAAAGAAGTTACAAAGGAATTTGGCGAAATACTAAAACTAGTCAAAATGATATCCAGAGGTACTTGATAGTCAACTTACAAAGATTCAGAGAGATTCCCTAACTTTTTTTTATTTTACCTGTCTCTGGTATTCTAATCTCTCTGATTCACCTGCCTTCTCTGTGTATCTATGCCCAATACCTATCAGTCCAGACAGAGCAAGTTCTCTATCTTTTGGGGATAGCTTGGTAGCATGGAGTATTGTATGCTGGACTTGGAATGAAGAAGACTCACCTTTCTGAGTTCAAGACTAGACTCAGATGCTTTCTAGCTATGAAACCCTGGGCACATCACTTAACCCTATTTGCCACAGTTTTCACATCTAGAAAATGAACTGGAGAAGGAAATGTATCTTTGCAAAGACATCCCCAAATGACATATGAAGAGTCAGATGTGACTAAAATGACCAAAAAAATTCTCTCTTTAGACATAGTTCAACTCTTTCCAATCTAATATCTAGCCTGAACACAGTCTTAAGTAGATTGAAATTGGTACACCATTTTAAATAGTAAAAGGTAAGCTTTAAGTGAAAGGTGGAAAGCAGAATAAGGAAGACTTGGATTTGAGGCCCTGCTCTTAATCTATTAGTTCTGACACCCTGGACAGCCATTGACTCTCTTAACCTCAGTTTTGTCCTACAGTGTAAAAGAGTCAGTGAATTTAGGGTCAGAGGATCCTGGCTCAAATGCCATTCTTGTGGATTCCTTCCTCTGTGACCTTGAACAAATCATCTTCTCTTTCTCAGCCTCAGTTTGCTGATTTGTGAAAATGAAGAGGGTAGACTAGATGACCTCAAATGTCCCATCAAGGGTAAATAACTATAGGTTATATGAGCAGCTGCTATTCCCTCTGGTATCTCAAATCAAAAAAATTCCTGTTCCACCTTTTAATTGAGAGGTGCTGTTTCATGTCTCACAAGCTTATTTGTACTTTATTCAAGTACTAGACCCTGAGGAACAGACAGATACTAAACATGATTAATATTCATACATTTCTACCTGTTCCACGCAATTTCTCATGCTCCCTGACACCTGTTACCCTAGATTCCCCAAACACTACCAACAGTACACAAGGTTTTGTTATTATTGTTTCATTTGTGGCTGACTCTTCATCCCACACTTGGGGTTTTCTTGCAGACCCTGGAGTGATTTGCCATTTTCTTCTTCAGCTCATTTTACAGATGAGCAAACTGTGTTAAAAAGGATGAAGTGACTTGCCCAGGGTCTCACAGCTAGTATATGTCTGAGGCCAGATTCTTGAATTCAGAAATTTGAATCTTCTGATTGGAGGCATGCATTGTATTCACTCCATTCCTAGTATATAGGGTACTGTCCTAGAAATGCATTTTGTAATTGTAGTTCAGAGGAAGGACCAATAAAACTGTTTTCTTTTTCCGGTACTAAAGTTCGAAATACCTTTCTCCCAGCTCCGATCTTAGGAATTAGCAATATTAGACAGGCTATGCTTCCTTCTTTACTCTGTCAGTTGCTCTCACCCTCCTCCAAATCCCATTTTTCTCACAGTTGACTACCCAGATCTTCTGCAGTGCTTAGATGCTCCCATTCTGTCTGATGCTCAATGCAAGTCCTCCTATCCTGGACTGATCACAGAAAACATGGTCTGTGCTGGCTTCTTGGAGGGTGGCAAAGATTCCTGTCAGGTAAGGCCCTGCCTTTCTCTTCACAGAAGAAAACAACACTTTCATTTAGCCCAACAGAAATCACTATATGGAGAATCTCCAAGGTCTCAGAAAAGATTAAAAACAGAGAGAATATGTTGTTAGCAGTACCTTCTTGAACACCACAAGATGAATTGAAGGTGGGCTGATTGGGAATAGTCCTGAAGATCTGGAGGGACAGAAATGGTAAACAGAAGGTTAAATTGCAGAAAGACTAGATGAACATAGAGATAGGGATTGGGCTGAATGGTCACTGAAATCTCTTCTAAGTCTGAGTTTATGACCCTAAGTCAGACTAAGATATGGGATGTAGTCTCTTTTTTCCCCTCTTCTTACTCATCCATGTTCTCTATCCCTAGTGTGACTCAGGTGGCCCCATGGTGTGTAAAGGAGAGCTTCAAGGTATTGTCTCCTGGGGCACTGGTTGTGCCAGGAAGAATAAGCCTGGTGTCTACACCAAAGTCTGCAACTATGTGGAATGGATCAAGACAACTATTGCTGCCAACAGTTAAAGGGGCCTCATTGTTGTTTCTGTCCCTTCCTTTGGGATTCTGTATTGGGATATGATGCCAATAAAATGATGCACTATAACTTGATGCCTGTGCTTAAGTCTGTATTAATTTTTCTTTTATGAAAATGGGAATGAAATTCTATACCTGAGAAACTGGAGTTCGCAACCTTCCCAGGGCTAGAGAACTCAGGTCCCTGCAGCACAAGCAAAATGATCAAGGTTAATTGTAAAAGTGAGGGGTTAAACTCCTTAAGTCAACAAGGAGATCTTGATGATTAGAGATCTACATGACTAAAAAAAATAACAAAAAAATTTAAAAATTCCAATATGTCAGCTTCTTCACCATTCAGAATGCAACTAGCACAGTTGGAACTTAAAAGAGCTCCCCCAAAGGCCTTGTGCCTGGAAGGTTTCCCTCTCTTCTATATGTCCTTGGTGCCAATGACACCCTGGATTGAATATGAAGACATGTTTCCCTATGAAGGCCTTGTATAGCTTCTGAGAGCTAAATATGCCTACAACCTCTCCAAGATGAAAGAATTTCTTCATCTGGCTAAAAAATATGAGTTAGAGGTTATTCCCCTGGTACAGACATTTGGATACGTGGACTCCATTCTTAGGAATGAGCAATTTTCTCAGCTCTAGAAAGTTGAGCTGTTCTCAATTGTCTTAAACTCCCACAAGGAGGAATTCATGACATTACTGGGTCTGATGATCAAGTAAGTAATGGAGCCACACAAAAGCATTTGATGGTTCCACATAGGATATGATGTGATCTGTTACCTTGGTGAGGAGGGGATGAGTAAACAGTGTCTTTAGAAGGAACAGAACAACATAATAAAATTGTGTGTGATGTAGATGAAAGTAGTTCCCAGGCATGAGCTCAATCATCACCCCAGTTTCAAGCCCATTGTATGGGTTGGCACACTTAGAGGCATTAGTGAAAAATGTCTCAGAGAATATGGAATAGAACAGTTGGTGGAGCCAATAACCTAGGATTGCATTGAAGATATGGATGAGAGGACGCACGTTTACGAGCTCCGAAACCAAAAGCCCATAGAATTATTGTAAAAAGAGTCCCCCATAACTTCTGGGTCAATACAAGGTGTGCAGAAACAGAGTGGAAGAGATTTCCATTCCAGGGAGCCCTGGAAACCCGTCCCCAGGGTCTGGCGCACCCCGGAAAGTGGACCCCACCCCCAGCGCTGCCCTGGCCGCGGCCCCAGAGAAGCTGATCCGAGCAGGCTCAGAGACGGAAGCTCCGGCAACCGGGAAAGTCCCTCCGCCCACAGAAGCTACAGGTCAGTGAGAGAGAAGGCCAGGCTGGAGGAGAGGGGGAGCAGGGCGTCTCCGTGACTCGGGCCCCCTCGGGAGGAAGCAGCGGTGGCAGAGACGGGGCCAGGAAGCAGCGGAGGCAGAGGTGTGGTCAGCGGCTGAGGTGGCAGCGGACCTGGACTCAGGAATCCCCCAGCAGCAGGCAGGATCTTCATTATGGAAGATTCCTGCATAAAACCTGATGGAGCTGAGCCTGGGAGACGGCCCTGCCCCCACCCCGCTCTATTACTGAAGGCTTCTGCTTAAAGCCCCCAAGGGAACTGAGCTTGGGAGGTGGGCCCCCCACTCCGCCCCCACCCGCTCTATTCCTGAAAGTCTCTACATAAAGCCCCTGAGGGATCTGAGCCTGGGAGACGGCCCTGCCCCAACCCCAGCACCTGAACTAAAGCTCACTGATTGACAGCCGGCAGGAGGAAAGCCCATTTAAATCTCAGAGGCCAAGCACTAGCTGGGCAGATCCAGGCGGGAGTGGAAAGGAATCTCAGAAGTCAAGTAACTGGCTGGGAAAATGCCTAGAAAAGGGAAGAAAAATAAGACTTTAGAGAGTTTTTTCCAACAAATGCAAATGATCCCGACCTTCGGATCTGATGATGAGGACATATCCTTGCCATCAGGAAAAGACGTGGAGGGCAGGGCCTCAGTACCCCAGACACCCCAGGGGGGTGGCGGGTGGGTTCAGGCCCTGGAAGAGCTCAAAAAGGATTTTGAGAAGATATGGATGAACATAGAAAGGTTCCCCTCATGGTTAAGTACAAGAAAAGAAAAAGTACAAAAAAAAGTACAAGAAAAAGACTACCTAAACTGTAGGTAGTCAGTATTTTTAAAGGTTCCATGGGGCTGAATCAGTCTTTGACCATTATTGTCCATCACTTCAAAATAACATGCAGTGGTTGAAAGTGGCATTCAGTGGACTTTCTCAGATGCTGCAAGAAATTATTCTAACTGGTTGGAAAGGTATTATCATTTCTCTGTTTGTTGAGAGTTTCTCTTTGTGAAAATCCTATCCTTAGCAGTATGTCTGCAAGCACTCAAATATTGGGGCTATGCTGATAACATTAAAAAAATAGTGGAGAAGTACCTAGGGATGTCAAATTTGGAAATCAACACTTTAATGTGTGAAAACACTGGGACTTTCCCTGGCAGTGATGTTTTTGCCCTGGTCTCTCAGGTCAACCTTCACCTAAGGAACTCTGTGGATGAAGTGCTAGGTATGTGACAGACAGGTTTAACCCTTACCACTGTGTAAGGAAGTTGATTCACCAAGTTATGATCCAGTATTTCCATTCAGATGCCATAAGTCTCCTGTCATCCAGGAGATACAGGCAGCACTTGAAAGAATTTTCTTCCCACATGCAGTAGAGGAGTGACTGGAAAAAAACACCTATCCCACCATCCAGAATCTACAGCAGCTGTTTGCAAGATCTGGATGCAGCAATAGCAGCTCAATCTTAACACTTTTGCCATGAAAGTGACCTATCTTATGTGGAAGGCTTACCCACTGCTAACTCAGTGGAGATTCTTATAGATGGCTAAGATGACTCATTTCCTACAAGAAAGCAGTTCTGGGGGAGGGGAGCAGGGCTGAGAGGGGGTACCAGTAGGTATGATTGAAAAAGTTGATACTAGGACAGAACCTAAGAAGAGACACTGAGGTGTGAAGGTATAATACTGGATTTAGGGTTAAAAGCTATTACCATGAGGGGATGAAGGAGAGTATCTTGAGTACCTAACTTATTCCACTGGTCAACCCCTATGTTTTTTAGTCAGTACCAAGTGGTTTTAATGATTGCTGCTTTATAATACAATTTGAGATCTGGTAGGGCTAAGCCACCTTCCCTTACATTTCTTTTCATTATTTCCCTTGATATTCTGGACTTTTTGTTTTCCATTATGAATTTTGATATTATTTTTTTCTACCTCTAGGAAATAATTATCTGGTAGTTTGATTGGTATGGCACTTAATAAGTAAATTAAAATAGGTAGAGTTGTCATTTTTATTATATTGGCTCAGCCTGCCCATGAGCAACTGGTGTTTTTCCACTTACTTAGATCTGACTTTGTGCAAAAAGTTTTTTAATTGTGTTCATATAGTCCCTGGATTTATTTTGGCAGGTAAACTCCCAGATATTTTATAGTGTCTACCATAGCTTTAAATGGGATTTATCTTTCTATCTCTTGCTGTTCGAAATTTTTAGTAATATATAGAAATGCAGGTGATTTATCTGGGTTTATTTTGTAACCTGCAATTTTGTCAAAGTTGTTTATTATTTCAAGTAGTTTTTTACTTGATTCTATGAGATTCTCTCAATATATCATCATATCATCTGCAAAGTGTGATAATTTAAGTTTTTTTGCCTATTCTAATTCCTTCAATTTCTTTTTCTTCTCTTATTGATAAAATTAACATTTCTAGTACCATATTGAATAACAGTGATGATAACAGACATCCTTGTTTCACCCCTGATCTTATTGGAAATTCCTATAGCTTTTCCCCATTGCATATAATGCATGCTGATGATACTACTAGGTGGATACTACTTATTATTTTATGGAATCCAGTGTTTTCAATAAAAATGAGTGCTGTATTTTGTCAAAAACTTTTTCTGCATCTATTGAGATAATCATGTGGTTTCTGTTAGTTTGTTGTTGATATGATCAATTATGCTGATAGATTTCCTAATATTGAACCAGCCCTGCATTCCCGGTTTAAATCTTACCTGATAATAATGTATTATTCTCATGATTAGTTGCTGTATTCTTTTTACTAATATCTTATTTAAAACTTTTGCATCTATATTCATTAAAGAAATTTGTCTATAATTTTCTTTCTCTGTTTTGGCTCTTCCTGGTTTAGGTATCAGAACCACATGTGTATCAAAAAATTAAAATTGGTAGAACTCCTTCTTCCCCAATTTTTCCACATATTCTATATTCTATCGGAGTTAACTGTTCTTTAAATATTTGATAGCATTCACTTGTAAATCCATCTGACTGGAGATTTTTTCCTAGGGAGTTCATGGATGGTTAATTCAATTTCTTTTTCTGAGATAGGGCTATTTAAGTATTCAAATTCCTCTTCTCTTAATCTGGGCAATTTATATTTTTTTAAAAAAATAATCAGCTTGTATAATAAAAGACTGAAGGGATTGGAATATGGTATTTCATAAGGCAAAGGAGCTGGGACTACAACCAAGAATCAATTATCCAGCAAAGTTGAGCATAATATTTCAGGCAAGGAGATGGACATTCAAGGAAATTGTGGATTTCAAGACCATCCTAATGAAAAAACTCAATAGAAAATTCAGTCTTCAAACACAAGCTTCGAGAAAGGCATACAAAGTTAAACAGGGTGTAAAACCTTGGTATTCAATATAGGCAAACTGTTTGCCTCCTTATAAGGAAAGATGGTATTTGTTAATCTTGAGAATTGTATGCATATTCTGATATACAAAATGCATATACATAGATAGAGGGAGCATGTATAAAGTGTGATGATAAAAATGTGATTTAAGGGTACAAAGGAATTGTAACATGAAATGTGAAAAGGAGGAGGCAGAAAAATGTAAATTACATCACAGGAAGAGACACAAAAATATACTAGAGGGAAAGAGTGGAGGGAAATAAGCATTGTTTGAGATTTACTGTCATCTCATTTTTTTCATGGAGGGAACAAGCTCAGTTAAGTATAGAAATCTAACTAGCTCTATAGGTAGTAGGAGGGGGAGGGGGAATGAAAAGGGAGGGGAGGCTAAAAGGGAGGGAAGAAGTAGTAAGGGAAAAAGGGAATAAAAGGAAAGGGAGCTGAAAGAAGGGGGGGAAGACTGAGGGAGGTGGTGGTCAAAAATTAAAACTCTATTATGGAGGGTAAGAGAGAAAGGAGAACTAAAATTGTAAATGCAGGGAAAGAGGGGGGAGGGAAATACACAGATAATAATCATAACTGTGAATGTGAATGGAATGAACTCTCCCATAAAACAGAGATGGATAACAGTATGGATTAAAAACCGTAATCCAACAATATGTTGTTTACAAGAAACATATTTGAAGAGGGGGAATACACACAGGGCAAAGGTAAAAAGTTGGAGCAGAATATGTTGTTCTTCAGTTGATGTAAAAAAAAGTAGAGGTTGCAATCCTAATCTCAGCAAAGCAAAAGCAGAAATATATCTAATCAAAAGAGATAAGGAACAAAACTATATCCTGCTAAAAGGCACCATAGGCAATGAAGCAATATCATTACTAAACATACATGCTCCAAATGGTATAGTATCCAAATACTTAGAGGAGAGGTTAAAGGAGTTACAGGAAGTAATAGACAGAAAAACTATACCCTAAACTCCTCCTCTATGAATTTGATAAATGTAACCTAAAAATAAACCAGAAAGAAGCTAAGGAGGTGAATTAAACTCTGGATAAGGTAGATATGATAGATCTAGGAAGAAAACTGAATGTGAATAGAAATGAATATCTAAAAGAACTATTTTCATCAGTTAGCTTTTGAACCTGCTTTTTCATTTGGCCAATTCTGCTTTTTATGACATTCTTCACCACATTGATTTTTTTGGACTTCTTTTAGGATTTGGGTTACTCTATTTTTAAAGGTGGCATTTGCTTCAGCATTTTGGGGGGTCTCCATTAGCAAACTGTTGGGTCACTTTTCATGATTTTCTTGCATAGCACTAATTTCTCTTCCCAATTTTTCTTCCACCTCTTTTACTTGGTTTTCAAAATCCTTTTTGAGCTCTTCCCTGGCATGAGACCATTGCATATTTTCTTGGAGGCTTTGGATGCAGAAGCCCTGACCTTGCTATCTTCCTCTGATGGTATGCTTTATCCTTCCTCATCTGAAAGGATGGAAGAAAATACCATTTCACCAAGAAAGTCACCTTCTACAGTCTTATTTTTCCCCTTTGCGGGCATTTTTCTAGTCAGTTATTTGATTTTTGAGTCCTTTCTCAAGGGGAGGGTATACTGCACTAGGCTTCAGAGGATTTGTGGAGCTGTTCTGTGAGATATCTCTGGGGACTTGTAAGTTCTTAATTCCTCCTAGGTGGCACAATCAAGGGAGAGGTGTTTACTCCTCTCTTGGCCTCTGTTCTGGTCTCTGAGCAACCACAAGCACTCTTTTCTGCCATGGAATTGTGAGTAGGATTCCCTCTCCACAGCTGCCACCAGCTCTGCCACACCAGCACTCCTCCTTACCCCAGGAGAGCCACTCAGGACTGAGATCAAGATCAACTGCTCAATTCCCCCAGAGTCTTTAGGCTGAGGGTTTCAAAAGTGGATGCTGCTCCTACGGTGGCTGCTGCTGCCCTGGGGCCTGGACTGGAGCCAGATTGCACTCTCCTCTCACCCAAGTGAAAGAGTTTTCTTACGACATTTGAAGCTGTCTTTGCCATTTGTGGATTGGAAAATCGGCTACATATGATTCTGTGCCCTAAAACCTGATCCAGTTCTGTGTGAGCCCCATGGCCCACGTTGGGCTATGCCAGTTATCCCAGGCAAACCAGGAGACATATCCAAAGGAAGTTTATGGAGGTAAGATTTGGGAGGAATTCTAGACCCCTACTGGTTCTTCCTGAAAGACTACAGGACCACAGTACAGTTGTACTGCAACTGTAGTCTATCTATTCCTACCTTGGTATATAAATCTACAACTTGAATACTTTTAGTATCCAACTCTTTGCAACCTGGTGTGGGACTTTCTTGGCAAAGATACCAGAGTCCTTCACCATTTTCTTTTCCAGTGAATTAAGAGAAACAGTGGTTCAGTGACTTGCCCAAGAGCACATAGCTCATACTTGAGATGGGATTTGTATTCAGGGATTCCTAACTCCAAGCCCAAACCTCTATTCAATGAGCCATCAAGCTACCTCCTTTGGATACTTTGGATAACTTTAATTAAAGTTAAAGTAAATTATACTATTCATCTGTGATGTGTAGCACTTAGGAAAAAATTCATTTGTGACTATTTCTATGATAATTCAGCTTAGTTATAGTTATAGTTAGCTGGATGGTGAAGTGAATAGAGAACTGAATTTGGAATCAGGAAGATTTATCTTCTTGAGTTCAAATCTGGCCTCAGACACTTTCTAGCTCTGTTACCCTGAACAAGTCACTTTACCCTGTATGCCTCAGTTCCTCATTTGTAAAATGAGTTGGAGAAGGAAATGGCAAACCACTCCAGTATCTTTGCAAAAAAAAATTACACCAAATAGGGTCATGAAAAATTGGGCACAAGTGAAACAGTTGAACAATAATAAAATTTCTGCTAAAACATCATTTTACCATATTGATTCATAAAGAACTAATATCCTATTACTTTCTTAAAACTCCACTCTCTAGTTTCCATGCTTTATGGAACCAGAAGGGTATACTTCATCACTTACACATAACAGATATTGCTTCAGCAGGTAATAGGGCAAACTAAATTGCTGGGTTGAGTATCATGTAAAAAATTAACTCATTATCTTCTTTTTCCTGATGGAGCACATAATATCAACAGGGTCATGTCATTGTGAACCACTTCTATGGGTTCTTCTGGCATTATCTCCAGTAATTTTCTCTCAAATAACACCTGCAGACATTCCCACATTGCTTTATTGTCCACTTCCATGTCCTCCCCCAACCTTCACTGCAATCTGGAGTTTTTTGGTTTGTTTTATGATTTCTCCATTCATTTTAATTCTTCTGTGAAACATGACTATGATGAAAATATATTTAATAGAAATGTATGTGTAGAACCTATATAAAACCTTTAACTTGCATGCCATCTCAGGAAGGTAGGGGGGCAGGGAGGATGGAAGGGGGAAAATCTAAGATATATGGAAGTGATTGTAGAACACTGAAAACAAATTAATAAGAAAAGGCTTTTGACAACATACAGCAACAAGTCATATTAAAAACAGTAGAGAGCATTGGGATAATTGGAATTTTCCTTAAGTTAATAAGCAGTTTCTACCTAAAACCTTCAAAAAGCATTAAATGTAATGGGGATAAGCTAGAAATATTCCTAGTAAAATCAGGTGTGAAAAGTATGCCCATGATCTAAGACAGTTCCAAAAGATTCATGATGTTATCCATATTCAGAGGAAGAGCTATGGGGTTTGAATGCAGATTGAACCATACTGTTTTGTCTTTTTGTTTGTCTGTTTTTTCTTTCTTGTGCGTTTTCCCTTTTGTTTTAAATCTTCTTTCACAACATGATAAACATGGAAATATATTTCACACCATTGTACCTGAGAAAAACAGAAATAGCATAAAGGTATAAAATTGTGGAGGCTTAAAAGTTGTGAGAAAATGCTAATAAATTAGATAAAAGAATCAGGAGATCCCAAAATGTCTCAGTATAGTAAAACAATGGTCAACAAACAAAGTTTGTAATAAATACAAAGGCTAACCTTGGGTTAAGTAAGCCAACTTTGCAACTGAAGGATAGACAAAGTATACAGAAAATATTGTGTGCATGTGTGTGTGCATGTGTGCATGTATGCCTCAAGTTCATTTTTTTCCATTTTTAAATATTTTCTCTTTAAGGTTTTAAATCCCAAATTCTATCCTTCCCTTATTCCCCTCCCTCCATGCTCCCTAAGGTGGTAAATGATTAGACATAGGCTACACAAGTCCAATTATGTAAAGCATTCTGATGTTAGTCATTTTGTACAAGATGACTCAAAGAAAAGAAGAAAAAAATAAAGGAAAAAGAACACACTTCAGTCTGTATTCAGTCAACATTCATTCTTTCTCTAGAATCCAATACTATGCTTCATCATGAGTCCTTTGGATTTGTTTTGGATCCTTGTATTGCTGAAAGTCATTCACAGTTCTTCATTGAAGAATATTGTCCCTTTACAATAATATAACACATCTTGCCCCATTTGATGGGCATCCCTTTTTATTTCTAATTTTTGGCCACCACAAAGTGTGACTATAAGCATTTTTGTACAAGTAAGTCCTTTCTGATTTTTTTGGCTGTCTTTGGAATATAGACTTAGTTGGATGCTATAAGTCTCCTGTCATTCAGGAGCTTCAACTAGCACTTGAAAGGATTTTCTAAGCAGATGCGGTGTAGAAGTAGCTGAAAGAAAACACCTATTCCACCATCCAGAATCTACAACAGCTGTTTCAAGATCTGGATGCAACAGTAGCTGCTCAATCTTAACACTTTTGCCACTGAAGTGATCTATCTTATGTGGAAGGCTCACCCACTGCTAACCCAGTGGGGACACTTACAGATGACCAAGATGACTCATTTACTACATGAAAGCAGTACTAAGGGGAGGAGAGCAAGGTTGAGAGGGTACCTGTAGGTATGATTGAAAACTTTGATGCTGACAGAATCTGAAAAGAGGGGTGAAGGCATGACACTGCATTTTAGATTAAGAGCTATTACCATGAGAGCATGAAGCAGACTTCATCATACCACAAGGGAATCCAAAAAAATTACAAGGGCAATCATAATCTTCCACAAGGCAGCAGTAAAAAGATAATAAAAGTAAGAAAGCAAAAAAGATAACCAGGGAAATTGCATTATACTTGAAGACACTATAAAAATGTAATGTTAATGCTGAAATATATGCACAAAAAAGCACAGCATTCAAATATTTGAAGAAAAAATAATTGAACTATAGGGTGAAATAGACAACAAACTCTAACAGTTGGGGTCCTCAATATATACCTGTACACCCTAGACAAATCTAACAAAAATAAATAAACAAGAAAGACTGGAAAAAGAGTAGAAAAAAAATCAGATAGGATAGATGTCTGGTAATTAATAGATTGGAATAGAAAGGAATATTTCTTTTTTAAAAATATATAATTTATTTATTTTCAGTTCTCAACATTCACCTCCACAAGAATTTGAATTCAAAATTTTCTCCTCATCTCTCCTCACACCCCTCAACAGGACAGCATGCACCCCATCCACCCCTTCTTTTACTCTGTCCTCCCTTCTAGTACCCAATTTCTTTCATCTCACTCCTCTATATTTTCCTGTAGGGTAAAATAGACTTCTATATCCTATTGCCTATGTATCTTATTGTCCAGTTGCATGCTAAAACAATTTTCAACATTCATTATTAAAGCTCTGAGTTCCCTGTTCTCTCCCTTCCTCCATCTGCACCCACCCTGATTGAGAAAACAAGCAATTCAACACAATTCAACACAGGTCATACATATGTAACAATGCAAAACACTTCTATAATAGTTATGTTGCAAAAGACTAACCATATTTCCTTCTGTCCTATCGTGCCCTCCATTTATTCCATTCTCTCCCTTTACCTGTCCTCCCACAATAATGCTCACTTCTGATTATCCTTTTACCCAATTTGCTGTCCCTTCTATTATCTTCCCTCTCCTATCCCCTTCCCCCTTGCCTTCCTGCAGGGTAAAATAGATTTCCACATCCAACTGAGTGTGTGTTATTCCTTCCTTAAACCAAATCCCATGAGAGTGAGACTCATTTATTTCCTTTCATCTCTCCCCTGTTCCCCTCCATTATAAAAGCTCTTTCTTGCCTCACTTATGTAAGATGATTTGCTACATTCTATGCCTCCCTTTCTCTTACTTACATTCCACTCAATAGTAAATTTTATTTTTTAAGTATTCTCCTTTCATATTCAACTCATCCTGTCCCCTCTGTGTATAGATAGATACAGATAGAGATATAATATATAGATATACATACACACATATCAATACACTATGTACATGTACATATACACACACACACACACACACACACACACACACACACACACACATTGGTTGTTGTCTTTCACTTTCGAAGAGGACCAAAATGATATCACCATTATAACGTCAAGTTTCAGTGTGTCCAATTGTGGCTAATGAGAATAATACAAGCTTGGATTGCTCTACCACAGGTTGGGCATAAGTAGTCCATGTGGATACTCCAAATTGGCATATCCTATGTTTCCTTTGTGTTGTCTCAATTCTGCTTTGCTTATAGAGCATAGCACCCTTTCTAATGGGGGAGTGCCATGTTGAGTGGGCCTGTGCCAGTGTCTCCCATGTTGCACAGTCAAATCCAAAGTTCTTGGGAGAGAACTTGAAAGTGTCCTTGTATCACTTCTTCTAATCACCATGCGATCGCCTGCTCCATGTGAGTTCTCCATAAAATAGTCCTTTAGCAAGCGTATATTTTGCATTCAAACAATGAGGCCATCATGGTCTCATGAGTTACAAATAACATCTTTCCATGTAGAAGTGTAAACAGTTCAACTTTAATGAGTTCTGTAAGACTTCTCTTTCCTTTTTACCTTTTCATGTTTCTCTTGATTCTAATATTTGAAAGCCAAATTTTCTATTCAGTTCTGGTCTTTTCAACCAGAATGCTTGGAAGTCCTCTATTTCATTGAAATTCAAATTTTTCCCTTAAGTATTGTACTCAGTTTTGCTAGGCAGGTGTTTCTTGGTTTTAATCCTATCTCCTTTGATCTCTGGAATATTATATTCCAGGTCCTTCGATCCCTTAGTGAAGAAACTGCTAAATCCTGTGTTATCCTAATTATATTTCCACATTACTTGAATTGTTTCTTTCTGGCTGCTTCTAAGATTTTCTCCTGGACTTGGGAACTCTGGAATTGGGAAAAAATAGGAGTTTTCCTTTGGGGAATCTCTTTCAGGAGGTGGTCATTGAATTCTTTCCATTTTTATTTTACCCTCTGATTCTAGAATATCAGAACAGTTTTCCTTGATAATTTCTTGGAAGATGATGTATAGGCTTTTTTTCATCATGGTTTTTGCAGGAAGACCAATAATTTTCAAATTATCTCCCCTACATATATTTTCCAGGTCAGTTGTTTTTCTAATGAGATATTTCACATTATCTTCTATTATTTCCTTCTTTTGGTTTGGTTTTCTAATTTTTGGTTTCTCATAAAGTCATTAGCTTCCATCTGCTCCATTCTAATTTTTAAAGAATTTTCTGCAGTGAGCTTTTGAACTTCCTTTTCCATTTGGCCAATTCTACTTTTTAAAGCATTCTTCTCCTCATTGGCTTTTTGGACCTCTTTTATCCATTTGGGTTAGTCTATTTTTAAAGGTATTATTTTCTTCTTCATTCTTTTTGGGTCTCCTTTAGCAAAATGTTGACTTGCTTTTCATGATTTCTTGTATCACTTTCATTTCTTTCCTCCATCTCTTTTACTAGATTTTCAAAATCCTTTTTGAGCTCTTTCATGGTCTGAGACTACTGCATATTGTTTTAGAGTTTTTGGATGAAGAAGTCTTGACGTTGATGTCTTCCTCTGATGGTATGCTTTGTTCTTCCTTCCAAAAGGATGGAAGAAAATACCTTTTCACTGGAAATGTAACCTTCTATTGTCCTATTCTTCTCTGTTGGGGCATTTTTCCAGCCAGTTACTTGACTTTTAAGTCCTTTGTTAAGTGGAGTATATACTACCCTAGATTTCAGAGCTTTTGTGAGATATTTCTAGGAACCTATAATTTCTCAGTTTCTCCAAGGTGGCACAATCAAGAGAGAGGAGTTTACTCCTCTCCTGGCCTGTGCTCTGGTCTGTGAGCAATTATAAAGCACTCTTTTCTGCCTTGGAACTGTGAGTGGGATTCCCTCTCCACAGCTGCCACCAGCTCCAGCACACTAGGGCTCCTCTTCACGCCAAGAGAGCCACTCAGGACTGAGATCCAGATCAGCTGATTGATTTCCCCATGGTCTTTATACTGAGGGCTGCAAAAGTGGACACTGCTCCTGCAGTTGCTGCCTCTGCCCTGGGACTCTCACCCAGTTGAAAGAACTTTCTTACTGACCTTTGAAGGTGTCTGGCATTTGTGGGTTGAGAAATCTGGAAACCACAGCAGTTACCCATGATTCTGTGCCACCAAGCATGATTCAGTCCTGTCCAGTCTGTGCTCTGCTCCAAGTCTGGTGGAATAAACATTTCCTGTCAGCCTTCCAGGCTGTCTTGGCCTGGAAATCTGTTTTACTCTGTCATTCTGTGGCTTCTGTTGCTCTAGAATTTGTTTGGAGTCATTTTTACAGGTATTTTATGGGCTATGATGGGGAGAACTGGAGCATGTCCATCCTTGTATTCTTCCATCTTAACTCCATCCCCTGGAAAGGAATGTTTTTCCACCTGGCACCTTTCTTTACAGAAACAAATGTGGAAAGTTCGAATTCTTCTTTTGCTGACAATAGCACAATAAAAACTATACCCAAATGATGGGGGAAAAGATAAAATTGGAATACTTTTGAACTGATGTGTGGAAATACAGCACAATCTGAGAGCAAACCCACCACTCCAGAGATTAGTTCATGTAACTCCTTATATCTAGACAAAAGAGTCCCCTCTCTGAGACCGGGTTATTTTCCCTCAGTAAAAAAAAAACTAAAACTAACATAAGAGACCCATTTCTTCCTATATCAGTTGTACAGGGGATTAATTTTAACAGCATTCCTTCTTTGTTCCCTGCTACTGAGGAGTTAGTGGTATTAATACCCTACCAGGTATCGCAGGCAAAACAGGAGACATCACTAAAGGAAGCATATGGAGGTAAGGTTGGGGAGGAACTATCTACCCCTACTTGTTCTTCCTGAAACTGCAAAAGGACTAAAAAACTACAGGACTACAGTGTACTACAAATGTAGTCCATCTATTCCTATCTTTGTAGATAAATATACAATTTGAATACTGTCAGTCATTCAGTCAATTGTATCCAACTCTTTGTAACCTGGTAAGGGGCTTTCTTGGCAATGATACCAGAGTCATTTGCCATTTTCTTTTCCAGTAAATTAAGAGAAATAGTGATTAGGTGACTTGTCCAGGGGTGGGCAAACTTGAAGTGAGATTTGCATTCAGGGATTCCTGACTCTAAGTCCAGAGCTCTATTCACTGAGCCAGTAATCTGTAAGGAAAACTCTTTAGAATAAAGTACATTTGCGAATATTTCTATGATAATTCAGCTTAGATATAGTTATGGGCAGCTGGGTGGTACTGTGAATAAAGTACTGAATTTGGAATCAGTAAGATTTATCTTCTTGGGTTCAAATCTGGCCTCAGATAGTTACTAGCTCTGTGACCCTGGACAAGTCATTTAACCCCGTTTGCCTCTGTTCCTCATTTATCAAATAAGTTGGAGAAAGAAATGGCAAATCACACCAGTATCTTTGCAAAAATTACACCAAATTGGGTCATTAAAAATTAGACACAAGTGAAACAGTTGAAAAATAATAAAATTTCTGCTAAAACATCATTTTACAACATTGATTCATCAAAGGAACCATCAACCTATTTATTTTCCTAAAACTCTACTGTTTAGTGAATCAGCAGAGTACTGTGTATACTTCATCACTTAGACATAACAGGTACTGAGCCAGCAGGTAATAAAGCAAACTGAATTGTTGGGGTTAAGCATCATGTGAAAAATTAACCTTGTTTTTCCTGGTGAAGCACATAATATCAACAGGTTATGTTAACATTTTGGCTTTGAGAATCACTTCTATGGATTCTTCTGGTATTATCTCCAATAATCTTTCTCTCAAATGTCACCTACAAGTATTCCCACATTACATTACTGCCCTCTTCCCATGTTCTCCCCCACCCCCCACTGAAATCTGGAGTCTTGGGTTATAGTCCTACATTTGCCAAATTCTCTCTGTGTGGACAAGTGAAAGCCTTACTGAACATTAGTTTCCTAATCTATTAAAAAAAAGGTACAATAACATTTGCCCTGTCCAGCATGTGGAATTTTTAATTGTTCAAATGAAATAACATTGGTAAAAATGCTTGAATAAACCAAAACATTAAACAAAAGTATGGTTATATTCCTATTATTGTCATTGTTATTTTATAAGAAATCCTATAGAATTCCTTTGATGACACAAATATGGTTCTAATATTTAAATCAGGAAAAGCCAAAACAGAGAAAAAAATATAAAACAATTTCCCTAGTAAATATTGACACAAAAAAATTGAATAAAATACTAGGAAAGAAATTACAGCAATTTATCACCAAGATAATAAACTATGATCAGGTGAGATTTATTCCAGAGATGCAGGGTGATTCAATATTAGGAAAACTGTCAGAATAATTGACCATATCAAAAAGCAAACTAACAGAAATTATATGATTATCTCAATAGATGCAGAAAAAGCTTTTGACAAAATACAGCACCCATTCATATTAAAAACACTAGAGAGCATTGGAATGATTGGAATTTTCCTTAAAATTTTAAGCAGTATCTACCTAAAACTTTCAATAAGCATTAAATGTAATGCAGTTAAGCTAGAAACATTCCTAATAAAATCAGGGGTGAAAAAAGGATGTCCATGATCTAAGACAATTGCAAAAGATAATGTTACCCATATCCAGAGGAAGAACTATGGAGTTTAAGTGCCGATTGAAGCGTGCTATTTTATCTTTTTTGTTTATCTGTCTTTTCTTTCTTGTGGCCTTTCCCTTTTGTTCTGATTCTTCTTTCATAACATGATTAATGTGGAAATATATTTCACATGATTGCACATGTACAGAATTTGAATAAAGGTTTAAAATAGTGGAAGTTTAAAAGTTGTGAGAAAATGCTAGCAACTTAGAATCAGGAGATACAAAAACGTCTCAAGATGGCAGAACAATGATCAACAAAAAAAATTGGTAATGAATACAAAATCTACACTTAGGTTACATTATCTAACTGTGCAACTGCAGGACAGATGAAGCATATAGGCAATACTGTGTGTGTGTGTGTATAAAGATATTGGAGCTATGGGATAGATGACAAATGAAACATTAGTGAATATTATGACATGACAACTACAAAAACTCTCAGGCTCTTTCAATAAAGTAGAAAACAACAGAAGGAAGGAAAAGGGCTACATTAATGTTACATTCTTCTTTTGTCAAAGAAAATCTCAACTATTGTGCATATACTATATTATTTTTGTAATATCATAATTGAATATTCTATGTTGTATATAATATTATATGTTACATTTATGTTAACATAATTGCACATATGTTATATCATATAATATTTTATTAGCATAATTAAATATGTTTTAATTGTATATTATTTATTATAGTTATCAATATTTGAGTTTAATTGTGATACTATATTTTATGAGAATTTACTTGGATGTCCCGATTTTTTCCTTCCAAAATTGAGATATTAGCATTCTTACTACTTAGCTCAGAGTGTGGTTGTAGGGAAAGTAATTTAGAAACTTCAAAGTGTTAAGTGTCTCTCAAAAATTTAAAAAAGTTGTCTCCAAAATCTTAATGATATTCTAAGTTTTAAAATGCTGAAAATTTGGTTGTTTTAAACATATGAAAGTGATATCAGTGAAGATGATGCCTTATCAGTTGAAGAAAGAGAGAATGTTTAACTTTAAGAAGACTTAGCAGGGATATGACAGCTATCAAAGCATTTGAAAGGTTGTTGTGGGGGAAAGGGATTAGACCTTTTCTTCTTAGACCCAAAAGTAATAATCAAGAAAATAGGAAGATAGTTCAAAGAAGAAAGTTTGGGATTGCTGTGTATATATATATATATATATATATATATATATATATATATATATATATATATATATATATATATATAATATATATATATATATATTTCTAGAAATACATGGTATATATATGTATATATATATGTATATGTATATATATGTATATATTTCATATATATATGTATATATGAAATACCATGTATTTCTAGAAACGTTCTGTACTATTATCTAGAGACTATATGGTATCCTTTCACTATGCTCCTTAAGATTATTCCCTTCCCATATGGTCTAGCAGTTAGGATTCCTGGTTTTCACCCAGGCGGCCCGGGTTCGACTCCTGGTATGGGAAAGACCTTTTGAACAGAGGAGCCAAGATGGAGGAGTAGAAAGACTCACATATGCTAGCTCCGAATCCACAGCCCATAAATTTCCTGCAAGAAGAACTTCCCACAAATTCTGGATCACTGCAAGGTGCACAGAAACACAGTGGAAGAGATTTCCATTCCAGAGAGCCCTGGAGAGCCATCCCCAGGGTCCGTTGTGCCCTGGAAAGTGGAGTCCACCCCTGAGCTGCCCTGGCCATGCAGCCCCAGAGGAGCAGATCCGAGCAGGCTTCAGGGATGGAACCTCCAGAGGCCGCGAAGGTCCCTCTGCCCACAGACGCTACAGGTCAGTGAGAGAGACTTCTGGGCTGGCCGAGAGGGGAGGGGGGTGTCTCCATGACTCGGGCCCCCTCGGGAGGAAGCGGCGGAGGGAGCGGCAGAAGTGGCAGCAGGGGGGGCCCCCGGGACTCCCTGAGCAGCAGGCAGAAGTTCAGGGCCATTACTGAAGGTCTCTGCATAAAGCCTCTGAGGGAACTGAGCCTGGGAGGCAGCCCTGCCCCCACCCAAGCACCAGAAGTTAAGCTCACATTGAATAGCAGCCACTCCTGCCGTGGAAAGCCCTGAGACTGGGAAGTAGCATTTGAATCTCAGACCCCAAGCACTAGCTGGGCAGATCTAGGCAGGGGTGGAGAGGAATTTCAGAAGTCAGGTAACTGGCTGGGAAAATGCCCAGAAAAAGGAAGCAGAATAAGACCATAGAGAGCTACTTTATTGGGCAAGAGATGTTCCTTCCCCCCTTCATTTCTGTTGACGAAGTACAATGCCTGCCATTAGAGAAAGACATGGAGGTCGGAGCCTCTCTATCCCAGACATCCGAAGTGGATGTTCAGTGGGTTCAGGCCATGGAAGAGCTCAAAAAGGATTATGAAAATCAAGTTAGACAGGTGGAGGAAAAACTGGGAAGAGAAATGAGAGAGATGCAAGAAAAGCATGAAAAATGGATCAATACCTTGCTAAAGGAGACCAAAAAAGTGCTAAAGAAAATAACACCTTGAAAAATAGGCTAACTCAATTGGCAAAATAGGTTCAAAAAGCCAATGAGGAGAAGAATGCTTTCAAAAGCAGAATTAGCCAAATGGAAAAAGAGGTTCAAAAGCTCACTGAAGAAAATAGTTCTCTCAAAATTAGAATAGAATAGATGGAGGCTAATGACTTTCTGAGAAACCAAGAAATCATAAAACAAAACCAAAAGAATGAAAAAATGGAAGAGAATGTGAAATATCTCATTGGAAAAACAACTGACCTGGAAAATAGACCCAGGAGACACAATTTAAAAATTGTGGGACTACCTGAAAGCCATGATCAAAACAAGAGCCTAGACATCATCTTTCATGAAATTATCAAGGAAAACTGCCCTCATATTCTAGAACCAGAGGGCAAAATAAGTATTGAAGGAATCCATCGATCACCACCTGAAAGAGATCCAAAAAGAGAAACTCCTAGGAATATTGTGGCCAAATTCCAGAGTTCCCAGGTCAAGGAGAAAATATTGCAAGCAGCTAGAAAGAAAGAATTCCAGTATTGTGAAAATAAAATCAGGATAACACAAGATCTAGCAGTTTCTACATTAAGGGATAGAAGGGCATGAAATAGGATATTCCAGAAGTCAAAGGAACTAGGACTCAAACCAAGAATCACCTACCCAGCAAAACTGAGTATAATACTTCAGGGGAAAATATGGTCTTTCAATGAAACAGAGGACTTTCAAGCATTCTTGATGAAAAGACCAGAGTTGAAAAGAAAATTTGACTTTCAAACACAAGAATGAGAAGAAGCATGAAAAAGTAAACAGCAAAGAGAAGTCTTAAGGGACTTACCAGAAGTGAACTGTTTACATTCCTACATGGAAAGACAATATTTGTAACTCTTAAAACATTTCAGTATCTGGGTAGTTGGTGAGACCACACACAGTTGTACACACACACACACGCACACACACACATGTACATGCGTACATGCACACACACATACACACAAGCATGCACACACAGAGACAGAGAGCACAGAGTGAATTGAATAGGATGGGACCATATCATAAAAGAAATTAAGGTAAATGGTGAGAGAGAAATGTAGTGGGAGGAGAGAGGGTGAAGGGGTTAATTATATCTCATTCAAGAGGCAAGCAGGAGACTTTTTAGTGGAGGGAAAAAAAGGAGAGCTGAGAAAAAAACATGAAGTTTACCCTCATCACATTCGACTAAAGGAAAGAGTAAAATGCACACTCATTTTGGTATGAAAACCTATCTTACAGTACAGAAAAATGGGGTAGAAGGAGATAAGCAGGGAGGGAGGGATGATGAAAGGGAGGGCAATGGAAGAAGGGAGCAATTTGAGGTCAACACTCTTGGGGAGGGACAGGATCAAAAGACAGAATAGAAACAATGGGGAGCAGAATAGGATGGAGGGAAATACAGTTAGTCTTGTATGTTATCGAATTAGTCTTGACTGTTATCGAAGTCATTTGCAAAACTACATAGATATGGCCTATATTGAATTGCTTGCCTTCCCAAAGGGATTGGGTGGGGAGGGAGGGATGGGGAGAATTTGGAACTCAAAGTTTTAGGAACAACTGGTTAGTATTGTTGTTGCTACTAGGAAATAAATACAGTTAATGGGGAATAGAAAGTCATCTGGCCCTACAGGACAAAAGAGAAGATGGGGACAAGAGAAGGGAGGGATGATAGAAGAGAGGGCAGATTGGTGATAGGGAAAATTAGAATGCTTGTTGTATTGGGGTGGGGGAAGGGGAGAAATGGGGAGAAAATTTAGAACCCAAAATTTTGTGAAAATGAATGTAAAAAGTTAAATAAATTATAAAAATAAAAAAAAATAAAAAGATTATTCCGTATTGTCTAAGGATGGTGTGTTTGTATGGTCAGAGCATGGCTTAGCCCCCAGTAAATTCCAGGGAAATTTCTCCTCTTTCCCCTGGTATGGTTCATTTGAAGTGACTTAAAAAGGCACAATTACATATATTTTTTTGAAAATAAGACTAGAAATAAAAGCAAGTATATTGCTTCACTCAGCCAAAGAGCCTCTCCCCAACTCATGCAATCACTTGATTCCTAGATTGATTTTACTCTTAACATTCAAAGCCCAAAATCAGAAGCTCAGTTCCATATCACTCTATGGATTGTACTCTCATTGAGAGCTAGCAAAATGTCTGGGACAGGAAAGGGGAATCAAGACATTTTGTACTCAGAGAAAAAAATCTCTTGTTAACTTCATTATCCAGTTTATAATGGACATTCAGCATCTAGGATATTTCTAATGTCCTCCTTCTTGAAGAAGAAAACAACTTGCCTTTAAACTAAGTGGTCATATATGAAAGAGTGCTGTGTTGTGTTAATTCAAGCAAATGGAAAGCATATGACCCTTATAAATCAAACAAGGAAAGAAAGAGATCTGTCATTGGTAAATTATTTTTTCCCCAGACAGGGGGCATTCTGGCAGGCTCTACTTCTTGTCTCTACTTCTCAGACCTCAACTCTTTTCAGTTTCATTCATTTGATCAAATATTTAAATCTTACCGTGACGTGGTAAACATTTTGAACCTCTCCTCATGAGTTCGTCTGTCTTCTGCAAATTAAAATTAGCCTGAACTGGTAAGTTTAATTTTAGAGAACACCACATATTTTTCCCATGTATAACAGATTGCCAGCCTGCCTCAACTCTACCAGTGACATCAGAAGGAGACTAGCACCAGCCTCCTGCAAGACAGCCACTATGCTACCCTTTCTCTCTCTTCATTTTCAAAAAATCATTATGTGCAAAGGAGACTCCACATACCTCCTTTCTTGAATCCCCAGACTTCAGATCACCATTCTATCACTTGGCAGCAGGAGGAAAGGAGTAATGTCCCACATCCAGAACACAAAGTGCTATTTATTTGACATTTATTTTATATTGTCCCGGGATCTCATTTATATTACTATTTCACCTTTGTTGTCTTATGTATTTTGAGTAATACTTCCTTATACCCCTTGTAGGGCCTGGATTAGTGACTCGATTGCGATAAAAACCTAATAAATATTTGTTTGTCAGCTGGTATTGACAAGGAGCAGAAGATGAAACCCACAGGTTCTTCCTGAGATGTCAGTTGCAATAGGAGGAGATCCGCATTACCAAGATATTCATGGATTTCCCCACTACCTGGGTACATCCTTGGTCTCCTTTTGGGGCCATGTTATACTCCTATTTGAAAAGATTCAAAGAATGGGAAATTCTTTCCTTCTTCATCTCCTCAATCTTTCGAGGTCTACAATTTCATTTTTCTTGACTGTGATCCAAAGTTCCCATATTGCCTCTCTCTAATCAGGCCCACGTTCTGGTTAGAGACAAAGAATTATAAAATCTGAGAGTTGGGAAGAACCTCAGAAGTCACCTACTCTAACCCACCCCCCAACCCCCCCCCCTCCCCCCCATGAAGGATGAATCTCCTCTGCGACCTTTCCAAGAAGTGGTGATTCAACTTCTAGTGAACATCTCAGCAGTAATGGCCTTATGTCTTCTTTCTCACCTTTCTTACCCCCTCGTGTGGCCACAGAAGGAAGGGCGTAATCCACAGACTGATAAATGGGGAAAGAATTCCCCCTGCTGCATACAGATGTGAACGGCACCAGTTTCCAAGCTCTCTGAATACTCCCCATCACCACCACCATCCTTGTATCATCTTAGCAAGAAGCCATTCAGTTTGAGCGAATCATAGAATTTAGAACTTAAACAGGATGTCAGACCTCATCTTCCCCATCCCTTCCAAAAATCATAAGTCCCACGTCAGCAACTGGTGACATTGGAATAAATTCCACCCCGAATTGAAAGAGACAACACAACCAAGTAATGGTGCTGTGTATTTTACAAAGCCCAGACCTTATAGGACATTGGGCTATAGGTCTTTGTAGTAAATTATTTTCTTGAGGTGAACAAATGGTAATTTTATTATAATGAATGATCAAAATGTTGTTAGTTTACAGTCATAAGTGTAAAGAGAGCATGAGATTAGGAAACTGAAATACGTAAGAATCCACATGATACAGTGGGAGAATGCTGGATTTAGGATCATAGAACAAGGGGCTCTAATTCTAGTTTTGCATTTATTTTCTAGTCCTTGAGCTTGTGACTTAACTTCACTGGGTCTCAAACACCTTCCGGTGTAAAATGGAAGTTATACTAAGTGATTTAGAAAGTCCCTTTGAGATAATACTATCCAGTCTTGTCATCAAAATCCATCGAATTGTGGATCATTTGCTTAGTGTATAAACAGAAAAAAATAAAAGCCAGTAACATACCATTCAACCAAATTAGATGAAATTGACTTCAGTAATTTTGATGAAAAAATTGAAATTGTATCTATTACCATATATGATGAATTAATTTACCAGTGACAGATCTCTTTTTTTCCTTGTTTGATTTATAAGGGTCATATGCTTTCCATTTGCTTGAATTAACACAACAGCACTCTTTCATATATGGCCACTTAGTTTAAAGGCAAGTTGTTTTCTTCTCTTGAGTGTACCTTTAAAAAACTCATTGGTTATAACCCCCCTTATTTTGCTACGTTCTTTATTGGCAAAATAAAATGTCATAGCTTACCTCAATAGATAGAGTGCTGGACCTAGAGCCAAGAAGAGTCATCTTCCTGAGTTCAAAAATAGCCTTATCTACTTTCAAGCTGTGTGAACCTGGGTCAGTCATTTAACCCCATTTGTCTCAGTTCTTTATCTATAAAATGAGCTAGAGAAGGAAATGGCAAACCACTCCAGTGTATTTACCAAGAAAACTTCAAATGAGGTCACGAAGAATCAGACATGACTGAAACGACCAGACAATAGCAATAATAAATTTAATAATGATAACAGTCAAATGACTTGAGTTTAAAAATCCTGGTTATGTCACTTTCTAGTTTGTGTGACCTTCAGTGAGTTTCTTAAAGTCGAATGTCCTCTGTTTCTCCATCTATAAAACAAGTGGGCTGGACTAGATGATTCTGACTCATTGCAGCCAAGTGAATACTTCTATTTAGGTCAAATCAAGTAATGACAATACTAAAGACAGTCTTGAAGTAAAGTCACAAAAATGAAACTTGAGGGATCATTTCTGGAAATGAAATTGAACAATCACACTGTTTTCTTGGCCTTAGTGATAATGACATGATTTATGAGCTGATTGTATATATAATTCTTATCATTTTATTTTAGTGTCACAGTTAGATGACCCCTCACCTATAGAACCCCACAAAGCTTTCCATGTTCTACGTATTTTGTGGGTGAAAACCCTCCATAAAACACAGCTAATGAACCTCTTCCAATAGTTCTATCTTGATTAGTGAGTTGTAGGACACATTATAGTTCAAAGCAAAGACACTTAATAGCATAGCATATTAAAAAATAAACCATGAAAACATTTCCCCCACAAACCTTGAAGCGATTCACAAATATACACAAATTCAGTGGGAAGAAAACATGTATATGAATAGGAATCACATGTGGTGTGTACACACATCAAAAGCATATATAACTATGGTACAGATAGAGAGGAGCAACTTACCTCTCTGGTCTGACAGAGCTATGTATATCTTCCAATGATGTCATTCTGTTTCTTGGTGCTGAGATTTCTCTGCATAAGTAATTTCTTCCTGTTTTTTTCCTATGAGGCATCATATGTCTGTTTTCACTGATCTTCAAACACTTTCAAGATTACCTATAACATCCTATCACCCAAGAGATGCTGCAATTAATAAGCCTCTCTCCAGGAAGGGAAAGCTATTGTTTGTTCAGTAATTTCTTTTAACTTCCCTACATACAAAGGGAAAATCTATAGTCATCAGGTGAGATGCAGTCTTTAGGGCCACCTGCTACTCATTCTCCTCTGCACTGGAGGTTACTGTTCTATTCCATCAGCTTTCCTAGTTAACTCCTTTAGGTAGTGATTAGGAAGGTCTTCCCCTAAGCAAGTCTACCCATAATACTCAAGATAAAAATCACATTTGCTCTTTCTGACTCCAAAACTGTTGCTTAACTGAGAAGATACCCACAGGATACATCCACTCAGAGGCACATGGTTCCCTCTGCACAAGTTATACTCTTAGTACTAGCATTTACTTTTTATTTACAGGTATGTATGTCATCTCTGGTACCTCAGGCTGTGATTCATTTGTGTTGAATCAGTGGAACAGAACCTGAAATTCAATTGTCTTGAATAGATACAAAAATATTTATTCCTGCTTGCTTGCTTGACTCCTTTTACTTTAGGACATGGGAGTCAAGGAAAAACTTCATGGTGAAGCTTTGGTTCTGTTATTATCTATCTATCTATCTATCTATCTATCTATCTATCTATCTATCTATCTATCGTCTGTCTGTCTGTCTATCTATCTAACTATCTGTCTGTCTATCTATCTATCTATCTGCTTCATTAGGCTCACTAGTATTGCCTCAGGGATATTTTTTTAAGGAGCATCACATAAAGAATGGCTTCACACTTATACATTTAAAAAGTAACTAATTATACCTAGGCACAAAAATATCATGATTCATCTAGTTATTATTCCCCTAGGGCAGAATTATATTTTCTTTTTGATTTTGCCCATCAGTTTGATGTTATTCATGTATTCCTATACCTCCTCCAGTTACAAGATCTCATCCTCAATACACCCTCAATTTGATTAAATGATTATATGCACTGGCAGAGAAGAGTGATCTTGTTTTCAAAATGATTGCAATATTTCATATTATTAGTTCTGAAAAACAAGAAATTTGTGTTTTCCACAATTAGGCTTTTAGGCAGTAATCTATGTTGTACAAATGTAATAGCAGTAGATGTGGTCAAAGGATATGAGCCAGCAGTTCTCAAAAAAAGAGAAAAAAACGTTACCAATAACTATATGGAAATGAATAGTCTAAATCACTACTAAGAAGGGAAATGTAAATTTAAAAACTCTACACTTCTACTTCAGACCATTAGTCTGGCAAAAATAACCAAAGAGAAAAATGACAATTATTGTAAGGAATGAGGTTGCATAATAAATCTGTTGGCAGATTTATAAATTGATGCAGTTCTGAAAAGCAATTTGGAATTATAACTAAAAAGTCACTGAATTGCACAGACCCTTTGATTCATGGATACCACTACTAATGCTGCATTCAAAGAAATTAATGATTGAGGAAAGTAACCATATCATAAAAACATTTAAACAAGCTCTTTTTTAAATAGCAAAAAAAAAAAATGATGGGGAGGGAAGGGGATTAAAGGGTGCATATCAAATGGGGTGTGGAATGGGTGGATGAGAACAATTTGTTCCAACGGCCATGGAGGCAGATAAAGTAGGCAATGTGGAGTGCTTAGAACTTGGTTGGACACTGAAGAAGCCAAGGTCATTCACTGCATCCTGAGCCATCGCCAGCTGTCTTGATTTTGTCCTGCCACTGGACTATGATGACTCTGGAGGAGAGAGTAAGGCTGACCACTTCATGCAACTCTGCCTCCCCTAAATCCAATTTGCGCACGAATCAAAGGACATCATCCGTATCATTTCACTATTATGCCTTAAAGTCCTGTGGTGACAGGCAAGTGATGAAACAGCAGGTGTGGATACACTGGGAGCTGTATCCGTGACCTTGCACAGAGGCGGGCCAGGCCATAGGATCGTTCTCACTGGAAGCAGCAGCAGGACTCGGCAGCCCCCTCGGTGTCTGAGCAGCTTTTTTAAAGATCACGCTGCTCACCTCTGCTGTGAGGAAGGGGGCTAAAAAAGGTGCCTTAAACATTGCCTACTTACCCAACGCTGGCCTGATTACTACAGTAGGCAGGAAATCCCACTATGCTATCGAAACACAAAAATGTACGAAAACATCTGCAAAGATGATTTCACTTACCATCGGCACATGGAACGTGCACACACTTACAGACAACACAAAATCCAGTAGACCTGAAAGAAGAACTGCTCTTGTTGTAAGAGAACTCAACAGATGTTGCATCCAAATAGCAGCCCTGAGTGAAACAAGGTTGGAAAATGAAGACCATCTTACTGAAGTTGGAGCTGGATACACCTTTTTCTGGAGTGGGAGCAGCAAAGGGGAGCACCATGAAGCTGGCATGGGTTTTGCAATCGAAACTAATCTAATCAACAAGCTGGTATACCTGCCAAAAGGACTGAATGACATGTCATGGCAATGCAATTGCCACTTGCAGGAAAACGCCATGCCAACATCATCAGTGCTTATGCTCCCACCTTTCCAAGCTAAATATAATAATATAAATAAATAAAGCTTAGAGAGATGCAGGATTCCTGGCTCGACAAGAAGGCAGATGAAATTCAGTTCTATGCTGATAGTAACAATCCAAAATCCTTTTTATGATTTCCTGAAAGAGATTTATGGACCAAAAACCTATGGTGCATCACAACTACTCAGTGCTGATGGAGGCATATTGATAAGTGATAAGAACATGATCCTAGAGAGATGGGCTGAACACTTCCATAATGTTCTCAATAGACTATCATCAATCAATGCTGAGGCCATTGGCCATTTACTCAGGTGGAAGTCAATCCCTCCTTATCTAAACTTCCAACTGAAGAAGAGGTTTTGAGGGCAATTAGTCTCCTTTCATGTGGCAAAGCACCTGGTGCTGATTCCATTCCAGCTGAGATTTACAAGATAGGGGGACCATTGCTCATACAAAAGCTGACTGAAATTTTCCAGGTTATATGGCAAGAGGAGGTTATCCCCCAGGAGTTCAAGAATGCCTCCTTTGTCCATCTCTATAAGGGAATAGATTTTCCTATGACAATCACAGGGGGATCTCTTTCATAGTCATTGCTTGCAAAATTCTTTCTAGAGTCCTCCTTAATAAGCTGATCCTTCACCTGGAAGATGGGCATATACCTGAGAGCCAGTGTGGCTTCAGAAAGGGCCGAGGAATGGTGGATATGATGTTTGCTGCCCAACAACTCCAGAAGAAATGTCAGGAGCAGAGCAGAGGTCTGTATACAATGTTTATAGATCTGACCAAAGCCTTTAACACTGTTAATCATGAGAGCTTATGGAAAATTATGTCAAAATTTGGTTTCCCAGAGAAGTTCATCAATATTGTATGTCAATTTTGCCCATGTTCTGGATAATGGACAAAACTCTCGTGCCTTCCGAGTCACAAATGGGGTAAAATGAGGCTGTGTGCTTGCTCCTATGCTTTTTAGCATGATGTTTTCAGCCATGTTGACAAATGCTTTCAATGAGGATGAACACGGCATCAAGGTCAACTACTGTACTGATGGCAAGTTCTTCAGTTTGAAAGGATTAGAAGCCAAGACCAAAGTGGAGGGAGGGCTGGTGCATGATTTTCTGTTTGCAGATGATTGTGCATTCAATGCAGCCTCTAAAGCTGAGATGCAACAAAGTATGGATCAATTCTCTGCTGCCTGTGCTAATTTCTCCCTAATAATTAACACCAAAAAAAACACAGGTGCTCCATCAACCACCGCCATATCATCCATACATGGAACCATTGGTTACAGCAAATGGAGAAGTTTTGAATGCTGTGGATAAGTTCACTTACCTTGTGTGTGTACTGTCCATGGATGTACACATTGACAATGAGGTTGATGCACATATTGCCAGAACCAGCTTAGTGTCTGGGAGGCTCTGAAGAAAGGTTTGGGAGAGAAGAGGTATTGGTCTGACTACCAAATTGAAGGTCTACAGAGTCATTGTGCTGACCTCATTGTCATATGCTTGCTAAACATGGATAGTTTAACAGCACAATGCCAGGAAACTGAATTGCTTCCATTTGAACTGTCTTAGGAAGATTCTGAGGATCACCTGGCAGGATAAGATACCAGACACTGAAGTCCTTGCTTGAGCTGAATAGCCACGTATACAAACTATGCTTCAGAGAGTGCAACTCTGCTGGGCTGGCCACGTTATTTGAATGCAAAATGTATGCTTGCCAAAAAGACTATTTTATGATGAACTTGCATGGGGCAAGTGATCACATGGTGGCCAGAAGAAACGATACAAGGACACTCTCAAGGTCTCTCTCAAGAACTCTGGATTTGACTGTGCAACAGGAGAGACATTGGCACAGGACTGCGCAGCATTGCATGCCCACATAAGAAAAGGTGCTGTGCCCTTTGAACAAAGCAAAAGTGAGACAGCACAAAGTAAATGCAGGATGTGCAAATTTGGGATATCCACCCCAAATATTTAAATGGACTATCTGTGCCCAACCTGTGGTAGAGCAGTTTGAGCTCATATTGGTCTGATAAGCCACAGTTGGACACACTGAAATTTCACTTTACAATGGTGATGTCATTTCGGTCCTCTTCGAAGATGAGGGACAATAACCATCAAATGGGGATTGGCTAAACAAAATGTAGGATACGGATATTGTGCAATATTTTCATGCCATAAGAAATTATGAAAAGGGATTCAGAGAGATATGGAAAAATTGTTTTTATTGATAGAGAGAAAGGTGAGCAGAACCAGGACAACAATTTATATATAACGAGACAAACAACCTTAAAAGACTTAATGAACAGCCATACTCCAGAAAACAGATGATGAAGCATACTTCCTACCTTTTGGCAGAGAGTTAATAGTCTGTAGGTACAAAATGAGATTATGTTTTTAGAAGCAATCAATGTGTGAATTTGTTTTGTTTCATTATATTTATTTGTTCAAAGGAGAGCTTATTCTGTGGTGGGATGGAACTGTAAAGAGGATGTGAATGTGGTTATTCGGGGCAAAAAAGAAAGAAAAAATAGTCAATGTAACATCATAAAAGATAAAAGGAAATCCAGAGTATATAGACATACAGGATAGTGTTAGTATTATTACCCTTTTAAAATTAATGTATGTTTTAAAAAAAACTATTTGTAATAGAGATTCACAGTTCCCTGAATAATTCCCTTTGTTTTCTTTGTTGTATCAAAATGTTTGTGTTCACTGATAACTTACCTTTGTGCCAATTGTTTCCTCTCAGTAGAATGTAAGGTTTGTATGTTTCTAACTTGGCAGCTCAGTGCCTGTTACTATCAATCAACAAGCATTTACTCAGTGTCTACTCTACAAAGACAAAAAGCAAATAGTTGCTGTCCTCAAAGGGCTTATATTTTAAAGCGAAAGACCACAGATAGTAACAGATGACTGGTGAATTGAATTTTAAAAAGTGTAGAAATTGTAGAAAGGAAGATCATTTTGACAGCAGACGGAGGATGGACTGGAGCGGGGTGAGACTTGAGGCAGGGAGACAACTAGCAGGCTATTGCAATAGTCTAGGCATGAAGTGATAAGAGCCTGTACTGAAGTGGTGGCAATGTCAGAGGAAAGAAGGGGACATATATGAGAGATGTTATGAAGAGAAAATCAACAGTCCTTAGCAAAGGTTTGCATATGAAAGGTGAGAGTGGGAAATCAAGGATGATATCTAGATTGCCTGAGGGACTAGGAGGATGGTGTCCTCAGAGGAAAGTTCAGAAAAGGAGAGGATTTGGGGAGAAACATGAGTTCCATTTTAGACACGTGGAGTTTAAGATGCCTTCAAAGTCATCCAGTTTGAGATGTCTGAAAGGCAAGGAGAGATGTGAGATTGAAGGTCAGCAGAGACATTAGAAGTGGATACACAGATGTGAGAATCATCAGACGTGTATATCATTTCCATGTCCATATATGTATGGTGATTCATAAATTATGTTTTTGCCTTCAACTTTTAAACGACATGTATCCATCCTTCAAAGTATAGTAACTTATAATTTAGGTAAACTGCTATCAAGGCACTTTATTAAAAACAGTTGCACCTAAATCCTTCTGTCTTGGGGCTCTCTTTTGGTTTCTTTGATCTCCTTGTTCTTCTCTTACCTCTCTTCACTGTCTTCTCTAATGGTTCATTTTTTTTCTTCCTGACTCCTAAATGTGGGCACCCCTCCAGACTATAGCTTTGATCTCCTTCCCCTTTATTTCTCTATTTTTCATCCCTTTAGCAATCTTCAGATGACCCCCTAAATCCATAGTATAGTCCTGATCATGTCCCTGAAATCTAGTTCCTCATTTCCATTGGCTATGATAACTCCACATGAATGGTTTATGGTCAATTTCAAACACAATTTGTCCAAAATAGAACCTATCCTTCCTCCCAACTTCCTCACTTCTCTTAATGGTGTCACTATCTATAATTCCAGTCCCCCAGGCTCAACAACTAAGGATATTTCCTTTTCCTCAGTACCTCTCTTCCAAAGTCAATTCGTTGTCACGTTCGGCTGATTTTGTCTCTGATCATGTCACCCTGTCATTCTGACTGTAACCCTACTCTCACTCAACCAACTCCCGTGGTTCCCTATCACATCCAGGATCAAGTATAAAATCCTTTGTTCAGTTTTCAAAGACCTTCCTAACCTACTTTCCACTTACACTTTCCATTCTTAAACCTTACACACACGCACACACACACACACACACACACACACACACACACACACACCTTGTAATCTACAATCTATAGAAACTGACTTCCTTGCTATTCTTGGATATGTTCCATCTTCCTACTCCAGGCATTTTCTCTGGCTGTTCATGTTCTAAAAATTTCATTTTCATAAGCTAGTTCTAAAACAAAATGTTAAATATGTTATGAATTGCAAGTTCATTTGACTTTTTTTTTGAGACAATTGGGTTTAAGTGACTTGTCCAGGGTCATGCAGTTAGTAAATATTGGAGAGTGGATTTGAACTCAGGTCCTCCTCACTCCAGGGTTGGTATTCTATCCAGTGTGCCACTTTGCCCCTATTTGACATTTTTTGGGGGGGGGGGGAAGTGAGGTAATTACATTAAGTAACTTGCCCAGGGCCAGTAAGTGTTTTGTCTGCGGCTGAACTCAGGTCTTTTTGACTCCAGGGCCAGTACTTTATCCCCTGGAATATTCTCCCTCCTCATCTCCACCTCCTGGTCTTCCAGGTTTCCTTCAAGTCTCAGCTAAAAGTTTACTTTCTATAGGAAGCCTTCTCCCATTCCTCTTGATTACAGCACCTTCTCTTTGTTGATTATCTCCAAATACAGTTTGTTTGTTCATGGTTGTTTGCATGTTAGGTTATGAGCAGGGATTGTATTTTCTCTTTCTTTGTATCCCCAATGCTCAATAAAGTGTGTTAGAAACTAAGTGCTCAACTGCATATTTATTGACTAACTCCACTGATTCTCCACATTTATGGCATATCCTATTTCTACCTCACCCTTGTGATAATTCTTTTCATTTCTTACATTGTGATTGTAATCCAGAAAGTAAGATTCCTGGAGGACTCACGGACCTCCACTCAACCTCTGTGAGACACAATTGGAACCACAAGTGACTAGGTTCTTAGGCTACAAGATCCTACTTGAGCTGGGTCTGGAGAAACCAAATGTCCTGTTAGTCCAAGGACCTCCTCATTATCCTTCTTTAGGGCTTGAATATAGGGCGTTGCTGTTTCCTGGAGATAAAAAAGTCAAAGGATCATAGAACATAGCCCTGGAAGGGGCCTCATAAATGTTGTAATCCAACCCCCTCAGCTAGTAGAGATAAAGTGAGTTGCCCAGGGTCACTTATATTAAGTAGAAGAGCTGACTTCTCTGACTGAATCCATTGCATTTTCCACTGTGTACAGCCTGAGTGTTTGAGCATCTGAATCCAAAGTAGAATGTGGAACCTTTTACATACTGGTGTGTGTGAGAGAGAAAAGATAGAGCCTGTCCTGAAGAGAATTTGAAGGTGCAAGGGGGAGGGAAGAGGGGATAGGAGGAGCAAAAGACTTATTGAAAAGCCAGAGTCCTCTGTAGGGAGCCCACAGAGTGCTCAGCATTACTGAGAGTATACCATGAATGAGGACAAGAGTGAGGAAGGGACCCCCTGGTCCAGCCCACTTATACCATACCTACATTCACTTGCAACGCCACCCACCTCTCTACACACACGAGCACAGAAGCAGCTGTTTCCGTAGATTCTTCCTGACTCTGAGGGGTGGCCCTGAGGGAGGAGCTGTTTATGTACAAGACTGTAACATTGTGGGGACAGGGGGCCACGGTGATACAACTCTATGGTGCGCCTTTACAAAATCCTCCCTAGGAAGAAAAAATAGGTCTGCATCTCAGCTGTCCCTATTTCTAATCTATGGCACATGTCTTGAACCTGAAGAGCACTTGGACACAAGATGTAGAGCATGGTCCCTCTACCTGGGCATGTACATGTGGCAGTGTCAAATCCAGAGAGTTCAGCAATGCCACAGAAAAATTTCCTATACCTCTGTATGGGTCACAGGTGGGGTCCCTTAGATGAAGCCTGAATGGAGACCTAGACTTCCTCAGAAGAAAGAATGGGAGCTTGAAGGAGACCTCATCTATTAGGTTACAATGGAAGAAGAAAAGGTGACTCTAGTCCATCCCAAATCCTCACTAAGGTCTGGAGATTCTATTAAGTGGATTATTTGCCTTATATAATGAGCCATTCCTTAAACAGAGAGAAGAAGACATTAATGATATCTCTTCTCTGAAAGGATCCACCTCTATGTCCCACGACATGAGCCTCCTGTTCTCCTTTTCATTAGAGAAGGATATTTACACATGGCACAATAGGAAAGGATAACAGTGTCTTTCCTCCCTGGAGACCATTTCAAGGATGGGCTCTGATGAGATAAGTGATAAAATTCTTAATACTATAACAGCCATTGACAGATCCAAGAAGTGGGAGAATCTGAAGATTGTTTTGGGTCACCCTTGTGGAGTACAGCACAGAAAGATGTCCCTGTCCTCACCATCTCTAGACAAGGGGATCCCATCCTTCTGTCCAAGGGTAAACAGTCCAGGATCCTGGATTAACTTTCATCCTCACCCTGTATCACTGTGATAAACACAGAACTTCACTTTGGGAAAGGCACCAGACTCATAATATTGGGTAAGTTAACCTCTTAGCTTGTCTCCTGGACTGCTCTGTGGTGGGGCTGGTCCCAGATTCTCTTTTTAGAGTTGCTGTGCCCTAGTGTGCTGGCTATGAAGTTTTCTTTGGACCAGGGACCAAGCTTACTGTTGTAGGTAAGATTCTGAGGGTCCTTGAGTTGGGCTGGAGGGAGATGGAGAAAAGATCACCAACTGGATTTTGAAAATGGAGTAAACGTACAGCCCCTATGATCTAATTCGTCTAAGGGGCTCAATGTCCTATAGAATGAGTTACATGAAAACTTAACATCCTCAGAAGTCTCCTTGTTTAACCTGAGGCTTGAACAGTTTGTACTAGGATGGGGAAAAGAAATGAGTCTATATTGAACCTCTAAGGAATCAGAGGAAACCTGGGGACAGGAGAACTTCCTGGCAATGAGAACTATCCCAAAATGGAACGAGTTGCCTCAGGACTCCTTAGAAGTCTTCATGCAAAAGCTGATGACCACTTGTTTAGTATGCGGGTTCTTTTTCTGGCATAAGTTGGCTTGGATAGCATTTAAAATTCTGAAATTCTGTGATTCTGTGAAGTGTTTGAGGGAAAGGTCCTGAAATTTCTTCATTCATGCCCACTTCCAATAGATTTTCTGCAGGAAGACTTTGTATGTCTATCTTAACTTGAGTTTTATAGGAGAAAAATATGAGACCCCTCTCTCCCAACTTTTTCAAGTCCTGACTAATCTTAGAAGTGTGTGTGTGTGTGTGTGTCTTCAAGAGAGGGAGACCAGAGATGTGTGAATATTGCTAAGTCTTCCCTCTAAATCCCAGGTATGGTTCAGTGTATAGTGGAGACATTGGGATGGGATATAAGCAAGGGGAGATTTTAAGTGAAGGTCAGAGACTGTGTACTGGAAACACGCAGTATTTTGGTATGGGGTCCCGGCTTGTCGTTGTTGGTAAGTGTAAACCTGCACTGGGGAGATTATAAGACTGGGAGGAGGGGCATGGTATGGAGAGATGAGGGGACTTAGGCTAAAGAGTAGGGTGGTTTCTTTTTTTTGCTTGCTTTTTCTGAGGCAGGTACAAATGACTGTTTCATACCCAGAAGCAAAGGAAGGATTTTAGCAATGACTGGACTGGGTACCACTTGCTTTGAGACAGATTCCTAGACTAGACAGGATCATCTTATTAATGCTCCTGTCATTACAGTGGATTTCCTCTATTTTCTCTCATAATGATAAGGATTCAATCAGAAGTCAGTGTGGTATAGTGAAAGAGAGCTAGATTTGGAGGCAGAGGGACTGGATTCAAATCCTGATTGTTATTTAATAACCTTTGGCAAGTTGCAAAAGAGGTATTTGGAATAGATGGCTTCTGAGATTCTGAGTCTATGACTCTATAAACTTGTTGTTCTTACAAATGCTTTGGGGAAAATATTTCGTGGGCTCCCTTCTCAACAATCTCAAGATCTCAGAGACTACCATGGATCAGTCATAAGGGAAGGAGATTGTACAAACCACATTTTCATGGCCATAAAACCATCAACAATGAAAATGTATTTTTGCCGCCAAATTTAAAATGCCCTTAAGTGATGGTAGTAGGAAACCCCAGAGGAGACTTGGGTTGAGGAGGGTACAGCAGGCATGTGTAGGTTTCTTTCCAGTCTGTATTGGTGTGTGAGCAATGAAAGGCAGTATTTTGGCAGTGGCACCAGGCTGTTTGTTGCAGGTAAGCAAAGCAGTTTCTCCTATGCTATAGATTCTAGTGGGCACAGGGGTGTCAGGGTAAGATCCCAAGAGACTGACAGGGGAAGAATAAAAAACTGAGGAACACCATTTAAGGAAAGGGAAAAGGACAAAATGAAAATGACTACTATCTAGAAGCTAGAAGGAACGTAGTTTAATAAGACAGACTCCTGCTCAAGATGCATTAGGTTTTGCCACAATTCTGTCTTGATGTGTACCAACCAGCCACAGTACTTTGGAAAGGGAACTCATCTAAAAGTAGTGGGTAAGAAATGGGGTCTAGAGTGGCAGGGGATCGTACTGTACCTAAGGCCTTCTTCTTCTCCTTTCCTTGGACTCCACAGGGGACTTTAACCCTTTCACTCTCCAGATCTTTGGTTACTACTTCTGTATAATGTTGGGTGATGCTTGGTGCAATTGTCCTTCTCCAATCTAGGAGCCATTGTTCCTTGAGAATTTCTGATCCTGTGACCCACTTTCTCATGGGCCTCTCAGTTTGTCCTTTTCTTATCCATCTCTTTCTGTTCCTCCTAAATGTGTGTCAAGTCCAGTCCATTTATTAAATATTTATTCTTTATGTGCAAGGACCTATGATGTCTCTCCCTCTCTTCCTTCTACTGACTTCTCCATATTGTGCTTTGAAAATTTTCCTCCTTCCACACTGATCTTCTTCTGGCCAGATGCTTTTATCCACAATGAGCCCATCCAGAGCCCGGAAACTCATCACTATTCCCACCAGAGCTCAAATGGGATCTCATTTCAGAGAGGCAAGGAAGTGAAAGAGATATAGCACTGGTTTTACAGCAGCAGTCTGGGGCTGTGTAATAACTCACCCCTCATTTTTGGAGATGGAACCAGACTGGAAGTGATAGGTATGGTGATCCCGCACAGAAGCAGGGGGGCATATGACTTTATTTCACCTTGGTCAGTTCTTTGGTTTGGTGATAGGAGAGAATATGGGGTCTGAACCAGCTCTGCACGTCTCAATCTGCAGTGCTCTTTTCTTCCTTCCTAAAAGCAACTCTGGCTCATTTTTCTCTATCTATTTTGTCTGCCTTTCCTCCGTAATGCTGAGCTCTTCATCTCAAACACACCTTTTTTTTAACTTTTGGGTTGTATTGTACCTCCCTTTCTTCATGTCCTTGGTCCCGGATTAGCTTCAGTTTTTAATTGAGTTTATCTCTATCCATCTGTTTGAGTTTTCCTTTTTTCTCTTTCTCATTCACTCCCTTAATCGTGCATCCATGCCTCCTTCTTTGTAATCTCTGTCTTCTCAAACTTGGTTTCTTTTTCTACCTCCATCTCCTTATCATCTGCAACTCTGGTCAATCTTCTTTTTCTTCATTTCCTCTCTCACAGTCTCTGGGAGTCTCCTTCAATGTTCTTGAGATAATTTTACGAAGACAGAAATAATATCTGTTGAGATCAGCAAGGTCAAAGCAGGGAAAGGGAGTGGCACAGGAGAAAAGGGGGAACCTACAGCTACCTGTACTTGTGAGCTTCAGGTGTCTATCTAAGGGCAGAATTGCACCTGGCTTCAGTGGGTACATGTTAGAAAACCAAGCCTGGGGAGAAGTTCAGTTTAGAAATACTAACAACCTCAGTAGAAAGCCCTAGGATGAGGGAAATGATCCTTCGTCTCAAACCTCAGGACCTATTCTTTGATGATACAAAATATCGGCCAGAGGTAAGTACAGAGAAATTCCCTAAAGATGAGTGGAGCGAATCTTTAAGTACCATGCTCTGCGAAAATGTGGAAGAGGGTGGTGGGGAGTGGATGGGGTGGAGGGGAATGGGGAGGAGATAAAGGGCTAAGTCTAGGTTAAAAGGCAAAAACAGGCATTATGTTCCTTTGAAGCATAAAATCATAGATTTAGAATTGGAGGAGACCTTAGAGGTCATCAAACAAGCTCTCATGTTATATATGAGGAAACTGGGGTCCAGAGAACTTGTCTACTCATAAAGTAGTGTCAAAGGCAAAATTTGAATCCAGGTCCTCTGTTTTCAGATCTAACACTCTTTATACTATACCCTAGAAATCTGATTCCTATCAAGAGGTGAGCTCAGATAAAGTTCTCTGGCCAAAGGCCTTGTTAGCTGAGCTCCTTTTCCCACTTTTATTCGGAATTCATATTTATTCCTTTCCCTCAGTTTCCTCAGCAGAAAAGTTGTACGATGTTGAAGACTGGGAATTTTTAGGAAAATGTGTTGATAGGACACCTTCCAAATCCCAAAGAACAAAGTAAATAACCTTCATGAAAGCTAGGGAGTTGCCAGGTAGAGGAAACCAGTATCTGGAGTCCTAGACCATACTAAGGGAGCACTCTAATGGTGAGAATAATAGTAGGGGACATTCTGGCATAGAGAATCAACATAACCTCAGTTCCTTGATGTATATTCAGCTGAGTGCTTACCACCTCCAGACAGATGGAAATTCATTCCATGCATTGTTCTCAGGTCTTAACACCAGTGCTTTCCACATAGCAGGCAATGGATAAATATTTGATTCTATGAAACTGTTTACTAAATCTGGGGATACTTCATTACCCAGGGACCAGTAATGTGCTAAAAGATTGGAATGGGGGAGTAGTTTCAGACCCACTGGCTCTTGAGTATAAGCAATCCCTTTGTACGGAATCTTAAATAATGGTATGGTCTGGATAGCACTACCTTTTGCATGTATTTGGCAGATAACCCATTACCCTTGGCTAGAGTGCCTATAGTTAATTCTTGGGATCATGCCCCAAGGGAAGCCTAAATATCTGATCCCAGGGACCACTCTTCACAAAGAGCTGAAGGAGATCCAAAGAAGAGTATCCACATTTATAACCTGAGCAATATCCTCCACGAAGTCCTTCTGATACCCACCCAGGGTCAGGAAGTATGAAACAATAACTGGTGTTTCTCTAATCACTCTGAATTCATTGGTCAGGGGTAAAAGTATCTTTCTGAGGTAGAAGTTAGACTACACAAAAGTGTAGTTATTGATATCTAGAGCCAGAAAAGACCTTAAAAATTCTTTAGTCATTTTACCAATAAAGAATATATAATGATTTCAAAGACAGAGACAGTGTCAAGACTCAAACTTTTTCCAGTTTTTTTTAATTATTCCACCATGCCTCTGGTACCTTATTTCCTCTCTACAGTCTATTTCCTCTCCTAGAAGCAAGATATAAGGAATGACCCACAAAAGCCTGACCCCACAATCTTTACAATGGCACCTCCTTAGGAAATAATATATTGTTCTTTTAATTGGACAGATCATCTGTGTCTGCTGACTATGGTACTTATTAGACAGCACCATCTCTGAATAAGCATATCTTGAGGGCCAAGTCTTCAATATTATTCTTGTCTCAACTCCTTCCAATAAGTTTTCTATGACATCTACTGGACATTAGATTTGACAAAGGAAGGGGGTAAGGTTTGGACATTGGACATGTATCTCAATTTATATATATGCAAATAATGTACAACCACAATAGATACACAGCAACATTTATTGACTTAAAAAGTTAAATAATAATGTTACTTGAGATTTTAAACTACTTGGGAATCCTAAGGTAGATGTATAAATTGAGTATGGGATAAGAGAATAAAACCAGCACTTTTTTTTAACATAAGAAGAAATACTTACTAGCCTGCATAACACAAATACATACAGAATTGTCATTTTCTGCTCAGGACAGTACTGGGTGATTCAAGTTTACTAGGCACTTACTATATCATTGGCGTTACATAAAATCCTAAGAATATGAAGAAAGGCAAAAACATAGTCTGTAACTCAAGAAGCTCCCACTCTTATCGGGGAGACAACTTCCAAACAAATATGGGCATACAAGAGATAGATAGATGATAGATAGATAGATAGATAGATAGATAGATAGATAGATAGATAGATAGATGATAGACAGATAGATAGAAGGTCATCTGAGAGGGAAGGTATGTGGGAGGCGGGAGGTGGTATCAAATAAAGATCTCTTGCAGAAAGTCTTATACAAGTTGAGTCTGGAAGGAAATCAAGAAAATGAGAAGGTGGAAGGGAGAAGGGAGAGCATTCCAAATAAAGATGACAACCAATAAAAAGGAACACAGTAAGGAGATTGAATGTTGTGTCTGAGGCAAAACAAGTAGGTTGGTGTCATTGGATTATAGTATTTGTGGAGGGAAGTCAGGTGTAAAAAGACTGGAAAGGTAAAAGATGTCAAGTTTGAAGGGTTTTAAAAGCCAAATAAAGCATTTTATATTTGATCCTGGAGGTAATAGGGAGCCAATGGGGCATGATGAATGTGGGGGAGGGGTTGGGAGTGGTAATGGTGCCAAGGTCAGATCTTTGTCTTAGCAAGATGACTTTGGTGGAAGATGGATTGAACTGAGGAGAACCTGAGGCAAGGAGATCAAGCTGGTGTGAGGTAATGAGGTATTGCACCAGGGTGGTAGCTATGTGAGTGGAAAGAAGGGAGAGTATATGAGACATTGCAAAGGTAGAAACAAGATTTGCAACAAGGTGGATGTTTGTAATGAGTGAGAGGAAAGAATACAGGATGACACTGAGGTTCAAAGCCTGGGTGACACGATGGTGACTGAGAGCAATAGGAAAGATTAGAGGAAGGGAAGATGGGAAGATGGGAGAATGGAAAAATGAATTTTTTTTTTATTATTATCATTATTTTGAGAGGCCTAAGGAACGTCCAGTTTGAGATATCTAAGAGTCATCAGGTGATAGTGGATTGCATAAGTGATGTTAGGCTAAGAAAGCAGCTCTGTGACCCCAATCCTGGGTCCCAATCTCTTTCCATTTTTCAGATGACCTGACAAGGGTGACTCCCCCAAAGGTGACTGTGTTTCAGCCATCTGAGGAAGAGATGGAGGAGAAGGGAAAGGCCACGTTGGTCTGTCTGGCCACAGACTTCTATCCTGACCTCGTGGAGCTGAAGTGGTGGGTGAATGGGCAGGAAACCCAAATTGGGGTCAGCACAGACCCTCAGCCCTCCAAGGAGCAGCCCCATAATGACTTCTCCAGGTACTCCCTGAGCAGCCGTCTCCGGGTGTCTGCTCCCTTCTGGCGCAATCCCAAGAACAGCTTCCGGTGCCAAGTATTGTTCCATGGGATCGAAGAGAATGAGACCTGGACAAGTAATCAGAGTAAACCCATCACTCAGAATGTCAGTGACCAGATCTGGGGAAAGGCAGGTAAGAACTTCATAAGGGATAGAAATGGTGTGAATGTGGGAAAAGATAGATCTAGAGAATGAAACCAAGGGAGGGAGGGAGGAAGAGACAGACAGACAGAGACAGATAGAGGCAGAGAGACAGAGACAGAGAAGAGAGAGACAAAGATAGCGAAAGAGAGAGAAGAGAGAGAGAGAGACAGAAACAGAGACAGAGACAGAGAAAAAGAGAGAGAGGGAGAGAGAGAGAGAGAAACAGAGACAGAGAGAGAGAGAGAGAAACTTTTCTTTAAAGCTGGTAGAGACAGTTAAGGAAAGAAGATAATCTAAAGTCAAAGTCGGAGTAGAGAGAAGACAGATAATCAAATAAAGAACCAAAACGGTCTGTCGTCAAGGATCTCTTCAGGTTTCATGTATTCATAGAGGGGAGGAATCATTTCCCTTGAGGTAACTAAGACCACTTCCTGGGTGAATAAGATATCAACCCAGGTGCACCCATCCTGCCCAGTCACAATTAGAGCTTTATAGACAGTCCCCTCCCCCAAGCCTCCCAATCTGTTCAGCTCAGCAATTCACCATCCAGTTGACCTTGCATCGTTCCATTTGCCCAAGATCGCAGAGATTTTTTTTGTAATGGTGATATCAAGGGGAGAAATACAGGACCAGAGTTAAGTCAGAATATATCATAATTTATATTTTATTTGAATTATGAATATTTTTTTCATGTTTATTTGGGGCTCTAGGCCTATAAGTTTATATTAACCTATGTGGCCCACCTAAAACAACATCTTTGGGAATTTCAAGGCTTCTTATATATGTCCTCAATTTTTTCTTTCAGATTGTGGTGTTTCCTCTGGTAAGTGAAGCTCTCATGTCTTCTTGTCTCATACCTGTGGGCCCAGCAACCATAGCCCCATCATGTATCCAGCCATTTGGTCAATAAATATTTATTAATCAACTACTGCATGCAGTGTTAAGTGCTTAGGGTCCAAAAAAATGCAAAACTTAGTCCCTGCCTTTAAGAAACTTACAATCTAATGAGGGAGGCAATGTATAAACAGCCATGTATATGTATAACAAGTCCTTCCTGCCCTATCAAGTGGTAGGAATATGGGATTGGGAAGGCTAGAGATGCTTTCTTATGGATATGGAGTTTCAATTCTCACAGAATCCTATCAACAAAGTATCCAGTCTGCCACCTTCTTCTATGAGATTCTCTTGGGGAAAGCCATGCTGTATGGCCTGCTGGTCAGTGCTCTGCTGTGGAGAACCATGGTAAGGGTGTGAAAAGGGTGGAAGGCAAATGAGACATGTCTGTTACCTAGAAGCAGATCTTGGGAGTCTTGGTTTACTAAGGGTAGGAGAATGGGTGGGAAGGAGGAGAGGGATAATCCCAAGAACTCCAGAGAATATCCCAAATGACTTGAATTTTTTAAACTTACAAATGGGATTGATGAGAGTGGAAAATTCATATTGAAACTTAAATATGGGGTGGGCTAGAGTCAGGGGACTCCAACAAGAACCTGGTCTCCTACAGAGGTACCACTTAGGTATTTCTAACTTCTGAGCCTCCCTTTCTGCAACATGTCTCTTCCTTCAACTCCATTTCCCACTGCCATGCTACTTGAAAAATCTGTATAGTAATAATTATATCTTTTCCTTAGGCCAAGAGAAAACATTCCTGAGGTCACCTGTGGAGGTAACAACAGGGAGGACAAAGCAAGAGAATCCAGCACCCTATCTTGGCTACTGCTTTCTCTATCTCTATCCTATGTTCTAGAAGAACTATTATTTTCTCAGTGTCCATCTTCATGTTTCATAGGTCTCCTTAAAAAGAACTCTGAAGTTCACAGAGGGCAAGGATGGTGATTTAATCCTGAAAAAATAAAAAAGTTCTTGTCCTGCTTAGCAGTTACCAACTGTGTCTCCATATTCTTTTTTTTTTACATCATTGACTTACATTTGGAAATATGCTTCCAAGTCAAGATATAAAGTTCACAAAAGTATTAGAGTAGCCCATTAAAAATACATCATCAGGGGATAAGAACTCACTGTTTGACAAAAATTGCTGGGAAAACTGGTTAACTATGTGGCAGAAATTAGGCATAGACCCATGCCTGACACCGTAGACGAGAATAAAGTCCAAATGGGTACATGATTTAGGTATAAAGATTGATACCATGAATAAACTGGAGAAGCAAGGAATAGTGTATTTATCAGATTTATGGAGAGGGGAAGAATTTTTTTCTAAAGAAATGATAGAAAGCATTATGAAATGCAAGATGGATAATTTTGATTACTTTAAACTGAAAAGTTTTTGCACAACCAAGTCCAATGCAACCAAAATTCAGAGGGATGTAGTAAATTGGGAAAAAATTTTTACGGCTAAGCTCAGGGATAAAGGCCTCATTTCTAGAAT